>ML677326.1:78284716-78478269 GCA_007922305.1 Dermatemys mawii
AGAAAGAAAGAAAGAAAGAAAGAAAGAAAGAAAGAAAGAAAGAAAGAGAAAGAACCATAGAGGAAGGTAAGTGGGTGGCCAGCCTAGTCAGACACAGAGCACATTATTGTTGGCTAGTTCTCACAGCAACCACATTTGTATTGGCTTCAAAAGAACTCATACATGCTTTCCAAGCTTATAGTAAAGTACCATGTTAGAGGCTTCTGGAGGAGAAGAAAATCCTGAAGTTAGGATCAAATGGAAAAAAAGATAAAATCCTAAATAAAATTCTATCAATTTTAAACTCTCTTAAACTTTCCCTTGCCCTTTTTTTTTGGGGGGGGGGGGGGTGATCTGAGATGTGCAAGAGGGTTCCTCCCAAATTACTGAACATTGGCATTTAAAGATATGAACCTCCAAGAACTAAAAGAAAACACTTTGGAAATTCTTCTCTAGGGCCCAGTACTCTCATTACTGCAAACAATGGCAAAATTTCCATTGACTTAGCTGGAACAGGAATGAGCCTGAGAAGATTTTAAACTCTGTGAAGACAATCAACAACCCTGACTAGTAATAATAGGCATTTCAAGAACAAAAAGGTTATTTTTTTTCTTTTCCTCCTGGAATTTTAATATCAGTGACATTTAGTAGCATCTCCAAATTGTCAATATTAAGAGTAGAGGGATTCCCTTTTTGTTCTCCTCCTCTCTCTGACACACAAGCTGTTAAGAAGTCTGCTTGGGTGGCATTTAATAAGAGAAGGTGGTGGAATATATTTTTTTTTACAAGTCTGTCATCCAGCTTTTATCTGAGGAGGAAGGATTACATATAATCCTAAAGGAGAAGTATAGCAATATTTTACAGTTTAACATTTTATTTCAATTCATCTAAAACTTGTGGGTTTTGTCTGTAAAAACTAATTTGTTTAAAGATACGCAAAGGGTATCCAAAGGGGAAAATCTTCATTACCTAAATGCTAATGTCAAGTAGTTCAGTAGTAATCTATACTGAAATAGGGGTCTACACATGATACACAAATAGAGTAGATACTCAGCAGATTTCAGAAGATTGGCACAGCAAAATGTTTACTTTTGTGGGGGTGAATGTCTGTTCCTAATCTGATTAATTATTTGGCTAGAATATTAATGGAAAAATACTGAAGACTAGGAAATGCTTGCAAAATGTGAATAGTACATCCCTGGGTTTTATTTGGACAATTTCAAAGGCAGCACAGAAAATGAAGTCATGTTTTTATATTTAATTTTAAATGGGTTTGTTGTAAGTATTGCAAAGTAGCACATCTACAGTCTAGCTTTCAGGGTTGCAAAGAACTTGCTTTTCTCTTTGAATCTGACCTACCTAGGATTTACTGAACATTCAAGCGAGAAATAAAGACAAAGGACTGTATTTAAGATTAACAAGGCTGGCTACAAAGGATGGCTATGAATCTCTGCATCCTTAAAGATGTATTCAATACATGTACTTTAAATACTGTAAAATGATGACATAGCATTACACTGGGTCCAGTAGTCCCCACTCCCTCACTTCAGATAATTTTATTGCTCTTCCAGATTCAGAGTTTATAGGAAACTGATTCCCTACATTCTCTATTTTATTTAAAATCTGCATGCATTCCACAGTCTTGCTATGTACGCAACCTTATATCTATATTATTGCTTTAAATCCAATGACCTTGGTGTTCAGAGAGATATTTCTTTTATAGTCTTTCTGATGCTTGTGGCAAAATATTACAACCTGAATGAGGGGATACGACTAGAAGCAGTTAACTTTTTTGTATTTTTGTATTTATTTTTTTTTGTGACAGAAGGTGAAAAAAAACCCCATGGTTTAAGCTTTGGGCTAATGATCATTACTTCATTTATACATACTGCTCACCCATGATTAATATATGCCTCTAGCCTATATTAATCATGGGTTCTCAGTCCTCCACATGTGGTTGACTTTGGCTTTACTTTGACGACTACAACTCTTATGCCAATAAAAAATTGAACTTAATTCCACCAATAAATGGTTTCAAATATGATAGTTTATTGTAACTGTTAGAGAATACAGTTTATAATTCAAAACTGTTGTGCAAATTCTAGACATTAATTTGTTGAGTGGCTTTTCACGTATCCTTTGAGGGGGAAAAATACAATTTTGAGATGTTTCCAAATGACTTCACCAAATGCAACTTGGAGCATGATTTGAAAGTTCCAGACATTTAGAGGCTCCCCTAAGCAAAGGCTGCTAAAATTGTTGTTTATTCCCTTCTCTGCCACTCACATATGACAGATTTCATCCCTGGGCACCGGCACAAGGACTATGCTCTTCACAAAAAAGCTTAAGTGGGACTTCAGTGATTCATAGGTCTAGTGCTGGCCCGCTGCACATGGGTGAATTTCAACCATTAAACATTTTTGCAATAGTGAACTCTGGGTAAAATGTACCCAAAGACAGGGGGTTGGTGCAGGCCACCCATTCTACTTAAACACCATCAGGTTGAATCATCATTCAGTGTTGTATATGTAATTCCTACATACCTCAGAAAAGGTCTTCATATCTTGGGGGTGGGCAGGATGGGGCAGAAGAGGAGCAACTTTAAGTATTTTTTAATATCAAAGTAAAAATAAAAGAATTTGCATACAGTTATGAAAGTCTGCTTGTTACAAATTTACTTTTAACCATATAAAACCAGTCAATATGCTGAACACAGTAATGATATAGTGATTGTCTTACAAGAATAGATCTGTGCATCTAGTCTTGTGTGTTGTCTTTGTCAATGCTGATTCTAGAATTTGATTCTTTGATATAAACAAAGTTGCCTTCAGGGGCACCTTAGAAACATCCTGTCATGGACAGAATGTACTTTAATGCTTAGGCTCACACAATTAGACCATCGGAAGAGAAGGAAATAATCTTTTACCCTGACACATGAATGTTTCTTCAACCTCCAAAAGAATACATTAGGTTATACAAAACAAAGGGTTTTGGTATACCCTGATGTTCCAGTAAAAAGTAAGATTATCCTAAACTTCTGAGAAAAATATACATATGCATACGAACATTCCAACAGCAGTGAAGGGCTTAAATTAAAATATTTGGTACAATTGTTATATTCTCAGTTTTCCCCATAAAACTTCACTGACAATGAAGTTTCTCTGTATTTGGAATTTATGTGCTCTCTAAGCCACGCAGCTTCCCAGCAGGCTATCAAGTGCCACACACTTCAGGTGCCCCTTCTCCCACTGCCTTACTGCTCCTGCCCTTTGTCTTGGAGCTGTTGCTTGCTATGCAGAATGGAGATGCGGAGGGTGCTGATGTCATGGTGTTCCTCTGCCCCTGTACCACTTCTCTGCAGAGTGGATGGAGGCGGGGAAAACATGACAGGGGAGCTTGCTGGTAGCTGCTGCATCTCCTTTGAGTGTTGATCTATTTAAAAGGACAACATAATTAAAGGAGCAACGTGTCTTGCTCTCTCTGTGTGTGTGTCAGTCTTTCAAATTTACCTCCCAGCACATACTTGTGTTGTTGCAGTTGTTAATTCTTGATACTTCCTACAATGCATATCTATTCTCTATAATTTTAGTCTTTCAAAGTGCTATTATTTGAGTTTTTGACTGGTCTATGCATTTCATAATTTATTTCTCTATGCTTACATTTAACTCTTTGAGTAGTGAGTTCTAAAATGTCTAATCTGTCCTGGCTGGGGTAATTATTCCCAAGGTAACTTTTAAAAATACAATATCTAGGTTTTTTGTTTCTACCAGTGGTGCACATCCACACATTACCTTGATAATTTGGTGCACATAACAGAATTCATTCTGCACATGGATGGAAAAAATTAGAGGGAACATTGCCTGGAATTGCAATTTTCACTTTATAAAGCATTCAAACAATTAGAATATCTAATTCTCCTTCACTGTAATAGTCTATAAATGGAGTATCACCCTACATGGAGGAGTCTATAAATAGAGTGCTTAATATGTGGCCAGACTGACTCAAATGGGCTATGTTTTTTAAGAAATGTTACTATTTTACTTTAATTCATAAGTGACAGAACAAAACTAATTATGGTTAAAAATTATGAAGTAGACATAACAAACTGTCCATTAATGTTTATATGTGTAATATGAACCAAGAATAAAATAAATTATCAAAAGCAAATTTAAGTGGTTGTTGTTTTTCTTTACAAATGTATTTTTTTTCAGCAACAGTAAAAATAGCAAGAAGAAGAATATTGACGACAATGAGATTAATAACGTATGAATAAACAGGAGCTTGATCCTTTTGCCATAGCAATATCAAGTGCCCATTTTATTTCAAGGAGGATATCAAGGGTCCCTAACTATCATAAAATCCAAATAAAGATGAAAGATTTTCTTTTGGGTTTCAAGTTCCACTACAATGGCTGAACTCCCCATCCCTCACAAAAAGCACAAAATACAAACATAAAGTGAGTGTCATTTTAAAAACTGGACATTCACCACCTCAGCCCATGGAATGTTGTTGTTTTTCAATCCCCCAATAATTCTGATGTTTCAATATTTGTTTTCATCCTGAATGAGGACAAGAAGTCTAAATATTGAAACTTTTCACAAAACCAATAGTTGAAAAAATATTCAGAAATGTTTTGTTTGACATTTTAATTCAAAACTAATCATTCTGACAATCCCAAATGTACACTTTTTGTTTTGGTTTACCCATGGGTAGAAATCATGATGCATAATGAGACATGTAGTCTGGCTGGAAAGCTGGACTTGGAGGAGAACAGGAGCGTAAGGAGCTCAGAATAACAACACCTTAGAGGCACCTCAATGGCTCAGGCTTTCAGAGATTGACAATGTTTTTTTAATTTATTTTTCTGGAGAGAAAATTTGATCAAAATTCGTCTCTTCCAGTGGAAAAAAATTGCTTTCAACTAAACTCCATTGTCTGACAGGAGAAAGTTTTGTTAGAATTTTTTTTCCACCACACACAAGTCACATTCACTTCAACATTTTGCATTCTAAACAGTGGGAATGCTGTGAGATGTTCACTCCAAACTAGAGGGCCAACACAAGGCACTCTGCGCAACTGAAGTCTCATTCAGATTCTGATGGATTAACAGCTGAGTATTTGGTTAAGAATCTGTTAGTAGATACAGTAAATGCAACAATTTCATATCAGACACACAGGGATAATCTTAATATGAACAGAAGAGGAAAAAAAAAAGACATCACCCTTTTTATCCAGTGGAAAAGAACACATGTGCTTAGAAGAGAATGGCAAATGAGAAGATATTTCACTAGCTTGGCTGCATCTGTGATCCTCCCTACCCTATCATGAACTCAGATAAAACAACAATAGACCTGAATCTTTGTTTAATATTTGATCCAAAGTGACTCTTTCAAAAAATGCTTGGAGAACTGTTTTCCCTGTTATTTCAGTCTCATATGTCTCTAGGTTCCTTCACAGGTTGGAGTCCTCAAAACTTGAAAGGAAATTTTCTCAGAAAATTTCTGGTTCAGCTTTGCAAACATAAATGACAGAATCAGGTCTAAGAAGTTCAAATACATTGGGATAAAGTTTGCATAAGTAATTAAATTTCTGGATACTTATCTCTTAATATTTGCCCATTACCAACCTTCCTTTTTTTGTGTCTTACCTTTTGAAAGTCACAACTATGTCAGCAGATACAAAATTGTAAGGAAGATAAAAATAACTTAATTTGTTTTATGTTAGGATACTACAATACTACTGGTTAATCTCTGACATTTTAATTTGAGAATTAGCTGCAGAGAATGAGGATAAGAGAAGCAAGATTCACTCTCCAAAATCTGTTTTTATCTAAATAAAGAAAAGGATTTTGAGGGGGGTGGGATGGAAATATGTTCACTAATATGGCTGCGAATTGGATCCAAGCCCCGTGCTGAAATCAAACAATTACTGTATATTTGTTGGCTGACTTGCTGAAATCTTATTTTAAATTAGAAGAGTCTTTCTTCCCCAAGGGAAGGACATAAGTGTAATCATTTTTTCATTATAAGGTTGCAGGTTTTATGTCCTATGTATCCCAGTCTTAAGCATTTATAATGCCAGGAACTGAGAGAACTCTTACAATGAAATATATCGCTGAGGCCTTGTGTTTTCTTGCACAAAACAAATAATTCTTGCTGCCAGTCGATTTAAGAAGCTAGTGATTCTGGTATATGTGGTATCTCAAAAGGAAATCCAGTTTCTGACTCCTTGACTCTCAATTCCCACATTTCAGTTAGTTCAGGAATTTTCAAATATTTTCATAAACTTAATAGAAAGATTATATCAAAGGCCATCTTCCCTCCGATCCATAATTTTTGGTTTCCTTCCATCCCATGGGTGATCAAATAACTCCATGAAATTAGAGCAATCATTAATACGGACAAGTAATATTGAGAAAAGTTTCATTAATATTTTATTTTAATGTAATTTAGCAGCTAGAAACAGGAGAAAAAGAGAACTGTCCAGGGAGCACAACCACTAAATGTTCTGTGGACCACTGATAATCCACAGAGTACAGTTTTGGAACCACTGAGTCATACGATATTGGTGTGGAATATTTCCATGAGTGCTTCATTCATACTGTGAAATATGCTTCTAAAGGATTTTTACAGTATTTATACTGTAAAAAGAAAAGGCATGTGCCTTTTAAAATTTTTCATTTCATGTCATTTTACAATAAGTACTTGGTTCTACTCAAACATTTACAATATTGAAAGCATACTGTATTTATGGGGGAGTGTTATATCAGCTCTCAGATGTGATATTTTGGGATTTTTTGTCAATTGAACAAACTAATCTACAGGATGTAAAGGATGTACATCTTTGAAATCCAGATGAACCTCTGTTCATAGAAGACAATGTATATAAATTGATTAGTATAACAAGTTTAATTTTTCATAAGCCAGTAAATAGATATATTTTAAAAAAGATGCAACAGACTAACAGATGTATTGGAGCATAAGTTTTCGTGGGTGAATATCCACTTCATCAGATGATGAAGTGGGTATTCACTCATGAAAGCTTATGCTCCAATACATCTGTTAGTATACTATATATGAGAGTCAGTATTCAGAAAATTGAGGAAGTGCTGGTGGATTCCAGTCAACAGTTATTTCTATCATATCATATCATTCTATCACACAAGAACCTGGAAAGACAATTATGATTTAAGATCATTTGAATAATCTTTGTTAAATATCAGAAGAGTAGCCATGTTAGTCTGGATCTGCAAAAGTGACAAAGAGTCCTCTGGCACCTTACAGACTAACAGACATATTGGAGCATAAGCTTTCGTGGGTGAATACCCACTTCATATACCATACTCCTCTGATATTTAAAAAAGATGATTCACATGATCTTAAATCATAATTGTCTTTCCAGGTTCTTCACAAACAGTATGATAGAAATACCTCAATTTTCTGAATACAGACTCCCATATATAGTCCTGTAAGTAATTATGAAATACCAGAATGTATCTGTTACAATTTGTATGGTTTTAAGATCCCTCTCGGTGATGTTATCATACAAGTTATAGCTTTCTCTGTCTTGCATCACAAGGCACAATCTCTCCTGGAGCTGTTTGGTGCACATGTTTTATCAGTTCCATGCCACGAGCCATTAAGGAAGAGGGGCATTAAGAGATGTATACAAAATGTTCCAACGTTCCTCCTCCTACTAAAGACCTTCTGTCTCCTCTGCTGAATGAGCCAACAAGGCTTTTCCTTAGAAAAATTATTGGCAATTTATTGGCCACACTGAAGCTTGTGATAGTTTGGTGGTTCTCAAGAAACCATCACTCAATGCCAATGATCTTGGCAACTGCTGCCTCATCTCCAATGTCTTGTTCCTGGAAAAAGGAACTAATCTTTGCCACTAATAGAGATTGAGATTTCACTGGAGTTTGATGGAGCCCAAAGTGAAACTTTTGGGAGCTGGGATTAGTGTGTTCTCAGTAGAGAGCCTTCAGCTGTGGGACTCAATATTAGAACTGTGAAAGTAACTGATCTCTCACTTTGGCCACTGAACTAAAACATAAAAAAAAAAAAAATTTCTCTAAATGAAATAATAATAATAAAAAAATCCTACAGGTTAAAGGAAACATTTATTTATTTGAGCTGAAATGTACTGTTTCATTTTGATTTCAAGGTTTTAAAGATATTTTAAAAAATATTATTAAAAATAATAAAAAGGAAAGTCTAAAATGAAAGTCTTTCTGAAGCAAACTGAAACTTTCTGGAAATGCTGAAACTTTTTTATCCTTTTTCCCTCCCAAAGGAAACAAAACCAACAAAAACACTTCTTTTAACCAAAATAATGCACCAAAATTGACCCAAATTTCTTTGGTCTACCTGAATGTACATTTTTTGCCAAAAATCTATTTACACAAATATTTTCACACAGCTCTACTCAAGATGGTTTAGCTTACACTTTAGAGTTTCTTTATTTATTGCTTAACAGTGTGTAAGCTGGATACCTTTAAAAAGTTCCATCTGTTTGGGGGAGGGGGAGTCAGTTCTATCTGAATTCACTGTTTGAAAAGTGACAAATGTCTCTGGAATTGGAAGAAACTGTCAAATTAGTGGAAATTTTTGGGTATGCCCACTTAGCAAAAGCAAAAGTTAAGCCCTAAAGATTCCAATGATATTTTTAATATGGCACATCTCTTTTCGCCCACTTAAAGCTTATCAAAATAGCTTGGCAGCAGTTTTAGTATTGATGAATCTATTTAAATCAATACCCATTACAGAAACAGACCTATTAAATAACCAACTTTACAATAAGCTGAAGCAAGTATGCCCAGAAAACACAGTGAGGCCTTTTATACAGACACCTGACCAAAGAATGAACTTTTAATTCAGGAAAGGTAAAATATAACAGAAAAAGGATCCAATGAAGAAGTGTTTTGTGAAAAGATAACAACGTTTAATAAGCACCAAAACAAAACACCTTTCAGAGCAAACAAACGTAAATGAAATAGGATCCTTGATGTGCAATGTATGTGCAATGAGATAAACAGTCTATTTGTGTGTGTGTGTGTGAGAGAGAGAGAGAGAGAGAGAGAGAGATATCCTTACATTCTCTGCATTCCTGTTTAGTACAAATCACCAAACATATTCAGTTTACACTTTTGTACAGTCATTGAGGGACCATGCCTCTCTTATTCTCTGTAAAGTGCCATGCTAAGGCATGATACACCTAAAGTAGGCCAATGTAAAACATGAACATAAATACATAAGGGGATAGGAAATAAAGAATTTAATCTCCATCTGGTGGGAATTAGTAACTCCAATGAACCCTATGCAATTATACCAATTACCAGCTGAGCAACTGGTTAATTATTTTACTCCTTGTGCCCTGGCTTCACTGGAGCTATGTCAATTTACACCAGCTGAAGATCTGGCTCAATGTGAATACTATAGAACAAGTGGATACTTGCAGATTCTGTGATTAAGAGTAAAATGGGGCAATGGAGGAGGAGTGGATTGCATAGGTATGAACATGAGTGATGGAAAGCAAGGCTGAATGAGTAGTTATTGAAGGATTAGAAGTAGTAGTACTTAGTGCACATTAAAAGGGAGATTGTTTATGCATAGGAAGCAGTATGAATAAAGATCTGAATGAAAAGAGGCGGTAACAGTAAAACAAGAATGTGATTTCACAGGATGAAAGTCAGTGCAGGATTTGGTCTAGCTTTTCTAACAGATAGCAAATATTAACAGTGAATGATGAGAATACAAATATTAATCATCTACCTGTTTCCTTGAGCACCATCCAACTTCCGCTCTGAATGGGACAGTTTTCTTGTGAAAAAAGCACATCATCATAGCCCCTACTTTATTTACTGCAAATCATTCAAACCCTGCTTTTAATAAGAAATTATTCATTTCCTAGCCTTTGCTAGGATACCTATAAATATGATTATGTAGACATTTGTTCCAGGCATCACATAAATATGAAGATCAATACTGGATATTTACCCACATACAAAATTAAGATACTATTCAATTATATCTACTCACATTCAAATATAAATGGTTAAAGTTTCTCAGTGCTTTGTTCCCAAATTATTTTATTCTAGCAGGTTGCTCCTGCTACGCACTCTGAGTAGTTTCTGAAGAGATGAAATTTGAAAGTGATATCACTTGTACTTAGCATATACATTTTTTATTACTCAAGTCAGATTGGTTACATTCAAGATATAGATAGAATTGTTAACTGGTGGTATGATTCTCCCTGTGCAATAAATACCACTATGTAATTTATATACATTTTTGTTTTATTAAGTGACTCTCCTGCAGAAAATACTGACTTGATTACACATCTGGTAATTTATTTAATTTTATATAATGACAAATAACAGGCCTCACTCGTGATGATTATCTGGATAGCCTACCAACAGTTACAAAAAAATGGTGTTTAATTCATGAAAAATGTAAACAAGACCTTGAATTGTATTTAAAACACATGGATCCAATCACATTAGAGTTTTCAGTCCTATAGAAAACTAATTGTACCTGATGTGTGTTAACAAAAAGAAACATAAACATGGTCTGTAAAGCAGGTGAAGCCCTGCTTTCTACACATTTGACTTACAGTCCAAAGAGGAACAGTGAACAAAATTGGGCCTCAAAGAAGAACGAAGTGAGAAGAGGAAAAGGGCGGGGGGGGGGGGGGGGGGGAGGAACTAGGAGTCAGATCAGGAATGAAAACTGAAAGCTATGATCTGATTATTATTATTATTATGTATGTTCTTATATTTCAAGTACCTCTTTGAAGTTGGCAATAATCTTCCAAAAAGTACTGATGACTATGATCAGTGATTGTCTCCTGTTTCTGCAGATTTTCTCCCCCAGCAATATACTATGTCAAAATAAACAATGGGAGAAAATGTTTTTGAGGAGCTAACTGCCATCTAGAATAGTTGTCCATTTTTATTTGATGTGAAGATCTGGAACTTTTACTCCCTGAAGCCAAGTGGTGACTTTCCCTGATTGTTAACATGCTTCATTAGCAGTATATACCTCGCCAAGACTGAAACTATATCTGAGATTTAAAAGAGTGATAAAGAGCAGATAACTGAATGTATGAAGTAAATCCTTAGGAATTCTAACAAAACCAGGTGAAAAACTAAGGATGAATGAAATAAGAACCAATATGAATTCTCATCTAAAATTCAAACTGAACCTGAAAATTAATATATACTCTGAAAAGGGTACTGAGCAAAATGTCATTATGTGATCCCATTCTCATTGTATCTCAGTGATTTTATGATCAAATTCACAAGTAACTGCCAGCCTCCTAAACTCAATCTGGAAATTGAGAAAGTTAATTATTTACTGGGTTATTTACTGCTAAGTATAATATGCAAAGATTCTGGAGACTGATCTTGTTTGATAGGTCAAAATAAAATCAAGCTCACTAGCCAGTCCATTTTATTTATTGAGTTATTTATTTATTTGCTTACTTACTTATTAGTTACAGTAGCAATAAACATTCTACCAGAAATTTGAAGAAACTACAGTTGATAATTATGGAATAACCTGCTCTTTGGGGAAGTTTATTTTTCCCCCATCACTGATTAAATATTGGCTTATGCTCTGATATTTGAAGGTTTATTTTCCCCTATTTAATAAATGTCTAAAGTCCTTTTTGAATCCTACTAAGCTCTCGGCTTCAATGGTATCTTGTGGCAAGGAGTTCCATAGGTTAGTTGTGAATTGCATAAAAAGTGTTTCTGTTTACTTATTAGTGACACTTTTTCTTTCATTCCCAAAATTCCCAGCATTCTTTTCATATTGTCGATTAAATCATCCTCTCCAAAGGAAAAACCTGTAAATGGCGGGGGGAATACTCAGAAAATTTCACACAGTAAAGCAAGCTTAGTTTTATAACATATCGACTGCTGTGTTTTTTGTCTCGGAAAAGGGTGGCCTTCAGACCACATGGACAAAGAAATGCCATGCATTGTAAGTGAACATTATAAGACAATTGACCCTCTGATTCCACTTTCCATAGCTGGCCACTTCCTTCCTAAACCCACGGGATCATACCTCTTCAGTGTTTGTGCAGTAACTTCCACAAGTA
Source organism: Dermatemys mawii (assembly GCA_007922305.1). NCBI lineage: Eukaryota > Metazoa > Chordata > Testudines > Dermatemydidae > Dermatemys > Dermatemys mawii. The sequence goes on from ML677326.1 coordinate 78,296,801, forward strand.
CGGAGGAAGAAACAAAAATTGCATTGGCTTTGCTTCCCTCCTTTCAGATTTGGGAAACATTTGAGTTGAAATTTCTTTTATTTTGATCTCCCCTCTACCTCTCTCTGAGACAGGGGAGAAATGAACTGGTCCCACAACTGAAGTATAGCCATGTATAAGAGAAATTGTTTCAAGGGTTAAAAAAGGTAATCTTATGCACATAAAATGGCATAACAATATAGGCCCAGAACCTCAAAAGGTATTTAGGCAGCTAATTCCCATTGATTTCCTCTGAAGATCCAGGCCATATTGCCCAACTTATGGAAGATAATATCTGTAATTTTTCCTTAGTGATTTATTATTGATGGAGTTAGCCATTTGTTTTAAGGAAGGGCACATTCTACCATAGAAAATAGTAAGTTACAATATTAGTTGAAAAATGACAGGGAAGGTAGTGGCAAAAATTCATTTTCGAGCATGACTTTATAAATTGCTCTTTGTTTATAGATGATATTTTAATGGTATCTGGTCCAGTTCTCACTGATGTTAAAGGCAGGGATAAATGTGCATCAATGGCTAAAATGGATCTTAATTTAATTTAAGGGGGAGTTCTATGGTTTAGTTAAATTAATATGAATGGGAATTATGCATGCAACTCCATTGCATTAATAAGAAAACACATAATTATTCCATTTTACTTGTACAGGGGAAATAAAAGAAGCAGAAATAGTTATATATAATTACTGAAGTGGCCTGATTGCCAGAGACAACTTTTGCATTTTGGTGACATGAGATTATCATTATTATCACAGCACCAGACAGAATAATGCCAATTGGGAATGTATTTTGCTAAGCACTGTACAAAGGTATACAAAAATCAAGCCCCTTGTTGATCTAATCCTTTAAAGATCACAACTCACTCTGTGCCTCCTGAAGCATAGGCAATCATGATTCCAGAATAGACCTCCAAACAAAGTATATTAAAATGTATTATGGTTGCTAAAGCTAATAACTATGTTTAGTGTTCAGCCTCCAGTCCTGGAGCTTAAAACATTAAGAAGCAGAATGCATTAGTATTTTAAGGAAGTTTGTATCTTTCCTGTTTGTTGCATTTGAAGAATATTGATACCTAGTTTAAATTGTTATAGGGTAAAGCTTCGCTCATGATTTCTGTCTGCCTAATGTAAACACAATTATCTAATAGGTTAATTATATATGGTCCAGTCTGTTTATAAAACCACTGTTGTATCCCTATTTACTGGTTTTAAACCATTCTCTATGTGGGTGGGCAAAATGATATTACAGAGTTACCACCATGCCAGCTGGCCACCTAAATGTCTCACTGTGTGTGTTCGACTTTGTTCAGTTGCCATCTGACATGAAACAGGACTGTGACCCCCATGATACTCATACTTGTAAATGTAAGCTAGACTATAAAAATTGCTGTGATTCCATCAACAGTAGGTTCTCTAGTGATACATTCTGTGCTCTGTTATTTACTGTACAGAGTCAGTGGAAATAAGCTTTTTCAGATCAGTAGTTTGAAATAAATTACCAATAGGGCTGAAAGTTGCCACTAGCTACCAATGTAAAGATTATTTTTAAACAAAGTATCTTGTTTATAAGTAAATCTGTCTTGCAGAAAGAAGCAATAAGCAGTAAAAGCCTCAAAATTTAGATATGGATTTCAAACATCCCAAGAGTCAGGAAAGTTTGGATCCAGATTTTGAACACATGAAACCTCCACCAATATAGGGGATGTACAAGGTTACACCTAAATATGTAAGCGTGTTTCAAAGAATGAATTTTACTGGGTGTAATCTTCCCTCTCTATCTGAATGTTTAGTGTCACCCTTAAAAATGGTTTATTGCTTTTGGTAACAGAAAACAATTTGTACTTAGTATAGAGAATACCCAGAAAACATAGCAGATCATGTGACAACATTATCTATTTATTTAAGGTGGAAACAATGTTTTTTGGTTAAACGTTTTATATATTACTACTGTCAATAAGAATTGCATGTTAGTAGTAAGAGGAGAGCAACTTATTAACGGTGCTTTAATCTGAAAATTTAGGTTGCTCCCCAAACATAACAAGGGTAACAAACTGTATTATATGTCCTTTCCTTTATTTTTTTCACATCTGTATTTTAGTTCTGTCTGAGCAGACTGGGTTAATATTTCCCTCTGCTTGCTGAGCATTAACTGGCAGTAAACTAACTGGCAGTGAGGAGGATTTTTTGGAACTGCTCTGCTATGGCCTAATTCTACTCCCACTGAGGTCATAGGAGAAGTAAACTAACAATAAGTGCTTTTGAAAATCCCATGCTGACTTCTTAATTCTGACAACTGCATATGTGAGAAACACATATAGGCCCAGATCCTCAAAACTGTTGAGGCAGACTCAGAACTAGCACACATCTTGCTCTGGATATTGAGCACGGTATGGGGCAGATGCAATACAGCTAATCCATTTGCTCAAAAACCACCCCAGTACCACCCACATGCACACCAACAGCCGGGGGGAGGACCTTACAAACACACATTAAGAATACCAGCACCACTAGAGAGAGATCAAGCATGGAAAAATTCAGCCTGAAAGAGTATTTTTGGAAAGTTATACTATACTCCTGTAATAGTCAAAAACAACTCAGAATTCCATTGTTTTGCAACGTTAACTGTAGCAGCTCTTGTTGTAGCACCCAACTGCTATTTTCTTTAGTTTTCTCACTTTCAGGGGGTGTTCTGGAACATTTAAGTGGAATGAAAATTATTATTACCTTTGCAGAAAAAAAACCCGCCTACATTTTAAAAAAAGAGTTGAGAGAATTTAATTCCAATGCAATCAATTCTGAATTAAGTGACCTTAGCCACAGATCCCAAATCCCCTTAAGGATAAATAATCCACATGATATTTCAGACTTTTAGAATTTGCATTTGATTCTGACTTTGCTTACAGGTCCACCTCCCCATTATAGACATATACAGAACTTGATCCAAAGCCCAGTGCAGCCTTCATATTAAGTTTGAATCACAGTTTTCAAGATACGTTTCAGTGTGGTAGTCATGTTACTCTGTATCAGCAGAAACAACAAAGAGTCCTTGTGGCACTTTAGAGACTAAAACATTTATTTGGGCATAAGCTGATGAAGTGGGTTTTAGCCCACAAAAGCTTATATCCAAATAAATTTGTTAGTCTCTAAAGAGCCACAAAGACTCCGCGTTAATTATGAAGATGTTCAAAAGTATATTGTTCTAGCTAAGGTTGGCCTAATTTATGTTCAATAATGTGATGCCAGATCCACCTTGGGGAAAACATGTTTTCTTCTAATCACACTCAATATTGCTCAAACTGCACACAATCTTTCACATAGCACAAAGTTATGGGTGCCTCTGACTTAAGATAGGAAAAATTTAATGAAAAAAACAAACTAAATAATATAATTTCACCCCCCACTCCCAAGAAAAAGTACCTATTGCTTGAACAAAAAGCACTCTGCTCTACACTCCAGCTATGCTACCTCCTTGAGCTTACAAAGAAATCATAATTCTGAATTCGTTTCTAAGGACTAAGGCAAGTACAATGGCCTCCATAATAAGCTTTTCCAAGAAAGAATGTGGATAAGAGGCCTTAAACACTGTTCCAATTTCATGTGCAAATAGTTTATGGAAAATATTTTGCACCCATACTAAAATAATATTGAACTGAGGATATTCAGATCTGTGAGAAAAAAAATTCTGATCATTCAACATTGGAATTTTGTGATTCACTTGGATCACTTGGATCATTCACATTGGAATTTTTTAACATTGTATTTCCTTCAGGATCTGTGTTTTTGCTCAGCTTTACTACATGGAAGCCAATAAAAAGATAAACAGTTGCTAAACATTTTTATTACCACAGCTATCTCCTGTGCCAAATATAGGGGAAAACTATGGTAATCTTAATACAACATTATGGTAATACTGACAAGTATTAGGGTATGACAGACTGTTTTAAATGTCATGGACTGATTTTGCTACTGTGTTGTTCTAGTTTTAAGCTTGTGTATACACCATTGATATCACTGGGTTTACACCAGCAACCCCCTCTATTCTTTGGTCTCAGGGCTATTCTCCTATAGTGTGACCATTCTTAGCTACCTTACACATACAGTGCTGTTTGCCTGTAATATACATTTAGTAGAACCAATCTCAGCTCCCCTTTGTCTCAGCAATACTTAGTGATACCATTCCTGACTTGTAGCTGCCTGGAAGAATGACGGGATCCCCTAAGCCTGAGTTAGGTGCTTAGGCTCCCTCTTCAATGAATGGGGAGAAATAGGCACCTAAGAACGGGATACGTAAAAGCCAGCCTGCTAGGCAAGGATCCACTTAAGCTAGCCTACTGGGCGTGGCTGCCAATGATGTGAGGGACATGCTAAGTCCTGTGATTCACAGAGTTTGCTACCCATCTCTGATTATGATCCACAGCCAGAGTCAGGTGAATTAGGTGCCTAAACCATTTCTTGGGAAAACATTAAGTAGCTTCCTCATACAGCACAAAACAGGGAAGGCACCAGTTGGCTCCTGTCTAATCCTTAGTTCAGTGGGAAGGATTTTCCACTGGGATATGGGGAACCCTGGTTCAATTTCCCTCCATGCTTGATAAGAAAGGATGTGAACAGCAGTCTAACCATTTTCACGAGCATCCTAACCACTAGCATAAGGGATACTCCCATATGGATTATTGTTCTTCATCTAGTATCGATGCAGTTTTATTTTAACTAAATGTTAATGGAGCCACAGAGAGTATAAGAATCACTCTATAGTCCAGTATTTGAGGTACTCACCTAGGCTATGGGAGAGTCTGTCTCACTCGCCCTTACAAGATGAGCTTTAAGCAGTGTCCTCCTACATTTCAAGTGAATGGCCTAATTTCTGGACTATGAGGTATTCTGAGGTCAGTCTTCCTCAGTTGTTCCTGTTGAAGCTGTTCCACTTTATTAACCATGGATTGGGCCAAAGCAAGCTTTGAGCATGGAGAGTCCTATATGGTGCAATGGTTACGATATGCACCTGTGATGTTAAACACCCAGGTTTGATCTCCCCCCTGTGTAGGGGAAGGGTTTTGAACAAGGATTTGTCACCTCAAGTTCCCTTTTAATTAAATATTAAAGTCAAATCACTGTTTTGTCCCTTGTGGTTAGGCTATTTACTCAGGCTGTGGGACACCCCAATTCCAATCCCCCACCGCATATGAAGGGATTGGAACAGTGATCACCTACCTTCCAGGGACCTTGGCCTCCCAGCCCCACCCATTACTACTACCAACATCATAATGATTATCAGCTATGTGCCGGACATGGTGACTGTGACACTCCATCCCATATTCTTCATAATTGTATGATTAGAAATAATGAGCATGCATCCTGTACAAGATACAGCTTGTGAAGGGGGACATTGGAAAAGTTAGTATAATCATATTCAGAAAACCATATTTGTGATCATGTATCATTTTTGTATCTGAAGTTAGGAACAGTGACCATGCATCTGTATTTGTAATGTGGTTACACCACAATAGCACCCACTAGGCAAAAGGTTTCCAGTCTAGCCAGATGGTTGTGAAGAGCCTATTCTGGGTAATGGGCCATTAAGGAAAACAATAGGCCTTAAGAGAAGCTTATCCCACAGCCAGTGAGCTGTCCTGAGAATGCTCTAGATCAGGCCTGCACAACATGTGGCCCAGGGGCTACATGCGGCCCGCACAGGCTCACTGTGCGGCCCGCAGGGGGCAAGTAGGGATGGGGCAAGCCAAGCAGTGGGGTGGGGGGAAGCAGATGGGGGCGGGGCCAGAGCGGGGCTTTTTGGCCCGCAGCAATATGGCCCTCACTGCTTTCCACGTTGTGCAGGCCTGCTCTAGACAGCCTATGGATAATGGCTACTATGCCTCAGCAAGATATGCAAGGGGCATATGACCAGACCACATGACACTGAACTTTCTGGTACCTGTATTTTTACACATACTGGTCAAGAAACTGAATTTGGAACAAAGGATTCCCACTATATGGAAAAGCAATATAAGGATAATAATTTGGGCCTCATGCTCTTCCTCCCACCCCCCAGGGAGAACTCTTGGAAACAGTCAAGGAACAAAGAATGGAACTGGGGAAAGTAGGGGTCTCAGATTAAAGGGATTTCTAGCCTATATATGGAAACTTGAGTGACAGCTTGTGTCAAACCTGCTAATTCAAATCCTATCCATCTAGTATGAAAGATTTTTTTACTAGATTAGTTTGTGTTTTTGTTTCTTTGCTAGGTAAGCTGCTTTGATCTGTTTGCAATCACTTCAAATGTATCTTTTTGTAGTTAATAAACTTGTTTTATATTTTATCGAAACCAGTGTGCCTTTAAATGAAGTGGCTGTGGAAAATCTCAGTTCTGTGAACAAAGGCTGTTGTATATCTTTCCCACATTGAGGGGAAGGCGAACTTTAATATCAAAGCCCAGGGACAACATTTCAACACACCAAAGGAGGTGTGGGCTTCACTGAGCCTTGCCCACCAAGGACTGCACTAGGAAGGTGCAAACGAAGGGCATGATGCTCGTCAGCGTACTTGCCTGTAGACCACAGTGTTTGTTTCTGGGTTGCTGCATTAGAGGGAGTCTGTGTCAGCCTATGGAACAGGGCTCAGAAAGTGAAGAGGTAATTTTATCATCATTAATAACTCTTGGAGCTATACATTTGAAAAGAAGTATAATCTAATGATTAGATCAGGGGATTGCATGTTAGGAAACTTGGATCTGTTACTAATTCACTATGTGACCCTGGGCAGGTCACTTAACCTGTCTGTGATCCTGGGCAGGTCACTTAACCTGTCTGTGACCCTGTATCCCTATTTTAAAGAAGGAAAAACAAATTCTTATCCACCTTCTCAAATAATTTGGAGATCAACAAGATAGAAGGCACACACTGACTCATTTCACTTATGATGCACATTGCACAACTGGCCTAATGTAGGGTTTAGGAGAGGGTACTGTACTGGCTGCACTAGTGTTCAGCCTGATACAGCAAATCTTCTATTCCTGCATTACTGATCATCTGTTGCTCATTTACTGACCAATAAAGCTAATGTAATTTATAAATCACTTGTCAGTTTTCTGATCCACGAACCATTTTATTGAATTGCTCCCCAAATTATACATATCCTAGGCATACATTCCCTGCCCCTGCTATAAAAGGAAAACGTGAGATCTGCCATGACAAAACAATTTGTAATAGTACTCTGTGTCACCCATTTCTCTGTGTTGCTGTTCTTAATTTGCCTGAAATCATGAAGATCTGATTCTGTTCTGCACCTGACACAGACTCAATTTGGTTTATGCTGCCTTGGGTCAGTTTTAGGTAAAATAAGACAGGTGATGTTAAAAGAGGTATGTGTTGACTTTCTAATAGTCAATTTCTACTTGTACTCTAAACATGTTTCATCTGCTTTTCTTTCAATCTATTTTCAAAACTTTAGTCCACATTCTGAGCAACTGTGATAATTCTGAATAGTAGGTGCCGACTTCCAATTACTATAGCACTTTAAGATGGTTGAAAGCATTTGTGAAAGCCCGGATCTTATGAGACTGATAATCACGTTTAAACTTGTATTTGACATTAGAATTCATAACACAGGGGATAAGAAGAGTAGAAAATGGGTAAACAAAAGCATCTCTCTCTGCATTGTTTTCCAGAGCAAAGAGCCAAAATTAAATTAAACTTAAAATTAATTCAGTATTGTTATAGTTTAAGCTCACTGGGCCAAAGTCAGACCTGATGTAAGCAGAAGCATGGTTATTTAAAGAAACCACATTTGAATTTGTTATAGTAAATCAGTCTTATAAATATTACTAAATACCACACATTTCACAGGATATCCAATAAAACTGCACAATTACACAACTTGTCAGACGTGCAAGACCAGATAATACAGACAACTTTACAGAGAGGATAAACAGTTAAAAAAAGAAACACTAATCGACAAAAAGGGGAAAGAGGGGACTGAGAGATGTGGGTGTGTGGGGCGGGGGAGGGGGGGAATGGAGAGCTGAAGTGGAATGGAAGTTTACCATTATTTGAGCTCACAGTGTCATTTATTCAAGTGTGTCAAGAAACAAGGCCCAAATTTCTCTGAATTTGTACAATTCCCCTATACATCAATAAAATACTCTCTCTTTGGCTACTAACTCAGCTATCACTGCTCTGTTCTGAGCATAGAAGTCTACTCCTCCATTTTTGTAAAATCATGCACTTGGTAATCATTGTGCTAATGTCACCAGAGCACAAAGTACATAACCTAGGATATAGTTTTTAGCTGATGTTTGATTGCTGAAGCCTTACATGAGTTTCACTCTGTGTTCATCTGAAGTGTTTTTAACATTCCTGATTTTTGTCGATAATACTATATAGGTATGATATACCCAGGGTACAATTTAAACTAATGAGTTGCTGTGTCATCCCTACCCTCGAACCCTTTGCACAGCTTTGCTGGTGTAGCCTCCATTCAGGACAGCTCACAAATAGCTTCCAGCATGCAAGTCACTCTCAACTATGTCTGTCTGTGTGCTGCCAGCCGCACCTTAGCTCTTGCCAGCCTTGGTTATATTGCAGGGTGAACTCAACACACACCCCGTTCCTAGATTTTCCCCCATGTCTTGCATGTATGTCCTGCACTGTGCAGCCCTCTCCCAGATAATGCAAGCTTATATAAAGTCTGTCATTACATTAACAGAAGTTATATATGCACATCTTGTGAGACAAAATGGAGTTTCCCAGACACATTGATTTAAATATAAGTGGTGCCTAACTTAACAAACTATGTTAAATTCAAAGCAAGTGTGACAAAGCTTCAAGTCTGTACTTGTGGGTCCTGCAATTCCTGGCAGATTTAGGGGCCTCAGAAACTCATCTAGGCCCCGGAGTGACCTCCCTTTCTCAGTATGTTTGGCAAGAGTCACTGCCTAGTGAGTTACCTTCATCGCAGGCCAGTACGTACAGTTCAGCCTCCTGAATGAATTGAGTCTCACTTATCCTTTCAAGAGGATTTCTACAGAGTTTGGAGGGAGAGAAGGGGAACCTGGGCCTGCCCTCTATTCCAGGTTCCAGCCCAGGGACCCTAATGGTAGCAGCTGTTGGTGGCTTTCCCTTCACCACTAATGCTGCTTTGATTCCTTGGGCCACTTCCCTAAGGTTCCCTCCTCCTAGCTTCTCCCTTACCTCAGGTTGCAGCAAAGCTTCCTCTCTTCCAGCTCCTTTCTCCTTGGCTCCCCACCCTGACTAACTGGGAGGTTTTTTAACTGGTTTCAGCAAGCCCCTGACTGGCTTCAGGTGTCTCAATCAGGCCAGTATTTCTACTCCTTTCTAGAAGGTTCTTAATTGGCCTCAGGTGTCTTGATTGTCCAGGAGTAGCCTTTGTTTGGCTATCCAGGGAACAGGGACCTGCACATCCTGAGGCTAATATACCTGCCTTCCAGCACTCTCTTGTATCCTTCTGGTCTGACGCCGTCACACAAGGTTCTCTCACCACATGCCTTCAGTAGTCTCACTGACCAAACTTCTTAGGTCAGGATCTCTTCTCGAGTTCAATGGATGCTTCCTTTGTTCCTTCTTCTGCCGTGAATTGATGTGCATAGGATGGGATGAGGGAAGGCTTGGGGTGTTCGTTCCTCATTTTTGTACTGTCAATCCACTCCTTGGAAAACATTTTCTGCTGAGATTCAGGAGACATTTTATAGGAAAGGATGTTCCCTGATGTTTTTCCTTGCCTGATTGAGGTTTTTGTCTATCCTTCCTGCCCTATAACTGTGTTTACTACTTAAATGTGAACTGAGCAAAAGGCACATTCCTTTCTTTGAGACAGAACTATTTACCAACCTCTATTGGTAACATGTGTTAAGAACACCATACAGTAGAATCTTATAACTTCACATACAAATGTTACCACACACATTTTATCAGGACAATAATGACCAGCAAATTATGTGTTTTAGATGATACTTTGCACCCGTGTCCACACTATTGTAATAATATTTCTACAGTCTGTCATAATAGGATGCATAAAAATGCAAAATTAGCATCAAAACTAACAGGAAAGTCAGGACACAATAATGTAGAAGAGGGATTGGCAACCTTTGGCATTTGGCCCACCAAGGTAAACCCCATGGTGGGCCAGGCCGGTTTGTTTACCTGCTGCATCTGCAAGTTCGGCCGATCTCACCTCCCACTGGCTGCGGTTCGCTGCTCACCCATGCCACTTCTCGCAGCCCCCATTAGCCTGGAGTGGCGAACCGTGGTTAGTGGAAATTGTGATCGGCCAAACCTGCGGACGCAGCAGGTAAACAAACCAGCCTGGCCCACCAGGGGGCTGACCCTGGCAGGCTGCATCCCAAAGTTTACTGATTCCTGATGTAGAACAAGTAATTTGTGCAAGGACCAGCTAATCATTCATTTCCTACAAAAAAACAGAATTGGGCAGAGAGTCTGGCTCTCCATTTAGGCATTCAAAATAAAATGTGTGTGTGTGTGTGTGTGTGTGTGTGTGGGCTGAATTTCACTAATGATTGTGGAAGTTCAGATGAATTAAAGAGTCGAGCTCCATAATTATTGATAACGTATATAGAAGAAGTGATAATGAAGAGTGTAATGAATCTAGTCTGTCTTCTTAGAACCCTAAACATACTGCTGTGGTATTGGACTGAGAGAAGGAGTTTCATTAGGAATTAAGGAAGTGTACATTCTCCAGTGAGATGTATAGAATTGGTCTTTTTTTTTTTTTGGACCTCACAAGTTTTGCAAAGATACAGATTTAACAAACAAACCATTTTACATCTCTGAGAAACTTAGAGGGGATTTGGAAAGTCAAACACACAGGGACCTTTGCTTTGACTTCAGTGGTAAAAGTAACATCTGCCTCAGACATTTTAGCAGACTGTTCAAATCACTCTTTCCAACTACAATGAAAGAATTGACAGACGTAAGCCATCCCTCTACTAGTTGCTGTACTTTACCATGTCTGAACTGAAGCTCACATCAAAGCAATCATACCAATGAAATTTAGATTTTAATTTTAGCTTTATAATTCTTATTTTACACTAACCTTTGAAGTTACCAATCAGAATAATACCACAGAAATAAAAGAAAAACTATTGCTGATTGTAAAATGCTTCCATCAGATGAATACCCAAGGAAGCTGCTCTCTTTATTCAGAAAGAGTATTCCAACTAAGAGCATGACAATACGTTAATCAGGGTCTGATTCTGCCTGCCTCCCTCACACTTCTAGTACCAGCCTCAGGACCTAACTGTAAAACACTTATTTATATTGGTACTCATCAGACAGATACTCCCACTGGTGGGGACTAAGGATTCCACATGTGGCCTTTCACCAAGCACTCCGATTTTGTTAGGGCTAATTACTAGCTAAGAGACTCCTCGACATTAGTAAGGTAGTAGGATTCAAGTCTTAGTTTGAGCAAGTCATCTTTCATTTAAAGGATTTACTACAGTTACAATTATTTTTCAGTCAGAGACAGATGCACACAAGAAAAGAACTCTCTCTCTCCCCACAAACAGCTCAAAACCAAGGAGTAGTTAAATTAATTACTTTGATCATTGTTTGTCAGTCAGACACCTTCCTTCTCCATTGCTCTTTCTTCTTCTCCTCTTGGGCATACATATAGGCAGCAGCAATCTTAAGTACTGACAAGCCACCCAAGTCCTGTTAACTCTTCAGGTTCACTGACATCTCTTCCTTCCTCAGCCATAATTCCAGGCATTTTTTTAAGATTGTAAAATTCTCTCAGTTCAAATACATTACAGGACCATTAGCTGAAGTACAGGTATTCAGTTTAAATTGAATATGGACACCTGGTCAAATGTTTCAAGACAATGGCTGCAAGAATTGTATAAAGTCTCTAGGATGCAAGGTTTATTTCTCTCAAGAAAACTTTGAAAATGAATGCCAGAGAAAGCACTTAAAAAACAAAGCCAAACCAGGAAAAAACAGAAGCAGCTTAAGGAACATTACAAACTTTGTTTTGGTCAGAGGAGATAGTAAACAATAGTCTTCATGGTCACACAGTGAATACATTGTCTGGATTTCAACACATGGACCTTGTAAAAGAACTAAAAAAATTACTTTATTAAAACAACAAAGGCCTTTCCCCAACATCTTGTCTGTCTTTTCTGAACATATTTTTGACATGGCAGGCATGGCCCTTTCATCACAACACTGCCATTTGTAGATGGAATTTGCAAAGACACACCCCTCTAGGCGATAGGCACCCAAGAAACTCCATGGGAACAAATGATTAATAGCAAACAAAGGCATAATAAGATCTAGTGCCTGGAAGTTGAACGTAGATAAATTCATACTGGAAATCAGGCATACATTTTTAACACTGAATGCAATTAACTCTTAGGACAATTTTACCAAGAGCCATGTGGATTCCCCATCACCTTTATTGCATCACAGCCCCCTTCTGACAACAAAAATTATTACAAGACCCCAGAAAAGGGACCGAAGCCTGAGTCCCTGCTCTCTCCCACCCTGCAGGGGTGCCAGAACCTGAGGGATTTAACCCTTGGAGGTGGGGCTTGGATTTTGGCTTCAGCCCCAGGATCCATCAAGGTTAACAACAGCCCTGGAGATCCCATTAAAACAGAGTCATGACCCACTTTGAGGTCCCAACCCATACTTCAAGAACCACTGCTCTAGTTCCAAAAAAAAAATGATTTGGGGAAAATTCTATGGACTGTAATACACAGGAGGTCAGATTAGATTATCACAATGATCCATTTTGGCCTTGCAGTCTAGGAGATGGGCACCTATCTCCCATAATCCACTTTGAAAATCCTACCATGTGAGTCTGTTTTTCAGTAAATCTTACCATATTAAAATATGCTTTGCTAATAATAAAGATGGACATTATAACTAACAAGACCTTTCTATAAGGAGTCTCACCATCAAGAATAGCTACCATAAAGAGAATACTTCTGACCTTTCTAACCAGTATCTCTTCTGTTACTCCAGGTCTTGCAAAAGTTTAGCTGGAGCATGAATCTGTTTGATCCAAAGGCACACAGGTAAATTAAAACAATTACAATGTCCCCTGTGTTTGTCCTGTTTTATTAAGAAGACAATTAATTCACATCAAAGGGTATTTTGATCATTTGCTTCTCTGAACAAAATATATGTTAGGTGGCAGCCACCAAGAGTTGGTGGACTGGTTCCCAAACCCCAGATCAGATGCATCAAATTAAGCACCAGCCTTTTTTTTTTTGGAGGGAAGTGCACAGGGTTAATCCCTAGGAACAAACACTACCTTTAACCCTGGAACAATACCTTTATCAGCCTAGCAGCAAGCACCCAGGAGTGATCCCAGAAGGAGACTGCTAAAGGGGGTTACAGGTATGCTTTCCCTGAAAATGGGGCAATGTCTTCAGTCCCCAACACCTAAATATCCAGGTCAATCAAGAGGCCATAGAGCCCAAATCCCAGTTTCTCAGACCTGGACAAGATACTTTCTAACTCTTTTCTTTGGGGTTCTCTCTGATGTTCTCTGGAGTGCAATATGAGCTCACCAGGATGAGTTCTTGTTCCTGGTGTATAAGCTGATTCTAGTTCCCTTACTCCTGAGTTGGTCTCTACTTTCCAGCTGCATCTCACTGTTCTGAGTTGCATGGCTCAGCAGTGCTGTTCCCTGCTCTCCTGTCCCTCCTCTCTTGAAGTCCAGGCTAAAAGTAAAAGTCTAGGCAATTGTAGTCACTTCTATCCCACCCACATTCCCCCCCAAAAACCCACCCTGGGCCAGCTGATTGGTCAAGAAGCAACCAGGAGTCTCATGGCCAATTCCCTCTCTGTTTTGGAGTGATAGCACTCCCAGCCAGCACAACTCAGATCACCGGCAACCAACAGCATCTCTTTATTCCAAAGTGACACTCCCCTCTCATCCCTATGAAAGTGAAGCTGTCTGTTAGCAAATCTTTTGTCTTCATTCCATCCTCAAAATGAGAGGTAGAAGCATAGGGAACTGTGAAAGGTAGTGCCTGTCCTGCCCCTCTCCACTTAGGGATTTTAAGGGAAGGACTGTATATAGTTCCACCTATATAACCAATGATTAGACTTAACATCTTCAGAAGAATGGATAAAATAATTTGCAGACTTCCTGGAAAAATGCTCATAAAGCCTCTGTTACCCACAAAATGTGTGATACGGAGTATACCAGTAGGTAAAGACAGAGGTTTATGTAACTAACTGTACTTAGGAGATATAATTAATTGTGATTTGAAATATTACTGTCTATGAAAATCAGCTCAGATAAAATATCTGCAATTACAATAATTACACTGCTCTACAGCCAAAATGCTTCTGAAATAAATGTAGTCAAACCTTACTAATTCTGGGTCACTGAGAATGAAAATGATGCTTAAAATTGTTGATTGGCTCTAGTTTTCAAGATATGCTATTGGGTCAGTATATATGACCCTTGACAAGAGAATGGCGGAGGATAAGTGAGTTATAAAGGGAAGGGATCTCAATTTAAACCAGAAATGACTAAAATACATCTTTGACTGGATCTATGAATAAATCTATGACTGGGTTTGGACAGTACTTGCTTTTTAGGCAAAACAATGAATGATGCAATCTGAAGCTGGTATTGCATCATACATGATATGAATTGCATCATGTTATTCCTAGAAGTCATGGATGATGCAATCATAATGAAGCTTACATCACTCTGCTGAACAAATTGCCCTATATCAGCTCTAGAAATCATACAGTGTTGTGCTCTTATTTGTCAGTGTTTGATTTTGCAAAGGGACACCTTTCTGTTTAGCCAAAGTGAGCAGAGATGCCTCGTACTTGTGTGAACAGTGCAGATAACTTCTGCTATGTTTGTGGTGAAGTGACTTTTGCATCACAAAAGTGCAGTATAACCACTATGTTTAAGAAAGCCTATTACCTTTATTTTGGCTGCAAAATTGGAGATCAGGACAAGAGCTGGGCCCCACACATATGCTGCAACACTTGTGCAACAAATCTTCGCCAGTGGTTGAACAGAAAAAGGAAATCTATGCCTTTTGCAGTGCTAATGATTTGGAGAGAGCCAACAGATCATACCAGCAATTGTTACTTCTGCATGGTGCCTCCAGTTGGGAAAGGTGTGTCAAACGAGGAAGAGTCAGACGAGGAAGAGGAAGAGGATGAAACTTCTGGTCCTGAACCATCAATGTCACAGGACCCACATTTTCTCCCATCCTCCTCCTCTGAACCACAAGTCATAACACAAGCTGAACTGAATGACCTTGTCAGGGATTTGGAACTACCTAAGAGTAAGGCAGAGCTGTTGGGCTCCAGACTACAGCAGTGGAATCTCCTGGCAGGTGATGTTAGGGTTTCCATGTTACGTGACCGTCAAAAGGATCTTGTCCCATTCTTCTTCATGGAAGGTGATCTTGTAGCCTGCAACAACATCGATGGTGTGATGGCAGCCCTCAACATCGTTCATGATCCAGATGAGTGGAGACTCTTCATTGATTCATCGAAGACGAGCCTTAAAGCTGTTTTGCTGCATAATGGCAATGTTTTGCCATCAATTCCAGTTGGTCATGCAGTCCATATAAAGGAAACCTATGACAACATGAAACAACTTTTGAGGTGCATAAACTATGACCAACATCAGTGGCAGCTTTGTGGCAATTTGAAGGTTGTTGCTCTCTTGCTTGGTCTGCAGACTGGATGCACAAAGTACTGCTGTTTTCTCTGCAAATAGAATAGTCATGCAAGAGATTCCCACTACATCAAGAAAGATTGGCCACTCGGACAGTCATTGGAGCCTGGGAGGAAAAGTGGTCAGCATCCACCACTTGTTGAATCAAGGAAGATTTTGTTACCACCCTTACACATCAAGCTGGGTCTGATGAAGAACTTTGTCAAGGCCATTGACAAAACACAAGCAGCTTTCAAGTAGCTCCGTGGAAAATTTCCAAGGTTAAGTGAAGCTAAGATAAAGGAAGGTGTCTTTGTTGGTCCTCAGATTCGTGAACTTCTTTGAGATGATGCATTTGACCATGCACTGCATGGCAAGGAAAAGACGGCATGGAAAGCCTTCCAGTCAGTGGCAATACATTTTCTCGGAAACAACAAGGCAGACAACTACAGATTGTTGGTGGAAAACCTCCTCAAGGCATACAAAAGCCTTGGTTGCAACATGTCACTAAAGATACATTTTTTGCACTCTCATCTAGATTTTTTTCCACCGAACTGCGGAGCAATGAGCGACAAGCACAGCGAGCGATTTCACCAGGACATTGTAACAATGGAGAAACGCTATCAGGGCAAATGGAGCCCATCAATGTTTTCAGACTATTGCTGGACAGTGACAAGAGATGCTCCATTTAACGAATACAAGAGACAAGCCAAGAAGCGCCAAGTAGACACTGAATAGGACTAAACTGTGTACATAATAGTTTTTTGCCTTTTGTTTCATAATACATTTTATTTATATAACCCTTTTGCTGATTTTTAAAGTGTTACATAAACAGGACAGGTGAAATATTATCATGTAAAGCAACCAAAAACACATGAAAAGACCTAGGTTTACAATTTATGATTAAAACTCTACTATCTACACAATATACATAGACATAAAATGTAAAAACTTAAATATCTTAGAAACAGTAGCCAATCAGTTGTTTTAATTGTCATATTTGAATTCAGCACATCAAAATACATAATAAATATCACATTTTATCTCTGAAGCAGACGACTTCTAAAAAATTGTAGACCAGTGTTACATGCAGACTGTCTCACTGCGTTTTTTGGAGACTTACCCTCCTCATCTCTTCGTCCTCTTCTATCTCCTACTCATTGTCCCCTTCAGTCCACTTACTCCCTGCTACTCACATGTACCCTGTATTCCTTTAATACATCATTTTTTCATTACCATCTCCTAATCGTCTCTGCCCCTCCTCAAACTAATTCCATTTATTTGTATTCACTCACCAGCTAGTTCAATGGTTTCTATATTTTCCTGCAATAAAGCAGAAGTAGGAGAGAGAGAAAAATAGGAGGTAGGTCTGCTTGCTGCATTTACTTCTATAGCCATTTGTGGAGACCTCAAAGACTCATCCAATCTTTCCTGATTATTCCTCTCGGCTCCGTTCATCTTCCTTCTTACTGTGACCTTGGGAGTTTAATACCAGCCTGGAGTAGCCAGTACTAATTTTTAAAATCCTTGTGGGCCCCCACCTTCTCTTCTCAAAGTGCCAGAGTGGAAAATCAGCCTTAACAATTGCCTTCAAACAAACAGAATTATCAGTTCTCATAATCAAAACTTATCTTTCCCCTCCAGCCCCTCCTACCCCCCGAGATGGTATTGAATTTTAAAATGGTTATAAATACACTTTTTAGATTATATTGGCAAAAGCCCAAGAGTCTTATTTTTATAATATATGAATCTATTGGCAAAAATCATATGGATACATTCTATATCTAATAACAGTTCATATTATATTGCAGGTATACACAAATGTAAAAATAGCTTCAGTTTTCAGGGTTTCATGGCTTCCAAATGTTGGCATGTAATCAGCTGAATGGTCTGAAATATTAAGGGTTAGATTATCCCATTCACTTGCAAAAATTCTTAATCCTACTGAGCTGCAGAGAACAGAATATAGGTATACCAATGCTGCAAAATCATTCCCTTTGCACTTTCCACAGCCACACAAAAGCCCATCAGTGGTGGGATTGGGCTCCATGTCTCAGACAGACCAGTCTGCAGCATCATACCTCTCAGAACTTGTAAAAGATTCTCTACGTATAAAGTCATTACTGACTCGATCAGTAATGTAGTTTCTGGAAAAGTAACACCCAGCTGACTTACAACTTGGAAGGAGTGAAATATATTTTCTTTATTCTTAAAGGGACACTATCAACTTGAAAAATTACATTTGCTTGAACATTTTGTAATATGTAGGATAACTGTAGCTGAAATAAGTTAGTGAAAAAAACAGCTTCTCTCTTTGTCAGGTGTTTTCTTTGTGAATTTGACTATATTTGTTTCATTGTTCCCTTCCATGGCCAGATTCTTCCTTGTTGAGAAAACCCACCCTTATAATCAAGTGAGCACAAAACTACTTTTAATTTTTTACATGGACTTTTTAATTCTAATTCAGAATATAGTTTTAACAGAATACTTATTCAGAAACAATGTTTTAAATTAGTCAACATATTTGAAAAATAAAAATAAAATTGACAGTATCTTTTGAATTAATGTTTGACTAAGGCCCAGGTGCTCAAAGATATTTGGGTACCTAACTTGTTGAAATCAATGGGAGTTAGGCATCTAATACCTTTGAGGATATGGGTAAGAGTGAATGAAAATGGGAATAAACAACTTGTAATTTTGAAGAAAACCCAGAGCCAACAATAAAATAAAATACAGAATACCTAAAACCTAGGAAAATAACTTATGTTTTGCCTCCTCCAAATTATTGCTTTAAGTTTTCATTTATTTCATTAATGCGAATCATTTGCTAATAACTAACTTAGTACAAGAGTTCTACAGTAATAACTTTATAGATATCTGCAGAGTTCTCCTTTTTATATATATTCGTTATTCTGTTTTTTAAAAGTATTGCAAGTGGGGGGGGGGGGAGAAGAGGATGTTGTTGCTTTTTCTGAAGAAGTGACACACCAGTACATATTAAACAGAACTGATCAGCATTAGAGTCAAGCAAAATATATGAAATAAAATAGAATTCTGCACAAAGTGTATCTTAACTGTCATTTAAAAAGGAATTAATATAAAGTATTGCTAGTGAAAGCCAGATGTAAGGATAGTGGAAAGTCATGGTCGTGTGTCTGCCAATTAAAAAGGTTTTAGACAAAAAACATTATAAAAAAGGCCCATCTCAGCAGGATAGTGGGTAAGAGAGTATTGGAAATAGAGCGTTGGGGATCTTGGGAGAAGAGGGAAGTGAGATGCAGGTTTTGTTGCTTTGGGGCATTTACTACTCTCTCCAGAATGTTTGTGGAAAGCAGATCGGGGCCAGGAGGAGGAGAAGAGGAGAGAATTCCCTGCCTTTCCCTGCTACCATTGGCTAGGCTATGTGGGGGATGGTGAAGGAGCAGAGTTGATTTGACTCTCACACCCATCCCCTTCCTTTATATAAACCCTTCAGAGATATGTCAGTGGTAAAGAAGCAGACTAGGAGATAACTGGTGGGCCTTATTAGTGTACAGAAAGAAGAGAACTCTTTAAGTGTTTCCACATGATGTACCCTCCATATGTACCCATATCCCCCCACACTAGGAGAAGATAAGAGGTCTGACTTCTAGGAGTTGGACTGAAGATGGCCA
Organism: Dermatemys mawii; assembly: GCA_007922305.1. Classification (NCBI taxonomy): domain Eukaryota; kingdom Metazoa; phylum Chordata; order Testudines; family Dermatemydidae; genus Dermatemys; species Dermatemys mawii. Next base: position 78,316,167 of record ML677326.1, read on the forward strand.
ACCCTGAATATTATTTGGCAAAGCGGCCACTTAAACCTTTCTTTGTAAAATAAGATAGTTATAGAATAGCTGAAGTAATTCTGCAAGAAATGTGTTCGTGTATCATAATAATGGAACAAGAATTTATTTAAACAAAATTCAATAAAATTATAATGTGGACCTTAAAGCTGATCACCAATTTTCTGAAATGAAGCAGCAACTTGGAAGTAAAATGTTCTAAATCCTATTTGTAATGTGCTGAGCCACTCAAGAAACAGCATAACTTGGAAATATTTTAAAGGGTGCTTTAATTTCACATCTTCAAGATGAAACATTTTTTGCATTATTTCCCTAGAATTTTTTTTACAGTTAATGTCAGAATTTTATTTTGCAAAAACACAAAATGTAATATTTGCTGGGTTCAACTCTTTAGCAGTATCTGTGTATATAAAGGTCTAATATATGCAGAGAGATAATCCTGTTCTTGTTTGCTTATTTTGCTTCTTTTTATTTATGGTCAAACATCTTTACACCTTTCAATGTGATAATTATTTTCTAAACACATGGCTTCCCTGTTTCATTATTTATGACTATACCATATTTTATATAATTCCTGAATTATAGAAACTATGGTAAAGTCATATATACATATATATCACTGACAGTACATTTGAATGTGACCTATTTTTAAAATAAAATATATTTCCTTCTCTTTGAGAGATCTTGGTACATCTTTAACTTTATGAAGGAAAACATACCTACTGTGGGCCTATGGGAAAAGCTCTAGTGTTGGCATGTCACATAAGACAGCTGGAATACCACCTGGGGATTCTATGGTGTAAGAGGAATCCCTGGAGAGACACAGCTCAGGACATGCATGAGCAGGTGGGGCAAAGGAGGGGGACAAACAGGGGCACACATCCCTCCACACACCCAAACATTGGGGGCACAGAACTTCACCATCCCCAGGGCCGTGGAGGTAGGTAAAAGTGAGCTCTTGCCAGGGGGAAGAGCAAGCTCCTCCCAGCACCAGGGCAGGTGGGAAGGTTAGAGTGAGCTCCTGAGAGAGAACACAAAATGTGTCCCTCCAAAAGGGGTCAAATTTAAATTCCTGTGCACGTCCCTGTATAGAACAGAATCGATGTCTTTACCCCACAAGTCTTCTGGCTCCTGACATGGTGTGGATGTGGGGGAAAGAGCATGGCTGGGTAGCTGTTAGAATTGTCCCTTGGGAGGCCAGACATAATTTAGAGCACCCGTAAGCCTGCTCCAAGTTGGACTGAGGTTTGAAGTGAGCCTTGGCTATCCCCAGGATTAGGCAGCTATAAAGACTGTGAAAAGCAGCTTAGACACTTCCCTTGGTCCTGCACCGATGAATCAGAAAGCAATGATCCTCTAATTCTATCTTATTACATTTTGAGTGTCTTGAAATTTGTTTGTAAATCAAGATCCAGGCAAGGTCAATAAATTCCAGAAGAATTATTCATTATACACACAGCAATCAAGACATCTGGAAGTGATCAATCTTGCAAACTAAAACTAAAGTAAAGATCTACAGGTCGAATGTCCGCTCTGTATTGCTCTATGTGGCGGAAACGTGGAGGACCAACAAGAAGATAGAAGGTCGACTTCGGGGTTTCGAAGGAAGGTGTCTTAGGCACATCCTTAACATACACTGGCCACAACGTGTCACTAGTAGAGAAGTGAGCTGACTAACAGTCATTAACAACATAGTGGATGAGGTGAAACAACGAAGATGGAGATGGTTGAGGCACGTGTTGAGAATGGATACTACCAGACATCCTCACACTGCTCTAAGATGGATACCACAGAGAAAAAGAAGGAGAGGCAGACCGCTGGAAATGTGGCGAAGAACTATCGAAGGCGAAATGAAAAATATGGGAAAGACCTGGGATGAAATCTACTGGTTAGCCCAAGATCGAGTCAAATGGAGAAGAATAGTTGGCGCCTTATGCTCCACTAGGAGAGAAGAGGACTAACTAACTAACTGTCCATTTTGCTTTGTGAAGTCAAGAAAGTCTGAAGTGGTTTATGATAATTTGAAAACTGATCACTAATGTGTTATGGGGCTAAGGCAGAAGCTGAGATTTGAAGTGGGAGGGGAAGAAAAAACAAAGACAAAAGCAAATATGAGCCAAGAGAGAAAGTCTCATTTTGCTTCCATATGCTAGTGCATGAGCAGACTATTGTTCTGGACTCAGCGCAATTCTTAATTATATTGAGTAAAGAATGGTTTGAATTACTTCTAAATATTTTAAGCACAAGTAAGCACAAGCCTTGTATGCATTTTGGCTGAAGAGCAGCTGCAGGTTTGTTTTGTGACCATGGATGATGGCTTCTGCTTAAGGTATTTTCATGAGGTAAGAGGCTTAAACTCTGCTACCTGTAGTCCCATCTTTGGTCTGCATTATCTAAAACTGCTTTCATCTTCATTCTGCTGCCTAAATCTAAAATAAAATGCCTTGTAGATATCATCACATTTAGATACTACCATTTTGGAATCTCCTCTGGACATTATCAGATCCAGATATTTCCAGGTGTCATCATCCATACACTGAAATGATTACAAGGGAAGAGATATCTCTATAGGCTGTTGCTATTCAGCAAAGATTGCCAGTTTCCACTGCCTTGGAGGAGATGTTTATTTCTAATAGGGTGGGGATGCTCCCGAGTCCAATATTACAATTTTGTAAATTGCATGCAGGAAAAATGGTTGCAGCCATTGTTCAGCTCATGAACATGGCGAGATTTCCTCAGAGGTGACAAATTTTAATACATACATGTTTATTTTATCACTGAGATTAGACTTTGATTCCCTATCTGTTAAAGGTGGTATAGGAGTTCATCCCAATTTTTGGAATTTTTTCCAAGCATTTTTCATTATTTGTTTCACTGGAAGTACTGTTTTTCCTTTGAATCATTTACTTTGGAGGATTTACATTATTTGACAATTGCAAACATATTTAAATGTATACTGTAATGTCTGGCTTGTGCATGCTACTGCCTTCTGCTGCAAGGAATATATCATACCTGTTCAAAAGTTTATACTGCACTTTCTAGAGATGTGCAAAACTCAGGGTTTTTTCCATCACAGATGTTCATGTATTTCATCTTCAGATGTGAGCCTCATGGGTTTAAATTCCTTGACATTCGCTTTAAGTTTTAGAGTTTGAAGAACACTAAAACTCAAAGTGATGTGCAGACAGAATCACTGACTTTCAACTGATTTCATCCTGAAAATATGAACTCGGATGTCAGGAGTTCATTATTTATTACCACAACATATTTTATTTATTTTTGAAGTTATCTGGCTGGGGGAAGATCTCATCTTCTAGATGTAAGAAGTGATTTTGGGAGTCTCCATCTAGAATCCTTTCTTTCCTGGGTCGTTGAGGGATGCAAAGATCAGTCAAACCTTCCCTAAAACTCAGAAATCTTCACACTCTCACCTGGACCATCTCAGATGATCATAGCTGCTATACCAGGGCTCGATCTATTTGAGACTTTATGGGTGAAAACAACTCTCACATTCAGAAATCCATCAGTATTGAGTACTGATGCACAGGTGTGGTATTCTCCACAAAATGAATACCCCTTAATAAACAGGCAGCCACATTGTGCACTAGCAGTGATTTCTGGATGGTTTCGTGTTTCTGTATCACCTAAAGCAAGCATGCACTCCCCCTCAGTGCTATTTTAGTCAAAATGACAGCAGGGAATGCAACCTGGGGAGGGCATGTCATAGTAAGAGCTGCAGCACCTTTAGAAAGTCTGCATCATTAACATCTTCCATGTTTTCCAGTCCTACATTGAGAGATAATGTGGAAAGGACAGTTATCAGGCCATGACTGCACCTCCAAGATTCTGATCTGACCCACTCTGTGGTGGCTAGAAGTGCTCTCAACACCAGAAATCTAAATCCATTTGTCTTACCAGGCTAAGACTATGGCTGTTCTTTGCTCAGATGTACAAGTTAGGGAAGATTCCATCCCTGGCTCACTAGCATGGGTCTACCCTATAATTTTTGTCTTCAGTTCTGTGTATTTGCAGCTAGCTATGGCTGTGAGGTCTGTAAGTGAAAAGGAATTAAAATGCAATGCTGTCTGCTTAGTAGCACATACTATTTCTTACTGCTCCCAAATGATGAATGTACATATTCTACCCATTTTCCAACCTCTTAAAACCATCTTATAATTAACCTTATAAGATAGTTTGCCTTATAGAGAATATTTTTGTTAGAAGGTACAAATCTAGGAAACACTGATCCTGCTTGGTACTAAGTAACCACTGTGAGAAGATGAACACCTTTCAATAGCCTTGAGGACACTCAGTACCTCACAGGATAAGACACTTACCCAATGGCAGGGCAGGGGGGAGTGTGATAGTTTTAAGAGCTTTAAACTGTCATATGGCCCATGTTAAAAGAATTATTCCCCAATACTATCTACGCTGACTACATGTATCTCCTCATTAAGTCATTTCTGGCTCTACTTCTAGTTTAGAATTCTTGTAAGGGAATTATTGGAGCTCAGAACCATATTGTAACAATCTTTAGACTTTTTGTTGGAATAAAAATTTGGATACAATAAATATGCTTCCAATATACAGTGTGTAACTTTCTCAAACATGAGCATTGCTGATTTTTCCAAACTCTTCAAAAATACATTGAAAAAGAAGAAAGGGAGAAGGAAATTTTGCTAAATATATCATTGGAAAAGAGCAATTGAGGTGCTTGGTTAAAGACTTGCAGATGACTCATGGAAAAAAATTGAAAAATATTCTTCTATATTTGGTGACATCTCTGCCTATATATTTTGTACATTTTGATATTTTTTCTTCACCTTCTCTTCCTTCCCCCCGCCCCCTTCCATTGAGAAGATTTGCTTGGATTTTTTTTTTTTAAGAATTGGTCTGCTTCTTTTCCTCGTTCACTTTTGGAAGACACATAACCTATGTGATTGTAATGTTCCGGTCCAGTCCAATCCTTTACTATGGTAATGTACCAGCCAGCTCCTCAACAACTTTACTAAGGCCCTTCAATAAGCTTGGAAGCTGTTAATAAGCATGCTCCAAACCATGAAACAGTTTACTTATCTTGGCAGCATGTTGAACAAAGAAGCAAAAATTAGTTACAAAGTGGATGTGCAAATTAAGAAAGCAAGCACCACACATGGTTGCTACCATCACCAAATTTGGAAGCAACATGGAATCTGTCTGGATACAAAAACCAAAGTCTATAATACGGTTATCTCGTGACATTGCTTTATGCATGCAAAACATGGACCTGTTATCATGAACACATTAAAAAGCTTGACAGTTTCCATTTACAACATCTACAATGATTTCTAGGTATCAAACAGCAGGACTGGATTTCCAACATGGAAGTCCTGGCAAAAGCTGGTCAGTAGCATCAAGATTCATTTAATCTGTACTCAGCCGAGATGGACTGACCATGTAATTTGTATGCCTGAGACCTGTTCATCAAAACAGGTCTTATGTTCCAAATTCACTTCCAGAAATCATAAGCATGGCAGATGAAACTCCTCAAAGACATCCAAAAACAAAATCTGCACAAAATGAACTTTTCTGACTCAACCTTTGAGCAACTGTATTGCTCCTTTGGCTGTATTGCATGGTGCCACACCATAAGGGCGGGTGTTCATGATTTTGAGAATTGCTTTGAACAGGTGGAAGCACAGCACCAGGCAAAGCAAATGTTCTGTTCAGTCAACACAACTAGGCAAACAGCTCTGTGGCCAGTGCAGTAAACCGTGTTCTTCCCTAAATGGGGTCTATGGAGTCACATATAGATCCATTACTACGAACTATATTTGTCAACATTGTTTTAGAAATTGAGGTGACTATCATCATCATCATTTTACCATCACATCCTATAGACTGTGGGCGTAAAAGGAAAATTCCTGGCCTCTCTTTTGGTGCCAAACTATGTCATTTAGAAATCTAACTATTTGATCTGTTGTCTTGCAGTTCTCCATATAAATTCACTGTTTAGCTCTAAAGGTCCATTGTAAATATATGTAAAAGCTGCTCTAGAGACTCAGATCTTTTCAGCTTGAAGACATGAGTCTGATAGAATTTTAAAATGTGCGTAGGCTATTCTAGTTGCTCACTTTTTCTTCTGCTGAGAGATAAATAGAAGCAACAAATTACCAGTAAAGTGAGTGTAAAACTGAGAGAAGCATGTATTGTGTCAATGATGTACTGTTAAAATTTTAACAAGTGTCTCCCTCAAAACTTTTCTATCTTTGCAATTAATGTGACATTCCTCTGATAAAATATTCTTCCCTCCTCCCCAGAAACCCCCTAAATATACATCAGTTCCACACTCCACCACATTAACACACTGTATACTTTTCCTTGATCCCCCTACTATGTTTCTTTCTGCACAATACCTCATGGAGGTTCTTCCAGGTCACTTTCCTACCTGGCAGTTGTTTGTCATTGCAGACTGCAGCAACAGGTGGATTGTGCAGAAGCCTCTCCTAGCAGATGTGGCAACAGGCAAAACATGTTGCAGGCTATGACCACAAGGTTTTTGGGTTGGGTGGGTGTGGTTTCCTCCTGGAGATATTCTGGGAGGTTAGTTGGTGAATGAATCCCATTTGGTCCCTGAGGTGAACAGGTCTTCCCTGGACTCCTCCACTCTGGGGAGACCTGGGAGGGTGGGCAATAGGTTACTGGTGTTTGTGTGGGGGAGGAAAGAAGAGCATTTAATGGGATACAAATACCTAAGATTTCAATTTTTTTTATATTTTATTCTGCTAATTGTTCTCCTCAATGACATCTGTAGAACAACAAAGTATAAGATACAGGATATGTAATTTGTGGGATTTCATTGATTGATGACCATCTAATTATTTGGACTGCACATATCTAAAATGTGAACTGACCAGGCCAAATTGAGAGGAGAAGTAGGGAGGGAGTTTAAGATGGTCATTGTTAAGTGGGTGAGAGTCTAAGTGGCTGAGAGTCTAAGTGGCTCTAAATAAGTAAATCTTCTTTAATAATTTCAAAGAATTAAAAGTAAAAGATGTTTAAATTAATCTAATGTTTGGAGTGGCAGGAAAGGTGTTAGTTTCACTAATTAAGAATTCTTCTAGATTTATTTAGACTAACCTCTGAATTTAACTCACCCAACATGTGCCATCTACTGCACAGATGCTAAAGCACTATGTAACTATGGGTCAAAGGAAAAATAGAATCAGTTTTGAGTTAAGGCGGTGAGTGAATTTGGGCTTAAATATTTAAGATGAAGTCAAATATTTATACAGGAAGCTGGCCATTTACCTTCCTAAGTTTATCCCCTATTACTGCCTCGTTGTATGCAGCAGACATTGATTTGGCAAGTTGTATTTTTTCAGAAGTTTTAAGTGGACTTATTTTGGCACTAAAGTACCATATTGCTTCATTTTGCATGCTTGAGTTGTTCAGTTCCTGGCGGTAAAAATTGCACTTTGGGGTTTTTGCATTCATTCCATTTAAGACTCAGAAATCATAAGCGGTTATGTCTCTCTTGGCGAATTACAAACCAAGAGCCAGACTCTCCTCTGACAAACAGAAGACTAAATCTGGAGTAACCCCATAGAAGTTAACAGGGTTACACTAATGTAAAACTGGAATGAGAGAAGAATAAAGCATTAAATGTATTTACATGTTTAACTGAAATTCCTCAGACGTGGCTCTTATAAACTTAGGTAATTTTTTGTGTACATAAGTCTCCTAGTTAATATTTGGAAGTTCAGATGCTATATTACTTACAGATGTTTTGTTTTGTTTATTTTGCAGATTTTTTTAGTGATTTTATATAATTCTGCAAATATTATATAAAACAAAAATTGAGTATGATGATTCAAATGGTGATTGGATGAATTGGTTCTGCTGGGTTAAAAACATGCTGCACTGTAGAGTCTTCCTTTTTTGCTAATGTTTTTAATTAACATAGCATTCTTTATTTTAACTTGATTATTTTAATGTGAGTATTTTCTTGTAGGATGCATAACACAAAGTAAAGCTGAGTTCTATGTTTACATGATGATTTACAAAGTTATTCTTAATACCAGAGGGTAAATATTTTAGCACTGTGTTCATACAAAAAAGTCAGCAAATCTTATCCAAATATTTGGGTTTGTCCATTGCAATAACCTACTAAGTAATACTTATGTATAACATTAATAAATGCAGGAACTGTAATGTACTGGGAGTCATGGAAGCAGAGTTGTATAGGTGATACCATCTATTAAAAAGAATTATATACAGTTCTTTTGAACACATTAAACTAACACTAAATTCACAGCACTCTCTATCAGACATTTCAGGTTGACTGCATTTGGGATTCATTCCCAACTTCATTATCTTTTTTTTCCACTTTAATACTCAAGTATCATGTAGAAAGCACATAATTCACAACAATCTAGGGCCCTGATTCATGAGGCTCTGACGCCAACATTATGCCAGAATGACTCCATTAATGCTTTGCAGTTTCACTGGGAGAACTGGTTTAACAGAATTGCAAATAAGGCTTTAGGGTTTTTTGTTGCTCTATTTTTTCCATTAGAGCTGACTTCTTGAAATGCATAAAATCTATCAAGTATTGTTGTTCCACTATAGGCTACCAAAATCAGAAAATTTATTCTTATATTTAAATAAATTCCCAACTGGTTGAACAATTAAGGTAAATTTTCTCTCTGTTTGGCATGCCGATTTGTTTTGGGTTTTTAAAATTTACTTATTTGAACCAGGCGGCTTCAGAATCTGCCATAGATCTCATAGGCTTGACAAAGCCCTGGCTGGGATGATTTAGTTGGGGATTGGTCCTGCTTTGAGCAGGGGGCTGGACTAGATGACCTCCTGAGGTCCCTTCCAACCCTGATATTCTATGATCTCGATTTCTTATCCAGATTGTAATGGGTTGTGTTCACCACCGTGAAGCCTCCTGCAGGTTGCTTTGGGAATTAGCTCTATCCATCGGCAGGGAACCCTCCTTTCATGGTGTCTTACTCTCCATCATTGCTTCTCCACTGTCTGTGAGGACCTGCATTGCTCCCAGACCACGGCATCCTCTTCAGGGCACAGCCCTCTGGCTGTGCCCCAACTCTGTTGCCTCCCCACTTCCAGGGGGACAGGCAGTCCTTTGCTCAGCTTCTCACCACAGTGGCAAACTGCAGTCCCTATTCCAGCCCCTTGCTCAGGGGCAAACTGCAGTCTTTTGGCTGCCAACTCCCTTGGTGGCCAGTGGGGGCAAGGCTCACCCACTACGCTGGGCCTCATCCCAGGGACCCTCTAGCTGGCAGACAGTGCCTCTCTTTCTCCTCTGCCACTATCTGCTTTCCTTGGGCCACTTCCCTATAGGCCCAACACCTACTCAGCCCCTGTATCAAGACCACAGTCTGGGAGCCAGACAGGCTGGAGCTCACCCTGATCCCCTGCCCCTGCCCAGCACTGCTCTGTCTCACGTGCCAATCTTCTCCCTCAAGCTTCAGGGAGAGACTCCCTTCCTTTCTGACCTGCAGCCCTTCTTACAGGGCCCAGACTGGTCCTGACTGGCTGCTTCTAAGCCTTCCTCTGGCTGGCTGGGTTCTGAGCAGCCGCCCAAAGGCTGCTATTAACCCTTTGCCAGCCAGTGAGGGGCAGCTGCCCCATCACACAGACATATGGTGCTACTGTAGAATTTACAGCCACCTTCCACACCCCTGCTTCCTTTTGAGCCCACATGCGTTATGGTGCCTCAGATAGAGTAGAAAGGAGTGGAGTGTGGGCAGGACTCCATCACTGCGCCTCTCAACTAGCAAGTGGAGATAAAATGCTGTGGAGGTGAATGCCCAGTGAATCTTCTCCAAGTGTAATGTATCTGGCTTGGGAACTGCTTGGGGAACTCAAAATGGTCTTCTGACTCAGTCAGCTAGAGTTCCTGCTGCAGACTCTGACTGCAGCACGGCCCGTCTCCAATCCCTCCAGCAAAACTGAGAGCAATAAGGGTGCAATCTGTAACTGGAGGAATCAGATGAAGCAATGCCATTACCAAGCATACAAAAATCAGAAGTCAGGCACCTAAAATAATTATATTGATTTAAAAATAAGGACATTTTTTAAAAATATATATGTATTGAGTTATTGTAATTTCGCCCCTTTTCTTTTTTTTACCTGTTATGGTTCTTGCTTTCAGTTTTTTCTCTGCAAACATGAAGGCTAGAATCTTACTTTTTTAAAAAAAAAAAAAGTGAAAGATGTGCATCCTGAGTAACTCTTTTGGCTTTAACCCTTGTACACTTGTGTAACAGACAGGAGGATTTATTCCATGGTCACTGCATTTAGAAGCTAAGATTCTGGTGTGAAAGGCTCAGAGCATAATAGGTCCGTACCCAGGGTCCAAGCTTCTAGTCTCCCTTAATGATGGGAGAATCTGTTTTCAATTACTTTTTAAAAAGTGAGTCTCTAGCCTTCATGGTTGGAAAGGAGAGCCTGAAAACATGTCCTGAGTATAACCAGTGTAGTTCTGAACTGTACCCAAGTTTCTCTGTAGGGTCTTAACTCCAAGGCCCACTGTTTTCAGGGGCCCTACCATATAGGGGACCATGTTTTTGGCAGGAAGACAGAAATGCAGCCTGTCTTGCCCAATCATCCAATTAAATATATACCACTTCTGCTCCCATAGCACTACCTCTCTGGGAGATGAAAAAAGCACCACCTGTCATTCTAAGTGCGGGTAGGACTGATGTAGAAGGCTGGGGTGAAGAGAGGCCCTGGCATGCCTACAGACCCAGGTTACCTTAATCCAGCCCTGGAGAGAGCCCTTGTGTTTGAACCTATTTGGCCGTTCTTAAAATTACCATGGTGTATCATTATTTATTTATTTATTTTATGTATTTAGTGTGCAATAAATAAGGTTAACAGATTTGGGAACCTGTCTTGTCTTGTCGGACGTCAATGAAAATATTTACAAAAAATTGAGATGTTTATTAAAAGCTATTTTTTTTCCCAAATTTCTTTGGCCTGGAAACAGATCTGAAAAAGTCATTAGGACCAACTCTGATTCATATTTCAAGAATTGTCCTGACTTTTCACAATGCCATGGAGAGTGTAAAAATGGTTTTTGACTGGCCATTTGTTGCTTCCTTTTGGGGTTAAATTAGAAAGTTCAGAGGTATGTGAAATGGCAAGGGGAAAGAAAATTAAAAACAAATTCAGTCTCAGAATAGTTCCTGAATGGTATAAGTCTTGAGCAAAAATAGAGAGTCAAACTGTTCACCTATCCTTATTAGCAAGGCTCTTTTTTGAATATTTAATACTCATTTCTACTGCTAGACACACACGTATTGTGGATTGTCCAATTTTGAAATAGATTGGCCAATTCCAAAGCTTTCCTTTGATGTCAAGAGAATTCATGCATTGGACTGAAACATTGCTCACCCAAAAGAGCAGAAGAATCACAAGAAATTAAACAGAAATAAACAAAAAATAATTGAAAATCATTTAGGAAACAATACTTTCAATATAAAAAAACAACAACAACAAACCAGAACAATTCATCTATATGGGCAGCACTATATTGGCCAACAGAGACCTCAAGAAGAAAGGCAACGATAGAAAAGATAATCCATTTAGCAAACTTAAAAATATATAGAAATCAAAGACATATAGTATCAGAACAAAATTCAAAATTTGCCATTCAAACATAATCTCTTCGCTAATATATGGCTGTGAGAGCTGGAAATCTACCAGAACATTATGTAGAAAACTAGATGCCTTCGAGAATAAGTGCCTATGAAAGATTCTGGGAGTTTGGTTGGAAAGACTTCATTACCAGCAGAGAGATCCATGAAATGCTGGTAATCAGAATCAGCAGGACATATCTGGCGCATGTACTCCAGATGCTGACACACAGACTCTGACATGAAGCAATCAAATGGAAAGCAAACTGTGTGAGAAAAAGGAACCCAAGAGAAACCCGAAGAAGAGCCCTTGGCAGGAAAGGCAGCAAATGACAAGAGGGATATAATAATTAATTGTAACAACTTTATTTTGGTATTATTTACTTTAAAATATTTTGAAAAATCTAAAGATCTATGTAAAATCGCCCACCCTGTTACTATATCCCTCATTGTACACCTTACTGTACACTAATTAGCTTTTCTTTCCACTTAGCCAGGTGTTTGAAAACAACATGGAAAACAGTAATCCTAATCACAGCTTCAGTTCAGAGAAATAAAAGGGATGGATGGAAGTGATACATGTAATAACAGAAATGAACGGACATCAAGGGAATTAGTCATGTTGGTCTGATTCAGACAGAAGTTGCTGCAAAAGATAATTCATTCAAAAACCTACCATCCCCTTCTGTAGCTTATGGATCTGAAATGCTTCAGAATTGCCTTTCCATAAGCTACATGTTCATCTTTGATATTTCTGGCCCTCATATCTTCATGAAAATTCTCATGTGCACAGATGAGACTTTAGTTACATGACTATGTTCATGGTGTAAGACATATATGAATAGTGGACCAGAAGATGAAATCTGGATGAAGTTGCCCCCAGGAAGAATTTACTTTTGCTTGCAAACAGAGTAAAAAATGTCCATAAATGAGTAAATGGAAACAGCTGTAAATAGCCTATGAAAACATGTTTCACAAATTGTTTAGAAATTTTCCTTCATTACCTTACTTGACATTTGAGGAGATGATGAGAAAAGACGATCCTGTGTTTTTCTATAAAGAAATCCACAGGAATTTCAGCAAATGAGTGTTTTTTCCCATTCAAATATTTTTGGTATTTTTTGTAATGTTTGCTCAAGCTCAAGATCTCTCAGCCTAAGTATTAACTTACAAAAAAAAAAAAAAAAAAGCACCGTTTCTTGCTTTTCAGAGACTCACCACATGGCACACAGTTGAAAGCACTCTGCTTTAACAAGAACCATGGGGTTTTTAATGGCTTGCAGAGTAGGCAGAATCTCCTGCTGCATGTGGTTCTTTACCTGACTGGGATGCGAGCAGATAAAATATGAAATAAAAAATTTCCCAAAAGCAAATTATATGAATCTGTGGCCATATATCTGAAAGGTAAGACCACATCCAATTTAGCCATGCAAATGTAATCTGTGTTTATTCTCTAAATGTATGAGTGGCTATGTTATAGCGCAATCTGCTTCTACTGCAACAGTCTTAGATGAGAACAAATAAAATCTTTTTTTAAGTGAGCCTGTCTTATGCAGTATGTCCTATACCTGATTCTTTGGTGTCTTGTGACCACCAACGTCTCCCCTCAGCCACAGCAGTCTTTTTTACATATGTCTGGTGTACCTTTTGTCCAGAGGGTTCTGGTAAGAAGATGTATCTGTTGAATGACATACAGTGTGTCATATTCAACTGATAACAGCTTAAGCACAGCACCAGTTGGTGTTCTTTTAATTTTGTTACTTTGCTCTTTCTTCTAAGAATTTGTTTTTGGGGTTGACTTTTTGCCCCTTAGCAAATTGTTTCTTGAGAATTCATGAAAATGTTTATGCCTCACCCCTTACTGAAAACTAATCTAACTCCATTGACTTCAGTGGAATTGCTCCTGATGGACACTGAAATCAGAATCAGGCCATATTCAAGCAGACAAAAATAAGAACATGCGCAAACATGCATGCACGCACGCACACACACACATCTATGCAGCATATTAAATCTGGACTCTGACTCAGGTGTAAGCCCAAGCTCTCCTCCCACATCCGCACAGAAAACGGTCTGATTCAGGCCAGGAACCATTCTGGACTCAAGCCCACAACCCCTGGGAGCAGAGTGTGTTTGAGACCTGTTTTAATGTGGATCAAAGCCTAGACATTTTGTAGTATGGATGCAGCTCAACTTCAGGATGCCAGATTCTGGTCTGGAGAGTCCTCCAGTGCTATCCCACAGTTCCCTGGAGCTGTGTTTCCCAGCCCTTCCATCCCAAAACTGCTACTCACTTCCCAGGAACTAAAAGTCACCTATGCATGACTTCTGCAGGAGCACATCACACAGATTCAGGTTTACTATACAGCATACACATACCTACATACTCTTTACTGACAGATTGTTTTAATGCAGTTTGACAAACCTCAGAAATAAAGTAGGTTAAATAAACGAGTAATGATGTGCCTTCTTTATTTACCTTGGCTTTTTTATACAATATAACAAATGCAGATTGTGTATATGTTGGTAACCATTCATACATAATACCCCTGTTTCAATTATTTGTCAGTATTGCCATCAGAATACTATTCTGTTGTGATAATTTTGAGTGTAGTGCAAATTAATCTCTAAATTTAAAGATTACAAACTATGTAAAATGGTTTTAGGAACCCAAAGAATTAGAAAATTAGACAGCAGAAAATTTGTCCGAGGCAAATGCATCCTTCTTTTCTACTATCTGTGTACCACTATAATTCTTAACATGGATTTCCTTAGCAAACAACATATGCAAAAATAATACTTTCCCACTGATACTGGCAAACATCCTTTCAAACAGGCTCAAATCCATGCACATGCACAACTGGAGAGGGAGGGAGGAGGGTTATTTTAGCACACTTATCTTTTCTGGTTCTCATCATTCACTGAGTATGTACAAATATGAAGAGTGCCAAATGATGTACAATAAACCAGAGATGATGTGAGCGAAAACCATGAATCCAAATGGCCTCAGACTTTGGAGATTTTCCAATATGGATGTGAATCCAAATGTGAAGCAGGCCCATCTCTAAAAAAGTGGCAGAAACCAAAAATGATTGTTAAGGACATGGAGTCTACTTTAAGTTTCACAGTGAGCACTAACTATTCATCAGATGAAAATAAAAACACTACTAGCAAGTGGGCATTATCCTGTATCTTGAAAAATGCTCTGTGATACAGCTGAGTTTAGAATCTAGCCCTAAGTGTTTCTCCTACAAAAAACTGCCCTAAGCTGCAATCCCCTTATTTCCTACCATAATCAAAACAACCAATGAGTTTATAAAGTCAACCATTATGTTCAGTATCATTCCACAAAGTGTCATAGGTTTCCATCCAGCAAAGCACTTACACGTGATTAATTTTAAGTCAGTGCAACAATACTGTTCACATACTTAATATTAAGCATGTGCTTAACATATTCTGCTGCAGCGGGGCTAAAGTTATTAACAATGTCAGAATCTTGTGACACTTGTAGACCAAGTGCTAGCTTTTGCCAAGGCTGTAGGTATCATCAAAGCACTGGCAAATTCATAACTGAAAAACCTGACCTGCTCACATATATGTTGGTATTTTTCAAGATAGGTGTTAGACCTGTAAGGGTGTATTTAGTGTTTAGATTCCATAAAATGCTTGTAAATTGCTGATCGAATTAATCTTGCTTGTAGTGTCTGTATCCCATGCTATATAAGGTAATATGTAGTTTTTGCTTTATAACTTTAAAAATGCCTTCTCCGAAATTGTGAGCCCAGGTAGGAGTAGTTCTCCTGCCAGTCAAGACGGGCTATCAAAACTAAGTGGGTCATTGTGAAACATCAAAGACTGGGTTGATGGTCCTCTTACACCCATGAAGGTGAGAAAGCTCTTACCACGAACAGAAATTTTGGAAGAAGGGAATAAAGATAGCTAACATAAAAATTATTAATCTCTTTGCTGTTTGGACTCTCACAGGGCTGGAGCTAGGACACTAAACCAAAGATTCCCAGGGTCATTCAGTACTGACAGCTTACTATATCTCTGTCACCTTTTGGAATCATAGACTAACACCTTTGTGTATACATGACACTTTCTCTAACTTATAAATTACTCTCGTTTCTTTTTCCTAGTTAATAAATCCTTTGTTAGTTTACTATAGGATTGGCAACAACAGTTGTCTTTGGTTTGAGATCTAACATAGAAATTGACCTGGGAAAAGTGATTGATCTCCAGGGACTGGGAGCATTCTGAAAATGTTGTGGTCTTTAGTGTAAGTGACCATTTATGACTAAGTCCAGCTTGCCTGGGTGGCCACATAGACTGGAGTGTCCCAGGGGACTCTCTGATTCTATTGTAAGGCTGTTATAGTGTTTTAGGAGTTCACATTTGTTACTGGGTTGGTGAAATCTAATTATAGAACACAGCACTAATTATAGAATAGTTTGAGATGTCTGTCTGCTTTGTTTTTTTTGACAGTCTGTCCAAAGGTTGGCATTTATAGTTTTGAAACACTGCATACAGCATGACAAATCTCAAAAGAGATGGAGAGTCAGATAAACACTCAAATACTGTGGGGATGAAATTAGGTCCCTATTGAAATAATCGGGAGTTTTGTCATTGACTTCAATGAACCACAATGTCATCCTGGATGTTTACCTCAAACATCCTAACCTTTTTCATTTCCAAAATGGAAGTATAAATCTAAGGAAAATACTTTTTGATGAGATTTCCAGTATCTCTGTTTTTGTTATTTTTTCTGTCTCATTTTTGCCATTAATGCATCCATTGCTGACCAGAGCTGGAATTTGAAAAATGTTTTCAAGCAACAGCATAGGCTCGATGTAAGATTTAAGGAAACGATGGATAATTTCTTATTGTAACCAGAACTGATTCCTATCCCTTGTAAAAAACATAAAATATTCTAGAGAATATATACCACCTTTTCCTTCTGTTCGAAGAGCTGAAGCTCTTAGCCAGGCCCTCATTACCTCTAACCTTGACCATTACAACCTTCACTTCCACAAACATCTTTGTGTTTCTTTAATGCTGGACTTTTTGCTTCAATGGTTGCGACACTTTCTCCAAACTGTAAACCCTGACCATGATGTTCTCCTTCAAGCCCCTTCTCAAGACCTATTTCTGATGCCTGCATGAAATTGTCCACTGATAATGGCTAAGAGAGGGCCAAAGGCACCAAAATCCCATTGACTTTGGGAGTTAAATGCCTATTTACCCTTTCTGTCTTTGAAAATCTCCCCCTTTATTTATACATGAACTATAGGGAATAGCCCTTGAAAACAGTGCTACATATTAACTGGGGAATAAAACAACAGTAATAGCATTATGAGCTTTGATAAAAAGAAATTGTTCCAAGACAGTAGAGTAGCTCCACTGGCTTGGGCCCAAAGTTTTATTTTCATTTCTCAAGGCGATGCTTGGATCAGATACAGTTCTGACTCTGCCCATAAATCAAATCTGACAAAAGACTGAGAAAAAACAACACTAGCCAGTAACTTTTGAGAGTAAAAACTCTAGTGCAACTGGTGGCGGGAAGTTTATAATTTAAGAGGATTTCATCTTTTCAAAGGCTGGCACAGAAAAGGGCAATAATAGCCCCTGCACAAAGATCAGATGAGAAATTGAGTGGAAAATACAGTAAAATAATTAGACTAACAGCTACAAAACATGGAGTCATTGTGAGAAGAGGGGGCAGATACACTGTGAGGTTCACTCTGTTTAGTTTTCACTGGATTATTCCTAATGGGGGAGAGATTTTCATGTGTGCAAGTCCTCTCAACTCAGTGAGCCTGTTGGGAATGGAACCTTAAGACACATGGATGCTGACAGGTCCAGGGTAAGACTCTCTCCTCTGGCCTGCCTACTGTTCCTCCACCCGCCCCAGTCCATGGCTGCACAAAAGCTTCCACAAAAGACATTCCAAAGAAATTAATGCTGCTTCTGAACAGAAATCCTTCTTGTTAACAGAGAAAGATGCCACAGAACATTTCTAGATTTCATTCTTCACCCACTCTTACTTCCACTCTTACTTCCTCTTCCACAGAACTACAATTTCCTGCTTTCTGTGCCTTAGAAGAGATCCACTGTATTTCAGTCCTTTAGCTCATAGATATGGATGAAATGATCACAGCATTCGAAATTGGCAGTTGTAAAGAACGTTAAGTTGCCTAGTCCATTCCCCTGCCGATATAGGATTATTCCTATAATGTCTTTTTAGTGCACTGATTGCTACTTGTATTTATCTCACAATTCATATATTGTTAACGTCACTCCTGTTTTTACAAATTATTTTATTTTTTCAATTAAAGATCTTTTAAGTCTTCATGTAAAGTAACTAAACATGTAAGAGGTGCACAAGTACACCTAGGGATGATACAGAACCATTATCTAGTCCTCTGGCAGTCATTTCCCTCCACTCATGTCTTATACACTGATGGCTTGCTTGCAAAGAAGTCATCTCCACTGTGACAGATTCCCAGAATCAGACTTTTCCCTCAAGAATCTCTTTCCATTTTTACATGGTGTCATTGTTTTCTTACTGTTATATGAGCAGCATTTCTAAACCCTATTTGTCACTTACTAAATGCACTACATATAAACAGGAAAACAAAGTCTGTGAAGCAATACTGTGAAACTAAGAGCGACAGGTATATATTATCTTACAAGAAGTATAAATGAGCCATTATGCTGCACCTCTTACCAATTATGAAATTAGAAAGGGTAAGATTTGTTGTCATAGTAGAATAGTTGTAAAGCCAGTGAAACATGCTTATCACAAATCGTGAGCATTTTAGGAGGCAGAATGGGTTAAGAGCATTTCCAAAGGTTAGCAGCTCTATTTCTGTTTCAGTTGATGAATTTACAGTCTCTTGCAGTACACAATCCACATATTTCCTGCATGAGGTGAATGTGATTATTTGATTACACACTGATATTTTGAATGTACCTGAAAGCATACAGCTGGTTTGGACGAAGTATAGAGTTCACCTCTTCATACTAATGTAGGGTCACCAGATAGCACATATGAAAAATTGGCAAACTTCTTTTCTCAAGGGAGTGGGGTGACAGGGAATAGTTACTTTTATAAGACAAAGCCACTAATATCAGGATTTTCCCGACAATATTAGGATGTCTGGTCACCTTATTCTCATGGTATGGAACCCTCCCCCTATATACTGCATCCAAAAGGAGTACATAAGCCAAACCCCATATGAAAGTGCAGTTAAAAATACACACAATACCTATACTGTCTGTACAAAAAACACAATTTAAAAAACTGTAAGGTTCACCAAAAGGTACCCTACACCAGTTAAAGGTATCTTGGGAGGCTATTTAACATTCACTATGGCCATTTTGCACAGCATTTTATGTTGTTATTTACTACATGATTGAATCAAAATGTGAATTTTCCATAGCAACTCATTGCTTTGTAGAGTTACAGCACCTCCTTAAAAAGGAGCAGAGAATAGTGCACTATGTAATCTGAACTCTTGCAAAATGTTAATAGCAAAATATGGCTTTAATAAACAGCATATTTTCCCCATTTTTGGAGTGCATTTAATAAAAATAAGGTTGCAATTACAAATGAATCAGTTTTTTTTTCAACTTCTTATTCTTTCTTTAATGTTTTCACAAAAGTTAATCCATTTTTGAGAACAAAAGCAAAGGTGAGACCTCACAGCTGGCAAAGTCAAGGACTTCAGGGCAAGTGGAAGGCTGGCTGGGTTATTTGCATGTTTTGGCAGTGCTTTTTTTGTGCCACTGCCGTCTTATTTAATAGCAAGAAAAGGAAAACTATGATATTATAGCCATTTAGACTCTTGCTATTTAATCGGTCTTTTTGCCAGAAAAACAGAGGAATAGTCTGCATATGACATAACTACACATAAATAAATATTTATCCAAATCCTGTACTCACAGTAACTAACATCCCACAACCAAAGCAACAGAGTCAGCTGGATTTCTGAAAAGCAGAAGATGTCCAAAGTATCACAGGGTTATGCATCATTACACTGCTTGACTGATGTTTTGGAAGTCTCAAACGTACAAAAATTAACATATATGTTCATGTTTATTATGCAAAAATTGTGGAATTTCATATCAATTTGTGATTTTATTTCTCTGCTAGCCTAAATTAAATATTATTAACAAATAGTATTCCAAATATCAGTATTCTTATGGGCAGCTTTTCTATTGTGGGTCTCAGTCATCAATAAAAGAGTCAAATATATATATATTCAAGTTCCATAATTACAGTTGAGGGGGAGGAAAGTTTTGTATGCTTATCATCTGAAAATAAACTATAACAAATGACATTTTTCTTATGCACATTATATGTTCTATGTTGATTCAAGTCATATCTGCTTCTGAGAATTATTGTTATGTCTGTGAACATTGCAGAACAAGTACAGCTATCGAAGAGTGACCTAGATTCCATCCTACCTCAGGCATGAGTTAAATTAACAGCTAAGTCTTGACCGAAGAATCATAATTACAGATTATACTGTGATGATTGAAGGGGTGTTCTGTGGGAAATGTTGAGCTGAACTTAAAATTATTGTTTATGTAGAGGATTCCTGAGATCCTGAACCAACCAATTGTGCTAACTTCAGTCATAGCTTACATCTCCTCACTGGCCAGCTGACTTGAGTTAAAAGCACTGCCACCCTTAAGTTAAGGTTTCATTTGTGTGGGAACAGGACTTAAGTTATGGACAATATTTTCAGTAGCAACAGGACTTGATGACATCAGCTTTTTTCTGCTGTGTCTCCAAGTCTAATGAGAATGTACACAAAAGGTTACCATCTTGTTCAGGCAAACACTTTCACTGTACAACTTACACAGTGCTCTAAGGAGCTAATGAACATACACAGTATGAATTTCTAGCATTAAGTACTAAAGAGTGACTTTTATTGGAAGGGAACAGAAGTGAATTATCAACAAGATATCAGATGATCATTAACTAGAAATCAGCATGCGAGAACTTTGGCTGCCAGGTGCATAGTCGATATGCTAGTGAGGGTCTAAAAACAATAGCAGACATCTATGCAATGGTGTAAATCAAAAGGGACTCTGGCTTGGGCATACATATCTAAAAGATCTCCCAAAGCTCAGGGATGATAACTCCATTCCTTAAGCATAATGGAACTTTCTTCCAGAAGGGTAAATCTCATCTGCGCAAGAAACAGAACTTTCTGTGTCCCAGATCATGGAATGAACTCCCACAGAAAATAAGGACTATCACAAACTATACCACTTTCTGCAACCTTGACTTCTCTACAATAAACCCAGAGCATTGTGTACATTTAAAAACAGCCCCTTCAGCAAATGTTACACTATATTAATTTCCACACACACACCCCTACCAAGAGAGAATGAACCAGACATGACAGATATTACTTACGAGAGACAAGGTGGATGAGGTAGTATCTTTTATTGCATACAGTTTAGTCTTTGGGTTTGGCATTTATTGTCACTAGGCAGGGTGGTGGTCTCTATTTTTTCAGCTATTACTAAACAAAGGGTCATTTAACTGCTCCCTCATTTAGCCTCGCTATCACACCCATCAGCTTCAATGCAACTGCCCGCAGTTCAAAGACTTGCTTGCTGGAAGCTACCAGCACCCTTCAGCATAACAATAGAACAGGAGACCTTCTCATGAACATCTCTCCTCCCATGTTATTCACCTATATCTGTCCAAAAGTCCAGACACCAGGGCTTCTCTTTGAACCTACCAATGCCACTGCTGGGGCAATCCTTGGAGTACATACAAACAGCACATGTCTTGAAGGGGGTATCCTTTCTTCTTAAGGCATGACAGCCAAAGTTTCATTGTCTGGAAAACTGGACTAGACTGCTAATTCAGCATGCAGTGTGTGCTGAGGGATAGCAGTCTGTCAGATCCTTTCTATTTATTTTCTCTGCTTCCTAGGGAAAGAGCACTGGCTAGGCTGGCTAAAAGGACAGCAGATAAGTGGAAGAGGTGAGCACTGAGGCCAGTTGGCTCAGGAGAAATAGACAATGATGTTCTAATAGTTTTGTCCAAGATCTTATTACCCCTCCTTTATGGGCAGGTCTCTTGTTTTCATCTGACTTTACTCCTGAGCCACTTTTAAATCATTCACCTGCTCAGTAGGACACATTATTATACTCTTTGGAGACACAGATCCTGTGTTTTGATCTAGGTGTGGAGAATGCATAGCATGCCCTGGGTACTAGCAGAACGCTAATGACGACAGGGCCATACTTCCTCTAAGAGATATCAAGAACAATTTTGTTTTCAGATTTGAGTGAGCAATGGCAGCAACTACAAAAATCACCTTTTCAGTTTGTTTAATCACAATTGTAACTAAATTAGCCATGATGTTGTCAATCTAACATTGTAAATTCTTTACTGTTAGGTGAAATTTTCAAAAAGTACTTACGGACTTACGAGCCTTTTTTGTGTTGACTTTAAGTGGCACTTAGACATTTACAATTTTTTTTTACCGGTGTACCTTTCTTTTGGGTTCGATTGGTGTGCAGCTGTTTGTTGTTGGGAGTGGGATGAAGTTGGTTGTTTTTGGAACTAGACCTCTGCAACTCTGCTTAGTGGAAGATGTTGAAAGAGATCATTTAAAATGTTTACTTGTATGAAATGTCAAATTCCCCTTTATTAAGTGATAATTTCCCAAAACCAAGAGAAAAATACATTTGTGGTATTGCTCTGTTTATCTGTTTTAAATTCTGTTATACTAATAAAGACCAGGTTGTGTCTGATTTTTAGTTTTTATCTAGAAATCTGATCTAATTATAGTTGTATTTATATTTTATATATATCAGTGTACCAAATGAATCTTAATTGTGTAAGATCCTATTGTATGTGATATTGAAAGTGCAGTGTATCACTATGTTACCATTCCACGTATATGTGTGGCTGTAAAATCAATTTTATAATCAAAACAGGTAATCCAATGTGCGATACAGTTAAAAATGGCTAATGCAGAGGACAAAAGTATCTTCAAACAGTAAAAAATAATGTTGTAATCCCATCCAGGGTTTCTAGCAATGTCATATACCATGAGACAATAAAATACTATAAAATGATTTGCTCACTGACAAAAGGTTTAATATACATTTTAAAAAAACAAACCTCTCCCTCCTTCACTACTTTTGCCATCTTCATTACGCACTTTGGTTTTCTATCCTAATGTCTAGAACTCTTAATTCCTCTGCCTTTCTATATTTCACCCATTACTCCGCTGAAAAGCATTTAATTTTACTAAAAAGCTGCTACTCCCACTTTTCCCCAATGGGCATAGACATCAGTCTCTAAAGCATTTGACACACGGTACGGCCATTTCTCAGTTTTTTAAAAAATAAAATAAGAAGTAATACTATATCAAGAACTTGTTAACATTCCTTATGTAGGTTTCCAGATAAATGAAGTTAGTTAGCTATGAACAAAGTATGTCTGAGTTACATGGCAATGTACTGATGCTAAATCTTCAAAACAGAAGCATTATCTATAGTGCAATAATTCTGTGGCCACATACCAAGTTCCTGGAAATCAGCAAGGGCTGAACTCAGAACTCTTTCTCCTTCAAAAACACAAGCTGTCACAACTTGAGGCAAAGTGAAATCTCTACTAGCTGTATATATCAGTGCCAATGTCTTCATATATGTTAGCCTCTACAGGGAGGCATTACCACAGAAAGTTCTACTGTTCTGACATTCAGTCTTAGGACAACAGTGCACTCCATTCAGGAAGGCCCACATGCTTCAAAAGGATCGTCCCGATCTCATCGTTATGCCTACATGGAGCCTTTTTTACCTGAAAACAAGCAAAACTGAACAGTGAATTTTATTTTGAGTTGTTGGGCTCATTCGTGTAAAATGCCCCACAACTAAGACCAATAAAATATGGGGCAGTCCAGTGTCTTTCTGAGGATAATGCTTAGGACTTTGTGAGACCTGCATTATTTATAATATAACAATATAATATCAATTGATCAACTTTTAATCTGTGTAAAATATGCCCAGATGCCACAATGAAGGGCACCTTATACATGCATGTAATGATTGAGACATAATAATGGTCATGTTTAAGTAACTGATGGTCTGTCTTCTTTCAGACTGACAGACACAGTTGCTCACATCAAATACACTATCACAGTAATCAGCCCTAAAGGCTTTTTTTTGTTTCGTCTCAGAGTTGATACCAAACATCTCACTTCTAGAAGTGGTCCCTCCAGGCCAGAGTTAAGAGGTGTGGCAAATTGCCTGAATGGCAGATCTATAGATTGAGCAATAACACCACAAACATGAGCTGTTTAGGGCCCTTTAATGAAAAAAATTTATTCTGTGGTTAGATCACAGAAAAAAAGCAGGGCCTCAAATTATAAGCAAGATTTGTTATAAAATCCATGTGTTCATAAGCATGTGTACGATGGAATATGGGCACAGAAAGTTATATGTGGATTTCAAATAGATGAATGGGAATTCCTGGTATGCATGTAAATGTATATGTTCTACTTATAGGCATAATGTAAAGAGTCCGTATACTGTAAATATGTTTCCTTGCCACATAAATCAGAGTGATAAACAATGACATATTCACATCCTTGGAAATTAGTTTTGAAGCCAAACATTGGTCTGACAATAAATGAAGTAGGTATGTGGGATAGATAAACACAGCTGCCCATTGAATGGACAGTTAAAAGCATGAAGAGCTAAAACCAGAAATTATGAAAGCTAGGATACATGATAACCAGCTTTTCTTCACCATTGCTATCTTGTTGCCCTCTTAGTTGACATTTCAGGTGGCTGCTGGAATAGAGAGAAGCTAAGAAGTTGTTAATGGTTGAGACATATTGTATATTTCACATAGGTTATAGGAGTAAAGAACAGTCATTTTATGTAGAATGGTGTCATGTGTGGGCATGAATTCCAACAAAAATGCCTGACATGCATTCTGTTGTGACCAAAAGTAACTGGTCTTACTGCTGAAGTTGTCTAATATTTCCTTTTAAGTGTGAAACACTGTCATGCGATAGCTGGTTCTGCTGTTCAAGACTGTCCAGTTCTTTAAAAATAGTAGCAGAAAAGACAAGTCTGAATGCCTAGAGGAATGAATAGGCCAAATCATTCAGGCAGTGACATTCTATGGCTGCACAGGATGTTCTGATGATCAAGTATTTGGATCTCAAAGGCTGCATAGACTTTTTACATGATAGCAAAGGTAGAAATTCTGCTCCAAAACCACAGTCCCTTACCACTTTATATTACATTACAACATGAAACTCTTACCTGCTATGATGTGTTTAACATCATCCACCAGATCTTACTGGTAAATATTGTTTTAACAATGTAAAGTATGGTGTGTCAAGATACAGTGGCCTTCATCCATGGAAAATAGAAACTCTGGCGTCATCCGTGTGCTATGGCTTCTTGAAGTTCACTTTAATAGCACTATATTCTTCAGATAAAATGTGTGCAATGGGGTGGTAAGGAGACTTGACACAGGGAAAAAAAGAGTTGTCATAGTCAATATCTTACATATACATGCAAGAAGTGTATTAAAAAACTCTATTAATTACTGGTGCCAAGCTGGCTGGGGTGAGAGGGGGGCCAAAGTTCCAAAAATAATAAGATCTTAGGAAAGTAAAGAAAGTCAGTAGTTAAAAATTCAACAAAAATGGACGAAAAACAAACACTACCAAGGTTCTGCAGGAATAACAAAAGGCCCCAACAAACGTTTCCATGGGAACACCAGGTTTTGTCAAAAACTATTAGTTTAGATTTGGAAAGAAGTTATGTACAGACTAAAGATGGGTAGCATAAAACAGAATAGTATAAATTGAGGTAAATGACACTGTTGTCTGTTACATAATAGTAATAGCACCACACAATATCTTCTAAACAACCTAATTAACAGGATTCTTATCATGAACATAGGAAATAAATTATTTATAACCATATAATGTGCAAATATTATTACTATGTACCTATATGCAATGCCATGAGTGTACAGATATTTTATACAGCAAGCTGTAGACTAGGGCCAGTCCTTGCCCTAACAGTCTTATAGTTTACCACAGACAAGGTGAGGGATTGCATTTCAGGTCCAGAGATCAATATAGGGCCCAATGTTGCAATGAGCCTATTGCACTTAACTCCTACTTCTGTCACTTAACTCCTACTCTGTAATAGGACTGCAGATTGCTGCTTTACCTCTGCTGTCTTCTTCACACAGCCTAACTCATGTCCCTGGAGTTCTGGAGATTTTAGAGGATGGGAGCTTAGCCTGCAGGAAGAACTGATAACAAATGTCTCTGATAATCGGATGACTCAGAGAACATAGCTGCCACTCTTTGGGGTGGAAGGGGAAGAATGGTGATGTCACTGAGTCTAGAGAAGCAGCAAAGTTTTGAGAATGCTCCCCCTATTTTGTGCAGAATGGGATATGGAAAAGAAAGAGACAGGATAGCAGTTGATGTTACTGCTACGTGACCTGGCTGGCCACCAGCAGATGGAGACCCTGGGTTAGATGCAGTTGAAACTCATTTTGAATGGGGGCGGAAGGATGGGAAGGAAAGCAAGATAGGTGCCCTGCATGGGAAGCAAGGGGAGCTATTCAGCTGGGGGAGTGGAAGTTGCTGGCCCAAGGCTAGGAATAGGGAGAGGGGGCTGGCAATTCACATCTCTCTCACTGGCCACCAGAGGTAGCTGCTCCCAAAATGAGCCTGATCACACAGGGGTCAATACGTTCTGTGATCTGATGCTGGGAGCTGCAGCTCCAGCCCCCAGGTTCCATTCATCACTATCTGCAGTTTACAGGGAACATTAGTTCCCAAGTTGCGCAGCAGAATAATGCATAGCATAGAAATACAGATTAGTACACAATATTTCTATTGCAGGGGCACTAAGCCCGCTGCCTTCCCAGCTCCACTAGCCCTGCACTGTGCTACTGCTCTCCATAGGTGTATGTGAGCAATAGAGAAAATAAATATACATTTTTTCTTCAAATACATCTTCCTACTTTGTTATCCAGTAAGTGTTAACAAAGTGATCTATTTGATCCATTTAAAATGAACAGATCTTCCCATTATTATTTTTAGTACCCAATAAGGACCCAAATTATGTTGTCTAGCAGTTGTAATTATGACTCTGTGTGCGACATTTCTGTTCTGAAAGTTGAATTACAAACAGCAGCCTGATGACTTGTGCCATTGAGGCCTAAAGAGGAAACAAAACAAACCAACAATAAAATAAAATAAAGTAAAAAAAAAAAAAGCAGTGATGAAAAATGTCTTTGACTGCCATGTTGCTAAACAAAAACTTTGAATCGTGGGTTATTAGTAAAAAAAAAATTACAGACAGTTAATAGTGTAACATCTGGATCAAATGAACAAATGCACAGCCAACATCAATTTTTGTAAAGGTTTAAGTGAAGTAATTCATCTGTACTTTAACAAAGGTTTTTTTTCCACATGAAGAAGTGGGCACTCATTCAATCAGACTTGACTTTTACATTGTTTCAGTCAGTTAAACTGCCCATTTTTTTCATACCTTAATTTGTGGTTTTTGTTTTTGTTTTTTTTAAAAAAGAGAGAGTATGGGGTGCTGCTTGGCAATTGACAAATATAAGTCTCCAGTCACTCACATTTTTATTTATATATATAAAGTCATGTATTAATATATATGTATATATTATACATACAGCAATCAATAGCATTAATGGCATAAAATGAGAGTAATATGGTGGTGAATTAGGACCACAAATTACTTTTGGGTTGGGATTTTTCAAAGCAGACTAAGTTGCACAATTCCCATTGACTTAGTTGGGTGCCTAACTCTCTTAAGCATCTTTGAAAAGTAACACATTGAAAGCCAATTCCTACCTAAAGGAGGAACAAGATGGTGGTCCCATCTGTTCTAAGGGAATCCCAGATGAAGGTTTTCAGCTAGTGTCCACTGCTTTCAGTTGACACGTTTTTGAACAATTAATTTCATCACTGAACTCCATTTTATCTGGCCATAGTTTGTTGCACATATGTCAAGACACACAAGAAGGCTTTTTCAGGTGCACTTACTGAAGAAAGTGTCTGTTAGATGGTCAGCCCAATGTCTGGCTACCTTCTATGGCCTTGATACTGCAAACATTTAAGCACATGTAATAACATGAGGATTCCCATTGATTTCTATGGAACTACTGGTATCCTTAAAGTAACTGGAGCCCATGATTCTAATTCTCTCTGTGTTTCAACTCTTCAAATCCTACAGCTAATGGTCTGTTTTTCTTTTTTGTTGATTTTTTTTTATAACAAAAAGGCTATAATTCTTTTAAAAGAGCTTTTGAATTAGTCTAGCATCACTGCTAAGCAGCACATAGCAGAATATTATGGAATTATTCTAATTAATTTAGGATTTGCAGCTAAATATAGCAATAGGTGACATAATTTAATGTATGATCCATGAACCATTTAACAGCAGAGTTTTAATGGCTAAGTTTCATTTAAAAACACAATAATATGTTTCAAATGTATGCCAAACATTTGAAACTCTGTTAGCAGCCTATGGCTGAAGGGGAACTGGATGAATGCAAGTATGTTACAATAACTTCAGTTGAATACTCATGGATCATTTCAAACATTAAAATAATAGCTGATTACTCTTTCCTCTTGTGCAGGTTTTATTTTAATGTGATTGTTTCACAGCTTTAAAAATGTCTTTGTTTCTGAAAGCTTCTTATACTGTACAGTTCAGATTGTCTCCAGATATAGATACCATCTCAGCTATTTCTTTATTATTTTTCTATCAGTTAATCTCACATTTTTTCACAGAAGCATGTGGCTAAAACTCACTTCTGTATTTAAAAAAACAATAACTTTGTTAGAGGGATTTGTCTCAATAAGCAATAGGGATTATTTATTTTTTTTACAATTCACTATTTTTTAAAATTATCTACAAAATATGAGAAATAATGAAAAATAAACAGGAAAACCCAATGTGGTTATTCTGCATAGGGTTTCCACTATTTATAAAGTGTGGACATACTACAATCCTGGAAACTTCAGAAGTAAACTAGTAATCCTAAAACAGCATTCCGGGTTTGAAAAGAGAGCAAGATGAAAGGAAACAATTAGTATTAAATATTAAGGTATCACCAAATATCTAAGTTATTTGGGGAGGAGGGTTATGTCTGACTTTTTGAGGGGGCAAATGGGAGGGAGATTATTTAGGCTGGGATTTTTAAAGGATCAGTGAGGAGTCAGGAGTCACTGGATTTCAATGGGAGTTGGGTATCCGATTCCTTTACGTTTTTTTTAAATAGCCAATCCAATTTGTGTGTTTGTTTTTTGCTTTAATGGTTACACAACAGATGTGTTAAACAGACAGAGTAGAAATCCAAAGTTATGCATATTTATGATAATTCTCAAACAGATCATTGAATCTGAAATTGGGTACAAAAATGGCTTCCCCAGTCCTGGGGGGTAGATTCAGCTGGAAACGTAATTAGAGCAATCTCAAGGCTGCACTAACTTATGCCAGTTGATAATGGTACCCAGCTGTGGTTACATCATTAGATCAAAGAAGTCTGAGTGTGAGGTGCTATTGTCATGCCACCAGCTGGAAATTCCTCTACACAACACAAATCCTCAGTTGCCCTATTAGAGCATCTTTATCTATCATGTGCACCCTGGACAATAAGAGTCAAAGGATCTAGTTGCATTTTTTTTGTGACTTTCATGATCCCATGACATTGACAATCAAATTTCCAATCGATAGCTACAGCAATACCTTTTTAAAATTATCTATTTGTTCTTGTTAATATATTTATATACAATTAAATAAAAGGTTAAATGTGACAGATACACCAAGACTTCTCCACTGTCTTATTACAATTTTTAACTCATAACAGCACACTAGGTCAAAGTTTTCTCAAATATATGATCTGTGACACTTCAGATAAGTGTGTGCAAATGGCCTTTCATGGGGGTCCAGTGAATAGGGTTTGAGACAAACACAGTATAAGTGAGTTCTATATCTGTACCCTCATTTACTATATGACCATGCAAATGCAGCCAAGTGTTCAGAAATTACTATTGATTTTGGATGCCTCAATTTTTTTATGTCCTAATGGAGACACCAAAGGCTGCTTTTCAGAGCTATTGAGGACAAGACTGTGAAGATATATATGGGTAAAGATCCGAGCCAAGCTTCTCCAATGTTGCTCCTATCTGTTGCTCCATTCCCAGAAGTTCTATTCTGTGTCCCCAGCACATGAACTTCCCTCAGTCTGTTTGGAAAAGAAAGCTAAGACTGTAAAATACTCCTTATTCACAAATATCACACAGAATACAGAGAAACAAGAGTGCTAATAAAGGGATTGCCATTCTAAAGTGAATACCACAGTGGTATCGATATCATGGCCATTTCCTATTCTAAGTGCATGGAACAACTGAGGTAACAAAGACCCCAGTTATAAAAAATGGGGGCCTAAAATTAGATATCTGAATCCAATACGTGGGCCTAATTTAAGTGCTAAAATGTTATACAATAATCACAACTGTTTTAATTACACAAAGGGGACCGAAGAGGTTATAGAAGGAGCAACCCAAATCAACCCATTAGATTTTTTTAAAACACAGATTACAGTAACAAGGTACACCGATAATATTTTCACCTTTGACTGTTGCCAGGAGTAAATTAAGAGTGACAGGGGGTTTTTTGAGGGGAGGGGGGAAGGGAGAGGGGCAGTCAAATTAACTTTACCTCTTGAATTGCAAGGAAGTTCTGAAATTTTTTTACTCTTGGGAGGTAAAAGCATTGGCTCGTACAATACTTCATTTCTTTCATGCGTGACAGTTGAAAGATTGTTTGAATAACTGAAGGAAGTCAATAGTTTTTCCACGTATGTTTTTCTCTTCAGCATTCTGGATGCCTTGCACCAAGGAGGCTTTGAAACCTACTCCCATTTCTTCAACACCCAATGCTGGTTGGAGATTTACAACGTAGCTTCATCTCCAAAATATATTTCTTTCCAATGGCTGAAGCAACAGAGAGCTAAAGAAGATGTTTTTTTTTTCTAATAGTCTAGCAGAGTGATTGAGTTATTACCATCTGAAATTCATTTGATGGTATGCAACATGGGTTGATCATTTCAGTTTCCAGTAGTCAAATGTTCCTGTCACAAAAACCACTATCAAAACTATTATTTAGAGAAGGGGTCTCCAAACTACGGCCCAGGGGCCGGATCCAGCCCATAACTTCAATTTGTCCGGCCCTCCAGCTGAGCAGGCACGCCCAGCAGGCACGTGGAGAAGCCACCGCTTCCCCACTTCCCACCCCCCAAGCTGCTGCCAGCGGCCGCATTTGCAGAGGGGCGAGTGCCCCCATGGCAGCGGCCGGTGGAGCAAAGGGAAGATTTTGCATATATTGAATTTTTTCACAGTTGCTTCAGCCTGCGAAACCCCTTCAAAAATCTAATATGGCCCTCATCTCATAAAGTTTGGAGATCCCTGTTCTAGAACAGTGGTTCTCAACCAGGGGTATGTGTTCTCTTGGGGGCACACAGAAGTCTTCCCGGGATACATCAGTTACTATGCAAAGATCATAGGAATGAGTATATGTGTGAATGACTCATTTTTTGGGGGGGCGGTCAATGTGAAACCATTTTTTTCTCAATATTTTTGGTAAATTGAAAAGTAGAAAAAAATAAGTTTTTGAACAAACTGAACATTTTATTCAACCCAAAACAAAATGTTTCATTTTAGCTGTTTTTAAGCTTTTTAATAAAATTGAAAAGGTCCTAAACAAAACACTGTTTTTCAAAATGAACTCATTCAATTCAAAATGTAAATGTTAAAAGCGAATGTTTTAACTTCATGTTGAAAATAAATTTTCAATGAACAATTTAGGTAAAATCCCATAAGTTCAGTATATGCAGTGTTATTGTAAATTCATAATTTTGCTAGATACTAAAAATGATAGATCCAATAGATTTATACTTATGACAACAATATTTAACCCACTAACAACCCCCACTTCTTCCCTCCCCTCCTTTATTCCCTATGACTGGAGAGGTGTTCATGTGCCACTTCACTTCTAATGGTCCTTTGAAATATGTAACCACTTTGCTCAACAATTTGTTCCACCTTGAATAAGTCTCTCAGACCTGAAGAAGAGTGCTGTATGAGCGGTAAAGCTCTCTCTCTCCAACAGAAGCTGGTCCAAGTTGCTTCTCACCCTCTGGTCTCTCTAATAAGTTCATGAAACATTTCAGTGTTGCCAAATCTGCACTTTTCACCGAAAAAAATTTCAGCCAGAAAGCCACCCACTTCTATTTGTGAGGCTTTATTATCTAACATGGGGGTCTCCAAACTACGGCCGGGGGGCCAAATGCGGCCCACGGCTCAATTTGTCCAGCCCCCCAGCTGAGCAGGCATGTGGAGAAGCCGCCGCTGCCCTCCCACACGAGCTGCTGCCGGCAGCCCCATGTGCGGAGGGGGTGAGTGCCCCCACTGTGCGGCTGGAGGAGCAAGGGGTGGGGTTGTGGCATCGGCATGGCTGAAAAAGCAAAGAGGTGAGTGCTCCTGCGGCGTGGCCAGAGGAGCAAAGCAGGGGATGGGGGTTGTTCCAGTGGCTGGAGAAACAAGGGGAGGGCACGGCAGCAGCCCGCGAAGCTCCTTCAAAAATCTAATATGGCCCTCATCTCAAAAAGTTTGGAGACCCTTGATCTAACGTGTCAATTTTACCCCTGATAAAAATCAGTGAAGCTACACCAGATCTGAATCAGGATCAGTATATGCAAGGCCAGATTTCTAATTAGGCACAGTAGGCACTAGCCTAGGGGTGCCAGCATTCTAGGGACACCTAAAAGTGGGTTAAAATTTTCATTTTTTACAGAAAACATCAAGGTCAGCTGTAGGTGGGTGGGTGCTGAAGATGTTGTGCCTAGGGCCATGTAAGGTGTAAATCGAGCCCTTAACATATGTGCAATACTTAGAAAATGCAAAGCACTCTTAATGGCAAATATTTCTCTTATTTCTAATGTTATTATCATCATCAATTCCTATATTGCAGAGGTAATACATATTCAGAGTATTCTCATAATATCTTTAAATGCAGGAGGTGGGGAGAACGTAAGGGTAAAATGTGCCTTTGACAAAGAATCTTTTTCTTTACAAAAAAGGAGAATGATCATATGTGAACTTGAAACCAGCCAAAAATAATTCTTCTGAAGCTGGAGGTGACTTTGTGTATTTTATGAAACTTCAAAAGGCAATAAATGTAAGAAAAAAGGTGTGAAGAAAAACAGTGAGTGCCTTGAAAAATATTAATATATCTACCCTGAAATACCTCTTTGAAATTATATATTTTTTCTAATATAATGTTTTAAATTAGGTTTATCTGAATGGCCTCAGGAAAATATATAAAGCAATGAAATGGCAGTGACATATTAAAATTTATTTCAATTAATTTTAACACAGTTGTGTACTTAATAATGGCTTTAGTCTTTTATTTAATTATTTATTTATTTAATTATTTAATTTCCATTTAAATTTATAATACAACATAAAACCGTTGAAGCAATCCAATTATCGAGAACTTCACTGAGTTAAATAAAGATGTCCCAAGAGGAAGAGTAATGGAGAAGTCACAAATTGCTGAGCACTAACACTGTCACCTAATTTCTGATCTGAAATTAATATATTTTGGAACTGTATAAAAGTCAAAAGATTATTGAGAGAGTATTCACTTAACCCTAAACCAATTTATTAGATCTTAAACCATATAAATCTTGAAAATAAAAAAATTAAAACTTTGATTTAATTGGCACCTTATATACCCGTACATAGAAACAAATATCCAGGTGGATTAATGTTTATATTTCTGACCCACTCATCTGGCCATACAGTGAACTGCTGTATATTCATCCAACTCTGAGGATATAGTACATAATAGATCACTTAGGTACTCTAGCCATTGAAGTCAATGGCAATTAGGTTATTGATTTAAATGAGTCAGATTACCACCAGCACCCCATTATGAAACCTCAAAAAAGGACTGCAGGTTTCCTGTCCCATCAAGAGGCAGAGATTTTAAGAAAATGATGCCTCCAGTCACCCCAAATGGATATCTGCCTGAAGAACTGCATCTCTGAATAGGTCTCCTTTCACTCGTTGATCCTAGCAGCACAGTATCTTCACAATCAGCCCCAGAAGCTGTTCAGCCATGGACTCAGGAGGAGTTTGGAACTGTTTTAAGCAATAGCTTCTCCAAATGGAATATTTTCTTTGATATCCCTGGGCTTTTCAGAGGAGAGTAATGCAGAGATCAGTATGAACCATCTTCCATGATCCTAAAGCTCCTGAGAGCTCTCATAGAAGCTTACTACAGATGAGGACCAGTAGAGGAAGTATACTCCCACTCTCAATGGTCTGAAAGTATCCAGAAAGGATTTTCCAGCTAAATAAGAGCTAGAACAGGGGTCAGCAACCTTTCAGAGGTGGTGTGCCGAGTCTTCATTTATTCAGATAAATTTAAGGCTTTACATGCCAGTCTGGAAGGGGCAGGACTTCAGGCAGAAGGGGAGCAGCTGAGGGGGCCAGCCTGTCCTCCACTTTGGGGGTTCTCCCACAGGCTCCTGCCAGCCGGAGTCTCAGCCCGCTGCCAGCCTGGGTTCCTTACACCCAGGCTAGCAGCAGGAGCTGAGTGGGGCAGGCGGCGGGACCCCGGCTTGCAAGGGGCGAGCGGGGGAAACCCCACAGCGACAGTGAGGTAAGCACTCAGCCCGCCGACGCTGTGAGAAATCAGCATGCATGCCACATTTGCCAAATCCTGAGCTAGAACATCCCATCCTGTTTATCTGTGCTCAGTGGGAGGGAACTGTGACTGTAGCAGTCTTTACACTCACCTGCATTTGGGGCCAGAATGACACCTAGCCAGTCCCCACCTCAAGTCAGAGCAGCCTGATGGCTGTGAATATTATTTACTGTAAACCAGACCACATTTCGTACTTAAAATCTTAGCTAAACTGGGGTAAATCTCCCTCCCCCACCACTGGAATGAAAACAAATGTCACTATTTTTGTTTCCTAATCAGCCCTAATAGTTTGCCAAAGCAGGGCAGATCCTAGCATTTTTTGAAAAACCCAGGATGACTAGAATTGACTGCTGTGAATTTGATTCTAAACATAAAATAGAAGAGTTTTTAATCTTTTGGGTAAATTTAAGGAAATCTTTAATCTGGTATCTGACAAAAAAACTTTCTATTCAAGAAAGAATGAAAAGGCAGAAGATACAGAAAGAAGCTGGGGGTAGGAAAACCTGGTAAATTATCTATATTCCTGATAATGCAGGATGGCTCCTACAGTACATATTCATTGTGCTCCCCAGCTCCCTGGTCATTTTATGCCCTGGAAATACAATTCTAGTAGAATCCCATAAACAAAAAATGCCTATTGTATTTCTTTTGCTTGCATATACAACCCCCCCGCCACTTATAGTGTTGAGACCATTTAACCATATACCAAGTTACAGCAGGAATAATGATTTTACTGCTAGTTTATGGCTCCATGAATACACAGTCTTATAAGGTAATTTTTAACTGTAGTGTCTTTAATAAAATCAAAAATAATCATCTTCATGGAAGTTAAAATTTATAAATGACAGCTATTTCTGAAATGCCAGTGAACAGGAACAATGTTTTAATGTGGATACAGTCTTAGTATAGATCAATAGGGTAAATGAGAATCAGTAACTTCTGTTATACATTGTTTAAATGGAATACGTTAGTAGCTCATGACTCAAAAAGGTACACACTTCTTTTATTAAAAAATGATTTCCATGTGTGGGATGGGCTCTTATACAATAACTTCTGTTTAATAAGCATGATATAAAGTTTTCAGTGTAAAAATGGGGGATGTTTTAGATCTGAAAAAAATTTGGCTTAACATTTTATACAAAAGATTATCATTAAAAACTGAGACTAGAAACACGTCCAATACTTTTGCTTTTAATTCAGCAATTATTACTAAAGCATAAGAATGCCTTCTAAGGGCAAGCAATTACAAATACTCTGAAGACAAAACAATTGTTTAAATGTATTATATTCTTGAAAAGCAAGACAAACTTGTTGATGTTAAACCTGTATATGATATTTAATGAGTTGCAATAATAAAATCATGCAGGGCCATTAATCCTAGAACCAGAGCCCTTAGCTTCAGTGGAGTTATGCCAATTTATACGAGCTGAGGAGCTGGTATAATATATCTCCTATATAATAGATCATTGATAATTGACTTACAGTGTTAAATTTGGTAAACAATTGCTTTCCATTAACAGTCTCCTAAAGAAGTATTTTAATTAAAATGAACACTTTCAGAGCACAGCATAAGGCATGTCTCTTCAAAGCACATAGTTTATCTAATGAATTAAGGCCAGACTTTTAATTCCTTTTTAGGACATGTGAGTTAGACATCTAGGAAAATCACATTAGGCGTCTATCTGCATCTTTTAGTGACTAAGTACCTTTAAAATATCTTCTATTTTCCTGATTGCAGATTAATGTCAATGAAATTATTTTTTTATTAATATATTCTTTATTGACAAAAGTTCAGACACTTTCCATGAAAACATTTCAATCTATGGGTTATTTGCAAACTATTCATTTTTATTATGCTTTCAACTACTCATTCCTCATGGTGCATAATTTGTCACCTAAGTCACATGATATCATTTGTGCTCCCTGACTGGATATTTGAAACCTTTTAAACAGGGAGAAAGCACTTTCAGTGCAAACAGCAAGCTCCTGTATTTATGTGTAGGATAATTTTACTGAATATATATGAATGTGGGTATCTGCAAAAGAGGAGCCATTTCCCAACATCTGTGCATAATAAATACGTGAATAATCCCAAAATAGCAAACTAAAATTAGTTGGGGTATGAAAATAGACTAAAAGCTGATTCAGAATTCACATAAATGTTTCTGAATACTTTTTTTCCTTTTATTTGCACGGTCTGATCATAGCTAATCCAATATTTTACACCATAAAACATAAGATTTTAATAATACTTTAGACTGCTTAAATTTTATTTCTGATACAAATTATAAAATGTCCAATTCAAGAAGTAGGCATTGTATCATAACAATAGCATATTTTAGTTCCAACTGCGCAAAACAATGGTATCCCTTCAGGAAAATCACACAGAAATTAATAGAAGAGAATTATCTTTCTATTGGGTTTTAAAGCCATCCTGTAGAATTCAATAGAGTACTATATTCTAGTATGAAATTCTATAGAATGGTTCATCCCATAGAAAGATGACCTTGGTCTATTAAATTCAACAGATTTTAGATTAAGTTCTACAGCATTCTAGAGGTTTCATCCCTATTAAATTCTATAGGACTTTTTGGATAAGGGATGATTGAGAATTTATATATGTACTGCTTTATACCTTATGGTCATTCATGAGGATTTATACTGGACCATATTTGTAAATGGATTTTAAAAGATTAGAGAAAATACTCATGCAGTTGCATGAAAGTCTTATCATGCACCAGCTTGCCAGCTGTGTCCTACAACTGTTTTGTAGTTTAAAGGGAAAAAAAAACCCTAACTGATTAAATGGACAACTAAGACATTTCTGATGTCTTGAATGAAGTTCCTGAATACTGGAACAGTAGATGAAAATGTGATTCTGTTCCAGCTAAACCAGGTGATGTCATTTTAACTAGGACATTAAATCATTTTACACATGCAATTGAAATATGAGAAAAATGTTGTGCTATTTTGTCCTTTTTTGTCCACATTCAGATTTGCGGCTAGTGGATGAAGTATCCACAGTGTGCCAGGAACTTCATTCAAGACACCTGCTGAAATGTCTTAGTTTTCCATTTCATCTGTCAGTTTTTTTTCCCTTTAAACTACAAAACATTTGTTCAATATATATCACTACACCAAGTGGAATTTGCTCTTTGCTTATCAGTAACAAACAAAAATTATATCATGACATAGAATGATTCTGTTTGGCTGTCTCTCTGATGTTATATTCAGAAGTATGAAATTGAACATTGGAGAGCTCATCAGTGAGTTATATATGGTCCTCAATCTCTCCACTGACACTTAGAGCAGTTTAACAATCAGACGGAGAACAGTAGACTGGTTGGTGTATTTAGCTAGAGACTAGCTTTGAATGTTTTTGTTTCTGCATATTGCACCTTTCCATTCTTAAGAATTCTATTTATGTGCGGAGACAGTAGCCGTTTTATGTTTGGTGCAATGTAGACTGTAACAGGATACATGTATACTATGTGCACCATTGTACTATCTTTCCTTTTGTTCTTTCTTCTGTTTTTCTCCTTACTCTAAATAACCCTCAATAGATTATATGTCTGTTCTGCATGGGAAGATGTGACTGTAGCATGGGTAGGCATACAAGTGTTGGCTTTAATCTAGCATACGTTACAACAGAAGTGCAGACATTGTGGCATGAGCTTCAGCATAGGCTAGCAACCTGAGTACAAGCCCCTAAGTGTGTACTCTGGTTGCTAGCTAATGCTGAAGCACATGATACATGCCTACATTAGTATCATTAACTGTGTTAGCTTTATTAAAGTTAGAGTGGGTATGATGACCTGCGCTACATTCACACTTTTAATTGCAGTGCACTTTCACTTGCAGTGGGGTTAGGTAAGGAAAGCCATTAGCACTTAATTAACTTTCACTGTTATCAGTTTTAGGGGCTTTACTATGGCCTTGGTTAATTTCTAGAATATAGAATCAGAGAGGTAGCTGTGTTAGTCTGGAATTGCAGAAGTGACAAAGAGTCCTGTGGCACCTTAAAGATTAACTAAAGTATTAGAGTATAAGCTTTCGTGGGCTAATACCCACTTCGTCGGATGCATGCATGGATATTAGCCCACGAAAGCTTATGCGCTAATACTTCAGTTAGTCTTTAAGGTGCCACAGGACGCTGTCACTTCTAGAATATAGAAATTGATAGAAATTTTCTATTATAGATGCTTATCTATGATCATCTAAAAGATACAGATGAGAAGTATTTGCAGTAGATCAAAGCTTTTCTATAGCTTATTGACTTTACAGTGCAGGGTGCGTCAAATGATAGATTGTATAAGCCTCTGATAGTCCAATTAGCTTTGGCATTAAGAGAACTTTGGATAAGAGTTATAAAATAATTTTCCACAGTTTATTTACCTTTAAGTACTGCACATTTTTGAAAAGGTATATTATGAAGCACATAAATCTTTGAAGGTGATTAAAAAAAAACAACTTATAACAAAACTGTTATTCAGGTCAGAGCAACAAGCTAGGTTTTGAGTTAACTTTGAGACACCAGGACAATATTTTCCCTAATTACTTTTAATAGAGCTCTTAAAATCTCTGTGTTTTTTAATAAGTGATTTTTACCATTTCACATTTTATGGTTTTAATCTGACAAAGGCAGCTAGGAATAATTACAGCGGCACCATTCATTGCATTTAGTTCAGGGTTTCCATTTTGTCTACCTAGGTCATAAAAGCTGATATTTGAGGGGTAAAGTTCAGTACATAAACTCTTTGTCTTGGATCACATACTTTTTATAGGGCTGGATTCTGCCATCTATATTCATGTTCAATAGTACCTTACTTCATGGATTATCCAACTAATTTCAATGGAATTAATTCCAAAGTAAAAAACTACTCAGTATAAACAAGGTTAGCAGAATCTGGCCATTAATTATGTGGGGCCCACTTTGCCACCCTTACTCAAATTGTGTATATCTTACTTTGAGCCAGACTGTAAAACTTTACTCCTGTGGCCTTATCTTATATCATGAATGGTCCTGCTGAAGTGAATGGGGATATTTCAGTAAAGCACTATGCAACATGAGCAAGGGTATCAGAGTCTGGCCCTTTTTATTTATTTATTATTAATTATTATTATTATTATTATTAAAAGAGAGTTACATTTCCTCTACCCCACTCACATATTTTTACAACTATTCAAAAGAAGTTTAATTTTTAAAATCACATGTTTGTTGACAATTAATTTGTAATGTCCCATTTCATACTTTGTGCAGGAAAATTCAAACAGTGGGTTGTTGTTTTTTTTTAAAAAAAACCTCCTTAATATATTTATGATGTTGATATGCAATAACATGTGTATATCATACAAATCAGTGCCTGAGTACAGCATAATGGGAATTATCTCCTCAACTAATCATATTGAATTAAAACAAAACAAACAAACAACAAAACAGAAAAAGGAACAGAATTTAGCCATGGGAAATACTAAAATGAAAATTTTTGGCTATGATTTTAAAGGGCTATAATCATAGACTCATAGAACTGGAAGGGACATTCAAAGGACATCTAGTCCAGCCCTCTGCACTCATGGCAGAACTGAGTATTATCTAGACCATTCCTGGCAGGTATTTGGTTAACCTGCTCTTGAAAATCTCCAATGATGGAGATTCCACAACTGCCCTAAGCAATTTATTCCAGTGTTTAACCACTCTGACAGTTAGGAAGTTTTTCTTATATTGTCACAATCTAAATAATACACTATCGTATTCAATGCTGGATCTGGCAATTCAGCAAGAAGGAAGGATGTATTGGTGGAAGGAATAGGAAAGGCAAAATACAATGAGGTACTGGACAAGGGACAGCTACAACACGTATAGGAATCCGAGAGAAAATGAGTCAGGAGAGAACAGTCATATTAAAGAAAAAAAATAGTGGATCCTAATGCTCAATGAAGAGCCTTTGTTGCAAAAGAAAGATGGTGGCTCCTTTTCCTCTAGAACAGCACATTCTGTTTTCTAGCCTTTTTCTGTAGCCTTGAGAATGGAGGTGTTTCTTCTTTTTCTAGCTAAAATTAATAAGATTTCTCTGTAACACATTCATCAGTATAGTTTTGGGCTTTTCAACAGTCTTTGTTTGATTCTTTGAAGTTAGTAACGTGTAAAGAGATGTCAGCTAACAGTATGAGACTTCATGGCGAAGATGAAATTGTAATTGTACAAATTTATATAGTGGGGGGTGATCTCCATCCCTGGGGGTTTCTTGGCAAGTACACTGTACAATACAATAGCAACAGTGGAGAGAGAGCTCTGAAATGCCTTCCCAGACATACGGTTTCAACATATAAAAACACCTTTACAACAACTTCACTCTTGTTTCACCCTGCCTGCTGTCCAAAACAAATATTATCCATTTGGTTTTTATAGAGTGTGAGGTTTAACTTGTTATTTATGGTGCAGCATAGAGAGAGAGGATATGTGCTGGTGGTTTATCTAGTCCAATCTCCTACCAATAGCGTATTCCTTAGCATATATTTTCCAGTGATTTATCCAGATAAATGGAATAATTTGTGAACAACATTCTTGTTCCTCTTGCCTGGATTCATTACAGTCCAGGCTTAGCAGAATTAGAACAGCTTTCCCAGCTAGTCTCCTAAACAAGACAATTTTGATCACCTCCCTGCACTGTACAATTTGTTGCTGGGTACTCCCAGGTAATATAAATGAATAAAGTTGTGGCCTAATTAAACCACATTCACGGCCTCCTGTCTTTCTGTCAGTAGGCATGGACAACAGAAGGATTCCTTTTGCATCTGCTGCTACACAAAAGGCAAACTTTTTAAGGTTCGCCTATAAACAGAAGTAGCACTTATTGAACGTAAATGGGATTAGTTAAACTGATGCAACTTTCCTGTAGGTATGGCTACACTGGAAACTTCAAAGTGCTGTCATGGGAATGAGCACTCCTGGTAATCCACCTCCACGGGGGGGATTAGTTCCAAGCACCAGGAGCACGGCTCCCATCACTCGGAGCCTGTCTATGGTAGCACTTTAAAGCACTCAGACTTCCTGTGCTCGGTGTGTGTGTGTGTGATATTTCACACACACACCCCTGAGCCAGTTAAAGTTCTATAAAGTTGAAGTGTAGCCAAGTCCTGTGTTAACTCTTCTATGATCATTTAGAACTAGTATCACCTTAGCTAACCCAATGTGTCAGGTTTAAACCAATATAAGAGTCCACACGAACTGTTGTACTGAGTAAATTAACTGGTATGAAACTATAGCTTTAGTTATACAGGTGCA
The DNA here is from genome assembly GCA_007922305.1 of Dermatemys mawii. Taxonomy (NCBI): domain Eukaryota; kingdom Metazoa; phylum Chordata; order Testudines; family Dermatemydidae; genus Dermatemys; species Dermatemys mawii. Next base: position 78,357,957 of record ML677326.1, read on the forward strand.
ACTTTATGTTTATATCAGGCCTTATAATTGACTTCCCTACATCATCCAGCATGAGAGACATTATACGAGCAGGTAGAAGGAAAAGCTTTCGTAAAGGAAAACTAGCCTGAAAGTCTACTTTAAAGTTATTCTTCAAATCTATAAAGGAAGGATTTTTAAAGCATTCTGAGAAAAAAGAGGCCAATTTTAATTAACAAATCAGAAGTCAAGAACGAATCTATGCAAGGTGAGCCTCAGGCCCATATAAAAAGACCCCCTCCACTCCTTTCCATAATCCTGGTTATGGGTCCGTTGCCACAGATAACCAGCTAAATGTGCAATTATCATTGGTATTTAAAAGCTAGAGGCAATGGGATTTCCTGATGGACTGAATTATCTTCACATAGTCTGGCACCTCTAGCAGCATATACTCCAGAAAATACTGTAAAACAGAAAGTGTATTCCAAAGCACCATGGATTTTTAATGAAAGAGCCAAAGAGTTATTACAGACAAAGCATTACAGACAAATATAATGACCTGTGTAGTGTTCATTTTTAAATATGTCCTAATTTTCCTGTAAGCTCCATTCAGTGTTACTTATCTGCTCCTGCTGAGGCAAACAGGCATTGGGATTTTTCCTCCTCCACCCCCTACCTGTCAATTCTTAGGTTCTTAGAGTTTAAGTTTCTCTTTTTTCCAGGCTGCTGTGCTATGACATTTACAAACTAGTGTCCACATTCACTTGCCCTTTGTATAGTCCCCAACATAAATCCCATGGCCATCAGGAATTATAAAATGTTTTGCTAGGTGATACATTTTTGATTCATGACCAAAGAAGTAATTATGCACAGCAGGACTGGCAGAGTTTTGCTTTGTTTTGTTTTTTTAAACAATTTAAAGCACTTCTTTCTTCATTTAGTACACTGCTCCCCTATTAAAACGTATATGAAGTTTACCATTCCTTGCTCCCACATCCATTGAAGCTTTTTGAATGTTTTGGAATCCAACTACCCAAGAAACTGACTCTCTCCAGGAATCATCTGATGCACTCTCACTAGCAGTCCTTAGCTCTGTAAGTCTGGGAGCTGAAGGCATTTTCAACATTGGGCTCACATATCTTGATTTCATTTCCCTAACTGGGTTGACAGAACCCCACAATTTAAAACTGTCCTACAGATCAATCATGCTTTTGCCTAAAGGGGTGAAGGTGTGTTATATATACAACATTACTTGATTGTTTAAGACTTCTCTACATGTTCCCTAAGACAATTGTGATAAAAGCATGTTTGAATACAATGCAGTCAATCAATCATTATCTTCTTTATTAAAAAAATTTCTATCTTTCTAAGTTTTAAAATAGAAATGGGATTTTCTAATGAAATTGCTCCAAAATCTTTTAATGGCTATTATTAGTATTTATATGTGGTATTGCATTCAGACCCCACTCAGAGACTCAGAGACTGAGCTGGGGCTCAGCTGAGCAAGCCATTATATATAATGAAAAAAGGCAGTCCCTGCCTAACAGAGCTTATAAAGCTCAACACCACCCAAAAAACAATCAAAAAACTTGTCATCCTTCCCAGACTGGAACTGTTCTAAAAGAGGTATAAACTCAAGACATAGCTGGTCCTTATGCTACCATTTTTTTTTTACATGAGATAGTTGCTTCCCAAGCAGAAAAATAATAAAATGTTTCACAAGTAAAAAGCAAGGTACTGGTACAGTGGTGCTTAGTTATTAAAACTAAGAGAAATACTCCTTGGAAAATGACATATTAACATACAGTCTGAGTCCTGATTGTTATCTGAAAGATGCAGAAGTTGTTCATTGTTTAATCAACGATTTCCCCCAAAGCCTTGGTGTGTCTACCAGGACACAATATTAAATAACAGTATAGTTGGGACTGTTTTTAAAGTTTAAAAAGAAGCATTAAATACACTTAAATAGAAGAGTTTTATCTGGGTTATATTCATTATTTCTTCTTGTAAATGTCTCCTGGAAAAGTCATTGCAGAATAAGAAGTAATTTACATCTGACTCTTCTGATCCTACAATACTGGATCTAGTATGGTGGTCCAACCTTTAAAAAGTATTACATTGAATGACTGAACCATTTCCCCCTCTACTTGTTTTATTAAGTTCAAGACATTCTTAAACAGCTCTTGTCCGTTTCTGTTGCCAGGATATACACCAACCCGCGCCCATGCTTAGCCAACAGATACAAACAACCTACTGCTGAGATTTTTCTCCATTCAAGAAGTAACTCAACTCCAGCAGAGGAATTCAGAGTATGAATACAAAGGCCTGTTTTAAGTGAGGTGTGCAAAATAACCATTACAAGGCCAGTAGTATCACTAGAATATTTAGGACCAGCACTGTTCATAAAATGATACTGCAAAATCATCACTCAAAGCAGATAAAATGTCAAACATATTTCCCTAAGTCTCAGGAATGCTTTCAAAATACAGTTTTAAATTGCCGTTCTATGGCAATCTCTCTGTCAACACCATTTTCTAGCCACATGAAACTACACCAAACAGAATCTTTCACTTCCAGTGGAAAAAATGATTTTTAATTATCAGCTGTTATGAGATTAAGAGCCTTTTTCCATGATTTGCTGTAGTGAGCTATAAATAAAAGTTAATCTGCTGCTGCCTAAAGCTCAGCACATTAATAAACTATCTGCTAACAATCTCCTATGATACCCCTTTGGTTTAAACAGACTCACCTTCTATAATAAGCTGTGACATACAGTTTGTCACCTAAGATCACAGAATTAATTTCTAGGATGTGTTAACACAGAAAAAATCATATGTAAAAGCTTTTTCAGAATCAGACCTACTGTGTGAGAACCAAGGACATAACTCCATGGCTCCTCCTGGCATGGACACCCTAATCTAGTATGCTAATTAAGGCTCCCCTACTCTACCACAGGCTACTCTGGTTTTGAATATACTTGGCTGTGTCATGCAAAATTCTTACACCCAGTGAGAAGTTCTTTAGGGAGGTGGTGTGGAGCTTCTTAGTATTCACAGATAACAGATCCCAATCCTGGGCCCAGTCCTTCTCCCATTGAAATGAATGCAAGTTATTGACTTCACTAGGATCAGGAACAGGCCCTTAACATTTTAGGGTCAGATCATGCTTAAGCTCTATGCAGGTGTGTGATGGAAGGTAGGGCTGCTTCCTCCTCTCCTTTGCATGGTTCATATAAAGGTTGGGTGGAATTGTATTCCTGCATTCAGGAGGACACAGGTCCTACTATGTCCTTATTTCTCCCAAGAGTGATGGTACCCAAAAGGGGAGGTGGAAGGGAAGAGAGAAGGTGGGGCCATGTCTATGATCTCACCACAAGCAGGATGGGAGCTTCACAATGGGATGTAGTAGCACATGTGCTGCCTGAAATAGAATGCCTCTTGGTATGCTCCTTGGGGCAAAGCATTTGATACCAAGGCTGTGCCTACAAGCCACATTTCAGCCCTATATAGATTTCTGGAAGGGAATTTGCCAAATAAAAGTTTATTTGCAGTAATTTATTACAATTAACTTACTAGTAACTATTATTCAACCTTCAGTTTTCTATCAAAAGGAATTCTTTTTTCCCCTCTCTAAAACAATAGACAGCTTAGTAGCTTTCCCTACTCCCATATTGAAGCTATCCAGTGATTTGACTTTCACTCTTATTAACATTATAGCTCCAGATTCTCCATTAATTTGCTTATATTGTTTGGTATCAGTTTTCTGTTTGATGACACAATAAAAGTCACATAATTAGGTAACAACAACTTAATGCACTAACTACATGCTTGTAAAACCACAAGAAATTTGTGTGACAGGTTTATTACTGATGCTTTACTAGTGTTTGCTTTCACTTCCCTTAGCTGTATTTTGACGCTTAAGAACACCAGAGGTGAAAATGTCACCACACTGAAGTTAAGGGCAAAACTTCCATTGACTTCAAGGAAGCCAGGACTGCACTTCAGCTTTTAGGTTCTGATGTGAAGGCTTTACTGGAGCATGTCTGGCTATACTGAAAGAAAGACAGGAGCCATTTGACATGAGTTTAATCAGTCCACAACTTTATTATTAGATATCTGGGACTATCCGGAAGATAAAAGTGTACAGTGCACATAACTCCATGTTTTTCCATTACTACCCAGGGGCTTTTACCAGCCTCCTTCCACTCACCCCCACTTTTTTCATCCAAGTCCCTCCAGAAAATTTATTGCTGAGACCTTACCATACCTACGGGAGCTCCCACCAGCATCTCTTTTCCAACAAGGTCTCACCAGCAAATTCATTGCCAGGACCTTACCGTTCTCCCCCCTCACAGAACGGCTAACGTGAACTATAATAATGGGAGGTTGGCTCCCTGCCATACCAATCACAGGAGTCGCAAACCACCCCTCATTCATTCCTTTAATGAATACCTTTTTTTTAAGTCCTTTTCCAACCATTTTTCCGGTCACTGTATACTTTTCCTATGGAGTACTAGCACTGGACATCCTCCCTACACTTCAATAATGAGTTGTGACATATGGCCTCATGCCAGGCATGAACAGAGCCTTCCTGAACCTGCTAGAGGGAAGGCGAAAAAAACCCAACAGCACCCAAGTCAATATGGTAGTAAGGCAAAAATTCCTTCCCACACCCCTAAAAAGGGGTGGCTAGCAGAATGCTCACAGCAGGTCTTTACAAAACCTGGTATTGTACCATGTAAAGGCGAGGGAGGGTGGGTCCTGCTTCAAACTGATCTGTGTAAAAGGGAGGCTTCCGGCCCAAGGCTGCACCTTTTAAATCCTCCTTTTAAGGGAGTGAGTCAGCAACCATGCTGACCCCTTTTTCAGCAGTGTTCATCTCCTTCCCCCGACCCATAAAGCACTATTCCCTTCATTCAGCAATTCAACCAAATACCCCCCTACTTGAAGGTACAGGATGGACATTCTCCAGTACATGCTGGTTTTATAGTTTACATATAATATAAAAATCAGCATGTTATAGATACACTATATATATAGCAAATTATATACACATGCACACACACACACAAATGTGTGTGTGCTCACATGTGTATATAGCCAAAAAAAAGCTACATAAAAACATTAAGGTTGCAAAGTCAAACGCTCGGAAGTTAGCAAATGCAAGAATTAAGTTCACCTCTACAACTTTTATTCGCTCCCCTTGTTCATATGCATTAAGATACATTTTTTTAATTAAATGATCTCATACAATTTTTTTTCCACAGAATCATTTGCTGACTCAGTGCACAGGGTGGATAGTGCTCAATTAATGAATAGCTATTCAATATTTCATTTTATCCTCATTGTTCCATCTGTGCCTTACACATTATACAAACCCTGGTTGGAAGACAGAATTATTTATTCTGTCACAGACTTTTCTATGCCCTCATAGCTATAGTATCCAAGACCTTTGGAAACATTAATTAATTTGTTTTCACAACCCCATCTTACAGACGGGGAATTGTTAGAATATGGATATTCAGACCTGCCTGTAAAGGCCTATACTTTAGGAACTTAGGTGTATTTTTATCACTTATCTAGTTATAGAGGTATAAAACAAGGAACCAAAATCACAGTCCATCTGTATATGGGCCTTCTTTCACTACGAGCCTGGCCCGCACTGCTTCCTACAACTCCCATTGGCTGGGAATGGCGAACCGCAGGCAGTGGGAGCTGCGAGCGGCCAAACCTATGGCCACTCGGGTAAACAAAACATCTTGCAGCCAGCCAGGGGCTTACTCCAGCCAAGCCACAGAACAAGTCTGAGAACCCCTGCTGTATTGTTTTATCTTCATGGCCCCCACTTTTCTATTGTTAATCTTTCTGGTTCTCTGATTGTTTCTGTCTGCTGTATAATTAATTTTGCTAGGTTAAGTTAATTAGGGTAATGGTTTATAATTGGTTAGAGAATTACATTAGGATTGGTTAGTTAAATTTCAGTAAAATGATTGGTTCAGGTATAGCTGAGAATATTACTATATAAACTGGGATCAAACAGGAAGTGGAAGGGAAACTGGAATCATGTGTGCAAAGGGGGGGAATGGGAACAGGGAAGAGGGAACGGGGAACAGGGACACAGGCAAGGTTATGCAGTGTCAGAGCTGGGAAGGGAACCGTATCGGCATATAGAAATAAGCCCATCTAGTGTGAAACACAGGCATCAACTTCTGCTGGCACTGGTGGGTGATCAACCCACCTCAGTCCGCTGCCCCACCCCCCATTCCAATCCCTTCCCCAAAGTCCCCACCCCAACTCCGCCCACTCTCCTCCTCTGAGCACGCCACATTCCTGCTCCTCTCCCACCCTCCTGGAGCTTGTTACGCTGCGAAACAGCTGTTCTGTGGCAGCAAGCACTGGCAGGTAGGCAGAGAAATGGGACACAGCGCACTCAGGGGAAGAAGCGGAGGTGTGGAGCTTGGCTGCCGGTGGGTGCAGAGCACCCATTACTTTTTCCCTGTGGGTACTCCGGGCTAGAGCACCCATGAGTCGACGCCTATGGTGTGAAGGGCTTCGGAATATGCTTGCTAGGAAACTAACCCAAACATCGCATTGTTTGCCCTTTGGACTTCTGGCTTGCTGCTTTCTGCTTATGTGACAAGAACCAGGGGAGAGGGTGAAGGGAAAGCCCTCCAACAGTACTGAGCACTGAGAGATTTAGGTCTAAAGTATCCACTCATTTTGGGTGTCCAATATGGACGCCTAGCCTGATTTTTCAGAATACTGTTCTTCAGAATACTAACTATTGTATAGCACTTGTATAAATTCAAAGCATAACTCCCATTGACATCAGTTACAATTGTGAATGCTCAGCACTTCTGTAAACCAGACCTCAGTGTCTCAAGACACAGCAAAACCATATTTATTCCTAACCCGAACTTCTCTTGCTGATTTTTTTAAATTCACCCAGCATGGAAAATTTCAGTCCAAACAGTTCAAGTTTGCCAAAGATATATGCATTTCAGAACAGGATCTTATCTTGAAATTAATAACTGTGCCACCTATAATATTGTTCTTCCAATACCACTGTTTTACTTGTAACATCTATTTGACCCCTCTGATGTATGGCAGCAAAATTCCTAGGCTTTGCAGGTTAACTTCCCACTGGAGGAGAAATCAGTGACATGGAGCATATACTAAGTGTATTCTATGTGACTTGCTTTATTTATACATATTCAAAAGTCATGGAACAGAGGCAGTCATAAGCAGCATAAACATTCCAGAAATCTCAGCTCACACATCACTTTCTGGCTCCCAGGAAGCTATTCTGCCCCAACAACTGACTCCAAATAGAGAGATTAAGGCAGAGATTAAACTTTCTGCTATTTGCCACACTTCCTCTCATAAGACCCTGTCATAAGTGTGAAGTAGCCTAGAATTAGTGTTTACCTGTAAGGGGTTAAGCTAAAGGTAACCTGAGAGGTGGACAACTGACCAATGAGAAATTCCTCAGGAGACAAAGGATTTTAAGTTTCAGTTTCTCTCTGGGTCTCTCTCTGTTCACCTCAGCTATGGGATGGACACAGCTATGTCTTTCACTGTAACTATAAGATTCTATCAAGTACTGTAGTCAGTAAGTTTACCTTCTTTTTATCACTTGGAGGGTTCTCAGTGGTGAGTGTTGGCTGGGTGCTTCTTGATATTGTAAGCTTCAGCAGAGATATCAACTGTGGGAGAAAATTGCCTTGGGGGAGAGGTTTGGTTTCTGAATCCTTTTGTTGATTATGGTAGATGCTGTTCTGTTGATGGTTATAAGGGATTTATTCCTTTCTTTTTTTCTTTTATTAAAATCTTTGTTTTAAGAAGCTGACTGCTTGTTTTTCATTGTGTAAGATCCTGGTTTTGGATCGGGCACATCTCGCAGGAGCAGGCGAGGTTTATTTTTTTGTCTCTCAAGCTTCCCAGGGAAGGAAGAAATTTGGGGGGTTAGTGGAAAGGGAAAGAAGGGTCCCAAACTACCCTAGACCTAGTTTGGTGGTGGCAGCGTACCAGGTCCAGATACAGAAGAATTTGTGTTCTGGGGAAAAACATTTTAACCCAAGCTGGTAAAATAAGCTTGGGGGGGTTATTTCTTTTTTCATGCGGGTCCCCACATCTGTACCCTAGAGTTCAGAGTGGGGAGGCAATCCTGACAGACCCTTGCATAACCAAACAAAAATATTGCATTTTCTCAAACACTAAACACTTGCTCACTCATTAGGACAAAGAACTTGTATGGCTGACCAGTTCTCAACTTCTACATACCACAACTCTCCATTATTCAGTATCATCTATACGATTTACACTACTCATCCAAACTTCCACTTCAGGAGGGCCACACATAAATGGAAGGAGCAGTCACATGGTTTTGTTAGAAGGATAAGGGCTTTACATTTGGCAAAACACTAGGAGAAAAAGAGAATCATAATACTTCATCATGATAATCAATGGGAGTTAGGTGCCTAATTCACTGAATGGCTTATGAAAACTCCATCCCAAATGCGGCTCTCTCTGAGCCTTCATTTTCACCCCAGCAGGATAAAGTCTTTTCTTTGTATTTTAGATGTATTGATATAAGATAGGTCTTTTCAATTAAGCAAAAACTCCCACTTTCCGCTTGAAAAGCCTGACAATATATGGACAATTTTATGCCATACATAGTACATGAAAATATAAAAGATTGCTCAACTTAGCCCTATTATTTTAATGGCATAAGTAATGTAGATTACATTTTCCAAGTTAATAATAATGCATAAGTCAATGCATTGCTCATGCTTCTCATACGAAAAACCTCACAGCTGTTAATAGAATTGTGAACCATATGGCAGACCGCAACCACTCAGGATAAATTAAACCCTTAGAGTTTTATTTTCCCATAATATGTTTGTGTCAGAAGAATGATAACCTCCAACTAACTTTGTAACCTGTTCTCTGAATTAAGTTATATGCATGCAGGTTCAGTCTAACCAGGTCTACAAGATAACACACACTGTAGAGGTCTGTGAGCAGGATTAAGAAACACAGGGACTGCACAAGAAATGCAAATGTTTTGAATACTTTTACATTCTTCTTCCCCTTCAAGAACATCCTTATCCTCTTTTATCACTTCTTGATCCCTCCTACCTCTTAAACTAGTCCACATGTAGACCTATTATGTTTCTATAAGTCTTTTTCTCCCTCTTTATTTAAACCATTAGGTTTCTGGACTATTGCCATGTATAGTAAATTGAAATGCATTTCATTTGCTCATTCATTTGTCAACAGAAACATGACAAGTCACAGATGTCTAAACATTTTAACTCTCTATATCCAGTTGGGAGAAGGGAAGGTTTGTAAATAAGACATTTTTTGTTATTATTAGAAAACATAACACAGGTTAATTTAAGATGCTGAGGGAGGAGACTGTAATTATCTCTAAATAGGTACAACATCCTGGGGGCTTTCAACAGTTCAATATTCACTTTACACAGCAATGGTGTCCCAGAGGGCTTAAAAAATCTTGCAAAATATTTTAGGACCCAGATACAGGGATGGGCATTTTTAAAGGTGGGATTTAACAAAAACAAAAAAATATAAACCTAATATATACATTTAAATTCCCAGTGGAAACTTTCTTGTTTTCTATACATACTTCAGCATACTTTCTCCATTTTAGTAGTCTAATATGATATATGCAGGTAAGAATTTATACGTGTGTGACTATTGACATATGAAGACAGATCAAACCCCAATCAGCGTGTAGTCCTATTGTGACCACCTTTTATTAACCTCCCACATACCTGAGGAGTTTGTCTTTTTTACACTTTGGCAACACTTGTACAGATTTTCATGCCATTAAAAGTTCCATTGATTAGTACATTATATGTGTCTGTACTTGGGTGACATTTCTACATTTAGCAGGCTGGATTTTCATTAGTGGAAGTTAAGGACATCTAGGGTCCAGTTCCACTCCAATTGAAGTCAATAGCAAATATTCCACTGATGTCAATGGGAGCAGGACAGGGAGCTAACAGCATTCAGCACCTTCCAGAAGTGGAGTATAAAAGTACAGTATCTCTAGCCACAGTGTGGATTTAATTCACCATAATCTATTCTAGTTCTAGGTTATCAGATATTCAGTATCCCAGATTTAGAAGTTTTCAGCACTGAAGGACAGCATGGAGGCTGCAGAATTTGAACGTAATGTATCCTCCCAAAATCTAATATAATACAGATGTTCATAACAGGTAATATACTCACTGATAATCAATTTCTAGGTTTCCACTGAGCTAAAATCTTTAAATGACTAGACCAAATTTATTTCTGGCAACTGGGTATAGAAAATAAACCCAAATCTGAAATCTGACCACCTTACCAAAATGTCATTTATTTATATTGGATTTCATCCTGTTGAGTGCCCTTTTGTGTATATTAAAGGAGTAACAGTTAAGGCCTTTCTTTCGGAGAAGTGGAGGTCACCTCACATCACCAGTTGAATCTCTCCGTAAGCATATTTACTAAGTAACAAAAATTACATATCACCATTACAGGGTGCTGTTAAAGAGATGTATTTGCTCATGAGCCATTGTATGCTGCACTAGGGAGTATCTGATTTTGGCCTAATATTAAATAATTAGTAGCAAAACACTGGTATAAGTAAAGTGACCTCAACCTACATATTGCCTCAGATGTTAAATAGACACAGTAATAACAGGCTCTTTTGATACTAATATAACTTATCTACCAGTTTCTTAGTATTTTATAGACTTGTGAAATTATTTTGTTCCAGTTTTGCCATATACTGGAAAATCACAAGCAGCATTGGTCGTTGAATACCTGGTCCTTTAAAAAATATGAGCTGGATGGTTAAAAGTACTTTGTTTTTCATAGGTCCCTTTTTCATTCAAATAATAAAACTAAATGATGTCAGAGCTCACAAACGGCAAATTTGTGTGCTTTGGCACTAGTCTAGCACTCAGGAGATGGGAGATCAATTCCCTGCTCTTCCCTTCAGGGCTAGATTAACCTTTTGTGGGGCCAGTGCCAAACATATTAGTGGGCTCCCATGGGAACAATGGAGAATGACACAGGAAGGTCATTCCCGGGACCAAGGGCTGGCCACTGGCAATGAGGCATGGCATGGCAGGGACAGCCCGCTCCACCCAGCGCAAGGGCACTATTTAGAAACCAGCAGTTGCCAGATGTACACTGGCCCACCAAGCCCTGTGCTGTCAGTGTGCCTCTTCCCCTTGGGGGCGGGCTCATACCACGCCACACAATTCTACCCATCTCCCTATAGACACCAAATCCATGGGTGCTCCAGAGATGGAGCACTCACAGAAAAAAATTAGTGGGTGATGAGCATCTATCAGCAGCCCTGCCAATCAACTCTTTCCCTTTGGCCCCAACGCCTGCTGGGATCAGCTATTTAGTGATGGGTAGAAGGTGCTGCAAGGCAGGGGAGGAGCAGGGTCACAGTCAGGAAGAGGCAGAGTGTGGGGGGAGCCTTGGGGGAAGGAGTGGAGTGGAGGCAGGGCCTGTAGCAGAGTGGGAGTTAAGCACCCCTGTGGAAATCAAGAAGTCAGCACTTCTGCAACACCCCTAGGACCAGCACCCCACAAATACACAGCACCCTGCACAACACCATCCTGCCCAGTGGCCCGCTGCCCATAGCTGCCCAACACCTCACACTCCCTAGTGCCCCAACACACACATCTTCCCCTCACATTACAGCCCAGCAAACCCTCCCAACTCCCCCTGACCCCTTGGAGACTCACTCCCCCACATCCTGCCTCCTAGTCTACTCACCAGCCCTGCTGGAAGGCAACTGTATCTACTGGGCTGAGTCATCAGTCAGCCAGGGCTGGTCCTGGGGCAAGGAATCACTCCATCCCCTCAGGATTGATGCAATCAGCCAGGCCAGGGACTGCCCCACCCGGGCTTCCTCAGGACCCACCTGCCTGGTGGCCCCAACCAACCCACACACACTATTCATCCCTCCCTACTGGCAACTAGATACTATGGTACTATGTATGCTTTTTTTTTCTTTAACACTCTCTGAAAGGAGCAGCCTGGGATGGAAATGCCTGGCCCCACTAAAGTCCCTGAGCATTTTGCCATTGATTTCAATTAAGGCAAGATTTCACCCCTCACCTGTAAAACATTTTCTAATGGGTTCAATGCTTCTTTCAGTTGTCTTCATTCTCACTACTCAGTAGAAAGCAGTTAGAGTCAGCAGAAATAGATCCTTCTGATTATCTGCCATTTTAGAAGTGCAAATAGATAACCTGACTTTTCACCTGAGTGAAACTACAAACAGCAAAGCAGAAATGAAGCAGACTTGAACGCCAGTCTGACAATGCCATGTTCACCAAAAGGCCCCACTCAAGCCCCCCCCCCACCCCACCAAGTTCAGTGGAGCTGTGTGTGGGCATAGTGGTCCAACCTCATGAGTGTCCAACACACTTCAGGTGCAGGACCAAGATTTGTCTCTTTTCATCATTTTGTGGACATTGTAAATTGTAATTGTATTTTGCCTAGTGTAGTTTCAGCAATATCGATAAGTTAAAAGCAGTTTTTCCAGGAAATCACATTTTATGGAGTGAATAGAGAAAAAGAATTATAAAAGATTTTTCCAAGTTCAGTGGAATATGCAGATGTTGATATTCCAAGTTTGCTTTTGAAAAAATCACAGAAAAATTTAGTTTTTTCCAAAAATTCACAACACAGAAAATAGCAGATTAATTCATCTTTACAAATCAAAGTCATACATATGTTTAATGCTGTAGAACATTTGGAGTAACTTCTGCTGTATTCAATAATCTTTTCAAATGATTTTGGAATGGGCATGGGGAAAGTACTGTGCTAATGTTAGTATAATGTTTCTTTCTACTTCCCTGTACCTCAGCTTACTGCTCTGCTATGGCACAGACCAGAATTTAGTCTTTTCAAGGTGTGTACATAAAAACAAAGTTTACTCATTTAATCCTTGAAACAACTGTGAATATTTTTAGTAACAACTCTTTTTTAAAGACAACATTCTCAGTGAATTTTGCTCAAGGTTTAAACCTTGTTACTTGTTCAAATGCACAAGTTCAAATTCAAAATATAATTATGTGTGTGCACTTACTCTCCCCAGGGCTCCTCTCTGGAAGGATGTACCTTTCTCACTATGTGGAATGATGCCCAAACCCTTCATCAGGCATTCCAGTTCCTTAAAGTTGGGAAACAGTCTTTAAACTTCCCTTGAGCCCTTGCTATGACATTCTTCAATTTGCACAGCCTGCAGCAATTCTATTTGTCGTCTTCTCAAGTGAGGTGTGAGAGCCTACAATCTAATCCAACAAAACTGGCAAAGTCCCTGGAGCACAATCCTTACAGGAGACCCTGCAGGCTTCCTTCCCCTTCCCCCTGCCAAGTTATTAAGCTCCTGCTCCTACTTATAAACTCCTCCCTGATGACATTCCCATTGGTCCTACTCTCAGAGAGGGACTCTGGCTATCTTTGCAGGTTGCTTGCCCACAATGCAAGCAACCTAAGTAACTTCAAACTATTAACTAGCATACATAGTTCCTGACACTTTTTTTCTAGATAATTGTGGCCTACAACAGAGTCACCCCACCCACCATTAGCAAGACTAAGGGCACAGAGTACCCCAAAACAAGAACTATATATCCTCCCCACTCTCTCTTCCCTTATTTACACCACTGAATACTGTGAGATGGGGTTACACTTCCTCAACAGTGATTTGTACCATTTGATGAAAAATAGCCTCTTTGCTTTTTTTTTTTTTTTGGCCTGCTGCTTTCTAATAGGGCAAGATTTACACATTATTTGCACAATCTCTACTCAGACTAGTCCTATTGACTTTAATGGTACTGCTTTTGTAACGGACTACTCACATGAGTATGGGTTTGCAGAATTAATGTATTGTACTTCCTGATAAAAGCTGAATGGCCTTTGTAAATGCTACAACTCATTCTCTCACATTCTATGTGAGTGTAATATATTAATCTAATTTTAATTCTTAGGTAAGAATTGGCATTTCAAAGGGTCGATACATCTGAATTCTGGTCTCCAAGCATATTATTGCCTCCAATTCACCTTCTTAATCTGTGCTCTAGGAACAGAGGATATTCCAATCCCCCATTCCTACTAAAGTTCCACTGCCAGAGATGGATTTAGACAGCATTGCCTTCAGCCTATTTCTTTAACCTTTCCTCTTGTATTAGATATCAAACAATAATGCATGCTTCTCTGTCTCAGGGCTGTTTGTATAAACTTGTAGACCTGAAGAAGAGCTCTGTGTAGCTTGAAAGCTTGTCTCTCTCACCAACAGAAGTTGATCCAGTAAAAGATATTACCTCACCAACCTTGTCTTGCTAATATCCTGGGACCAACATGGCTACAGCAACACTGCAAACAATGTAAGAATCTGTGGCAATAAACCTGATTTTCCCAACTTTTGTGTAATGATCATGATGTTGATATAGCTTCACAAAAATAGCATTGCAGAATGAGTTACTGCTGAATGTAAATGTTTTTGTCTTTAGTGATGTTGCTTTTCCTACCATTTTCAACACAGGCTGGATGTGCCTGTTCATCAGCACTGCTTTTTATTACAGACTGAAACACAAGACAGATTTCACCCTGTATTTGTGAAAGCCAGTGATCTACTTGTTACTTTATTTGTGTGGCACGGACATAAATTTAAACTCCACCAAAACATGAGAGTCGGTTTTACAGCTACTGCTGGATGGCAGCTAATAAAAATAAAATACTAACTCTTGCTGTCTCTCTGTCCATTCATGCATCTCTCTTCAATCAGCTCTAGAAAATTCCATAGTTAGCCGGAAAATCTGTAGCACTATGTAAAGCAGGAATACGCAAGTAAAGTCTTCCTACTACCTTACATCCCAGCCATGCAAAGACTGACACGTTCTCAACTATATGGTACTGACTCTTGTATTCTCATCCAAGTATTCATCAGCAAAAACTTTGTTCTTTCAAGTATTCAACCCTGGTCTGTACTTCAATTAGTAGAATTTATTCATTGCAAGATGTACTTGGCAATATTAGTGCCATCAATAGGTGCACGCACTTCTTTTCCTTCAGTACATTTTTTATTCTCTTTAGAAGACTGGACAGAAAGACTTGAGCAATATTAGCAAAGCAATGAAAACTTATTTTGGTAATGAGTGTGAGCAATTTTCAAATAGGAAAAGATCTATGAAGCTACACAGCACTGCATCAAAATGATTAGGGCCCTGATCCTGCAAAGACTTACTCAGAGTGAGGAAGCTTTTTTTTAAAAAAAAGAAAAACTGAAAAAATTCCATGGAAAATTGTGGAAAAAAAACACTTTTTTCCCCAAATATTCAACAAAAAACAACTGCCATTTTCCACCTAGCATTATTAAGTTTGCAACTGGGTTCCAATGTAGTTAAGTATTATAGCTGTGTACAATGTTTGCAATGAAACCTGAAAATCACATAAACACACAACTGAGTTGGGATTTAGTTGAAACTTGGGTCATGTTTGTCAAAAAGTCAGATAAATTTTGTGCAAACCTGGACTAACTTATGCTTTGAATTGAAATAGTTTTGACACAAAGGGTATTTTCTTTATGTTTTACTTTGAGATTCCAAATTCACTTTGTCCTGAAATTCAAAGCCAAATTTACTGGTATTAACTTTTGTGGATTAAAACTAAAGAAAATCTTGGCACAGACCTGAGGAAAGTTAAACTGCCAAAATTCAAACAGCTCTGATATGTGTATAAAGTCAGTAGTTTATTGTAATCACAGTCAACTGAGTTTGCTCCACTTGAAATTTGAGGACTGGGAATAAAATTTTTAGTCCTCTCTGGCCCCACAAGTGATTTGACCAATTTAAGAAAGTCTAAATTTAACATTAATGTTTTGAACATGCTGATCAAACCTGGGTTAGCAGATGTAAAATAAAATTAAGAGGTATTAGTGCTAATTCCTTCTGGGAAGTAAAATGATGAAAAAGAATGAGAACATGGTACTAAACATCATGAATTCAGAGTTTTAGTGCAAACCACAATCCTTTACGTTAGAAGAATTTTAGAGAGTATTGATAGGCTGAGGAGTTTTATTGTTTGAATGATTCAGTTTGTTCATTAGGTGGAAGGGCAAGTTCATCCCATAACAAAAGATTACACTGAATTGTGTTATAATTTGCAGAGTTCTTTTAAATGTTATGTTTATTTTCCAAGGTGGAATTTTAAATCATATTCAAAAATGCAGAAAAAGAGCTACTATTTATTAAATAAACATGGTCCCTGCTGTGTTTTAAACAATTGTTTAAAATTAAAATATTCTGCAAAAAGTGAATAAGCAGATTGGGAAAGAAATGAATATAACAAACAGCTCTAACTAAGCTTTTATACTGGAAAAAAAATCTTGTGTTATAATGTGGCCATTGTTTCTCTGGCTAATTACTGCTTTCCATAGCAGTAGGGAGTCTTGCTGTAAAGCAGTAGGGGAGTTCACCTTCCATATGCATGGGCTTTTTAAAAATAATTTAAGACAAAAAAGAACAAGGGGGAAAAACATAGAAATGAAAACAAAGATTTAATAGTTTATTTTTCTGGGAATTAAATCAATTGAGTCCATGATGCACTCTCTATATTTGTTAGAGTATACATTCATACATGAGTTACTAATCATGAATCAAGGGTGTCAAGGTGATAACCAGTCTTATGTGCACAGCACCATTCAAAATAGTCACTTTAAACCTTGAACCTATTCCAATCTTTTCAGCAAAAATATGTTAACTTATGTCTTTTTTAAAATTTATATTTCAAAACTATTGTTCCATTTCATAATGGAACTAGCAACATATAATCTTTTGTCTATGTGTATTTTGGAATGCAA
The DNA here is from genome assembly GCA_007922305.1 of Dermatemys mawii. Lineage (NCBI taxonomy): Eukaryota > Metazoa > Chordata > Testudines > Dermatemydidae > Dermatemys > Dermatemys mawii. The sequence goes on from ML677326.1 coordinate 78,374,811, forward strand.
AGGAAAAAGGAAAGCAACATTTGACTGGAATATCAAGGGAAAATTAAATATTAAAAATAATTAAGATCACATCATTGAGAACAAGAGTCTTTTAGAGATTTAAATGTGTTAGTTAAACCTTTGAAAAAAAATATCTAATTGCAAGACAAAAAGATCACAATCTTGTGTCTTGGGAGCAAAATATACTCCCAATACTGTCCAATTCCTGTAGTGTTCACTTACAGTTAACAAATTCATATAGAAATACTGGAAAAACAGCTGAAATTGCTAATGGAATGGATAATTTGCATGGCTAGCTTTCAATAAAAAGTACAAAAATCCACATTGTTAAATAATATGGCTATAACTTTAAACCTACAAATATTTAGAAAATAAAGAGCTTACGATTCTCATGGAAAAACTGACTCATTCCCTTTTCACTTGTAGATTATATTTATTAAGCTCTGCATTTGGAGGAGACTTTCAAAGCACAGGTATAAGTTAATAATAATTATATATATTTTAAACTTAGACAATTTACAAACACATACACTACTTGAGTCTGACCCTTTTCCCCCTGAACACAACAGAATGTTGTTAATGAATTCAGTAGGATCAGGACTGGAACTTATATAAAAGTACACAAGTTTTTGTAGAATTTTATAAGGCCACAGATAATTTCACCTCTTCAAACTTATATTTATTCTGTGCATGAATGAAATCAATTTGAGTACTTGGTTATAAGTTAGAACTTTGTAATATTTTTTTTCACTCAAATTCACTTGACAGCTATTTCTCATGATGGCCTAGCCATATGTGAGGTTTGAAGTTTACAAGTTCAGGTATTCTTTTGTTATAAAAACAATAGCTTCTGCAGAAAAATGATCAAGAAAATAGAAGTTATCATATAAGACCAATCAAGTGTTACAATCAAAGTCATCTAGCAACTTGAAATGAAATTTCCAGCACATCTTCTATTAAAAGCTGTTAATTGTGCATAGTTGCTGAGTACTAGATTTTCAACAGTGCTCAGAACCAACTGTAGCCAGATTTTCAAAGATGCTCAGAGGTAAACGTTGAATCCTGACCCCTTTTGAAAATCTGGGCACTTCACTTAAGTGCCTAAATAGGAGCTGTTGCGTGATGATCTCTTTTGAAAAATCTGATCATAAATATATAAAATGAACAACTAGCTAATACAAAAAATTCCTGTGCAAGTTTCAACATTCCTCTATTTGTTGACTGTTTTGAACATATTCCACTGAGTTTATCAACTTCTTTTTGAGCAAATTAATTTTGCAGTAGAAAAAATCTCTTTCCCATTTATATCAGATTATAAAGCATTCAGTTTTCAACAGTGTTTTCAAGCGATCTTCAACATACATTTGATTTTCTTGTAGTTAAATGTAGTTTTGTTCTAAATTCATTTATTGTTGTTTATTAGATAGGCAGTTTGTGTCTGAGCTTTGGAGATTAAGGTAAATAAACTGCTCTCTCTTGTTCTACTGAAGATTGCAGTTCCTATAAAGCATTTCACCCTCTCATCCCATACATATGCATGCTTTATCCAGGAAGGATTGAGCTGGATTGGGGAAAAAAAAAATATTTCCAAGCCAATCAGATTAACTCTCTCTTTCTTGTATCTCCAAATTCTCATTAGAAATAAAAATAGAAACATTATTTTAGTTTGCTTTCACTGTCCTTCCTTGAGAAAATTCCATGAGTTGGCATAGAAGAGCGAGAGGGGCATAAGAGAAGATTATATTACTATATTTCATATAGTTCCTCTCCCTGTTTAGCTTTTCCCAATTTTTGGTCTGCTGTCTACCACATAGTGGGGAGGAGGAATGAAAAAGTATTGTTGTAATTATTACAGCTGTGCAAAATTTACTGAATATTGTTATTCGGCTCAGTAAAATTTCCAGTTACCCATTCTTTGCCATCATGACATGGTAATAACAAACTTGATAGTATTTTATTTGCCTGTATAAAAGAATTATTCCCAGTGGGAAAGCAGAATTTTTCAAGGGTGGAATATTATTTAACATTAAGAGCTTATGTTAAGGGCAGTACTGCACAAGATCTAGAATACATGTTTCATGCCCACGCATTTCTCATCATCTAAGCAGCTAAACAATATAAATTGCACTGGCATACACAGAAGAATGTTGTAATAGAACAGGTTGGTGAATTGGTATATGTGGAGCTGGGGGAAGATGTGAATTTTAGGAAGGGATTAGAAAGAAGGAGTTGGGCAATATAGGGTGGGAGTTAGTGGAGTGGGAGGCAGCAACAGCATGGCAAAAGGCAAGAAGATGTGAATAGATGGAAAGAGAGGACATGTAGAATTCACTGGAAGAGCTGGAGCAAAGTAAGAAATAAGGGCAGAGACACAGGCGAGTATGCAATAATACAGAGCTTTGAAAGTGAGAATAAGCTTGATCTTGTTAAGAAGGCCAGAGGAGAGATATAAGGAAGGGAGTGAAATGTCTGAGTAGCATGTGAGGAAGATTATTTCAGCCTCAAATGAACAGAGTGGAAAATGATACATCTCTAAATGTGATGGCACTATTATCTCAATAAGAATTGTACCTGAAGTGACACTAGCTAGAAAAACAATAAACAAGGCTATTATTCCTTACGTTACATGGAATAAGATGAACACTGAAGGCCTTATTTTATAACACTGACTCATGATGGGGACCACTCACTCATGGGTAGATTGTGAGGGGAAAGAGAGAGGAGGTCATCTTTTACTGGAGCAGCTGGAGATGGAGGACCTTGTCCTCACTGGAGTAAATTGTCTTGGTCCTATTGACACCCAGTTGAAAATCTGGGTCACAATAGCAATCCATGACAGGCCTTTTGGCTTGTCCCTTGTGGCAATTTTCAAAGTTTGTATGATGAAACTTTTTTTCAACATATCAGTGGAGCAGGGTTACTTTGTTCCCATATATCATTTGTCATATTCATACCCCAGGCATGGATTGAATTTAGGAGTCTTAATCTAGGAGAGGATGGCTAAAAGAAGAATAGGATTTTTTTTAAAACATGCTATTTTATAATATTCCCCTGTTCGTCAGCACCATGTGGGTATGGGAGTTCTTTAGAACAGTAGTATGAACAGGGTGTTTTAAAATAGCAGCAAGTGTTGTAACTTTTCTTAAACTTTACCTAAGCTTAAAAGCAGAGAGAGCATTAAACTAAGCTCTCTCCCAAGGTGGGCTGTCTCAGAGTGCTGGTTAAAAATTTTAAAAGAGAGCTCATGACCTAAATGGCTGTAATATATATAGTGCTCTGGACTGCCAGATCTTTAGAATGTTTATTGAAAATATGGGATATTTTTATTATAAAAGGTAAAAGTAGTCTTATGACTACACTGGGTACCTACTAATACAGTAATGGAAGGACAGTACCCAGTAATGTTTCTGCTGATTACTTTCAAACACCAATTAAAATTATTTGAAAATATGAATGTGCTGTGGTAGATCTTAGAAATTAAAAATAACCTTTGGTTCCATTGTGATCTGTAGTCCAATAGCATCTGATCCTAAACCCATTTCAATCAATGAAATTCTTTGGATCAAGCCCTTTGACAAGATTCAGGCCTTTAATTGACGATAAAGGGCTTTGGATCAGACACTTGGATCAGAGGACAAGAAGATCATGTCTTGTCTCTCCACTAACTCCATGAGTAAACTCTTCCATGAGAAATGTATGGGGAATTCCCTTTCACAGAGGATGAGTAAAGGGCCAACAGCAAGCAGAGGATTCCATGGTAAGGTAGTGCCATAGAGTAGCCCTATTAGAGGGTCCTACCAAATTCACAGCCATGAAAAACTCCACAGACCATAAAATCTGGTCTTACACAATGAAATTTGGTCTTTTGTGTGCTTTTACCTTATACTATACAGATTTAATGGTGAACACCAGTGTTTCTCAAATCGGGGATCCTGACTCAAAAGGGAGTTGCAGGCGGATCACAAGGTTATTTTAGGGAGAGGGGGTCACAGTATTGCCACCCTTACTTCTGCGCTGCCTTCAGAGCTGCGTGGCCAGAGAGCAGTGGCTGTTGTCCAGGTGCCTAGCTTTAAAAGCAGCACCCATCAAGAGCAGCACAGAAGTAAAAGTGTCAATACGATACCATGCTACCCTTACTTTTGCACTGCTGAATTCAGATCTGGGCAGCCAGAGGGTGGTGGCTGCTGACTGAGAGCCTACCTCTGCAGGCAACAGTGCAAAAGTAAGGGTGGCAATATCATACCATGCCCTCTTTACTTCTGTACTGCTGCTAGCGGCAGCTCTGCCTTCAGAGCTCGGCTCCCAGCCAGCAGCCATCGTTCTCCAGCTGCCCAGTTCTGAAAGCAAAGCAGCCACCAGCAGCAGTGCAGAAGTAAGGGTAGCAGTACTACAACCTGCCTTACAATAACTTTTTGATCACTCCACAACTCCTTTTTGGATCAGGACCCCTATAATTACAAGACTGTGAAATTTCAGATTTAAATAGCTGAAATCATGAAATTTACTATTTTAAAAATCCTATGACCATGAAATTTATCAACATAGACCATGAATTTGGTGGGGCCCTACCTATTAGGGAGCTGGAACAAATCAAAAGCTGGAATCTTTTAGCAAATCTTAGTGATCCATGGAGCTGAACCCCTTTGGCTGATTCTGCAGGCAGAATTTTCTTCCTCTTTGAATTCTCCTCTCTCGGTGTTTACAATGGAGGGGGCAAACTGTTTCCTTGCATTTATCTTTTTACTCTATATAATGTTAGTTATTTGTGGCACATCATCTCAATATATAAAATTCTACAGCCAAAAGAAGATCATTATGTTAATTAAGAGTGGGTCAGAAAATGGAAACATCTCATGAATATTTTCCCCTTGTTTTTCACATAAATTTTGAAAATTTCCAGTGCATTGTAGTATTAATGTAACTTGGCAAACTGCATCCACTCCAGCAAAAATTAGATAATTTTTCTCCTGGTTTGCCTTCTCCAGCATGCATTCATTTAATTGGAGTCCAAGACATGCCTGTGATACTTTTTAAGCAACAGTAACAGTGAATTATGAATATTATGAATAATGAATATTATGAATTATGAATATCTTAGCAGATTTGAAATGCTTCCTGTATTATTTCCAAAGTTTCTTCCCATTTTTCATAAAAAGTAATACTTTTTTTATCCCATCAACCCAAATATGCTATCTGTTATGGGTGTCATCTGAAGCCCATTTAAGTCCATGGAAATATTGCTGATTTGAATAGGCTCTGGATCAAGCCCTTGACAAGCTAAGATCCCTCAAATAAATATCTGCAAGAGATGAGAGCAGCTAATTTTCCCACAGGTTCTCAAGTGTTCCTGACTACTACTGTACTGAGAGAAGGGTTGAAATTGCCAGGGATTACAATGTTTAACATGCAGAATAAACCATTTATTCTGGCTAGATAATTCATTTGATTCTGTTTGTTCTCCTATGCCTTCTATCACCTGTATCTATATATTAGTGTCTCTTTATCAATGTGTCTTTGACTATGGCCTAGATTAAATTGTGCTCATGGTATAATGCATGAATTTTAGTTGCTTTAACTGAGGTAGTTTATTCTCTTTCTCTTTCTAATGTTGCCTTGATGTTAGAGGTGCAATGTACGTTTCTCTTATCCTGAAGCCTTTGATGCTCTAGTTCAGATAAAGTGAAACCAATTCCCACTGTGTCTAATTTTCAAAACAAGAACAAAAGAAAGTGCTCTGATTTCTGTGTGTTAATAGTGACTTTGGGGAATCACCACAGCAAGTTGTGGAGATCTGCATGAAACAAATCCCCTCCAAGCTTGTAACTATGTAAAGAGCAACTTCCTGCAGAGAAAAGCTTAGCATAGCTACTGCTGGCCTTAGTTAAGGGAGGCTTCCTTATGCCTCACCTGACAAGGCTTCTGCCTTGCAGGCCACAAGTATCCCAGTATGAGCCTCAGGTCTGGAAATGAGAAGGACACATACACAGTGAGTTAAGCCACTGGGTTGGACTTCACTGTCTGCTCACTAGCTGGAAGGTATCATCAGAGCTAGTCTTAGCACTGTGCCTCACATCCACGTAACAAAACCTGGTATCCATTGTTCTTGTTATAAATAAATAATTTATTGCTAACAAATTGACCTCACCACTTTACTGCATCTCCCCCGGTATGATTCTGGCATATTTTCTGAATGTGGTAAGTGCACAGTAAAAATAGACATATCTCACTATAGTACTGCTGTTTGCTGTATGCTTGATTTTCCCAGTGCTTTGAATGCAGTTTCCAGCTATTTCACAGGTGAAGACAAACTGAAAAAATGGCTTTCAGAATTTCAGAGAGAGACCATGTAACAGTGGGAATACGGACTTCTGTAGTGAAAAAGACCCCTACCTATGGCTGTACTATCTTGAAAACAGAGCTGGTTCAGATGAGTGTAGTCTAAACCACAGCAATGGGCAAATCTCAGAGGATCAGTTTGCTTCAGATAAATATCTCAAACTCAGATATTTCTCCAAACATTTGTTCAGGAAACCTTGAGAGATCAGGCTCACTCATAAAAGTGCTAATCAAGACACACTGGCTTACAGTGAGAAATCAAAGAGCCTCATATTTACTTGCTGGCCACTGCTCTATACACACCCTGCCTGTAGAGTTTTGCTTTTGCTACTTGACCAAAACTATGTGAATTTTCTTTTCTTATGGGTGTCTTTTAACTCAAGGATTAAATCGAGGGAATAATATATTCCCCACCTTCAACTGACAATAGACAAAAGTGAGGTCTCAAGAGATAAGCACTGTCCTTTTTGCAGTTTGCTTTAATGAGAGCCATCCCTCTATTCTGCTGTGGGTGGGGCTCTTCAACCACTAATTCTCTCAAAATCTTGATTTTTCCACTGTCGCAATTATAGCACTAAAAGTCATAAGATTTTGGAAGCAGAGGTGAAAATTCCCACCAAAATCTTGGTTTCAGTCCAAAAGCCTGAAGTTAGGGAAGTATGATTCAAAGGCAGAGTTGACTTGAAATCTGTAGGGAGGGACCTGTCAGTTACTATTTTCCCCCAAATCAGTCAAATCTCAATTTCGCACCTTCAAGCTTCATTTCCAGTATACACACTTCTATCCCAATCTCACAGGGAATTCCACAGGGCTCTTATCAGATCTGTTTTTTCTTTTCCTCCTCCTCCTCCTCTTCTCTGGCTCCCCTCTGTTGCTTCCTTCTGTGTTGTCCTGAGCAGGGAAGAAGATGGCTGAGAGGAAAGTGAGAAAGAAGAATGATAATAAGAGCTGTTGGCCACTGCTCAGCGCCCATAAGAGCAACCCCTAGCAGCTGGAGAGCAAAATTTCAGAGGATTATTTTCTCTCTCCACCGACTCTTCTCAGAGCAAAGGCAGGGATCTGATCTGGAGGGTGGGCAAGACACTGAGATGGTATCCACACTACAAACTTTGCTCAGGAATGTACACACATGGCTGCCTATGTTGGTGCTATGTGTCCTCACCATGAATGGTTGCAGATATCCACTGTGCCCCAGGCTGCCATCTAGCACACTGCCCTGTGGATGTTTTTTCAGTGCTTTCTGGGATACCAGCAATTTGCCAAGGATTTCCACGAACTAGTAGTTAAGTTCTCACAATCCCACTTTCTCCATCCTACAATGCTTATTCCATCCCATAATTTTCACACCATTTTTAAAATTCCCACAGTCTCTCTTGCTGCTTTTCCCCACAGGCCAAGGAGATTCAGGACTTCTAACCTAATTCCAAGGAGCAAGTTTAGGTGTAACTCTCTGTCTGCATATTTGATCAACATGCTGAATTTTTTTAAATGGGTGGGCTTCCAGTCTTTGCAGTCTCTGGGCAGTAGAGGTCAAAATTGTGACTAGAGAAGCCACTGTCATGGGAACAGGGGCACTGGAAGATAGCTGCTGGAGGACTGTTAAGGTTGACAAATGTAATACAGTGTCTACGCTAGCACTGCATCAATGGTAGTAGTCAACTTATGTTGACTTAACTGTGTAGAGTGGACCAGACCTGAGTAATAAGGAAAGAATGGAAGGTGCTCAGCTGTTTATGGCTGTCCACTCTTTTTAAACAGATAAAGTGCAATAGTGCCCTCTTTAACTATCTTTACCCCCATCCTCATATTTGAACCAGTTCACATATTCCTTGTATATCCATATGCAATCTTTTAGAGATAGGCATGCTGAAGTGCAGTAGCTTAGTAACAAGAGATAATATGAATTTTACTAAGACTGGCTGATCAGGTGTTGGTCTTACAAATCCAGATTCAAGAGTAGTTCTGTCTGGATCCCATTTTATCTGAACTCCTATTTCAGGGGCTGCAGGTAGAATAAATTGCTTAGGATTTTGCTCTTTCCTACAGAGTAGCAAAATAAACACATTCCTATGGCAGATCCCCTGTTCCTGAATACTTGGCTCTGTTTGAATTGGTTCAGTTCCTTTCTCATGCAACTTATTCAGAAAAGAAAGAGGGATACAAATCTCCCTGTTCCAATGAAATTAAAAGTCTCAAATTCTGAGACTATTCGTATCACTTCAACCTTCTTAACTAGGTTTAAATTCTTACTCTTTAATCTCTGTAGCAAAGCTCCACCAGTTAATCTCTGCATTCTTCTACCCTAAAACAAGAGTGAAGAAAAGAATAGAAAAGAAGGTGGAGGAGGGGGAAATCAAAGAACCCTCACCATTCATCAAATGTGACTATCTTAGCCAGCGACTTCTGTGTATTGTAAACTTCCATAAGATACAGTAGACAATTTTCATGATCCAAAAACATGGCAAAACAGAAAACACAGAAAAGCTTCGTAAGAAAATTATTTCTCATATATTCTGCCCAAGAGATTAAAAACCAAAGACATTATTAGGTATCAGACTGAACTATGTTATAACAACTAGCAAAAGGCTGAGATGGTATTTTATCCTCTAGGGAGAGAATTACCTTTTTATTTTATTTTTTTTACATGGTTTTCCACCTATGATCAAAGCATGATTAAATAACTATATGTCTGCCTATTTTAAACTATATCTATGAACTACAGTAGGAGAAGAGAACTAACTGCTGAGAGTTATTTAATGAGAAAGAACAGATAGCTTGGTAAAATAGAAATGGATTTTACACATACTTGCCGGGATTTCTGGCTTTAAAGCAGCATAGTGATTTAAAATAGAGCATGAACAGAGAGTACTAAAGTACTGTGATTTATTTTTATTATAACTTTGAATGTGTAGCTACTACAAAATCTGCTTCCTGCTTTTATTCATGGATTGTCCCTTTCATTTTCCTATGATAAGTATGCTTCCGATGGTCAAGGACAATGATTTGACATTGCCTCTGTGACAATATCTATCAATATAGATATAGATATATCAATATATAGAAATCAGCATTAAATTATGAACTCCATTTTGTATATTATGTTGAACACAAATTTGGACATACCCAAAGTCAACCTACTGTGCTGCGTTCAGGTGGCTGCCTGTGCAGGAATAGTGTTTGACACCTCATTGAAGGACTAACACTAAGAGCCAACAAAAGCACAGCCTCATAACACTGACTTGAAATGATGCTCAACTACCAGCCCATCCCCATGGAACAATGGACTTTTCACATGTGGAGTGCTGGGTTGGAGGGTGGAGTGACAAACATAAATGGGAGACATCAGATGGAGCTCCTCAAGTTGACCACATGGCATCCTACTTAAGAAAGGCTCTTCTCTATGCAGGGTCAACCATCACCTCACACACCCAAAGGAGGGTGAGCACAAGAGGGGTTACGAAATGCTGATTATACTCAGGCTCACAGATGAGTGGGGTTATCAGTTATTGGGAGGGTGTGTCTCAGGACTATACTTTTCAAATAACTGTAACTCTCCAATGCTTCATGAATAGTTTCTGGGGTTAACAAATTCCTTTGCTAAATCTGAGTTCCTTGCTTTCCTGTCCCATTGTCTACGAAGGAGTTAAACTAGAAGCCTGGAGTTCTAGACAGAGTTCTGGGAGAATATGTATAGTCAACTCGTGCGGGGGTTGGGAGATCTTAGACAATGATTTTAGGTTCAAGTGAAGCCTACAGTGGAATATAATATTTTCAGGAGTGAAATCCTGGCCCCATGAAAGTTAATAGAAATTTTGCTGTTGATGTTAATGGAGCCAAGATTTTACCCCAGGAGTTGTGTCTCTGTTCATGTACTGGCACATGGCATTACTCTGCGAGTAAACAGTGGCATAAATGAGACAAACGGCAAACCATCTATTTTCTCCTCTCTTGCTTTTACATTTTAAGTTCAGGTAGCTGCTCCATGTCTAATTTCAGATCTACCCCCGAGAAGCATGAGAAGTATTCTTATAACCCATGTCTAAGTTAAATTCTTTTTTGAAGCCAACTAAATTCTTGGCCCAGTGATACTTTGTGGCAGTGAGTTCCACAGATTAATGGTGCCTTTAGACCGATGCAGTATGGGTCATGCTGTAGGACTGGGAGAAATATTTTCCTTGCCCCATGGAATAGTGGGCAGAAAATTGTTCCTTGGGTGGAAGGAGGACAGTTGGCTTTCTCACTTGACCTCAGAAAACAAAAAATGAGGCAGGAAGAAGACCCACACATTACAAAATTGGTAAGGGTAGGTGACTATTCATCCACCCACATCCCCAAGATCCCAAAGTGAAAATGAAAGATCTCATCCTAAACCAACGGATATTTTTCTACTATGTAAAACCATTACCTGGCACTGGTCACTGTCGGAAGATGGGCTATTGAGCTAGATAGACTTTTGGTCTGACCGAGTAGGGCTATTCTTATGTTCTTATGACAGAATTTTACAGTATTCATCATAATTAGTAGACATTGCTTAAAAGGGCCCTGGGACCCAATCCTGTGACTCTTATTCATCTGACTAGTCCCACTGAAAACAGCAGTACTGCTTGGGGCAAATAAGGGTTATTCATGACATCAGTTGGTCACAGGATGGGGTCTGTTGTCTGGAACAGGAAAGGTGTCAGCAGAGTGGCGTATGGGAGGTGCATGGAGGTCTGTCCCTGGCCTAGTCTCTCATTTTCAAAGCTTTTAACATTTATCCACATATTTTTAACAAAAATAGAAATCTACAATGCATAATTATGTTAAATTGATGAACCTGACATGTTTACATAAATTAGTAACTTGCAGTTAACATAACCAACTGTAACATTTTGAAGTCCCCCATTATTCTTCAACAAAAACATGTAGTCAATCATAAAGATCACCACTGTACAGTAATAAATGTTATTGGCATTAAACAAGGAGACTTTTAAAGGTTTCTCTCCACTTAACAATAAAAATCCCTAAGCCTGGACTATGAGGAATTACTCTTCACTAGGTAATTATATTGGTATCAGAGGGCCATTTTAATAACAAAACATATATGGTACAGTACACAGATTTCCACTACTGCTTTCAGAAACTATAGCATGCACCTTTCCACAAATTTTCTGTGTTTAAAGAACACATTCCACAGTTCATTCAGTCCAATCCTCTAAAGACACCTCTCAATTATACATGTAGAATTCCAAATGCAGGGTAGCAATGGGCAGAGGCCACGGAGAGGGAGGATTGTGAAAGGGTTGTCTGAAAAAAGGAGATTCCTTAGAGATGGGCCCAAAGGGTCCAGTCTTGACCAATATTACATTCAAATTTTAAATTCCATCCCTGCTCCCACCTCTTGCAGTTTGGAGGTGTTGAGAATTGAGGTTCTTATTTACAGTCCATTTGAAAGAGAAGCTATCTATGTAAAATTAAGATCTGTGTTCAGTTCTGGATTTTGAACCCTCCCAAAAGTGTTGTGTGCTGAGATTCAGGTATCCAGCTCAGTCCCCATTTGGCATTCCCAAATTAAATACATAAACTCAAGATATCTGAGGTGAAAACTATTTAAAAATAGATTTTTTAAAAAAGAAGCCACCACACAGTAAATGTAACAGGTCTGTTGCATATCAGTTAGAGCCATGATAAAAGTTTGTAAAGAAATACAGAGTCAGGCAAAACTCACCATTTTAAATCTCATTGTAAACTGGAAGTTTGAACCAGTTCTTCTTTGAAAGATTCCTAAATTTCATGAGACTTCAAAGTGGAGTTGACATTTTTGCATAAAAAAATCTGCGAAATACATGGTTTCTCTCAGCTGTGCAACTGAGCATTCTTTGAAATAGGGCGTGGGATTTACTTGAATTTGAAACTGAAAGCAACGCTTGATAATACTCAAATCATTGCTGAAGACAACCTTTTCATGAACCAATGAAAAGTAAACCTAATAAATCTGGGGGAGTTTTAGTGCTCAACCACACTACAACCAGTAAGGAAAAAAAGTGAAGTAGTTTTTTTTAAAAAAAACAGCACAGTAGTAGTGTTCACAAGCATGTGGACAAGCTACAAGGGTTTTATATGCCTTATTATTAGAGATGGACTAAGATACTCCAGCATTTTGAGAATATTCAAAACCCAGATCCGGATGAGAATTTTGTAGCTGGCCTCTATCTTTACAGATAATTGAACTAAAATCCTAGATTAAATCCCTACTTTAAGAATTGGAAGCTTTGAAAAATGAATCAATATTTTAATACTCAGAACTAAGACCCATCTCTAAATTTAATAGATAGCCACAATTGACTGTGTTGTTCATGCTATCAGTCCATCAATCACACGAAGTGGGGTGCATATTTTCAGTGCATATTTTCCTAAACCACTAATGGTTTTGTGTGTCAAAAATGTGCACAGAATTGCGCTGTTTCAGATTGTTTAAACAAATGAAGAATGAAAGGGTAGAGGCAGAATTGAAATACAAATATTAAATATTGATTAATAATATTTGTAAAAGAAATACCAGTAATTAACATGTAGCACATATTACAGAGGCCAATTAATTCAAAATTTAAAATTCAGCAATGTAATGAAAGGATTTGTATGAGGATTTCTTGGTTCCTGGTTCATATTTACCAGCCCTCACTGGTGGCCCAGTCAAATCATCACCTCACACGTGGCATTCTGGCCCTTTTTATGATCTCATGCTCAATGGAATCCCTTAATATAAGTAAAGTCTTTCCAGCTAAACAATGAAAATAGGCTGGGAGCTTAATAAAAAAGCAAAGTTCTAACAAGTGTCTCCTTAAAACAAGATGGAATCTCTGGGGAGGACTAAATTTTGGTTGAAATGCAAACACAGCGCTGAATATTGCTGACTTTAAAAAGTAAAATACCAGAGAAGAAACAAAGTTTGTTATTTTGAAGCTATGCAGTTGCCTGTAAAATAGTTACAAGTTTTTCACTATCACACAGTCATCATCAAAATATGTGCCTTGCCTTGAAAAAACAGCCCACCACTGACATAAGAAAAGGAAGGAGCAAAATCTTTCGGTTCTTCATTTTTAACATCCTTGCAGTCATGTCCCTAGCTGTCAACTCCTTGCACTGAGTGCTACCTAGCAAAAACAAGCTTCCAGTGGACTCATGAGCCTCATTATATCATTAAGATGACCCTGGAGAAAACGAAAAAGAAAAACACTGGCTTGTGAATAGTGCTGTGTAAAACCTATTGATTGGGGGTGTGCATTCATTTCAGCCAGTCTTATCACCAGATAGAGATCATATGATTTTACAACTCAGGACAAAACTCAAACCAGAATTTAGATAAGACCATAAGAACTTTGCAACTTTTGTCAGTTTGGCTATAAACCCAATGAAACCTGCCCAGAATCCTGTCCCTCTGTCCCTTTCTGTTCCTTTTTTATGATCAAGCTCTTTCCCCACTTATCTTTTGAATGAAGAAACTGGGGCCTATTAGAAGAGAGATGAAGGAAAGGGCTGATGGGTCACTGAGTCTCCCCCACAAGACAGCTGAGTTATACTGGTGTAAATCAGAGCACAATCGGACCCAAATAGTTTCCCACAAAGGCTACGATTGCAAAGCCAATCTACATGAACAGTAGCTGGAAAATATATACTGATCAGCTAGTCCCAGTAGAAACAAGGAATACATTTTATAGGAACTGCAGCAGTTCAATTGACAATAATTTCCACAGTGAGTGGCTGCCTACTATTTTACACAAAATTGCAAACTTACTATGGCAGCGACAGTGACAAGTGGGGACTTTATCTTCAGGCTACAGTTTCATTGCCAGGCTTCATTTGAAAAGAACTTGGAGAAATTATAATTTTCTGAAAAGCATTTTTTTTTTATTTTAAAAGAGAGCGTTTTACTCTCCTGCCACCATTTTGTAACTACTAAAGGAATTTAGCAGCACAAGGTAGCTGCTACTATTTTATTAAATAAAGATTCTCATAAATTCCAGCTGCCAACCATGTGTTCTATCTTTTTATGTGAAAATCTACTCTTATTTAAACAACCCCCAGCCCATGTTCTTACAAGTCTTCAGATTTTATATTTGAATTGCACATAAATCCTGACCGTGACTTACACATGAAAGATCAATTGAACATGCCTCTGCACTTCATAATTACTGTATCTTTTTTTCTTAAAATGAAACAGAGTTAAAGAACTGATCAGGTAATCATTAGACTCATTTAACTTGGGCATGTCTGCCATAGATAATCTGTGGAGATAAATAAGGAGATAGAGAATTGAATTGAAGCTTGTAATCATAGGGTATTTGGAAAGAAAAAGATTTGCCTAACATCTGCTGTACAAAGAGAGTACAGGAATTCAGAACCCTAGAAAGTTAATGGTAGAGGGCAGGTAGGGCTTTGTTCATACTGAAAATGAAAGCTATCAAGACTATCACAAGGCATTTATAGTAATATATAAAACCCAATAGATATGAAATTAAAGCAGAAAGTTAAATGTTCAGTAGTAGCAGAGTTATATCAGTAAAGAATTTGGTCTGGTTTCTTTTTAATCTATCTACAAGATAAATGATTTTATCCCATCTAGCTTCTTCATGTAAAAAGGAAGAGAGATCACTTTGAAGAAAAAAAACACTTCTGGGTATATAATAGCTGTTATTCTTATTAATATACCATAGATAATCATGCTTTACAGGCAGAAATAAAAAGATCCAGCCCAGAGGAGTTTACAACTTGCATCATGCTATAAGAAACTGAGTTTGACTTTGAACCATAATCATGAATCTATTCAAAGTAGAAGAATTTACATTTCACAGAAAGCCCTCTGCTCCTGTATTGTTTAAACAAGTGGAAGCACTCAGCTTTGCATCTAGCCATGGACAGGGTATTGCCTTATTTAAGTTTCCAATAGCTAGGGAAATTGTTATTTTTTTCCCTTGGTATGGCATTTTCCTGAGTTCTTTGCAACACAAAATCTTTTATCCCTGACTGGTATTCTTAGGAGCTCCTTTTCTATGCTTATATCAAACCAAGATGAATTAAAATAGACAGAAGGAAAGCTCCTCTCTATATATTTTCAAAATCCTTGCAGGTAAAATGCATATCAAAGGAAAGAAGGTGATCCAAGAACAAATAGACAGAGTCATTTGTGGTGCTTGGGAAAAGGAAACATATTTGCTGAAATAAATTGAAGCCTGGAGCACCCAAAAGACATAATGTGAAAATCAGCTGTACGCTACTACTAGGTAATCAGCTAAATTATAACCTGACAGTTTTTCACTAGGGTAGTGATCAAGTGACTATGAGAATCTGAGTGTAATTGAGCCAGACAGTCAGCACAGGCAGGGAGTTTGAAGAAAACTGGAAGAAAAATTAATGTTTTCAGAACAGACAAGTGAGTGGAAAGATACAAACATGAGAGCTATGAGAGGCAAAGAAAGTGCTTTAAAGTGAGGACATGGGCATACACAGTTGCAAATTATAGTGCAATAGGATTAGAAGTGGGTGAACACTTAAAGAAAAAAATAATCTCAAAATTAATTGGATAAATTACTCACAAATATACTTTGGAATTATTGACAAATTATTATTGCTGTTATTATTGTTATACAACCTTATATGAGTCAAAGGGGTGTTAATTGTACAATGATTTCATGAACAGATATGTTGATATGAGGTGTTTTTTAAAAAATGTAAGTTATTTAGATGGATAAGTTACATTAGATGGATTATTTAGTGTTGGATATTTGGTAGTTTCAAGAGATTTTTCAAACAAATGAAACAAAATCAGGAATGAGAGGGAGAAAGAGACAGACAGATATTTGGCTATAAGATTTTAGGCTATGTGACAAAATTCTGCCTCATATACTCTCACACAGCTCCTATGAAGTCAAAGGGATTAGAAAGATCGAAAAATGGTGATTTTCATACTCCAAAAAAGTACTGAAATTTTCACAGAAATTTTCAGTTTTTAAATTCAAGATTTTTTTTTTTTCAGTTTTCACTCTTGAAGGGCTGGGATTTGTTTCTCTAAGTACTTTTTCCCCCTCTAAAGGCTGAAATATTTCAGTTGTTAAAAATAAAAAAAACTGAACATTTTAAGTTGTCAAAAATGGGTTTCGTTTTCTGTGAAACTAAAATTTTGATCAAATCAAAAAATTTGCACAAACTTTTTGATTTGTTCTAAAAGTCATTTTTAGGTGAAAATAAATTTTGATGACAAATTTTCAATCAGATATATATAAGAGCATGTGTGTATCTGAAGATAGACTTGTGTCAATTGAGGAGAAAGTTTTATGCTAGTATAAAAGCACATACTCACAGGCAACAATTGCTGTGGAACTGAAAAATCTTAAGGCAAAATAAGAAAAAAAAGCAGGTGATTTTTAAACAGTTCAGAATGCAGCATCCTTCAGTATTGTTCTCCATTTGTCCTTACCAGGGATATTTTAAGCTCAACGAATGTGAGTGAGATCTAATCACCTCTAGGCTACAGTCACTGTTTCAGAAGGATTTTACCAACTCTGGAATATGAAGCCATATCTATTAGACTAACTGATGACATTAATGAAGGCTGCTGACCTCCCCAAGAAGTGGGATTAACCCGTAGTAGAAGATCAACAGTATTTGTACAGCTCTCTCTTTTTGTGTTCAAATATAGGAAGGGTAGCTTTGAATTCTACCCAGGGGAGATCTACTAGTGGGACTCTAGCAGACGTGTGTTGAATCAGTGCAGTCTATTTGCCAACCCACCCATTCTTCCTCTCTATATATTGCAACCTACTTTTGCAGCTACTCTGTCCCCAGAGCTAAGGTTCTCTGATGGTTTCATTGAACATGATCCACAGTGTTTATTGCATTAAAGTAAAATTCAAGATGTATAATTTGATCAAATAAATAGGATTCTGCTCATTCAGATATAACTGGTAATCAAATACACGTTGTGAAGACCAGCTATGAATTGGCTCTTACTGATCATTTTCTGTTTCAGAGCAGCATTGCTATGTGCTGTGGTCAGAAAAGAAACTGGTTTCTGGCTCTTGAGGGCAGTGAGGTTAAAAATACAAAGGGGAGGAGGGATAAAATTTGACCACAGTATGCCTGAATACTTCATACTATGTAGCAAACAGATAAGTGTATTCAAACAAAGATGGAAGCACTCAGAGGATTCAGAATTTCAAACATTTTCCATATGTTCCTGATTTGCCTAGGGTTTTGTATATTTGCATGAGGTTTTCAGCAGACAAGGTCCTATTCTCATCTGATGTAAATCAGTGAAGCTCCATTAACAATAATGGAGCTGGGGTAATTTACACCAGCTGGCAGTCTGGCCTGTAGTTTTTTCTTCTTTGACAATTACAAAACTATTTGCAAGAGAGTGAGGAGAAGTTTCAAAGTTTCAGCATTATTTTAAATTTAAATAGACTAGGGTTTTAATAGGCTACCTGGCATTTTAGATGGTGGAAAACATGCCTTTTTCAGTGTTGAATTTTTGCTTCTCAGCAATAGAGTGAAATTCTGCTAATTATCTCATGCTTATTGCCAAGATTCTTACAAGCAAGCCCAAGCAATTTCATACAGCTCTACTAATCAGTCTCAGAGGAGTTTAATATTATTCATTTGTTCACTTGAATTGATTTCTGTATTTAATGTAATTGTAGTTGTTTTGGTCCCAGGTTATTAGAAAGACAAGGTGAGTGAAGTAAATCTTTTATTGGGCCAATTTCTGTTGCTTGTCTCTCTCATCAATAGAAGTTGGTCTAATAAAACATATTACCTCACCCACTTGTCCCTCTTTATTTAAACAAGTTGTCACGAACTATAGATAAAAAGGAGACTAATATTAGAAGTATCCACAATTTGCACATACTAATTCTCTGAGAACTCTAATTGATAGAAGAACAAAGATGACAACTCCCTTAATTACATTTTGCTCACATAAAATCCTCTGCAGTTTCAATGGATAGGTTATTCTTCACAACCTGTCTGAACTGGTTAGGAAGAGCTGCATTCTTGCCTATTTAACTTACATTAAGACTTTTTTAACTCCTGCTATGTTTTTCCTTTTCTTGTTCTTGAAGAGATGACATATTCTTATATTAGCAGTTGAAGAGTTGTTTTTTGTTTTGGGTTTTTTTTTTTTGAAGTTTAGAATTCTTGAAAGGTCATGAATATATGAACCACTGCCATTTTCCTGCAATGCTTTACAGTTTTGTGGGAGAAAGACTTTCATATTTTTAGCCATGACTTGTGATTGAGGAGCAGAGAAAGTTGGTGGTGCTTTCCAAACCTCTTCTTTCTGTTTTCCTGATGTTGCCAGACACTAGTGGACTCTCATTGATACACAACTCCTGAGATCTTTAGAAAGGGAGCCCACATCTAGTAGACCTTAGGATTTGTACCAAATAGAGTTCTTACTGGGTAGGTCATAAACTGTCTCCCATTAAGCTTTCTGAGGTTTGTCAGGAACCCCTCAATTCCAAAAAGTTTGGGAGTCTTGTTAGGTCTCCCCCAATCAGGCAAACCTTATACTCGTGAGTTTTTCCACAGAGAGGAAGTCTATAGATAAGGGGACTTTATGAGCTTTTGGTGAAGAGGTTTCAAGGCACAGACAGGGATAGTTGGAGCTGTTCAGCATTGTGGGAGAAGATAGAGGGAAACATTAGCAGTTCTGCAGTAGATGAACCTCTCTGGCCACTCACAGGAAGTTTGCTTGAGTAAAGACACACAGCAGTGCTTGTATATATATTCCTGTATTCCTGAGTTGCTCCTAAGAAACCTGCCTAGATCCTTCTTTTCCTGGCAGTCCCACATACATTTTCTTCAGTTGTGCTGAGCTCTGAGAACAAAATGGCAGTTGTGCTCTAGCACCCATGGACAGGGCTTAGAAACATGAAGGTGTAGCACCCAGAAGATAAAACACATATAGTCTCATAGCTACACAAATCACATAAGCAAATCTAACATAGTCAATGTTTGAAAAAGTAATTAACCTAAAAAACTATAGGGTACATATATGTCCCTCTCAAGACAGTTTATAGATATGTTATAACATCACTTATTTTTATCTTTCTCCCAATGACCTAATGAACACATTCCAGTTACAGAAACAAAGATAGAAAATTACTGTCCTTCTGGTGGCTCTTCAAATTTTTAGTTTTTTCTGTATGGAATAAAACAGTCCATCTTCTCTATATAATGATAGTTGAATGTGAAAACCAAATGCTCCACATTTCAATAACTAGGACCTCATCTGGCTTCAGAATTTATGGAGGACCTGCAAAGCCAAGATTTTGCCTCCCAAGATTACCACACCATGGTATACAGGGCTGGCCTAAGAATTTTGGAGAACTCTAGTGAGAGGACTTTGAGTCAGGCACCGAGGCTTGATTGACTCATATTAAGTGTGTGCGTGCATGGAGGGAGGAGTGGGGGAATCTCTCCTGTTGCGAAACAAGTGGAATCTAGCTGTTTGCTCTGTTCAACTCTACCTTCCAGTTTACATTTTGAGGCTCTCTTCCAAAAGAAAAAAGATAGAAGCTCTTTTTTAAATGGGGGTTGAGATTCTCTTTTACAGTTCTCTCAAATCAGAAAGGCACAAGGCTGTGAGCTTCCTGATGCCCAAATGTCTGCTCCAGTTACAACAACTGAGAGTAAAACTTATTGCTGATTATAATCATAGTCATGAAGGCTATCAGCAGTTAAATCACTAACTATTCTTCATTCTCTTCATGCATATATATACCAATTATAGGCTTGGCACAACAAATTTAATAGAAGAAAATTGTCAAGGTAGCTTTAAGTCAAGACCACATGGTAGCAAAATGAAGAAAAACAAGATACAGAGCTGCACTGGTGTGATAATCACTAAATGAACCCATATGGCACGGTTCCTGTTCCTGTGGGGTTGCAATCAGATCACATATTGCCCTAAAGCAGTGGTGCCATATTCAGCTTCCTGAAATTTCTTAAGTGTTTAACACATGATCAGACAGCACATTTATTCCCCCTAGACTGTTAAACACCATTAGCAAATGTGTGGCTTTCAGTAATACTGCCATTTATTATTTCTGACAGAAGCAAAATATGGCAATTTAAACATGGGATTTTATCCCTGAATACAACCTGTCATTCTAATTTCCATGTACTTTTGCAAGAGACCATTATGTTGATAATTTAAGACAGAGTAGCTTGGAAAATCTTAGCAATTTCAGATATTTGACCAACAGCCCAGCTGGGATAAAAGAACATAACAGTGAGGACTGGGCGGAATTCACAATGTTTACAGGCTCAAACTACAAATAAAAACACTTTGGGCTCCCTTGATGGAAGGTGGTATGTAAATACACGTTTGTTTTTTCAAATATTAATGAAATAAGCCTCACAATGGGCTTCTGATACTATCTCCATGTTATAAATGGGGATACTGAAGAATTTGGGGATTAAATCATTTTTGCAAAGTTACATAGCAAGCTCTACCCATCACTGCAGTATTGCAATGCCTCAGCCACTGATGTTATCCTCACAACTCTCCTGTGAGGTGAGAAAGTATAATTAGCTACTATTTTATAGACTGGAAACTGGTGCAGAGATTTAGCAACGTGCTGGAGGTCAAACAAGAAGCATGAAGGGGAGGTGGAAACTGAACCCAGAGGAACTGCGTCTCAGCTTGGGGCCTTCACCTTCTTCTGTTTTACCAACAACTTTAACTGATGTTAATTTAAAATCCTTATGGATAAATCACAATGAGTTTGTTCATTATGTCAAAACAAATGCAACAACATCAAATGTTAAAGCTGTAGGAGTAACAGGAAACTGTGAATGGCATTGCAAGATATACCACATGGATAAAGTTATAGAAAGCTGATTTTAACATCATTTATAGCAGAGGAATGCCCAACGTCAAATAGTCCTTCAAGCTATTCAAGGAAGCCAGTTAAAGCAGTGTGTGCAATATTACACATAATAAGGTATATCATTCCTCAGATACTTTGGTTACTGGTTAAAGATGAAAAGGATCTTTGATGCCAAGGAGAATCCCTGTAGCGTGTCAGATGTCCCATCTGAAAAAGACCCAAAAACATCATGCTAGAGGCAAAGCACTCTCTATTGCTTTGGGAACATGTCTTCATTCTCCAGTCAATGAACACAAAAAAATTATAAGAATATTTTAATTGAAAAAATAAATGACTCATAGCACGCCTGATCTATCTCAGTCCAAACAACAAAGCTGCTCAGTTTATTTAGGGAGGAAAGATTAGTGGAGAAAATTGTTATCAAACCACAAAATGACTAACTGGGGACTTCCCTGCTGAGAGTTTTTTCTTTTGAAATAAAATGGGCCAGATTGTCTGATTTGGTCTTTGAGCTCCTAGTGCAGGGCATAATGAGGTGTGAAAAGAGCTTTAAGCCTCTTTAAATCTGGGGTCAACACTCCAGTCCTCTGACATAATATTAGTGTTCTATCTAGTAATTCCAGTGGGTCATTCCAGCAATCAGGATTGCCTAGGGATAGAAATCCTCTAGCCATGTCATATCATATTTCCCCTGGTCACATCCTCTGTGCTAATGCTGGGAGGAAGGGTGGCATATGAGCTGCTGTGAAGGGCTTTAGACTACTCAAGGATTCACATGGACTGGAGAAATCTACAGAATGTCGTTTAACCATGGTGGAGTTGATGATCTGGCCCAAGAACTGTAATAAGGTAGTTGGTTATACACCTACTTTTTATAATTTCTGTGATCATAAATTATTGTGCTAATTAAAGCTTTGAGAAGAAATGAGGCACAGTGATGTAATCCTTTTAATTTTGTGATATACTGTTGTTTATTTAACCTGACCTCCAGTAGCATTTCCAAAGACTTCACTGACTTCACAAACCCTGTGTGGTGCTTAATTGGCGTCCCTCTGAAACAATGCGTTTCCCAAATCATTTCTAGAGTTGCTCTAATTCCCACAAAAGTTCCATTCTCTGGCCTTCTGGTGATACAAATATCACTGTCTTTTAGCAGAAGGTAAAACGTATCCATGGACTTCATGGAGTTCCTATAAAGAGTGACAGTTTCTATGCACTGAACAGTCCTAGTTCTGGCCTCTGAAGCATGCAGGTATATTTGGAGAAAAAATAACATTTTAAATAAAGCATATATTGCATTGTCCATTATATTTACATAGGACCATAATCTAATTATTCTAGTCATTATTAATACATCATGAAAACAATAAACATACAAAGCCATGCTGGCCTTTACAGCACTTCATAAAATGTGATTCAAATCATGCAATGGAAAATGTATTTATAGGACTACTCACATAATCCATGCAAGTGTCCAGTGTAGGTACACATAAAAATGAATCTCATAATAAAATTATTTTTCCGGAGTAATTTCTTCTGCATAAAGCAACTCAGTGCAACACTTTGCAATACAGTTTGATACATTAAAATTAAACTGTTTCCCAAAACTGAAGGATAAGGAAAAACATTAATTTATAAGCAAACCAATGGACTGAAGGATATTATGAACTGCCCAACTCAAATGTCTAGGCCTTCAAAAGACTGAACAGGTTTGTGGAGTGGGGTACAAAATCTCAGTATTTACATCAATCAGAAAGAAATCAAGATTTGCGGAAAGTTGCATTGGGTCCAACCAATAATTTTTACACATAAATCTGCTTTTGCTAGGAATAATTAAAAACTGAAAATAGGAATTTCACATAGCTTTATAAGGATTGTATTCTTAAAATTTCTCCCCAAAAGACAATATCCAAAATTAATATAATCCTGGCTTTTGGTGTGAGATTTAAATTCATGACCATAACACTAACTCAGTTAAACTAACACATGATGATCTATTTGTCTGCTGTGATCTGTTTGAGAGCTCCCATCACCATAGGATTCCCAGATAAATTGAATCTGTGTGGCAATGTTCCTGGTGTATTTTATGGAGCCTTTGCTGTCATCTTTCTTCTTTGGTGAGAAAGGGAGAGAATGAAAGAGAGAGAGAGAGAGAGAGAGAGTAGAAGAGAAGAGGCAAGGTGTGTGTGGGGGGGGGGGGGGTAAGGGGACAAGAAAAGAAAAGAAATCCTTTGGATTCCATTCTTTTTTAATCAGAAAATCAGAACATGGCATGGGAATTGAGAGGTGAGGGAGTTTTGAAATTTTCCTCAAAAATAATGATTTTTTGAGCACAAAAGTAACATTTTCTAAAGCTTCTAAGTGACTTAGGAGTCTAGGACCTAGTTCAAAAGAGACTTTGTTAGGATCCTGAGTCTGACTGACTTTCATTTGAATGATTTGAAATTTTGACTTCAAGTCTAAAATGAGATGTACAGGTGAGAATGATGGATGGCTAAACCCCCATACTCAAAGCCATACCCTTAGCCCAACACTGGCATTGGGAAATAATCTCAATATCAAGCAGGCCACACTTACAGAGTCTAAACAAAAAATTGAGCATGTTCCAAGATGCTAAGAAGCAGCCAAAAGAGAACCTTACATGGGTATACATGATACCCTCTGAGCAGCGAAGAGCATGGATGCTTTATATCCAAAACCACAGAACCCGCTTATCCCCAGGTCAAGCAGAAATTCTGACAAGATTTATCATTTTTTCATGTTGATATAGCCCTGAAGGCGTTTCATTTTAATATAAAGTAAGCATTTGAGAAGATTAAGATTTGGATTACTTTGTTGTTCAGTGGCCAGTCATAACATCAAATCTGCTAGTGAAGGCAAAACTACACTTTCAGAATATGTGTGGTTACTGTGTGCTCTGACATTTAGATTGATACAGTAAAATCTCTCACATGACCCTTTAGTGTTATTTAATGCCTTTGTTAATTCTTCCATCAACTATACCCGTACTACCAAAATTATCATGGTCTTTTACTGTAATGTGTTTCTCTATATGGGATGTCACTGATGTTTATTTACTTAAGGAAAACACAGAGTATAGCAATAAGCTTCATATGATTTTCCATTGTTTGGTCACTATAATGCCCTGCATAGGTCAAAATTAAAGATGTGGAGATACTGAAATATCTGGGAATGAAATTACCTTTTTACTGTTTTTGATTAACGCCTTTGAAAAAATGTGTTTGTATTTACTAGGGCTGTTGATTAATCACACTTAACTCACACGACTAACTCAGAAAAATGAATCGCAATGAAAAATGAATCATTTTGTAAAACAAGGAGATAGTGGGGCAGCTGCCCCGCTCCTAAACGGCAAACTTAGGCTGAGTGGGGAAGCAGCCACAGCTGGGGCCCTGCCCCTATCAGGCCAGAGCTGGAGCCCCACCCCAATCAGACTACAGCAGGCCTGATAACAGGGCTGAGAGCCAGGAACTGAGTCACACAGTCTCTCTCCAGTCTGGAGGGAGAAGGACCTGGCTGCCTGAGAAACAGGGTACCTGAGGCAGAGCATGCTGGGGGAAAGGCAAAGGGAGCTGGGGAGCTCCAGCCTGGCAACTCCCCAGGCTGGAGGCTTTGAACAAGGCCTAAAACAGGTACTGGGGTTGCAAAGATACAGCCTGGGGCTAGGCAAAGGCAGTGGGCCCAAACTCTCCTTGCCAGCGATGAGTGGTTTACATACTGCAGTCTGTCCCAGGGAGTGGGGGCTAGATGCTGACTGGCAGTAGCCACTGAGGCAAGGTGGGAACAGAGGATTGGAGTTTTCCTGGGAAGGGGAAACTCAGGGTGTGGGGACTGCTGGGGCAGCACTCCGGGGAAAAGGGCACCGGGGTCTGGGAGGGACACAGGGACCAACGACAGGTGAGACACCAGTCTGCAGAGGGCACACCAAGGCTGGTGCCAAGAGCTAACTCCCAGTCAACCAGCAGGAGGCACCACACCAATGAGTCCATGGCATCGCTACAAAGGGAATACCAATTGAAATTTATTAAATATTTTTTGAAGTTTTTCTACATTTTCAAATATATTGATTTCTATTACAACACAGAATGCAAAGTGTACACTGCTTACTTTATATTATTATTTTATTACAAATATTTGCACTTTAAAAATGATAAACAAAAATAGTATTTTTCAATTCCCCTCATACAAGTACTGTGGAGCAATCTCTTGAAAGTGCAACTTAAAAAATGCAAATTTTTTTTTACATAACTGCACACAAAAACAAAACAATGTAAAACTTTAGCACTACAAGTCTGCTCAGTTCTAATTCTTGTTCAGCCAGAGTAGACAGACAAGTTTGTTTACATTTATGTGAGATACCACTGCCCGCTTCTTATTTACAGTATCACCTGAAAGTGAAAACAGGCGTTCATATGGCACTTTTATAGACAGGATTGAAAAGTACTTATGTGCCACATATACTAAACATCTGTATGTTCTTTCATGCTTTGGCCACCGTTTTAGAGGACATGATTCCGTGCCGATGATGCTCGTTAAAAAATAATGTGTAAATTAAATTTGTGACCGAATTCCTTGTGGAAGAAATGTATGTTTCCCGTTCTGTTTTACCTGACTGAGCAGGTCAGCCCGTCACCAGTGTGTCCTCTGGAATGGTGGTTGAAGCAAGAAGGGACATATGAATCTTTAGTGCATCTGGCACGTAAATATCTTGTGACACTGGCTACTGCAGTGCCATGCAAACACCTGTTCTCACTTTCGTGTGACATTGTAAACAGGAAGTGGGCATCATTATCTTCTGCAAGTTGTTACTAAACTTGATTGAGTGATTGGCTGAAGTAGAACTGAGTGGACTTGTAGGTTTTACATTGTTCTATTTTTGAATGCAATTATTTTTTGTACATAATTCTACATTTGTAAGTTCAACTTTCATGATAAAGAAATTGCACTATAGTACTTGTATTAGGTGAGTTGAAAAATACTATTTATTTTGTTTTTTACATTGCAAATATTTGTAATCAAAAATAAATATAAAGTGAGCACTATACACTTTGTATTCTATGTTGTAACTGAAATCAATACATTTGAAAATGTAGAAAACATCCTCAAATATTTAAATAAATGGTATCCTATTATTAACAGCACAATTAATAGTGATTAATTTTTAAAATTGCACGATTAATCACAATTATTTTTTAAAATCACTTCACAGCCATACTATTTACTGCTTCTAAATTGTAAGCTACTAATGACAGTTTGAAAATTTTTGACTGTGAATCAACCTACTGAAAAACATACAAGTAGCTCGATACAGTGGCCAATAACTGATGATGGAATAAAAGCAAGTATAACTGTGATAAATATGAAGCTCCGATTCTAAGATTCTCTAGACAATTTTACAAAACAATTTGCTATATAAATATGTACCCACATGAGGTGAAGTGATTCCCCAGTTATTCAGTATGATTAATATATAGCTTATTAATGCTGTAATTCTACTCTGAAAAATGACACAGGAAAAATAGCAATGTGGGATTCTGTGGTTGTCCCCAACAACTGTCAGATCAAATACTAGTAAAATATATTTTTCTAATGTACAGCCATGCAAACTTAGCTTAGACTCTGAAAGCGAAGCTGAGTTCTTTCTAGATGGCTGATTTCTCCCAATAAAGATTTTGCAACTGGAATTTAGTTAACAATTCTGATGATGATGCCCGAACCAGAACAAAATCCACATCACATGCTATGAATTGTGGAGATACCGTGGTAATGATATAAAATTCTAAATAAAAAAAGACAGCTCCAGTTCCCAAAGCTCTCAGTTGCTAACTGGAGTAAACAAGTAATCAATAGTTATTTTGGTCAGTAATATATGAAAATATTGTTTAGATTTCTAACAAAATATACATGAAATCTATGACTAAAGATGTTTGTTACAAAAATGTAAAAAACCCTCAAAACAATCCAAGTATAAGTACCAGCAACCACCATTGAAACTTAGTGCCAATAGAAACATCCCAGCTGCCACCCACTTCCTTCAATGTGACGCTGCATCCCAAACCCTTGACCCAGTCATCGCCAGCTCCCTCCTTGAACCCTTGGATTTTTTTGTTTTTTTATTGTTGTGGAACTCAACAGCTGGCCTATGGTCTAGGGGTCTGATTTAGAAAAGTGTGCAAAAGTATGTCCTGGATTGGAAATCAGACTGAAAATCTGACAAAAACAGGCCCTTGGGTAAAAGATTTCCAGTGCGTCCTCGTTTCAGCTTGTGGAATTTCAGCTTGCTGCCCTTGCCAAAACCAGGCAATACAGAGACGCAACAATTATTATTATTTATATAATATTCTTAACCACAAACAGATTTTGGCTCGGTTTGGCACAAAATGTCAAAAATTACTTGTTCCTCTCAGTAATGGCTATTAACATTACACAAAGCAGTATGACTGTAAGTTATCCAGAGGCTAAACAACCTGGCAGACTTATTTGTTTACCCAATGGTGGCAGTAATGGTTCCTCTGTTTGCAACCCGTCAGTGATAGGGCAGTATACACAGCCCTTACAGTGAGAAAAATATGATGAAAGGTAACATTCATAGTGTGACGGATCTATTAAGCAATGGACTATGAATTCCATCAGCCCCTTTCCCAGCACATCCCCCTTTCTCCTGAACAGGCAAGGGGGAAGGTCCTGATCCCGGAAGTGACCGGACTCTGTTGAGTGGCAGCGGCCATATGACCAGCCAGAAGCTGCAGAGAAGCCAGATGCAACCCTGAAGACTGTATGCAGAAACAGGCATGACTGCCAGACATTACAACTGGGTGCCGATCTGTATGGGACCTATGGGAGAGCAGCTGTAGCAAGGCAGACAGCCAGTGCAGAGGGCCCCCAGTGAGCAACAATAACTGAGCCTGGCCTGCAAATTCATAAGCTCCTATTTGCTTGAATAGAGACTATATTGGAGAGGGCATTCCAGGCACTAGACCTAAAGATCCCTGACTCTTGATTGGACTGCCTTAGGGACCCAAACATTTACCGTTATTGTAACTGTTTAAGCCTTTGTATCTAGGGTATTTGCAAACTTTCCCCTTTGTATCAGCCCTTGTAAACTACCCTTATACTTACATGTCTGAGTGGTTATTAGGACCTACCAGGGATGGCACCAACAAGGCCCATACGCTGAAGAACCTTCAGTGCTTCCCTCTGAGTTGCATTATACTTGGTATGCTACTGGCATCTGAAGGGTTTAGTGTACTAAAGCACTGAAAAACACCCATTATGACAATAGTTAGCAATGTAATTAACTCTGAATGATGCTCATTTTTATCAATAGCTTATATGTATATCAGCGGATAAGTCCTCTGCTTTGTCTGTTAACACAAAGATGACATGATGAGGAATGGAACTAGCTGAATGTTTGGAATCACAAATACAAGAGAGGTGAGAGTGGGCAGGAGAGGAAAAACAGATGGGTTTTGTATACATTTTAATGCAAAAAAAAATGTGAACTGTTTTGGAAATTGTAGTTGAAAATTGCAATTAGTTCCTCTGGGGTCCAAACTGGTAAATAGGCTATGGAACAGAGTGATGAGTCTAATTGTTTACCCCAGCAGAAACCAGCCAAGAGCCACTGAAGAATTACAGATTTCACTACAACAGTGGTTTTCAACCTGTGGTCCACAAACCCCTGGGAATATGCAGGATATGTCTAAGGGATCCACAAAAGATGACTAGGAAAATAAAGTCTCAGATCCCAGAAAAAGCATTCTATTTTTCTGATCAATCAAAAGTATGTGAATACCCCCATCTACAGATCAAAACCTGGAATTGTTGTCGTTACCCTAGAAGCCCATAATTTAGCACCCTTTTTCACGCCACATCAAATGCCAGCCAAGCAGGTGCAACATTTATAACTGAATTCTGTTCGGTCAGTTTTCTATCTAAGACTTCAATGGTAGTGGTCTGTGGACCACATGCTGAATTTCCAAAGGGGTCTGGACCTCCATTCAAAATATTTTAGGAGTCCACAAATGAAAAATGATTGAAAATCACTGCACTACAATACCCCAATAATGTCACTCTCTTTTTTACTTTGTTCATCTTAACTTCATTTGTACCTTGTCTGGTCAGACTCCTGTTATCTCTCTATAGCAGAAAAACAGAGTACTTTTTTACTAAAAGGGTCTTTCTCTTCCCACATTTTGAAAGTGTTATTGGAAGAACCAGGATAAGATTTCCTGACATTCAGATACCCTATATAACCTTATGATTAACTAATTCCCAGAAATCTTGCAATATTATCTCACATGACAAATATGCCCCAACCTCTATTATTAGGCCTAGATATATGTTTGGATAGATACTAGAATAGGCCAATATAACTTGTTGAATAAAGCGATAATATATACGTAGGGTTTATTTGTTGCAATACAGTTGGGGGAAGGTGTCATATTTAAACAATAGCTTATATAATTTGATTGAGAAATATAATTTGGACAAATTGTACATACACTTATTTATTCTCCCTACTACTATCCACTGAACTGATGGTATATCATTGTAGCACTTTTATCTCTATGGTAACATGAGCTAGTAGGTACAGTTGGTCAAAAATGGGAACATTTTTTCATAAAATTTATCTCCTTTTTTCTTAATCAGGATGTTTAATTTCAATATTTTTTCAAAAAAGTGAAAACTTATGTCTGTCAGGATGTGTTTTTTCATGCCCCTAACTGACAGAAGTACTAGTATAGACATAGCCCCTTGGCACTCTGCCTTTTGATGCTGTATTAAAATAACTTTTAAAAATATGTTTAAAATAAAGTGAAGGATTTCAGTGGTTCTTTTAAGCCATCAGAAATACATTTACTATTCTTTCTCATAGTTGGAAGCCCAGCAGACCCAGACAGCCAGGGTAGATTTCCAGGTTTACTAATGACCTCATAGGAATTGAACAGTCAAATGATATCTGCCTCTTCAGTGGATAGAGACAGGCCCGAGCTTACACAGATCTAATTATTGCATTTCTTGAAGATAAATTGCAGCCATGAAGGCGTCTCACAATCAGTTATCAGGAACAATTCGATGGGCACTAACTTTTATTTTTCTTCAGTACAATGATGGACTGCCAATATTTTAACAAGGGACTCTCACTAAAATCTCTCCCTTCATTTGTGATATGCTCCCATGTTCCAGTGGCACATGTTCTTGCAGGGAAGTGAAATTCTATTCATTTCTTTTTACATTAAAATATGCACATTTTCTAAGAATCACAGCCAAGGGAAAAAAAAACACTACTTTTGGCAAACAAATGTCTTTTACATGTGCTTTGCAGGAAATGTTTATACTTCATTCCTGAAAAACAGATGCAGGGGTATAGCCCCATATTCAGTTATGTTTGTTTAAAATTGGTAGGAGTGTAGGCACGGGGGTACACTTTCCTGAGAAACTGTTTTGAAAGAATCTTCCACTTTACGCAAACTTGTCCTTTCTCAGTGTACAATGGGGAATACAGGTTTTTAGAAGCTCATGAGTACCAGGGATAGAAATTTCTATGTCAAAGGCAAGAGCTTCTGAGTCAGACTGTATTACCCTTACTCTGAGTAATGCCTTACTCCATGAGTAGTCCCATTTTTTCAGTGGGATGGAGTAAGGTACTAAAAATGAGTACTGGTTCTTCTGTTTCCCTGCCATTTCTCAGGTAGAAATTATGCTACTTTTCCTTTTGTATTTGGTGTCTCCTCTAAATACTACACTTCTGAGCTCAATCAAATAGTTTAGATAAATCGATGGATTTAGCAATATTTACAGAGTAGTTGCAACTTCACCACAGTCTGGAAATCATCCAAATTTTGCCTTCAGTTTGGCCGCAGAATTTTAGCATGGGATTCCCAGTAAGCTCCTGAGATACCTCTTTTGCACAACACTTCTGTAATGGTTTAATAAATCTTCCACTCTGCCTCAAAATCTGACTGTTCTCTTTATGTTGGCAATGACTCTACAGCGAATTTACCTTTTATTGCAGTGGGAAAATATAAAATGTTTTAGAAGATATGAGATATGTATTTAAGATTTTTTTTAATAGAGTGATTCCAAACATAAACTAGATGCCTACCACTCCATCAGCTTTAAAAACAGAACAATTATGGTCTCAAGAAACATAGGTGCCTATGTAAAATATTAGGAGAAAATATAGAGTGTTCTTTTTTCTATCTCTGATGGTATATTTCACTTTAAAGTTTAGAGCTGTTTTAAAGTATGAAAAGTATTGTTTATGTCTTGCTTTATTTCTGGAAAGAACTGATGTGAAAACTATTGGTGTGACATGACTATTCATCCTGAAAATGAGCACAGCTACCCTATCCTGATAATTAAAAAGTAGCCACCCGTTATTAAGGAGACCGCATATTTCAATAAAGGATCCTGCTGAGTTGTCTTTGTTCAGAAAAAAGTTTTGATTGAAAATTGAAATAATGAGGTTCCCCTGAAATGATAAGAAGTTCAATCAAATTCATGACTCTGGATCTATAAATCTTAAATTGAATTTAATTATGAGTAATTTTACCAAGCATATCCATTACGGGGTGCTTCTTGTATGAACTACCTTACTGATTTTGCTTCTCATGATTCATGTGAATTTCAGGTCTGGAAGGAAAAGTATTTGAAATATAGATACTAGTTCAAAGAGAATGTGTGGGGGCAGAGGGATGCAAACACGAGGCAGTGACAACCATTGTTAAACATTGTAGACTAACAGCACAGAACAAAAACTCTAGGTAAGTAATTAGCTAGGCCAAAGTGCCTCTTAGTAGTAGTTTGAACTAAAAGTCTATGTGGTCTCAAGAGGTCATTGTCTTTAAAAACATTTGAAAAAGAGCACTACATCTAAATATAAAATACTGCATGCAGGAAAAGTGTTTCAACATGTGTGAAAATGTTAAAATATGGGAAAACAGGTTTATGTACAGTACTACATTTCACAGTGGGTGATAGATGTATTTTAGAGCTATGGGAGCATTTGCAAACATTAAAAGCACATACAAAATGATCTTATCTGGGAATGCTAAGTGAGAGAATTAGTATGCAGGAAAAATCATGCCTTAGTGAAATGTAAGAAGCCAATATTTGTTCCCAGTAAAATCACAACTATTAATGAGTTGGCACCTTCATGTTATTATTCAAAACCAGTAGTAAAATTGGCTTTTAAAATTCTTGGACAGGAGAGACCTGTAACTGCATCTCTTTTTTGGAGATGAGACAGCTCAGAACTTTAGAAGTGTGAGTCAGTAAATGAGTCAGAGCAAATACTATTGCTTCTGTGCTTTCTTTCTGAAGTAGAAAATCATTGCTGGACATGGTAGAAACACTGACTTTCTGATGTATGACTGTATAAATCTAAGCAAATTACCACAGTCACAATCAAAGAGTGGTATGTTCCACTGAGGTTCACTTTACCTTAGACATTCATTCCTCCCGTGCAAGTGAAACGTCGAGCAGTCCAGTTCTTCCAATGGCTATAGTCACTGGCTAAATGTGCTAAGGTGATATTAGTGCAATCAGCATCCTCTGTCACTGTCTTCTGCCTATTCTTCTTTGGTTTTCCTGGCTTTCTCTTTCCTTCCTCAGGTACACAGTTCAATGCTTGCTTAGGATGTCTCCCATCTTCCATATGGTGAAATGCCCCATGCCCTGATATTGTTTAACATGACCTCCTCTGTCACCTTTCTTACTCTCACATTTGTTATTTTGTCTTTCCATGAAATGTGCCTCAGCTATCTGTGAAGGGCAGTTTCCAATCTCTTCCCTTTTTAGGCCTCTTCTGACAAGTCTCTGCTTTGTACAGCTGTGTTTAGTACAATCGCATGGTATAATCTGACCTTCAGTCACAGTGGTGAGCAACCTGTGGCTCTTGGGCCACACTTGGCCCATCAGGGTAATCTGCTGGTGGGCCGCCGCACTGCTTCCCGCAGCTCCCATTGGCCCCAAATGATGAACTACAGCCATTGGAAGCTGCAGGCAGCCATGCCTGCAGGCAATCAATGAAAAAAAACTGTCTCGTGGCCCGCCAGCGGATTATCCTAATGAGCTGTGTGTGGCCTGCAGGCTGTCAAACACTGGTGTGGAGACTTCTGTTTGACCAGATGTTGTTCAACCTTCCAAAGGTAGTTTTTGCTTTTTCTAATCTCATATGAATATCTTTATCACAGCCACCTTCAAATGTCATCACATTCTCCAGATAGCAGAACTCTTCTACCATCCATTTAGATCTTTAGTCTGTTATCTATCCTTCCTACCACCACAATCTT
The DNA here is from genome assembly GCA_007922305.1 of Dermatemys mawii. NCBI lineage: Eukaryota > Metazoa > Chordata > Testudines > Dermatemydidae > Dermatemys > Dermatemys mawii. Next base: position 78,408,337 of record ML677326.1, read on the forward strand.
GGTTTCCTACCATCATAATCTTGGTTTTCTCTGCATTTACTTTCAATCATGTTTTTGCTACTTCCTGTTCTACCTCTGTTGTAAGGGCAATCATTTCATTCCACATCATACTTCATTCTTTTCCAGATCATTGAAAAGCTACTGCTTGGGAAAAACCCATCTTAAGCAATTTTCTTGAATATTGCTAGAAGCCAGGGGATACCAAAAAAGCTGATCAATATAGTAAGGAGTTCATACAATTGAAGTAGATACGCAGCATGATGGATAAGCTCCCAGTGAGTAGTTTGATATTGTGTAGTGTTAAAAAAGGGTGTGTGTCATCACCAATCCTCTTTGCACTAACAAGATACTGGATGATGAAAAGGACAACAAAAGGCATTCCTGGGAGTGTAGAATGGGCTAGTGGAGACAAGTTCCATAACCTTGACTTTGCTGATGACATTGCTTTACTCCTGAGGTTTGACAATGAGAAATCACATAAGTAGAGATGAGCCAGCTTTGAATAAAATAAGGACTGACCTGAATCTCTGCTCATATATCCAGTCTATTTTACCTTTCTGAGGCACAGCACAAAATCTCATCCTCTATCTTATGTGACAGAAATGCTACCTATTATCAGTGTAACTTGCTTTAGAGGAGAGGTGGCCAACCTGTAGTTCTGGATCCACATGCATCTCTTCAGAAGTTAATATGCACCTCCTTGTATAGACACCAACTCCGGGGCTGAAGCTACAGGCACCAACTTTCCAATGTACCAGGAGGTGCTCACTTCTCAAGCCCTGGCTCTGCCACAGACCTTTCCCCCACTCCACCCTTTCCCACCCTCTCCACTGAGCCTCCAGTGCCCTTGCTCCTCCTCATTCCCCCCAGAGCTTCCTACACGCCATGGAACAGCTGATGGGGGGGAAGGGGAGTTGCTGATTGGTGGGGTTGCTGGTGGGTGGGAGGCGCAGAGAGCAGAGTGGGAGATAATAGGGGCTGCTGATGTATTACTGTGGCTCTTTGAGAAGGAGCCAAAATTTACCAATATACATTGCCAGACTCAGGTTGGCCACCCCTGCTTTAGAGTTATCCTACTCTGTGATCTGTATCCAAAGCCCACTGAAGTCTATGGAACTCAGGCCTTCTTGGAATAGGTAGAATTTTTTTCTTACAAGCTTTAGTCTCTGTCCAAGTTCATCAACTTTGGTTTCACGTACACAAAATAGTTGTAGGATAATATGAATCATCTTCATATCCAGTGTATGTATACATTACAACACAATATCAGCCTACAAGATTCAGCCAATTGTTATGAGACTAATTAAGTGTATTTCCTATTGTTTGTATGCTTTACAGCCATAAAAATGAGTGTATTAATCAATGAATATATTAATTTTTCAATCCTCTCTGCATAAAGTTTTACTACAGATCTGCAATCCACCAATAGCGTATGATAGCAAAAGTAAATCCAATAAAACTAGAAATAATTTACATTATACATCAGATTGCTGAAACACTCTCACATTCCAGTTATATATCTCTTTTCATTTTTTCATGTCCAACACATATCAGACTCATTAATGGTTGATTTTAGGAATTAGATTTAGTTTAATTAAGCCCAATGAGCCATGAAAAAAGAAAAGTAATAAAAAAGCTTCCAGTTTGAATAAGAGTGTGAATTTGTTTAGATTATTCTTCCATATCTCCTGACTAATGTTTAACTGCAGACTGAAAACCAGCCGTATCCACAGAATATCTGGGTATAAAATCTTTATCTTCTTTGGATCAATAAGAGTTGTGTTCTTAACTTAATGAGATCAAGAACAGAATATATTTAGGTGGTGTTTCCTAGTGAATAGAGCACTGGATTGGAATTCAAGAGACCTGGGATCTGTTCCTGGTTATATAAACTCTAGATATTATTTCTTTGGAAAGACTTTTTGCATGTATTGTGCCAATATTTTTGTTGTTCACCACAAGAAAAATAGCTTAGTTTCTGTTTTTGCAGCTTTTATTATTATTAGTGTATTGAATCTCTGAGTCTTCAGTGGATTAGGAACCCTAGAGATTCAGCTCCAAAGCATGGCTCCTGCCACTTCAGCTGCAAGAGTAATTCCATTAGGGGGCAGCAATATTCACTGTTATGTCCTGACATATTTTAAATCAACAGATTGCACATTTTTTCTATCGGGGAAGCTCCTCAGCACTGAGGGTGTGATTTTTGCTCTGAGGACTGGTTGAACTCAGTTCCCATTGATTAGTAATTATAGACTTCAATGGGAGCAGAATTAGGGCCATCTGTAGTGTTTCTGAAAATACCAATGCTAAGAGTTCACAGCCTTGGACAAGCCATGACTTTGTAAAGACCCCATGGCATTACACAGCCATAGTCAAGACTTAAGGTACATCGAGAGATTTTCTGTTGACTTGCCATGACTGCCTTTGTAACATCCTTATGCAGTGGCGGTTCATGAGTTCATGTCCAGTGCTCCCAGTGTAATGTTAAGCTCGGACAAACAATGGTACATCAGGGTTAAGAACTATGTTCTTCCAGAGTGGCAGCAGTCCTGGGACAGAGAGACAGGCATGTTGATGAATGTCAGAACCCCTAAGTTACACCCACCTGTTTACAACCTGGGATGAAGATTTTGGACTGGGCTTACTAGGCTGTTCAATGGGCCAGCCAGAGTGGCATTCAAAATGCAGAAATTTGGCTTAGCCCAATCTTCATACCATGACTGTGGGTCAGCAATGCTGATGGTCAAACAGGGGGTGGAGGATAGGCGGCTGAACTGCAGCACCTTGCTCTACTCAGTGATGCAGCAGTTAGATGTCTGAACAATGCAGGTATCAACTTGTGGTGCATATGAAAGGAGAAAGTTACCATAAATGTCTGTTTCAGACTTATTACAATAAAGTTCTCTTCAGCTTCTCTCATCTGAGTGTTTCTGTGCTTGTATATTCTACCTAACTCTCCCTTCCATTTGGGTTCCTGTAAAATCTGTTGAAGATTTTGTTCTGGAAGAATCATAAAGATAAAAAGTTCAAAATATTCCTGACATTCTGCCAATTTCTTTAAAATCTTCTTCTAAAATGAGATATGTGCTTCATCTTTCCATTTATTTTCTATCTCCAGTGTTTAACATCTGAGCTGAGTAGGAGTTTCCTATTGCCATCAGCAAGAGCAGGCTTGGCTTTACATTAATGGATTTATTTTTAGAAATTTGTAAATTATGGTGGTCGGATGACCATGCTTTTTGATTGTGGAGTACTCCCACCTGAGCCTCGTCTGAACTGTCTTGGTGTTGTCACTACAGGGCTAGACATGGCACTCTCTCTCTCCTTCCAGGGGCCAAGTTTACTGCTGAGCCACAGGCAAGAGCTCAAGCTCAAACCTTAAACTATTTGATAGTGGATGGAAAAAGAAAAAAGGGAAAATCTAGGACACAGTGTGCAAAAAGTAGATTTTTTGTATGAGGAAGCAGGTGATTGTAATAGTATGAACAGGTCATCCATAATTATGTTTCTCTAAATTCCTAAGTAAATAATTAGAATATGAGAAAGGAAATATTAGCTAATCTAATTTATGTGATGTTTACTATATCTATGTAAATAAGGACATGATACAATTACAATTCTGTAATTGTTATTGTTTTAAATCATAGCCTGGAACACCAGCCCAAAAGTAAAAATCACCCCTGCTCCAAAAACCCCATGCAACATATGCATGTACTGTAGAGTGCAATTTCTGACATTTTCCTACACAAATTAAGTTATCACAACTCCATCCTGTTATATATCCTGACGTTCTTTGTGTCTGTGCATGCACTTGCACTGGTGCCCATCAGAGGATAATAATAACAGGCAGACTTACTTAGTTAATAGCATAATGTAATGTAGCTGCACTCATTATTTTGATGTACAGCTCCAAGTTGTGAAAAGCTCATGACCTTGGTATCAGAATGAAATTTATGAAGTCAAATTAACTTCAGCATTTGAGCCAAGTGATCCAACTTTTAAATCTTTCCAAATATACTAGAGCTGGCAGGGAGAATTGCATTTCTCTTTATCAAAACAAAGCTATTTTGTATTATGCCTCAAAAAAAATTGAAGTATTTCAAAAGGAAATTAGACCTATAATTTTAACTTAACAGGTTTTCAAATTTCTGTGTTGTTTTCCTTGTGATATTTGCATGAAACAAGAAGCAATTTAAATCATATCAGAGTTAACACTTGAACTTTATACAAAGTCTAGTACTTCAACCTATGGAAATGATTTCCTCATATAACCTCTCTCCTGGCCAGCTAGAGAAGTTTTATTTCAGGAAGAAAAAGTCCAATGTGCCATGGAATCATCCAGCTACGTTATAAATGGGTTCTTAAATGGCAGCTCTGTCATTTTCTTGCAACTTTGCAAACCACAAGTATTTGTAATTTGCTTTGGGAGCTTATTTCTTGAGTCAGGCTGTTATGTACTTTAAATTTAACCTTTAAGGGCTTTTTTTTACAACTCCTTTTAAAATATCATATAAATATATCCAGATATTGGAATTTAAGATGTTGCTGTACAATATGGAAGTAATAGGCATTATTCCCACTTGCAGTTACCAAAAAGTCTTTGTCAGACATTACACAACTGTTTTGCCAACCTAGGTGAAATGAGTCAATTGTTTGAGTCCATCTCCTGTGTAGAGAGAATATCCATATTCTATCTATAGAATAACAACAACAACAAAATATCAAACTTATCACCAATGGGCAATCTTGTTGGCAAGCTCATCAGAGAATCGAAGGATAAGGGAGGTTTGGAGGCTGACCTGCTCTTCCACCCCAATAAGGTGTGGCACATGTGTTCTCTTATGTTGTAGAAAGGTGTGTAGTCAGATGTGTGTGGGGAAGCTTGGACTGCCACTTTCTGCATCTGCTTTGCTGACAACAATGAAATGCTTTATAAGGGCTACTTTATTAGCCTTATGACCACTATGCTTGTCTTCAAAAAGAAACAAATCGATACTTCCTGGGTCAGTAGAAATTGAGGGCACTCAGCACCTAGAAATTGACACTCAGCACATCAAAGGATGTGGCCCAGAGTCCATAAAAGTGACAATAAGTAAATTAAAGATCTGTGTTTTAAATCATAGGGAGTTTGAGTTTTCTTATCATCACTATCACATCACTCACAATCGGCATGCTGTTTACATAAGGCAGCACAATATTTCATTAATATTTCAATAAATACTAGCTTGATACAGAGCCAAAGATAAAACAGAAGGAAGAGACAGTCATTGATGTAATTTATTACTGTATTTGGATGAAGCAAATTATTTACATGTTCTTTTCTAACACGTTTTCAGCCTTCACTGGCACACTAACACAGCATTTAAATAACTTGCATTGTTGAACATATTTAGTGCTAGCTGCTCTGAAGAGTGGACGTGATAGAATAATAGAATCACAGAATATCAGAGTTGGAAGGGACCTCAGGTTGTCATCTAGTCCAACCCCAGCAGGACTAACCACAACTAAATCATCCCAGCTAGCGCTTTGTCAAGCCTGACCTTAAGAACCTCTTAGGAAGGAGATTCTACCACCTCCCTAGGTAACCCATTCCAGTGCTTCACCACCCTCCTAGTGAAAAAGCTTTTCCTGATATCCAACCTAAACCTCCCACACTGCAACTTGAGACCATTACTACTTGTTTTGTCATCTGGTACCACTGAGAACAGTCTAGATCCATCTTTTTTGGAACCCCCTTTCAGGTAGTTGAAAGCAGCTATCAAATCCCGCCTCAGTCTTCTCTTCTGTAGACTAAACAATCCCAGTTCTCTCAGCCTCTCCTCATAAGTCATGTGCTCCAGGCCCCTAATCATTTTTGTTGCCCTCGTCTGGACTCTTTCCAATTTTTCCACATTTTTCTTGTAGCGTGGACCCCAAAACTGGACACAGTACTCCAGATGAGGCCTAACAAATGTCGAATAGAGGGGAACGATCACATCCCTTGATCTGCTGGCAATGCCCCTACTTATACAGCCCAAAATGCCATTAGCCTTCTTGGCACACTGTTGACTCATGTCCAGCTTCTCATCCACTGTAACCCCTAGGTCCTTTTCTGCAGAACTGCTGCCTCGCCATTTGGTCCCTAGTCTGTAGTAGTGCATGGGATTCTTCTGTCCTAAGTGCAGGACTCCACAGGATAGAATATACCTGTCCTCAACTTTGCCAATTTAAAAAGAGACTATTTTACTGAAATTATTTTTTGGCTCAGTTGATAAGCCATTTCACACCTCAGCCTATGAAGTTCACTCCATTTCTATACTACCCGCAGCATGACTCAGTTACAACTCCACAAAATATAAATGAATTCATACTTGAAGAAAACAAACATATATAACATACACACACACACACACACACAGATTTACACATGTTCCTATTCACTAGAACTCAGTTCAACAAATAAACACCCCTTGCAGCATTCTGCATTGTGAAAGCTTATGAAAGGTCCTGTATCTGGATTCCACATGTTCACGTTCAATAGACGAAATTGGGAAAAGTTGCAGAAACCTTTTTTCCCAAGATTTAGAGTTGCATCCTATAGAAACCTATTTAGAAACAGAGATGTAATCTAAATAATTAAATAAAAGATGGAGAAAATAGTAATTGTTATTTACAAGCTAAAAGGAGATGACAGCTCCCGCCTATCCCAGGCTTGCTAAATGTTAAGTTTTTAAATCTGATTTTTCTTTTTTCAAATTTGGGAACAACAAATCCTTCCTGAACTGAGATTTCTGAGAGCAGGTTACACCTCTACAGCTATTTTCATAGCACAGGTTTCGGCAACCTTTCAGAAGTGGTGTGCCGAGTCCTCATTTATTCACTCTAATTTAAGGTTTCATGTACCAGTAATACATTTTAACATTTTTAGAAGGTCTCTTTCTATAAGTCTATCATATATAACTAAACTATTGTTGTATGTAAAGTAAATAATGTTTTTAAAATGTTTAAGAAGTTTAATTTAAAATTAAATTAAAATGCAGAGCCCCCCCAGACTGGTGGCTGGGACCTGGGCAGAGTATTTAATCAATTTCAGTATTTCTGTTCCTTCTTCACCATGTCCCAACCTTCTTTCTGCCGTCCAGTGTACTTTTTCCTCATCCTGCTTCCCTCTCTAGACCTCAGTTTCTTCTGCATAACTACATGCAGCTTCCTGATGTACAGTAGGCTTCACCATACCCAAACTGATTTTTCTAATCCTAAATACATCTTCTGAGCTCCCTTTTTATATTCCAAGAGGCTTCCTGAGACCTGTTAAGAACTAAAGTAAAGAGCAGCACCCAGAAGAAGCCATTTCCTGTGCACAATGAGTTTTGTTGGTTCCACAAAACACAGGAAATTTAGCTGTTAACTATTTACAGATTAGATAGATACAGCATCTGGTACCAACCCCAAAATCCACTATTTTAACCCCCTCAAACTTCATAACCTTTCCCAACCATTATTATAACCCACTATATGCTCCTGCCTTAAATAACTCTGTCATTGAGAAGTTTTATATTTGCCACTTTCTCTGAATGTCTGCCATATTAAAATCTTATTCCCTTCAGCTTCTCTGGGTCATAGTTCACTGCATTCTGGCAGGGGCTCTGCAGAAAGCCTGCATTTCATATTTGTAGACAGCATTTGGCTCATCTGTGCTTTTCAGTCTCTCTTTGCTTCTGAGATAATTTTAATTCAAAGTGGTTCAAGTTTTGGATGAAGGTTCAAGTCATCTTATTTTATGCAAATGTTTTCAATTTATCCTGGTCTATACTTATAATAATGGAAACAGACTTTTGTGGAATAAAAGTCACCACTCAAAAATACGAATTCTTAAAACAGGATTCAAAAAAAAATGCAAAGGCATATGAGAAACTAAGTGTCCCAGGATGCATAAATGATATTATGTAGCAACACTTCCTTTTTCCCTCCAAAGAAAATTAACTTGGAATTTAATTTTAAGGTCTGGGGAGCTACTAATGTCAATGCCCATTCGTTCAGGTGAACTTCCTTTTATGATGTATGTACTTTCAATGTTGACTATCTTCAAATATTTCTGGGGTTATTTCTTATCTATCGGGAAATATTTTCTTCTTTTTTATACTGCAGCTCAACGGTTTAAGTATCATAAATGAATTTTCAGTATTCCATATGCTATACAAATAGCAGAGATTAACCTTTCAGAGTAGAAATATTGTAGATACAGTATAGTAAGGTACAAAAGCTATCAACATGTATTATCTGGTGACTAAGTAACAGTTGCAACAACAAAGTATGGACTGATCTCTAACAATGTACACAGCTCTGAAATCCCAATCTGGTCCAAAATAACTTCAGTGGGGTTAGTAGTTTAGATGCATTAGGAGGCTAACTTACTGGTGTTTATTTTCTTTATCATATTTACTATTTGATAGAGTTAATACAAAACATTGCTCTGCTATACAGTGGGGGGTGTTGGCTGATGGGAAAACTTGCAAAGTCATTGATTACAATATGGAATCAGGAATGTACAGTGCAGAGAGAGAGAAAAAGAAAAAATAATACAGTGTCTATACAGATAGTAGCATCAACCCAATGTAGACTTACTGTTACTCATTTCAAATGAACCAGAGTCAACATTTTAGTTTTGCTGTACTGACAGTATAAAGTAGAGTGGGACAATGACAATGGTGACAGAATTCTTCCAATGTATGAAAGATCCAGGATATAACTGGCAGAGAGGAAACTCTCCCCTCTCTCTCCTGGATGAGATGTCTTCCTCATGTCCATCTCTGCTACTCACCTAGATGCCCTACTAGTAGCATGCATTTTTAAGAACATTTAGCCTGATGAAGACCAATAGGCCTCATAATCGTGTATGCCTGAAGACTAGATGCAGTGGTGTTTCCTGGGTAAAAGTTACCTGACCTAGGCACTCCGTACTTCTCATATTCAGGCCCATATTATGGCAACCATTCTCCATGTGACTTAAATGAATGGAGAACACAGGAGAAGAAGGAAACAAAAAGGAAGAATTAGCTGGAGCCACGTTGAAGTGTTAGTAAACAAGTACCTATTTTACATACCTCATACATACTTGGGCTTGAGTGCTTACTCTGCTTCACTAGTTCCTAAGGAGATGTTTATTTCAGTTCTAGGAATGGGTGTCTCCAGAACTGGCAGCTGTAGCATAAATAAATCCAGAAAGTTAATCTCAGAGAAAAAACAGACCAGCTGTAGTTTGCTAAGTGATAAGTAAAACTGGGAGAGTAAAAGCCCTGGAGACAAGGCAGGATGAAGCTGTCAACTGCCACTCCAGAACAGCAGCTGTAGTAGTCATAAGAGAAGCCATGACAGTTAATATTTGTATCAGATTTTGAAAGACAATTCACATACTAACGGTTTGAAGATCAGCCACATTCAAGGCATCAGCTATTCCTAGTGTTTAAAGAAACCGGATGTGGCTGGAGTCCAACAAAGCCCACAAGTACTAGGGCCTGCTATAAGAATGTATACCACAAAACTGAATTTAAACAAAGGCAGCAACTAGGAGATGGGTCTGCTCCAACGTGGTTTTTGAAGACTCATATCTGTGAACTAGTCACCAATGAGGAAGATGGGGAACTCCCAGATACCAGGCAAAAGTGGGTGAAATTTGGGAGTCTTGAGAATAAGGATAGGGGCTTAGGCCTGTGAGACCTTAAAAGACTATTCCTCACATGGATTTTAGGTTGGGCGGACAGGCACTTCTGGTTACTAAACCATCTTTCCTTTCTGTATTGAGACTGGGACAAGTATGTAGTTCAATATTTCTGTCTTGAAAGTTGTATAAAGAAAATATTGAGGAGTGTTCTAGAAAACAGGAGAGTCTTATGTGACCAGGAGGAGGAAAAAATATTTATTCCTTTTGCCCCTATGAAAATAACAAGCTTTCCCATCATGCTTTCACACTGTAAATATGGCCCTCTGTCAGGAGGCTTCTGAGCAATGACAGCTTACACCAAGACATCATTAAGAATGATGCAGTTTTACCCTTCACTCGGGATTTCCAGGATTTTCTCTATTCTACCTAATTCTGACCTTTTAACTACATAGTTGTTATTCTTGGGAATTTCCTTTATTTTTAGAAAATTAGTTAACAAAAATTACAAATGGCATTTATACATTTTCCTATAATTCACAAAAAAAATTGAAAAACAAATGTCTGACTCGGTGGAATACATATTTATTCAATAGCTAGTAATAGCTCCTTCTAGAAAGACAGTTTTACTTTTTAAACAAATTCAATTGTCTTTAAATATGTATTTTGCTCTTGGAAATGGAACAGAGTATTGTTTAAACTCTAATGTTGTGATGAAACTAAAAAGCATTCTTTGACATGATACAGAACAACAACTCCATCATGTTAAACCCTAGTGCTTTGCTCCTTGGCTGAGCGATAGCAAATTTCGGAATTTTGCAGGTCAACTTCCTTTTTGAGAAGTCAGTGAAGCAGAGTTAAATATTTTCTACCATAACTTGTGTGTGCAGTTGCGTATTTATTAGCTGTACACTGACCTATTTACCTGGAACCAGAGTGGCGAAAACTACACATAGCCTATTTCCTTCTTGCAGAAACTTCAGTGCAAGCTAAAAAGCATCTCTTTTAGGCTTGTGTGTCTCTCTTGGACACTCCTGCTTAACACAATCTTCACTTTCCCCTACAAATCCGCTAATGTAAAACTGCTCACCCAGGACCACATGGTCTTAAAAGGTGGCCTGGGTACTAACTGTCCTTTTGTGAAGCTGTTGCACTGCACAAATAAACCTCAGAAAGGTCTGACAGCCCATCCAGACAAAGGAAAGTGCTTTTGCCCGCACAGTCCCCTTAACTGGCTAGGTGCACAAGGTAGCTTTCTCTCTTCCTGTTGAGAGTTTCATCTTGGATATATGCACATTAATGATTCATAATATGCATGACATTAGCACTTTTTGCAATAGTAGTGTGGACCAGACTAGTAATAAACTCAATGTTAATTTAAAATATAATTGAAAAAATATTCATTGTATATTCGTAGTAGCCAGTTATCAAACGTTAATTCTGTCTTTGCAGAATCTATTTTTAATCTAGTTCTGCACAGTAAGACAGATTTCTCTTCTACTTCAAATTTCATTTGAGACCAGAATTTTAAAGCCAAGTTTTGTACCCATTAAATACAAACACTGACTATCTCTTTCACTGCAGCATGGCAAGCAGTTGTTTTATATAATGAAGTAAATAACTTTTTCCTTTGCCACAGAGAAGAATGGTGTATGAGACTATTCTTGTCACTAGTACAGTAAGCACCGGGGACTGAAAAGTGTGTCAACATCATCATTTTGGCTGTGAAAGAAAGAAAGGATCAGTAATGTTCTTAGATCAGACTTTGAGACACTTTGAAAAGATAGTAGGGGAGCTATTTCAGGCAAACTATTTCTTCTCTCAGAAAAGTCTGTGGTTATACATGGAACTGAAAGCATTAAAGAAGGGAAAAACATAAAAAAGGAAACATTAATTGGGCAGATCATCTAGTAGTGTAGATCTATTTTTACAAAAACCCAAACACATCTGTACATAGATTTTCCTTTGAAGCTTTTAGACCACCATTCCTTTTTCCTTATCTGCATAATTGACATCTTCATTCAATTTCAAACAGCTGTTATGTGAATTTATAATCATTTTATTTCTTTCTGGATAAGGCTTAATCTTTTGAACTCAAGGAATAATTATTATTGCAAAGTTGTTTTCCTTTTCCAAAGAGAATGCTTTAGGGTCACCATTGCTTCCAGTTTCTCAGGGAAGGAGGACAATAAAGTATTTGTTGGTACTGAAATGTTGTCATTTCCAAGGACATTGGCACTCGCTTGCTCTCTCTGTGCACTATGTTCAGCATACTGAAGTGAGTTATATGAACCACATCAAAAAGCTTTAAATTAATACTTTGCTGTTTTTTAGTGTCTACAAGGTAATTTTAGATCCCTCTGGACCTGGGAAACATATCTATCTTCTTCTGTGCAGCTTCTTAAAAGCATAAAAGGCCTTTAAATACTTCGGGAATTTATTCTTCTCCCTTGTTCTTTTTTAAATCCAATTTGTTATATTTTACGACATTCATCTCAGCGCTGTACACAGTATATTACAAAGGTGATGGAAGCTGTGTTTTTCTTATTCAGTTTCCAAGATGGGATTAGATAAGTACCAACAATGATAGGTTTCTAAAACCATCCTTTCTGCACATGCTTAGTGGATCAAAAGGTGAATTATTCATAGTGGCAATGCCTTTAAAGTTCAGAGTATAATTTTTCTTGGAACAATACTTGAAATAAAGTTTACTAACTGGAAATAACTATGTGCTCTAAAGAAGTGTTTGCAATATTTTTTTGAATTTTAAAAACTACCCCATTTAGAAATGATGAACAAACAAATCCATTCATGCACCAGAACTGAACTTGGTGAAGTTTTTATGTCACTCTTACATCTCCGGTAGTGGGGCATTCCAATCCATGTTGGAATAGTCCTGAGATTTTCCCTGACTTGCACCAAGATCCCAATTATTCTTGGAAGGGGTAGAGGCAGAAGGGAATAACCAGGGCATAAACAGCTCCCTTACCCCCATCCTAACATGCCCCTGGAATGTCCCTTGCATCAGGGTTTCCCGCAAGTCTACTGCAGAGCTGGCTTCATCAATTTATGCCTATACTGAGAAAAATCCTTGGGGCAAGGATTTATAGCCCTTTTTTGCTGGTGGCACTAGCAGATCAAGGACAGCAGGGCAGCCATGACCTGGGCTCCAATTAACTAAATAGCAAGAAGTATGGATGCTTATAATCTGAAATGGATGAATAAATAAATGCATCCAGGAAATGTAAGCATAAGAGATACGGCTTTTAGTGCTTGTTTTCTTTCATATAGGCTTTTTAGTTAAAGAGGCATTTTTCTAAGGTACCGTTGGTCAAATGAGAGGAAACTTCTATTTCTTATTTACCTCCTCATCTGGTGACGGTTTTATGGCTGAAGCCTCGAAACTGTTACCAACAATATTTTCTCTTCTCAGGATCAGAAAGAATTATTCTATGTTTGCTGACAATTATCGTGACAGAGGAAACTGTACTAAAAGCAGCATTTCATGGTAACAGCGGAATTTTACCCACTCTATATCTCAGGGGTATCTGCTGCTTCGCTGCCTCTGGCCCATTATTCCTAGCACTTGTCAGTTACATATGCATATTTAGCCTCTTAACTTGAAGAACCACTTGAGTGACTTCTTTCAAAGCTTTAATCAACACTGTTCTGTAATCCAGTCATCATATTTCAGTAAGTCAGTTGCGCTAGGACTTTTTGGCATGTTGGTTGCCATGGAGATATGATGAAGACAATGATGAGTTCTTAGGGCTGCTGCCAGCAGCAGTGCATGCACAGAAAATTAAGTTAATTAGGGCCTGATACATTTGTTAAAGCCAATGGAAAGACTCCCACTGGCTTCAGTGGCCATTGGAGAGGACCCTTGATGAATAATTCCCTCAATCAACCTGGTCTCTCTGTTTACTTGTGGCACGTCCAAACATGAATCACAATTTCCTCTCATTTATTCATTATTCCAATTTACTCCAAATGAGATGATTTTCTTTTCAAACCTGAAGATTCCTTGAAAATAGTTCTATAAGAATTTGATAATCAGTATTCAAAATATAACCTGTGTTGGTTAGCTCTGATGGGTGGCATAAATCTCATGATATAGTTTCTATTTTGATGACAAAAACCCTTAAAATGAAGGCAGCGGCTTGAAGGATGCACAAGGGTTTTGAAGCTGTCAGAGAGAGGTAGCGGGTAAGTATAACTTAGAAATTTTATTTCAACACTTTTCATTTCTGAGCCACAGAGGCATAATTCCCATGAGATTTACGCTACTGTAAAATGTATTGGTTGGGTGCAGAGGTTATATTTAATTTTCTTTTATCAGAATGTGCATTCATAGTCCTAGTTGCAAAAGGTTTGGTCAGATCTTTCTCCAGCTAACATATGTGTCTCCATGCTGGGGCTCTACTGCAGGGTTTTGTGACCCCTGTCACATTGTAATACTTTGAGCAGTGCATCATCCCATATAAAAGATACCAAGTGCACTGCTTTTACTGCTCTGTATTTTTCTGTCGCCACTGCAGTCACTGACAGAAAGTAATAACATGCTCAGTCCTAGCTGTGAAGGGCGTGATCAAATCCTTATGTTGGTCATTTGACTGCCCCTTTCACAAGGCTTAAGACATAGGTTTGGGAACCCTGTACTCGTAGACATTTGGATACTACAGTAAAAAGTGTCATAACTAAAAAAGGCATTAACATAAATAAAGTTATGATGACAGTGTTTCATAAAATACTATTCGATGCTGACATTACTGTCAGGCTGTCTGGAGTGACTCACAAATGTGAGTGCTTCGCCCAGGGCAGACTGTCAGAAAACAGGTCAGACGCTCTAAGCTGGGTGTGTTCTATAATTAGATTTCACCAACCTAGATCTTGTCTTCACTACCTGCGGTAGCAATCAGTCTTTTGGCGATTGATTTATCACGTCTCATCAGGACTTGATAAATCGATCGCCAGCGCTGCCCCCGTCAACTCCGGAACTCCAGCTCGCCAAAAAGCATAAGCTGGAGTCGACAGGGGAGCGCGCTGCTGACCGCTGCCGCCATGAGGACGGCAGGTAAGTTGGCTGTAGAGACGCCAACTTCAGCTACATTATTAACATAGCTGAAGTTGTGTATCTATAGCCGATCCCCAGCCCCAGTGAAGACCAGCCCCAAGTAACAAATGTGAACTCCTGGATCTCTAAACCAGTCTTAGCATGGAGTCACAGACAGTCCCCTTAGACTCTCCAGTTTATCTTGCCACACAAACAAACTGGACTTTGTGGTTAAAAGTCACTGCAGTGGGGAAGCTGCCCCACTCTTGAAGACAAGAGTTAAAAGCAGTCCTGGAGAGGGCTGCAGCTGTGAAAGGCTAGGCTGATTGAGGAAGCTGTCCCAGTTGTGGCCAGCTCAATCAGGGCCTAGCTGGCCATTATAAGAGGGCTGAGGGCTAAGAGTGAGAGGAGTCTCCCTCCAGCTTTGGAGGGAGAAGGACCTGGCTACCTGAAAACTCAGGCAATCTGAATTCTATTACAGGTGCTGTCAACTGATTTGCTGTGTGAACTTGGACAAGACACACAGAGATCTCTGTGCAAACCTGCAGAGTTAGAAATTCTTTTATTATTTATAATAATATCCTACATATAGTCTAGGACATATCAATACATAACTCATATGTACCACCAGTGCAAGGAAATACTAATGAAGAGCAAGCAAGTTACCCATCAAGGTTCATTTTTGTAGATATTACCCATGATTTATGTTCCAAACTAAAAGAACATTAAAAATGAATGGCCTGTCAGAAGTCTTGTATTTAAAATTACTGGGATTATTGGTAACCCATTATTTTACAGGGCATGAGTATCCATGTGTAAGAAATTATCATAGAATTACAGAGTTATTACATGGTTTATTTGTGCTTTGCCAAATAAAATGTTACTTAATCATCATTAGATTTATGGGGTGTTGATCAGATTTGGCCATTTACCTTCAATACTACTTCAAAATACCATAAACCTGCTGTTAGTTGAACTCTGGGCCAAATTCCCATGTCTAGTTATCAAGTTATTAAACATATTTCTTTCCTTTCATAAAAATATCTTGCTATTATGAGACATGATTGGCACACTCTGAGCCAAATCATGAAATCCTCTGGTTTTTGGGATGAAGAGATTTGCTGAGAATTAGGCCTAGGATATTGACAAATATTTTCAATAGGGTTACAGAATTTTATAGTCCCCAAAACTAGTAGTAGATTTTTGAGGCTTGGAAGTAAATATTTTTCACAACCTATTTGGCATTTTCCAATGAGAAAATATTGCTTTCCCTATCCCTCTTTGCATAATGGAGATAAATTATTTAGGCTAATTTCATTTAACACCTCGTACTTTAAAGCTAACATGTTGGCAAAGAATAGTTCTAGTTCCAATGGAGGAGGCACCGAACACTGATTTTAGATGGCTGTAAAAGTAGTTGGTTTTAATATTTGCTCATTGATGGAGTGAGAGGTTTAAAAGGTCAGCTAGAGATGTAGAGTGGATTAGTATCCTTATCCATTTAGAACCATTTTTAAGGTCAATAGTGGACCTCAAACCTTGGCAGCAGGGTCAGGTAAAAGAATTTTGAGCCGCTATTCACCATGGCAATTGCCTCCCCTCCCCACAAACACACACCTTCCGTATCCCCGGGAGATGGGAGGCCTGAGGGGAGGGAGGAGTTTGAGATCTGCTCCTGGGGGGTGGAGGAGGCCCCAGGAGGCCTGCTGTAGAGTGTGCAAGCCCTCCCTGCACTCAATGTGCATTGGTGTCTGTCTTTCAGCTCTGGGTTGGTTCTGAGGCCTGGGTGGCTTTCACCACAGTGTGCAGGTGGCTTCTCTCCCTGTAATGCCCTAACCTCTTCTTGCCCCTGGATTGGTTTGTGTATGTTCTGGTGGGAGGTTCCCCTGGTGGTCGGAGGTTCCCATCTGTGCAAGTGCATAATGGTTAATCCATGCTGCTCAGCAGTGTAAAATTGCTGGTGACTATTGGTGTCCCCCTGCCAGCAACAGGAGCTCTCCAGCCTTTCATTCACCACTCCCAAGCTTCCTTGCCTGATCTCAGGCTGTTGGCCCTGGCCTGCTGATCCTACTTCCACTCCCTGCAGCTTCTGGCTCCCTCCTGAGTCTGGAGCCACCAATATCAGGTCTGACTTTCTCCTTCCTGTCCTGGTGGTTCATGGACCCCTCTACTGGCTGGATGTGAACTGGATGGTAACAGTGCCCTGAAATGAGCCAGAAAGTTTATTGTAATATGTAGAATTATTTAATTTTCCTTCACTGAGAGCTTAAAGGAAACATAAGGATTTTAATATAGTCTCAGAGTTGAATGACTATGTGCTTTGGCACTTTACTAGTACACCTGACAGCAATACAAAACAAAATATTGTTTTAAATCATTAAAATTGTTAGAACCTGATTCTCCATTGGCCAGGACCCTACTCAGCAATGTGTGTAAAATGTTATAACTTTGCTCAATAACATTTTACACCCACCATGCACTCAGTTTGCTCTGTTGTCACTGATTCCACAAGGTACCCGGCAGTGGATATTCAGGTTCTCAACTGTTGGCCAACAGGGTCCATCACCATCTTGTATTTGATGTGACTCCTGAATATAACCTGGCATATAAAAAACCTCCTGTTCTTTACTCAGAAATGGACTGAGAAATAGTAAGAAAGAACATCCTTTTTTCTCCCTCCAGAAACACAACAAGAGTTTAGTGGTTTCGGCCCAGGACTCCAGGGTTCTATTCCTATTTGTCACTGATTCCCTGTGTGATCTTGAACAAACTACTTAACTCTTCAGTGCCCCACTCTCCTCCATTTGTAAAATGTGTATAATAACCATGCCTGCCTTTCTCTCTCAAGTGTTGTGTGACATAATTGGTTAAAGTTTGTGGAAGGTACTCTGAGCTCCTCAACTGAAAAGTGTTATACATACTGTCCTAAAGGAGAATAATTGATGGAGGAAGAGGTTGCTATTCAGCACCAGAAGACGCTCACACTCAAGGGTCTTTTTTGTGTGAATGATCCTCAGATGTTCTAAATAAAAGATACTCAAGTCTCACTATTCCTGCTTTCCATCCCCAACTCTGCAGCTACCACCACTGTTGTCCTTTCCCATAGCAGTACTGGCACTATCCACAATCCTCTTCTTCCCATCCTGTCATAAGAGTGATCTGGCAGCACTAAAAGAGCATTTTTCAGATTCTCCCTCTCCCTGGCAGTTTGGAGTCTGCTGCTGCCTCCTAAACTAAATGTTTGTTATTAAAACAGGGATGAGTGAAGAGGAAAGCCTGTGAGCAGGGAGATATGATGATAGTGCCAATGAATGCTTTCATCACAGTCTCTTAATCATCAGAACAATCACTCTGTAGAGGAATAGTCTGTCAGTAGCTATGAGATTTCCTTAAAGTGCCTACTTGGACCGTAGTATAATTCAGGCGACAGCTATTTTTAAAGACTATTAATATGGCATTCAATACCTGAACTCAGTTTATTTTTTTTAATCAATTAATTTATCTTTCTCTACCATCAAATTCTTCCTCAATGGAAATAAAAAAGATGTACTGAGATACACTTGAAAACAGTTTCATTTGCTGGCTAAATCAAGGGTTGGGTTATACAAATTTATGACAGCACAATCCCGTCATCACTTGTAACTCAAGAACTTTCACTCATCATTTCATATTCTGAGTTATAATAATATTAAAAAATCCCCTAGCCTCTGGAATGAAACATTGGGAATAAAAGCACATCAAATTTATATAGGTGGTACAAGAAGAACAGTGATTTCATCCTCACTAAATTATAGTACTACCAAACATTTCTTGAAATATATAGCTGTCAAGAATACAAAGAAAAAGGACAATAAGAAGTGGAGTGTTATGTTTAAAGGACTACTTTAAGTTCTCCTTAGAAGAAGAAGAATGCTAAAGGACCAAAAAGATATGGAGACATAAAATGGGCTGCTGAAAATAGTCTAACAGAGCTGGATACTTCAATTTGCATTTATTTATATGGCAGATGCTCGATGTCTTGCAGGATTTGGCCCTGATGTAGGTGACAAAAGTCTAAAGCCTATAGAGTGCCAGAGATGGAGTATCCCTAAAGAATCCATGAAGTCTTTAGGCATTGTCACATCAGCACTCTACGGACACTAGACTTGAAATTTTTGAGAAGATAATTCTTCCCCCTGTTCTACATCTCATTTAAGTGATTTTTAGGGGACCCCAATTTACATTATACTAGAAATTCCTTATAACAAACAGGTTAAATTAAGTCCCCCTTTCTAAGAGAGCAAATTCTGTCAGGGATCAACTTAAACTTGAATATTTAAGCAGTTTTTTTTAAAAAAAAAAAAAGAAGATTTAAACAAAAACTAGAAATAACAGTGTTTGAACTCTTCAGGCATAAAATAATAATGACAATGACCAAGAACTGCTCAGGAAAAACAAGAAAGAAGTCATGCGTGGAGAACAGGGCACTTGCCAAAGTAGAATACCCTTCCCATTATTGTGCAAGTTCTGAATTCTGCTGACTTCGTCCTGGAGGCTTTTTTCCCAATAATGTTTTACTGCTTTACTTACAACAATGAAAAATATTGTAATTCTAGGAGGAAAACCTTGCCTGCCATAGCTTTAAAAAAATCAAAAAAGTCACTGGGATCACCAGGTGTGATTTTGATTTAAATTTTATCTGTGAGAAAATCAAAATTCCCTTTTTACATTTTGAGTCAGAAATATTGTCTCATGCAAATGATATTCTGATTCTTTTCCCATACAAGTCTAACATCTGTGTCTAACAATGGAATTACTCCTCATTTATGTCAGTGCAAGAGGAGAATAGGATCTTGAGAGCTAAAAAGTGTGCATTAACCCCTAACTAAAGGATGGCTTCAGGCTTAAAGAGGCAGAGGTCAGCTAAAATGCAGGCAACCCCTTCTAGGGGTAGCATATGGCAGACAAATGTCATTTGTCAGCCCTTTATTTCAGAAATAGGGATGGAGTAGTAAGATATATTTATCTTTTAATGAGGAATGAGGCTGGACTCAAGATGACACCTTTACTTAATGATAAGAAATAATTCATAGCAATCAATGGGCATTTATTTGTTTAAAAGAAAAAGAAAGGAAGCAAACATATCACTGTCAGGCTGTAATACCTGGCCTGCTACATGACTAGCTCAGGAACCTGCCTCCAGTTTCTGCTTCTCTGTTTGAGAGACCCAACAAGGTGGCTGACACTGCAGATAACGAGACTGGCCAGCCTCATCCCGTCTATCCACGCAAGGCGGTTACACAGGATCGCTTACTCTGAAGACGCCGCAACTCAGTTCACGGCATTGGCGAATGACATAGAGGGCGAATACTGAAAGCTGTGGTTAGCCGCAGGCGGGACCCAAGACGCTATGCCTGCAATAATAGCTCCTGTGTATATTGATCACGGGCTACCACAGCGCGTCCTAGAAGAACTGAACGAGTGGGAGAAGCCGCCTCCCAGGGCAATATACCTAATCCCCCATAACTGGAGAGATGCGGAATTCTCCTAGTGGAAAAAATTATCATGCCAAGGCAGAGGAATCAGTCACTTTTGGAACGATACCATCAGTAACGACTGGTTGTGACATCACATATGGTTTTCCCAGCATCAGTTCCTTACTGTGTTAAAACTCAGGGCGAATGTGTATTCCATCAAGGAATACCAGGGACATGGCAAAAACAAAAAGATTGTGAAATGTCGGCATTGCAATGCCTTATATGAGTCACTCTCTCATGTTCTAGGTCAGTGTCCAGTAGTTCAAAGAGCACATATTTGCAGACATAATAAACTCTGCGACATACTAAAGCGGGAAGCCCGGAAACTGAGCTGGACAGTTTTCCAGGAGCCTCACCTGCACAAGGCCCAAAACGAACTATGTAAGCCTGACCTCATTTTTGCCAAAGACGGAACAGCCCTGGTGGTTGATGTCACGGTTTGCTTCGAATACAAAGACAAGACTTTCTCTGATGCTGCTGCAGAGAAAGTTAAACACTACGAATCTTTGACTGACGGAGTCAAAAAACTGACTGGAGCCAACCGGGTCAGTTATTATGGCTTCCCTCTTGGCACTTGTGGAAAGTGGCCCAAGATTAATGAGTGCGTGCTTTCAGCCCTCGGTGTGTCAGAGTCTGCACGGACAAGAGCTGCCAGACTATTCATTCGCAGAGCTCTCTTGTACTCCTTTGACATAATTAACTCCTTTGCCGGCATCGGAAAGGGTAAAACTAACCCCGCTGACCCCAAGCCTGCTTAAACAGCCAAGAGGAAAATGGGAGTCTCTCAATAATAATTCATGACCGTGGTCACTGGATGGGACAATCTGGGTTGGACAAGCTACCCGGGGATGTCCTACAGGATGTGTGGTATCCTAAAAATTTCTGCGTAGCTTAACTCTTTTTACCACAGGAATTCTTGCTGCACAGATAACTCAGCCTGGGCATTCCCAGAAACCCAGGAGCACCTTCAAAGTGCAAAGTGCCACCTTTGCTTTTCCTAGATAAAGTGCCAAGAAAGCAAATCATGCTCTATCTGGTATTTATGATATTGCAAACACCAGCATCAACTTTGCAAAAAATGCATATACAATAAGAGGCTGATACAAAAGTCACTGAAGTCTGTGCAAAGACTCCCTTTGCCTTCAGTGGACTTTGGGTTTGGCCCTATCAGAAAAGTCAAAGCCAGCAAAATGCACATAAGAGCATGTAAAAGCCCAGGGCCAAATTCTCCACTGGTACAATCTGGTTCAGCTCTATTAATTGAAGAAAGCAAAGCAAAAATAAGTATAAAGACAAAGGAATCTGTTGACAATCAGATTCAGAAGGTAGTCATTCATTGAGTAATCGATTTTAAAACCAGAAGGGACCATTATGAGCATCTTTTCTCACTTCTTGCATAACACTAGCCATAAATTTCACCAGATTCTAGACGAGACCTTTGAACAAAAATATAATCTCGGTCTCAATAGCACCTCTATTTGCAATAAATCCCTTGTGGTATGGCTTCATTGAGCAGAGAGGATGAAGATTTTCCAGCACTCAATACCTCCAGTTCCCAAGACACAGCAAAGAATGAAGAAAAAGTAGGATTCTACTGGTTTCACTTCTTCTAGTCTGTTGGGAGATGTAAAGAAAAGGACCCCTGTTGTCTTGGTGCATCTCTTCCTTTGTTCCTTTGTGAAGGTGGGGAGAAGAGATGTTCCCTTGGCCTCTGTTTATATTCGCATGGGAACGAGAGGTGAAAATTGCATCCTTTTCTTTCTTGGTCTCATTGGAGATCAGTGTTGTAAATCCCTGTGCCCAGATAGGATGTTCTTGTACCTTTCACATTCTTCTCTCCTTTCCATCTCTTACCTAGAGTTTGCTCTAACATAGTGGGGGAAAGGTGCAGACTGGAGTATTGCATATATGTTTTGGATATTTTCACTACTAAGACTTTATTAATTTGTCCTCTCTTTCCACTCATCATCTTCCTACTGCATTCAAAACCCACTTCAATAACACTAAATCACAATCTTAATTCACTTGCTCAATAGCATATTGAATCTACCTAATATCCTCAGGAGAGTTGCAGCATCTGTCAATCCTCTCTGCATATTCATTGTACGAACACTTTCCATCTGCTCTCTAATTCCAGTCTAGCACGTGGAGCACTAGAGCTGCACTAATTAAAATTATATATGATCACTGCCATAACTGGCTGTGATTCACTTGTTGGTTTATTTAGATCTCACAGTTCTGTTCAATAATGTAGATCAAGGGGAATCTGTGGAGATGCCTAATATCTCTCTGTTATCTATTCTAACAATCACAAAGTCTAGTGTTGGGCTGAAAGAGCATAGTGATCTTGGACCCACTTACTTATTAGAGATCTGCTATAACACAAGCTTAAAATATATAGTTACTGTTAAACAACCTTCAGCAACAAATATATTCATTGTCTCCTTCTTCCAGTTATTACTGCCAGCTAGGTTATATTATCCACCAAGGATGTTTTCATGAAAACTGATTAGCTGCGGAAAAGAACCAAGTATAAGGGGACACCAAGAATGTTGAGCCTATAAATAGCTTCTGTTTCACATAAGTTTGGATAATTTCATCTACAGTTATTTATTTCCATTTCAAGGACAGAACCTAATCTTTATACAAGAGCCAAGAAAAGTAGAAATAAAGAAGAAAAATAACATTTTACAGCTACTAATTTTATTATTTATAGAGCTTTGATTGTGGATATATCCATTTATTTTTCCAATACATCTGCAGTAAATTTATGTCAGTTCCAAATATCAGCATTCACAACTATAATTAAGATTTTCTTTCCAGCCCCCAAAGTATCACTTTGTGTAAAAAGAGAGTGGGAAATACTTGATTTCATCTCTTCTTCCTTTCTTGCTTATGTGGTCAATGCAAACTATATTAAGCAAAATGCAAACAGGGTATTCTTTTCATATCCAGGAGAATCAAGAGGAGGAAACCTTCAAAAAAATTGAAGGCTTCCTATTAGGTAACTAAGATGACTGTCCTGTTGATATTGCACATGATTTCATTGCATTCAGTTTCAGTGTGCCAGAACCTCTATGTATCCCCCATGGACCCCAACCAGTTCCTGAAATACAGAGTCCACACAAAAACTGTGGTAGTTTTTGTGAGCTCAGCACTCTAGAAGTAGTGCTTCTAGATCAATAGATTGGTAATCAGCACAGTCACATGCTGAGAATCAGAATTAAGGAACCCCAGACAGACACAGTGGATGTGTTTGAGGTCTCCATGTTTGAACTGCTGTGGGTACCAAAGCTTCCTTAGCCAAATCTATTTTCTCCTAGAGCTAAATTCTCAACTGGTATAAACCAGCCTACTTTCATTACACCAAATAAGGATTTGGCTCTTAGCCTACAGAAGTAGATCCAACCCCAGCTTAATCAGCCAGGGCCATTCAAATCTTAAATACTAGAGACAATCAAAGGGGCTGTCCTGTTGTCACTGGCAGTGATAACAATTTTAGCATGAGCTTTTTGGACAGACCATTGAAGTGTGATGTCTTAACTGTGATTTACATTTTCTTAGCACCTTTCACAGATCAGGTCATCTGAAAGATCTTCACAGGAATATTCAATGTGTGAGCCTTAAACGTAATTTTAGAATGAGAGCTAAGCACTGATGTCTTTTGATGAGATTTAGAATACACTAAACTGATTTCTAACAGGGAATTCTGAGGGCCCTTTTCCACCACTCCCAACATACAATAGATTGGATATTGAAAGAATTTTAAGAAAATGGCTCAGGATATCAACTGTCATTATCCAAAATCACCTAACATAACAGCATTATAATTATTATTTGTACTCTGCCATGCATCAGTGTTCATGTCGCACTCCCCATCGGCACCTGGCCTAAGCCTGGGAAGCTAATGATTCAACCAGCAGACTAAATTCAGGGATGAATCCTGGTCATGTGCTACCTGAGGCATGTCGTGCATACGCTAAGAACATCTATAATGTGCTGGACACTGTCCAGACGCACAGGAGTGCACAGTTCCTGCCCAGAGAGCTAAGTTTGGCTCATTGACACTTAACAGCATATGTTGCACAGAATTATTATTAAAGCCCTGGAAGCTTCCTTTCAGCATGCACATTGAACTAGAACTGATTAAAAAACAGGACTTAATTTTAATGAAAACATCCCTTTTTTGACAAAATTTGAAAATGAAATTTGAAAAATGAAATTTGAGAAATGTGAAAATTTGAAAAATGAAATTTGAAAAATGAAAATTTTGGTTAAAATGAATATAGAAAACTTTTGAATAGCTGGACTCTGGACATCAATAGAGGATGCTACAGAGCAGTTTTGTTTTGTTTATTCAAATTTAACTTTTGGAATAGTTTGTAGTTATAGTTTGAGTCATGACCAACTGCTTTAAATGGTGCAACTGGACCGGATTTGGATTTTAATTATTTTTCTTTGTTTAAAATAAGCAAAAATCAAAAATATATATATGCTCCATTTTGCCCTCCAATTATGCCATCTTATCTAAGGACTTGAAAGAGAACTATTCAGCAGCCAATCAGAATAACCAGTTGTGTCCCTTCAATGTCAGACAGACGGTATAACTATGAAACTATCTTTCCATGCTAGCTACACGTTTGTGCTATGTGGGAAAGCAGAAGATCTACCTCAGGGTACTGCACATGCAACATAATACCCTCCCTGTTGTCCAGTGTTGTACCTATGTCTGGGCACATTGTGTATATTTCTCATTTGTCAACTTACAAGTCATGCAGCACATGGAACTTTCATCCTTTACCTTTTTTCTGCATATACTATTCTTTCCAAATCTGTCTCACTACCTTTCTTACTGATCAATAATACTTTGAGGTCTATGGCCTCAACCAGGTCTGTTATCTCTTCTTCTATTCTCATTCACCAGGGCCAATCTTCTCTCTCTTGTCCCAGTATTTTTAACATTGCACTTCTTCCTGCCATTAATACTGATCCATGGTAGATTCCTACACAGACACTAGCATGACCCAGTTACCTCACATTGTTCCAGCCTTGCCAGTTATAATCTTCTACTCCTATTGATAATTTGATCTTTCAGGAAGCATCACAGACTGACAAAGTTTGAGCTTCTGGGGATCCCAGTTCACTGTGGCATGTAATGATTGACAAAAGACCATATGAAAAGATGAGAAGACGGAACAACTAACGTTAATTTGGTCTCTGATTTTCAAGCACTGATTCACTTAGAGTGGTCTTAATGTAATTGCCTCAGGTCCTCAGTGAATTCTCCTCATATTCCTCCTCTAATAAAACAGATATATTCCATTATATTTAATAGTGTATTATGTTGGTGGTGTAAAACACAATGAAGAATTGATTTTTATTTTATATAAATATGTGACCCAATTTCTATGAACCTCTAGTGCAGACATTTTCCATTAAAGGTTTCCATTTTACTTCAGATAAATAACAGAGAGGGTGGAGGGATGACTACGTCCTCTGGATTTACTGACATAATAGCTGTCTATTCACTTGCTGTCTTTCACATATAAATTTTGGGGGGAATAGTCCTCCAAATGTACAGTATTTTGCTGATATTGTTTACTGTAGCATTTTGACTTTCCATGTCAATTATAATATCATCTCTCTACTGCATCTCTTACTGAAATATATATGCTGTTGAACATGGAATCAGCTACAGATTATGAATAATGAATTCACTCTATGAAGAAAATTAGAGGCTCAAAGATTGATGAGCCAGTAGGAGAGTATTTTAGTAGAGATATTGCTGCCACTTCTTCAAAAATTCAGGCGTTGTTCACCTCACATGAAGTAACAGCTTTCTTTTCCTGTTACTCTAGTTGTAAATAACATGTTCCAGAAATGAGAGAGGGAAATTACAAGTAACAGGACATATGAGAACTGCCAAAAGGGCCAACCAGCACTTCCTGGCATACAATGACAGGAAGGCAATGCTACACTATCTGCCCAACCCGGATTGCCTGATATACAATTATTCTAAAAGGAATAAAACAAATCCGTAGTATAAATGTGTACACAAGCTTTGTGTTAAAAATAAATAGTGTCAGATACTTTTCATTAGCAAACTATTTTATCAAAATGACTTGTTCACTTGGTTACAAGTGGTAATTACACCCTCTTCACACTCAAACATTTAAATAATTATCGGTTACAACATGAATATAAAATTGATATGTATTTATGATGTGCTTCCTGTCCTATCATTACTGATTACTAAACTACTGTGACTCTAGATTAATTGAAGGAAATAATGTTGTGGTTATGACAGCCCAATCCATTTCATGATAGCGAATTGCAATATTACAAATTCTTGACCTCGACATCAGTGAAAGAGTCAAGCAAAAGAAACAAATGGATTATAAGAGAAAAGGTGCACTATGAACCTGGTACATAGTATTGTATAGGGACACAAATAGCAGTAATGAGAATGGAAATTGTGATATGGAAGAACTGTAATTTTAAGATCCAAATATTCTGCTGGTGTAAATTGACCAAGCTCAATTGAAGTAAATGGAGCTGATTCAATTTACAGCAGCAGATTTTTGCTGATGGTATTTTGAATCCTCAGTGAAAATCCTATACTAATGAGTTCCACAGATTAACTATTCATTGTATAAAAACATACTTCCTTTTAAATAAGTTACTTTGTCCATGTAGTATGAGAGGGTAAATAACGACCTGGTTTACTTTCTCTATATGGTAGAGATTGTAGTATAGAATCTAGATACTAAACTGTGACAAAGTTGGATGTCCCCAGTCCCCAGACTGCTAGAGTTCTGATTCATTCCCTAACACTACTGAGTATAATCTCATGATTCCACCAGATGTCAACATGTAACTGCACCCAAACGGCCATTACGTTGGCTGGGGATCATATGAATGCAGTCTTCTCTATGGCATCTTACAGCAGAATTGCAACCTTCATCAGTAAATCTCCAAGTGCTTCACAAAGTTTGGTGAGTATCATTATCATCGTTTCATAAGTGGTGAAAGTGAGGATCAGAGAGGTAAGTGACTCCATCAATATATCTCAACAAGACAGTGGCAGAACTGGGAAAAGATTCCAGATCTACTTACTCCCAGTCGTTGTGCCTTGCTGCTAAGCCATGCTGCAATGTAACTTTAATTAGGGGTCCAATTATTGCAATACACATTCACTGTTGCTGCTTAGCTCTTCATTGACCCCAAATAAATAAATAATGTAGCTACTAGAAGAATTTCATCATGGTTGAAAAACAGTGACATATAAGTAGGACAAAATAAACACTTATTATCGGCATCCTAAAATCAATATTAAAAACAAGGCTGAAAGGATCAACAATAAAAGTAAAATGAAAAATCAAACAAGCATCTCTTTTAAATTAATGACAATATTTATAAAATAGATTTAAACACAGACTTAATATTTAGCTTTATTTAAATTTTGGCTCCCAAGAGAATTAAAAAACCAGCTGGGATTGTTGATCTAAGAGCGCCATGTCGGCTGGAGCAGACAGTGTAAGAACTGTGTGAGGTTCAATGTCAACAAGCTATAGTCTTGGAAAAAGTGAGTTTACTATTTTATGTTTAAATGTTTTTTCTGAGATAAGAGTGGAATTAGATGAAATTCTAGAGCAAATATACAGTTTGCTATTTAAACCCTAATTTGTGTATGTGGTTTGAAAAAAAAGGGAGAAATATATATATTTCACTCCACTCGTTACCACCAGTTGAACTGTATAATACAGTACTACACTAACATTAACATGAGGGTCAGATGGCTGTTCATGTTTCTGAAGCTAATAAAATGAGTTCCATGCTGTTTACTGTGTCGTTTAGAAGAGATCTTTAGGATTCAGGCCAAAAAAGTCAATCGAAGCTCAATTCAAAGTTAGTCAGCTATTCAGAGGTTATGAGTAACCATTGCTCTCATTTAGTTCCACAAAACAGAAAATCAGGGCACTTATTTTGGTGCCTCAATATGGATTCAGGTGCCTAACTTTTTGCACTTAGTAGTTAAGGTCATATCTGCTCTGCATGAATGTTTAAGATCCCATATCTCTTTTCATTAGGAAACAGGTTTGGCCTGGTATGTTTGACCATTTCCTTTAGTATGCTATTATGCAACATAACGTGCCTCTGCCTCATAGGTGGCTACATTTCCAAAGGCTGTATGTTTATAGTTTGGTATGTGAAATTCTTGAAAATCATTGTAATAATACAAGTATGATCATTAATGTTATTGAGTATATTAATAGTAGAAAGATTCTTATTTGAGATAGTTGGAAGAGAACATGATTCCTTTTCAGAAACTTTCCTGCTCTGCAGATTGGATTCAATTTGATCAATAATGAAAATTAGCTTGGTTTTAATGAAATCCCTAATTGTATCAACTCTGCTATAACTAACTCATATTTTTACTTATATTTATCTCACACCTCTGCACTTTGATTTATTTTCTGCATAAGAAATAGATCTAGTGAAATGCTACAAGAAAATCAAAAGAATTCTTGCAGTATCAGACAGGATCAGAAATATCACACATCTCATGAGAAAGCCAGTACCCCTCATCTTTTCAGCTTGATTTTCAGATCAAAGAAGTTGGCGTAAAATTAGATAAACAGACCAGGCAGAGAAGGGTGGGAAAATAAAAGCTGGTCTCCCTAAAGGTGAACTGAAAAGATTAGATCAGTTTAGAGTTAGGAACGAGCTACACGCTGATTTTCAATGACCTCTTCTTCCACCTCCTCTATTCTTTCCCATCATTCTGGTACATCAGAAAGAAAAGCATCAGAAAGAATCCACCATTGACGCTTGTGGAATCATTAACATCTTTGAAAGATGCATTCTGGCACATCTCTAGTGAACCCAGCAGAGCTGGGGGAATATCATGGTGGATAAAAATAATTTTAAAATATATGTTCAAATTTAGGTATGTGCAAACCATAGCTGGTTAATTGGCAGGGATGTGAGAATGATAGGAAGTAATTCAGAAGCTAAATAAGTACTTTTTATAATTCAAAAATGATCTAAGCTTTGAAATTCAATTTTAAAATAGACAACTTCCAGGTTGTGCCTTTTGACACACGAATCTTACAGAAAACAATTCAAACTCTGGCCACTTGATGCCAAAACTGATGCTACACTTTCTCTACCAACTATTTTAAGCTTCTATTAATGTAAAGGCTAAACAGAGATTTTGGGTGGACAAAGGGGTGGGGAAATGTGGAGTACAGACAAAGGCAAAAGAGACACAGAACGTTTTTTCAATGATCGCACAGTACTTTAAATGTTTGTTTTCATGAATTATTTCCTAATTAGAGTTATAAACAGTATGTTCTCAATAGAGGCTTTTTTCACCATAGTGAAGAGAACACAATGAGGATAGTAAGGTCACCTTTAGAACACTGCAAATTACCCAAGCCTGAAGGGAATCTTGTTCTCTCAAACATTTCCATCTCAGATCTGTCAGGTTATTGGTCAACATCTGTAGAGCTCTGATTGAGCAAAGAGCAAAGCACATGTTTAAGTCCAGATTCAGGAAGGTACTAAAGTGCATGCCTAACTTGAATAGGACTTAAGCATGTGCCTACATGCTTTGTTTAATAAGGACAGGTGTAAATGTGTGCTACTCACATGACTTGAAATGCCATACACTGTAACATCTTATGTGGGCATTTCTTTCCCACATTAAATTAATTCATATTGAGGTCTGATGATCTTTACCAAAGCACACTCATTTTCTAAGAAATAACAAGAAAGTGCTTTCAAAGCTCAGTTTATAGTGAAACATTTTTTTGTTGTTATTGCATATCTTTTTACCCCTGGGAACAATTTCCTGGTGATATACAATACTGATACTCTTTACCATCAGTTTCTTGGCATTCTAATTTCTGATGCATCTAGCTGGACAATAAACTTGCCTGACAAATGTGAGCCCTGACACACAGGAGCTGTACATATTTTTTTTTAATAGTCCTAAAGGCATCTTTTATATCACCAGACCTCCTGCCCCTTTCTGTTTCAAGTCAGCTGGCATAGCAGAAACTTCGGAAAATCTCTAGGATAAATACCTATAATATCTCAGTAGGCCAAAAATAACTACATCACTCTCTGTCCTCTGGTAACAGCTCTGGCCTCTAAAATAACTATCTGATCATAAGTATCAAGTATCTTATTGATCATAAGTATCAATAAGTATCTGATCATTTTTCAGATCAGATGAATGAACAGATTCATTTACAATTAGAACTGACCTGATCTGAACTGTCAGGAAAAACCTTTTGAGATTTGAAAAAATTTGGATAATTTTATTTATTTGATACATATTTGTCCATTTGGCTATATTAACATTTTATACCTTTCAAAATAAATTAATAAACACAGAGCCAAACTAGCCAGAAAGCTGTCCTGATGCAGCAGCTGAGGCTCATCCATGCATATGATTCCCCAGGTTGTGTAAGGCTGATGTACCCAGCTTTAAACTGCTTTCTTCCAGCCCTCTCCCACAACCCTGTGGTAATGCAGGAATTAATGGGGCTCCTTGCAGGCACTGTATTAATGTAGGCCCCTGAAGGAATGGGACTTAATATTAGATAGGATTTCCCAATTTCAATTTCCAGTGGGAGTTTTGCCTGAGTAAAGGCTGCAGGATTTTGCCTCAAGAGAGCATTCATTCTCTGTTGGGAACTGAGGCCACCAGACTACATTGATCCCTGGCTTTCCTTTAGTTTGCCACTTTGTGACTGCTGGGCCAAAAGAAACAATCTGGACAATATTTTCTGTGCTATTTGGTAGCTGGTGTGCCAAGTGGACAATGACCTTATTTATTTTAGGCATGATTTGTTGTGCCAGCTTTTCCTCCATTTTGAACTGTGCAAAAATCCATATTCCCTGGTTACATAACATTAGAAATATATCATTTTTAAAAGATATGCTCACATGCTGGCTGTGAGCTGTAATTAAATCAATAGTCCTTGTGGACTCTGCATTAACTAGCACAATAGGTACAGCCATAGCCTGAGGTATTCCTTCCTGCCTACATTTTTATTTTATTTTTTGCACATCTGCTTCCGATCTTGTCTTTTAAAGAGCAACAAACTGAATGTAAAATGATTCCCCCTAGGCTGTCTAGTTGGCCACCTTACTTGTATTTTGCTGCCTTACAAAATTATAAAGCATAGAGGTAGAAAAGGCCTGTTACTGTAAATCAGTCAGCCCACCTCCTTGCCAGAAGATGGGCTGACTGTCTTCCTGACCATTCTATCTTGTCTGCATATTACTAAACTCTAATGAAGGCAGTTCCATCATTTCCTTTGGAAGATTATCACAGTCCATAGTGTGCCTGATCTTATCATTGGATTGTTTCCCCATGGTGTCA
The DNA here is from genome assembly GCA_007922305.1 of Dermatemys mawii. Taxonomy (NCBI): domain Eukaryota; kingdom Metazoa; phylum Chordata; order Testudines; family Dermatemydidae; genus Dermatemys; species Dermatemys mawii. The sequence goes on from ML677326.1 coordinate 78,439,941, forward strand.
AGCTGTAATTTCTTCTTGCTCTGTATCATCTAATTATTTATAGAAAGGAAGGATGGTCCTGGGAGGTCTGGCTTCAAGTCGCTGGCACAACTACAGACTTCTTGTGTGACTTTGGATGAGTCACTTAGTCCCTCTGTGCCTCAGTCCCCTCTCTGTAAAAAGGAGTGTTGTGAAGATAAATGTATTAAAGACTGTGAGTTGCTCAGATGGGAGTATTTACTTTTGATGGCTATTTCCAGCTATTCCTTCCTCGACTGTTCTGAACACCTCTTCTATGATATACCATTTATACTCATTCATTAGCCCTTCATTTACAAACTGACCCACACCACCCAAGATGGTTAGGTAAAAATAGCAAAAACTATATGACTCTTTCATAAGCCGACCCTGTATTTCAGGAGTTGCCACCTTTGGCTCCCAGACCATCAGGATAAGCCACTGGTGGGTCGGGACCTTTTGTTTATTTGGAGTGTCTGCAAGCACAGAACCCTTCAGCTCCCAGTGGCAGTGGTTTGCAGTTCCCAGCCAATGGGAACTGTGGGAAATGGCACCACTTCCCACAGTTCCCAATGGCTGGGAATGGCGAACCGACTTCCTGCAGCTCCCATTGTCTGGGAACGGCAAACTGCAGCCATAGGGAGCTGAGGGGCTCCATGCCTGCAGGCACTCCAGGTAAACAAAACAACAGTGTATTAGATATTTAATGCAATAATTCCATAGAGTTTAAAATCATCAAATTTTAGACTTGTTTATAAGCCAACCCATGCTCTTCACTTTTTTACCAAAAATATTCAGCTTATGACCAAGTATATATGGTACATAGTCTCTACTGGCTTTAACACCAGAGGTCAGCCTCTCAAAGGACTTGAATATCTTAATTGCCTTCCTCTGGACCATTTCCAATTTGTTTATTTATTGAAACTTCCTCCAGTATTTCAAATGCAATCAGAATATTAATTTTTCTTTATGGAATTTTAAGTAGTTTGAGGATTGGTTTGGTTGTAGTCAGGAGTTTCTAAGCCAAGTGCTGTCCAGGGCATCCCAGATTCAGAATTCCTTGTGGAGATTCCAGATTCCTTGTGGAGGTGGGGAAGGGATCTAATATGCTGCATTTCCCTTAATTCTTCAAAGAGGTGCCTTTTCTTCTGCTAGAATTTTAATGAAAAAAATGCTACTCTCTCCCTTTCCATATATTCTAAAGTTCATATATATTGAGGCAGATTTAGAGTGAGCAGTTGTAAATTTCTATATCTATTGTACAGAAATTCAGACTATATTCAATTAATTGATGTCATGGGGCAGCACAGGTTTCCTTCCCCTAGTGCCTGTGCCCCGTGCTTAGGCTGGTGAAAGAAAAGGTCTCAGACACTCTACTCTGGTGCTTCACCCATGCTCTTTTATTTACAGTGCTGATATAGTCCCAACTTCCCCAAAACCAGGCCTCTCACAGTCCCCTCACCAGGACCTCTAGCCCCTTGAGGCTTGTCTCAACCTGCAGAGACAGAGCTAGATGCCCCCTATCCTCCTGCCTGGCTAGTCTCCTTCTCTGAGCTCTTCTCTGGGTTTGTACTCTTCCCCAGTCATCAGCCCCAGTGGTTCCACCTGGCTCAGTAGGTTGCACTGAGCCTGCCCTAATTAGTGCCTTCAGCTGGGCTCCCTGCTCAAGTTTTTAGCCTTTTAACCCAGCCACACTGCAGGGAAGCAGGGTCTTTAGCAGGCAGCAGAGTCATTTAAAACCTCTGCCCTGTGACAATTGGCCTTTCAGTATTTATGAAGTGATGATAGTTTATACTGCAGATGAATAACTATTACTAGAATTGCTCTTTAATTTCCCACTTTCAACAAAATACACTATGTAGTTGCTAAAATTTGAAAAATAAAGCACATAAGCACAAGGAACATGCTTAAGGAATGTGCTTTGTTGAATAGGGGACCTATATGAAGAAACTGGGTTGCTTATTGCAAATCCAGACTCCCAAAGCTTTAAGCACAGATGTATCAGCAAGAACCCTTGAATGGAGAAGCAAAAACCCAGATTACAGTGAGCTTGTTTATTGTGTCCGAGAAAGAAGTGCCTGTAACAGGTATTACAAGAGGAGGAAAAAAGATTAACCTGAGAAATCACAGTGGTAAGATTAAAGAGAGTTGTACAGCTCACACTAATATGACAATTTAGTTCACAGAAGACTGAGGATTTTGAGAATCTGCTTTCTATCGTGAAATTCTTGTAGCCAAGTGCTAAAGAAACTGTGTAAATAATGTGGCTACTCATTGTTTTAATGCCTGATCATTTTTTTAGTATTAGTAACTGACAATTAAGACTGCAATTCCACTTTCTGGAATTTTCCTGCACCTCCTACAGTGTATTTCACTTTCTTCTCCAAGAAATGTCAAAACTTTGTGCTTCGTATGACAGCAGTGACACAGTGAAAAGATAAGACAAAATCATTCATTGCTCTTATCTGTGAAAGCAACTTACTTGCTGCCACTTTGGAATGTGCATGCTAAATTTGCATTATTTCTGGTGAATAGGTGTCAGATTTGCAATCTTTTCTAAGACAAATGGAACCTTCATTTTTTTTATATGTTTGTTGCTGACTGAACAAAACATATCATATGCTAGCCTGGATTTAACACATTTAACTCTGAAATGCATCAGCTATACTTTTCTCATGGTAATTGTAGCATTTCATGGCTTTCATGCTCTTTGTAACATTGTGATTGATTTAAAAGGGGCCCTTGCTCTTCAGTGACTAATGCAGGACGGGAAAAAAGAATGGGAACACAATTCCAAATGCAGTACACATTTCAGGGATGCTGTGTACCTGTGAATCTTAATTGACAGAGTGAGGAATCAAAAACCAAATAAAGGCAGAACGTTGAAATTAAGAAACACATTTGCACAGATTATTTTGGTTCTTGTTGGTTTCCGTTTATAGATTACAAGACTTGAAACATCACTATAAAGAGCAGAAAGAGCAGTCCAAGTAACTGAAAATTAGAGATAGGAGCTGCAAGGCTGAGAACACTGTTCTGAATGTTTTGTTGGCAGTCACCTTGAATTTCTCACTTTATTCCTCCATGATTGCTTATTGTTTAACCCAGTCTCAAATCAGCTGCATGCACACAATTGGCAAACAAAACATAGGTCCCACATTTTGAAAATCTGTACTTCACTAATTTCTGTCTGTGGGTCAGTTCTCAAATTTCTCTTATTGTTCACAGATCTTTCACAAGGATCTGTAACTCTTCCCCACACACAGTTTAGCTGAACATTTTTCTTAGATGTTTATGAAGGCCTTCTGATCAGACACTCACTCTCATATGCCAGTTGATGCTTATCTAAACCTCTTTGGGTGAGAAACCCAATTGAAAGTGTGTTGAGAGCTGGCTTCTTTGCAAAATTTCTGGTCGTTTCTAGCTTCACAGAAGATGGAAATAGTATGAAAATTACTGTTGTTGTTGCATCTAGAACTTCTGCCTCTGGCTGAAAACTGAAGGGGAGAAATTAATAAATAAATTTAAAACTTCTTTGGAAAATCATTTCAGTTTGGGGTGAAAGTTTAGCCTGTTCCATATTTTAGTTCGCTCATCACTTGCTGTTGTGGTATTAATCCAGCATCCAGGCTAAATTTTAAAGTCCCTAATTTATCTGCAGACTCCTTTGTCATTTCAGTTGGATAAGTTACTGTTCAAATATTAGATATTATTTTGATATGACAGTTGGCAATGCCAACACATGACTATAGTCAATTACATGCATGTTTTTTCAAAAAAGAAACAGACAGGATCTTATGAATATTTATAATCTTGAATTTACTTTACTGAAATGTGGAAATAAAAATGTTTGTCCTAAGGTTTTATAGTATTTTATCCCTAAGGTTCACTGATTCTTTTGGCATTAATAAATCAGTGTGACAACTCCAAAGACCTCAAGGTCTCCAAACTAGACATGTCAAAAGAACTGTAAAGAGCTAAGTTTAGGAAAATGTCTCAGCCAATATCTATTCATTTCCGCAATGCGCTACGACATACTTGAAAGAAAGGGGATAAAAATTGAAGATCACTTTTTTCCCCAATAAACTCCTTCCTGATGAAAATGTTGTGAAATAAGCAATATGGTGAAGTAAGGGATGTGTTCCTTAAATTTTCTGCAACAAAACAAAATTAGAAGCTGTAAATGTTTGAATGTAGGTATGTTTGCATGCAGAAACATTTATTTTACCTTTACAGATTTACTTTTCCTGGAAGTTTTTTTTACATTTTGACTGTTTTTCATAGTATATGTACAGAAGAAAGCAGGAACTGGATTAATACTGTGCAAGGTCCTGCAAAGTATAAGAGAACATTGCTACATCATTTGTATTTGCTGATCTGTGATGTCAAAAAGGGCTTCATTTGGGATGATGCTGCATTTAACTACAGAAGTGTTAAAGAGTACTAATATTATGGGTGTCACACAAAGATTCATCAGTAGACTCTGTGGCTTTGACGTTCCAGTGTTTCAAATTTTTGAATTGCCTAGGAACAGATTTTTATTCAATTGAATGAGGAGAGTGAAGACTGTGAGTCTTCAGTGTAAAACCATGGCATGCTGAGTGTGTCCAGAATCTTCCATGAAGGGATCCTGAATGTAATCGAGCTATCCTCATAAAGAAGTTCTAAAGTTTATAAAACCAAGTTAAAATTAAATTAATTTCTAATTAAAAAGCCCCTAATAAATTCATTTACACCCATGTCCTCTGCACTAAGTTGGGCAGGAAACAGTTTCCCATCCTAGGAAAAAAAATGAGATTTCTAAAAGTTTTCTTGTTCTGCATCAATACATAACACAGACATTTTGATTTTTTTTTTTGGCAGGAAGGACTGATTCAGAATAGGGCCTTTAATCTAGGTCTCCTACAACATTATTTCACATACAACTTTACATATCTAATTTTGAAAATCAGCCCCTAAATATTTCCTTATGCTACAACTGCTCTTGATCGTGCATAGATTTTACAGGAAAAGTTCAGGCACTTTTTGGACCCCCCACAAAGCATTCACATACCCCTAAGTGGCTGTAGAACACAGCTACGGAGTCGCTGTTATTGTAGATGCAGATAGCAGTGAAAGAGAGTTTTTTTCTTAGAATTTAATGACATGAGAATGATGATTCAGCTACGGAACTGTTTTTTATTTTCTTGTCTCACTAGAAACTTGTAACGCTAGATTTAAATTCTCAGTGGCCCTAATAGCATTCAGACCCTTTTATTCTTCTGGGGTTGCTAATTGCTTAAACACTTGTGTTTAAAAATGTTTTTAAGTTTATCCCCTAGGAAAAAGATCAATCCCATTAACTGAGCATAATGAAATTGTCTTTATTATAGTGACCAGTTGTATACTTTGTCTCTACTGAACTCTGCTAACGTTCAGTTCTAATCTCCTTCAGCAGATCTTTCTGTGTCTTACTGTAATTCCCTTCCCCAAGCAAATGCTAGGCTAAAGTCTGGAAACTCACTTTATTGGGCATTTTATCCTTGTTAAATTCTTTGAGAGATTTATTCTCTTATCCTGTAATCAAGAATTTGTTCTTTTTCCACCCCAGGAGACAAGGCAGTAAGCAGTCCTTGGCAAGAGTTCACTATGTTTACTCTACCATATGTACTCTGGTAGATTAAATATGGAGATTTAACTGGTTCCTGCAGGTGAGAGGGCAGGTGGGAACCCAGCAAGATCACTTTCTCACTTCACGCCAGAAATATGGCATAGGCAATGAGCTTTCTGTGTGTGTGAGTGAAGAGACTTGTATGTCTGCCTTCATTGCTCTGTACAGCATACTCACTGGCTATCACATTGAGCAACACATGATTATCAATAATAGAGGTGCCCTGACCAAACCATTTTGACCAGGAACCCAAGTGAAGAAGATTGAGTCCCCACAATGAGAGTAACAGGAAAGAAATGAGATTAAATTAAGAAATTTGCAAAAAGAGAATATGGTAGAATTACATGTAAGGAGTGCAAAACCAGACGATTTATTATTCGAAATGTCCAGCTGTTTGAAGTTGCTTCTGAGAAGGCAAGCTTCTGTCATCCTTACTCAGACTGAGCACCGCTGCATCTCATGAGTAGTTCCACTGAAATCACAATGTGAGTAAAGGAGTCAGAATCTAGCCCCTCTATGACCAATCTTGTCACCAAAGTGTTTTCACTTCCATGTAGTCCATAAGGGAAGAAGATGTGATCCTTCCAGACTCTGGTTCTGCTTGCTATCTAGATGTGTTTTCTGGCTGGGGGTTCACACAGGGTTCTATGATAATTTGCCATGATACAATACACACAAATTAAAATGTAACCTTTTAGGGGCAGTGATCATATTTTTCTTATGCATCTCTACAGTGCTTAGCACAGTAGAGTCATAACCCCTGATTCAGGCCCTTAGGCCCTATCTCAATACAAATAATAAATAACAGGAGCAAAGTGGAGTGGAGGACAGGTTTGCCCAAAGCAATTTTGTTTGGTTGGCATGTATAAATCAATGTGACAACTCAGAAGACTCGAGGTCCCCAAACTAGACATGTCAAAAGAATTATAAAAAGTATTGTTTAAAAAATGCCTGTTTCAGTCTGTTTATATTTTTGAATGTGTTTTGACTAATGCTGGAGGTTTGTCACAGATGTGATCCCTGAATTTTATTTTCACTTCTTTCAATCTAACAGGGACTTTTGATATTTTGTTGGGTGTGTTGATGTTGTTTGAATTATTTACCATCAAATCAATCTATGAGCTGCAAAATTCATCCCTGAACTTCCTAGCAGGCTTTTAGAGAACAGGCACTTTGCAACAAAAATGAAAAAAATGAGACTACCAAGTTCTTAACTTCTTAATTGCCTCATGAGTCATGAAAGAATTTCTCTCCCTGAGGTTTAAAAAAAAATGGGGAGAGGAATGTATGTAAAAGCTTGTATATGAAAGCTCTTCTCTCAGAACAGCTCAGCATTATTCTAGCACATTCATTCTTCATAATATTTGCATTAATTATGGGAACCGAAAGTGTGTTTGAGATACAAAACACTGTCTTCTGCCTTGGTATTTTATTCTCGCTTCCTTCTTCATGACTTCCATTTTCCTTTTTCCTAAGAATGAACATGTTCAAATAAAATGTTCAATCACACCCTTAATCATAATATGTCAGTCACAATGCTGGTTTTGCACCCCCACCATAGACAACTTTGGGATGCAGGGACCAGAGATAGCAACAATCACCTAGACCATGAAAAATTACAAGGTGGTGCTGGAGTTACAGTGGATATATGTAGCTTGTATTTAGGTGTGGTTTTCAATGCTTCGGAGCGGTCTTTGACCAAAGAATGACACTGTTCCAGTTCCAATGTTGTCCTATAAGAATTTAGAAAAATGATGCTAATAGCATAGGTGTTAATTGAAGTGATACCAAGATGTAGAAATTAAATGTAAATGTCCCTGTCAGATCTTCTAGTCCTGGCTCATTATATGGAAAGTACTGAATAAATCACCTAAATTTCTGAATGAAAGCTAAAGAAAGAATTAAAAAAAACTCACTGGTGCAAAAACAGCGCAAGGCATGTACTTATTCATACAAACTGTTGGAAGACAGACAGTGACATGACAGTCATATTAGAGATCAGGGTCCACACAATAGTCCATGTAACTGTCAAGTCTAATTGGTGAAAAAATAGAGGTAGAGAGAGCAGATTATCCAATACAACAATTGTTCATAATGATTATTGATGACAGTCACTGGTGGAAGAGATTCTGATACTTTTTGTCCATTTCTAGCATCTCACCTATTTAAAATCTCTTTAAACGAGGGCAAAGAATACATAGATCTGTCCAACTGGATTGTTATCATCCTTGCCATTAGAGTTGTTATATATTACAGCAGTAGAGAAGAATAATGCTACCAATAGCAGACAACTCAAATGAGTAAAAATGCAACAGGAGACAAAATCTTGTGCACTTTGCAATCTATTTTGTGAGTCTGCAGAGTTCACATAAGATGTTTGACTTTGCAAGCCACTGGGCCCTGTAAGTTTTAAATACATGATTTTGCATGGATGTATGGATTTTTTTAAAAGATTTCTAGTTAAATGAAAGCTTGTACTTCACTACATATTATGAAATCGATAATCCCCCAAAGCTATTTTGGCATAAGAGGTATCCTATAAAGAATACAAAATGAGTGCATGATCATGTGGTGTGATATATAAAGATTTTATTGGCAGAGGTTTGAAATGACCACATTAGTCTCAGGAGCAAAGCCATGCACAAGTACGTTAGGCAAGTCATCCTAAAATAGTGCCAATAAAACTGGATACCACACAGTACCATTGTGTATTCTGCATAAACTATTTATTTTATCCAAGTTCTATTTTCTGGGAAAGTTTAAAATAAGTGTTACAAGCTCTGTTTTCCATATCCTTCTATACCATGAAACCAAACATACAGACCTCGGAAGGACAGTAACATAAGTAACGAATTTTAGAAAACCTCAGTCTAATATGATCTGAAATAGCTTCTCCATACAAAATACTATCACAGCTGTTAGGAATGATATTTTATGATCCATCAGGGCTACTAATAAGAATGCCATGAGGGTCAATGGAAAGAGTCACATTGACTTTAAGGGGAGCTGAATCATGTCCTAAGGAAAAAGCCCAAATTCCTTGATTTTGTGATTAAGGAGATATTGGACCTTAAACCTATCATAGGTCCAGGACTGACTATTGCCCCAGATTAGGATTTGGGACAATGTATTTACTTGTTTGTTTGTTTTAACCAGAAAGGCCAAGAGGGGATAGGATAACAAAGTTTTAGGGTACTCTTTTTTCTTTTAAAGGTAATTGTTTGACAGCTGGTCAGAGGTTTGGGTTTCTTAGCAGTAATCTTGGAGAGAGAGATTGGTGGACATAGTGTAAGTGAGGAGGTCAAAATGTGCAATACTCTACCTCATGGATGCTCATTTTAAGGGTTCTGGAATTTGTCATTTAGATATCACTATTGCAACATATGTAGAATAAATACTATTATATTTCATATAATCCACCTAAACTTTTCACAGTACCACTCTGTGTTTTTATTCATGTTTTTTTATTGTTTGTGTTTGTATATCGTACTCTGCCCACTCTCTGCTCAAACTTTTGTTATTAATCCACAGTGGCACTAATAGCTGGCACTGGAAAAGTTTCTACATTGGCTGTTTTTTCAGGGTTGACCATTTTGAATGAATTTCTATTTTATGACACTGGTTCAGATAGCCTAACCCACACACATTCTTTGTGATTTTTACTCTGATCCTCTGTGGCCACAAGCACAACTAGAAACAGGGCTCTGTCTTTTGGTCCTACCATTTCAATGATGAACACTAAAGGCTTTTCACATCACAACAATCACTTTCTTCAATTGGATACCTCACATGCAGATGTAATGTAAGCCTTATTCCCACTTTCCCATCGGTGAGGTAAAGGCTGACTGAGGAGGAGTACCCTCCAGGTCAGTTATGGGGTAATTTGGTCTGTTTGCTGAACACATTCTGGTTCTCTTCTGCATTGAGCTTGACAATGCTACTGAGCAGTGTCTCATGCCAGTGGTTATACAATCCCTTTGGTGACTATGTAAGCTACATTCCTTCAGCAAAACATTTGAGGCCATTATGCTCATTTTATTTGATTATAGGATGGACATTAAATTTTACTGTATGCTCCAAGGGAAAAAAATGTTTGCTACCAAAGCCATCGTAGCACACAGAGAGACACGTACATTTGTGACTTTAAAGCAAACAGGCTTGAAGTTTTGGGGGATTGTTGCCCATTTCTTAAAATAAAGTTTCTGTTGATGTAAGTGGATACAACCTGGACATTAACTCCTAGATACCATGAGACCTATAATGTGGTATCAGAAATCCATATGTTAAATCACTTTCCTTTAAAAATACAATTTGTCTGACCTGAAAAAAGACACACTTAGTCTTTTCAAAATATTGAAGATTACTCATTGGGGAAGGTTGGGAGTGTGGGGCTTTTTTTTTTTTACCAGCTTGGATAAGCTTAATCAGTCACTGACTCCAAATATCAATGTACACTGGCTGCACTTATTTTTGCATCTATAGATAGATTTAGTTATCTTCATATCTGCAGTACTCGCTGCACCTTTCTACAATTGCTAGGAGCAGCACTGGTACCAGCAGCATGTAGTTGTGGTACCCCAGAAGCAATGCACAGACTAATTTCCCTACTTCATCCTTACTATACCCTTTTTCTAATGCAACTTACCTCCCCTTTCAAATTGCTTAACAGTGCTAGATCATGACTGGGATCTTGGAACCAGACTCCACTTGTTTTTCACCTATGCCCACCCATCCATGCATTTCCTATACACATGCATCAACCTGTTCCCTTCCCCCCTTCCCCACAGCAGTATATAGTAAAGAACTTTCTTATCCTACCCCCACCGGATGTTTCCCCCTGGGGGTTTCACCATTGACTTCAGCAGTTGACTTCAGGAGGAGCAGGAGCAGTTACCAAAAGTTCAAAAAGATTTAGAAACATCTGGCATATACGTTAATACTAAAATGAGTGATGCTACCACCATTGTTTAGGTAGGTGAACATCTGGTCATAGATCTCTGGAATTTTAGTTAGCATGGGGAGGAGCAGCAATACCTTTTCCTCCCTCTTCAGCCTTCATGCATGGAAAGGATTTGAGCAGAGAACAAGGCACATAGTTCCCACTCCCACAGCCTGATTGCCCCATCTTATGGGGGCATCTTATGGGGACCTAATGATAAACCTTATGGGCATCTTATGAAGGGGAGTAAAAAGGACTTTTCCCACTTTGCAAATTGGCACCTAGCAATGGATGGGAGTTGTCTCTCTCAGTGCACACAGGGGAAGATGGGTAATGGTGAGACGGTGTTGGGGATTATTTGGCATTGCTGTATGGCAGGCTAGCACAGATTAATGGTTCATACAGCTCAGTATAGGTTAACTGAGGTTGAAGGGGACTAGAGTTGCTGCTGGAGTCTGGTCATTGGCTGGGCCCCTGCTGTGCATTGCAGGCTTCACTGCAGTGTTGTCAGCCCCAGGGATCAAAAGACATATCTCAGCTTCCAGAAACCATGAGATTAGCTTTAAAATAATGAGATTTTAAAAATAATAGAAAAGTGTAGGAATCTTTTTATTTGCCTTCTGGTTTTTAAAGCTTCAGGTTGCCCTGAAATGTGAACTGAGTGTTTCTCCCTAACCATGAGGACACAAGTCTTTTATTTTCTTTCCTTCAGTAATGAGAGATCACTTGACTTCATCAGGGGAACTTTAAGAAAACACCAAATATATGAGACTTGTCAACACTGGAAGATGCCACTGAAATCCTCATTCTGCCCACAAGGGGCCTTCTTGATCTTGATCCCTCGGAGGACTTCAAGGAGAGGGCTAGATATAGCCTCCTCTTAAGGACTGTCTTTACAGCTTTTGGTTTGGAAACCACACTGGACTTAGTTTTCATGGGGAGGAGTCACACATAAAGAAAGTTGCAGCCTTCACTTTAAACACATCTCTGTGTGTGGTATCTTATTCACGGCAGCATCTGGGCCAGACTATAGGCTTCATAAAAATTAGGCTTTTTTAAAAGACAGGTAAATCCTTTGGTACCCATAGGGATAATTGCTTGAATTTCATTGTTTATACAGAAGTCCATACAACCCCTTGTAGGCATAGCATTCTGGTTTCCCACTTTCTGTTTATAGTTAGACTCCTGTAAATGTGGAGCTGTTTCTTAACTGGACTATTTTACTGTCCTTGCAGCTTATCCTGTATCTATGCTCATTATGTTCCTACAAAGAAAGTGTTGTGTACCCTAAAGATAATTTGATAAATGTTGTGTCAGCAGTTTCTAAAAAGGCTTCAGTTATCAAAACTGGCAGACATTGAACAGACAACGTCTCAGAATAATTGATATGGACGACAGGGTAAGCATTGAGCCTCCCAGTAGGTTAACCACCTGTGCAAACAGCACTTCCAACTTCAATTTCTGTTGCTGGCTTCTGAACGATCAATTATTTATGGTTTTTCAGAGATTTCACTGATGGAAAAAAAAATTATCCAGACCTGTTTTAAAAAAGTAACTTTATCATCATACTTCAGTTTTGCAATTATAACCTTTGTCTTTTTTCTGCTCTGAATGTCATCAGTTTTTCAATGAAACAGCTTAATTTTACTTTGTAGGATCACTTAGTTGGGGGTTGGTCCAGGTGTGAGCAGCAAGTGAGAGTAGATGACCTAATGAGGTCCCTTCCAACCCTGATATTCTTTGATTCTATAATACTGGTGTAATTCCGAACGGATCCCATATTCCATGTATGTTTCCATATTCACTCACCTTCATATCTTCAAACTTCAGACTGTTTTTCGCAGCTTAGAAACATGGCTAGCCCACAACATTTGAGCTCCCTGAGGTGGGGAGCTCAAATGAGATCCCCCTGCCCCTTGCTTGGGCCAAAACTTTGAAAGGTCTCTTGTGCCCTCCTTCCTCCAGCACGGCGCTCCACCATCTTTGGGCATCTAGAACAGAGAGAATACATATGCACCCGCAGTAGACATAATTTTCTACACTCTGGGTCCTAGTAGCGCCCCCTCCCCCACAGTATGGCACCTGAGATGGCCGACTCAGTTTACCTCATGATAAGGCCAGCCCTGCTAAGAAAGTAACCATATGGGCTCAGATTACTATTGTTCTGAGGGCCATACATTATGTTATCAAGAGACCAAGGAATAATCTGGATAAGAAAAAGGGGCTAATTATATGATGTATGTTTTCAGCAAGGAACAAATACTAATGACAATAGCAATCTGCTATGAAATTGCCCTTTTTCATAATTCAAATTCCCCTATTTATCTTCTCATAACTCAAGAACAAAGAAATATTCAATGAAACTGAAGAGCATCAAATTTAGAATTCATTAACGGAAATACTCTTTTTACACAATTCATAATAAACTTTTATTACTTAAAATGGATTAGACATTTAATAAGGAGGGCAACCAGAGTAATTATATAGATGAATAATTTTATTTTTTAGAAAGGCTATCAACACTTATAATTCAGGGATACTACTTCTCATATGAGCCTATTATCACATAAGTGACCACTACAGACTAGTCTGAATGCATCATTTTCTGCTTTAGAAAATATTAAATGAAACAACCCTAATAATAGATATCTAGACTATGTTATAGCATTATTGTTTGATTAGGATGGATACTGAAGGATAGAACTGTATTAAGGTGTATGTTCTTAGAGCAGGGACTATGTCTCCTTCTGCTGTAGTACCTCTTCAAGAATATTTCCCATGCTCAGCTGATAGTAAAGAAGTTAAGAATTGGATAAAAAAATTTCATTTTGTAAAATATAGCAAAATTTCAAGTGTGGTGAACATTGAGAAAGATTTCATTCAATGAAAATGTCACTTCGATCACTGCTTGTGATTTTCCCATTATTCTGTACGCTTTCACAGACATTTCTGTAAAGCGTTACATTTTATGATATACTATGATATTATATTATAAAATCCATGTATCCTTTCCTCTCTCATATCCACAGCCCCATTTTACAGATAGGGAAACTAGAGTACACAGTAGTTGTAAAGTGTTTGAAGCCAAGCCAGATGGCAGAGGCTGGAACAGACCTCATAGACCCTTGTTCTGTGCTATTACCTCAAAAGCTTCCTTCCTCCCTTGAACATTAAAATATCATTCTCATGTTTCACCCTGTCACAGTGTGAGGGACCCCAGTTACCTGTGAGCTCCCTGAGACTGAATGCTTCAAAACATGACTTAAAACAGCCTGCCCCAAATTACCATCCATACAAGGATTATCTCCGTGCCTGGTGTGTTATTGATGTTCAATAGATTTTGTAACCATTATTCTCAAAGACCATGGTTCAAAAAGTGTCATTACAGAAAGTTGGCAGTGTTGTTGTAGTCATGTTGGTCCCAGGATATTAGAGAGATAAGCTGGGTAAGGGTAATATCTTTTATTGAACCAACTTCTGCTGGTGAGAGAGAGAAGCTTTTGAGCTTCCACAGAGGAGATTTCTATGTAAGCTCGAAAGCTTCTCTCTCTCATCAGTAGATGTTGGTTCAATAAAAGATACCATGTGACACACCCTGTCTCTCTAATTACAGAAACTGGCATCCTCTGATGTGGTAAATGTGAACTATTCAGAATGTGTCTGAGCAGTGTGACAGGTTGACTATTCTATAACCAACACCTGGTTTACTTTAAAAAGGAGAATATTACATCATTTTCACATCATTGTGGAAGCATGAAGGAAGCATTCCTTACTTTCACTGAAGTAAAAATTTGCCTCCTCTTCTTTCAGAGTTTGCATAGGAATTGTCACTAGATCAATGGCCTATCTAGCTAATCCAAGATTCTGCCTCTCAGAATGACCTGTAGCTGAAGGGTCAGAGGCTGCAAAGAAGGATCAAAAGAGTCTGATCTGATAAGAATTTGAGATCAGCGTCAATAGGTTCAGATTCTTATGCAATTTTATTTATTTGTATATATAACCTAGCAGCAAATAGAACTGCTCAAAATTGATTTCTTCTCCCTCCCACCATCCAACTGTTCAACCTACAAGCAGCTTCCCAAAAATGAGTAGACAAAACATCAAACCTTCTCCTTCCTGCTGTTAATAAATCAGATAGCCATTTGCTTGACCATATTTTGGTTTGTCAGTGTCAGTCAGGTTTATTGTTCTGAGACACACTAATGTTTTTTAAATTTAAGATAAGTATATTAATATGCATGTTAAAAATTGGTAAGTTTTAACTGCATCCTGATATTGGGCTTCACTTTGGATAATAGATTTAATCTAAAAAACTGGGAAAAGCATTATAATAATGTGTCCCAAAGTGCTGCATACAGGAGGAGTGAAACAGAAATTTGGAGTAGTGACATTACAATGGTTTTGGTAATTAGCTACTACATAATGCTATCATATTATAGGTCACCTTTACTGCTAGTTGTTGCAATTTGGTAAACTTCACCAAGTAGAAGACAGAAGTGGCTGCCAAGAAGTACTTGCGGCTGTTATCACCTTCCCTAAAGAGGTCTGCCCTGAAAGAATCAGTTTTCTATTCACCCACTGCAATTAATGCTCTTCCCACATGGAGATTTTTTTTCTTCCTCTGAACTCTGTCATCTCAGGGTCAGATTTTGTCCACAGCCTCTTTTAGCACAAGTAGGCACAGAGTTAAGGAATAGCTGCATTAATGGAAGGGGAGAATCTCCAGAGTAGAAAAATGGAAAGAAAAAGAGAGATTGGGATAGAGACAAAAGTGGGTGTTTAGTGATAATGGTAAAGAATCACAGATAGAGCCACTTTCTTCTAACACTGGACAAGGAATTTTATTAGAAATAAGAAAAAATATCCCCCTAAACTTCCCTCCATCTTAGTGTTTTCTGCCAAATTTCTAACTTTATCCTTTTCCAGGCCCCTCATTGTTCATTATTTCAACAAACTTCACATATATTGGTTCTCCTTTCAGCAAAACCTTTTCAAAGAACACTGTCCGAGCTTCCTCAGTGCATTTCCAGGGCCTGTCTCAATGCCTGCAGTTTGATCTAGGAGATCACTTCTGATGGCCCCATTAGTAACAAAGGCATCAGGCATGTATGATTTGTGTTTGTAGCTAGTACAGTTTTCAAATAGACCCAGACAATGTATCTGTCTGCTTTATCTTTGAATGTTGCTCTAATTTAGGGTTCATCTCATTCCAGGTTTATTTACAGAAGAGAGTCACATTCTTAAAATTGTCCCTAAATTATTTTTAAATTTAGCAATATTGCATATGTCTTCAGATAAACTGTTCAAGCTTGTTCATGAATTCTGTCTTTGGACACAGATCCCAGGAAACAGTCATCACTTCAGCTGTCTTCTTGATTCTTTTGCTTCAGCAGACACATTTCCAACATTAATTCCGACCCCTTTCAATATTTTGTCAGGAGATGTCTCACTGTAATCTCAAAATTGCCACAACCAGATGTTTTAGAATCCAAGGGGAAGTTTTTTTCTGCCAGCCTGAATTGTTATGTTACTCTTGTCATTTGGCTCTTTGTCATTGTCAAATTTCATTAAAGGGTTATATAGGTCAACAGTAATATAATCCAGGGACTGAGGTTATCAGCAGGACTGGCAGCACAACTGTTATGCAAAAGTAGTTGTTAACTTGTGGCTGTCACTGACACTGCCAGATGTACTAATAAGAGCACTCTCCCTTCCTCCCACCATCAGGATCTTACCGTACATTGGACCTTTTCTCTTTCTCACTCAACAAAAGAAGGAAATAACTTTTAAAATGGTTGCTTGCAATCACAAAACAAACAATACAACATGCATACAGTGAGCCAAACTGTTACAGGCCCCTTTGTGGACATGGAGGAGAAACCCCTCCCACTTCGAACAGCCAACAGGGAAGTCTGTCCAAACGGCAGTCCCGGTGTTCATCCACGTGGAACCAGGCAATCCTCCGAGGGAACTAGGCTCCCCAGTGTCTGATACACACCCTAGTGCTCAATCTCTCCCCAAGCTCTCCATGAAGTGCTTCAGTTCTGTCCCACCAATCATTTCAAAACCTGTAGCCTAAATGACAAAATACAGCCCTAACCAAAAACCAAGCAATATATCCCAATTTTTCAGCTTAGTCAATGTGGAGAAATATTTCATACAATTCTAGAAATAAGAAATGGAAACTTACCAGTAAGTCACCTAATATATCCTCCTACCATACATGGCCGCTCTCCACAATACATTTAAGTTCACTGTTTAATACAGATTTAAAGGATTCAGGGAATGGAGTTTCCACTGTATTCCTTTGGGGACCATTCCATAGTTCAACAGACCATGCAAATTTTTTTTCTTGACCTTCAGCCTAAATTCTGCTCAGTTTCATCCCATTATTCCCAATAACACCCTCTTTGAACCACCCTAAACAATCTTTTCTTCCACAGTTTGTAAAAATGCACTGCCTTTAAAATGCCCCTGCAAATACTTGCATATGGATATCATATCTTCTCTCGTCAGTCCTCATTAAGCCAAGCTTAACACATTTTAGTGGTTGTAAATTTTCTTCTAACCCCAATCATTTTTGTTGTATCTCTGAATTCTTTCCAATATATATAGCTCTTTGAGGTGACAATATATGAAATATTCTAAAAATATTCTCAAATAGTGCTACATTGATAGGTTCCATAACGTCATAATGCCTTTATGTATATATCCCAAAATTCATTTACAAGCTCTTACCTTTAACATACACACATTCTTCAGGTCTATTCTTTCCAAGGAGTTCCCTTTCATTTAGGATCTGTATTACACATATTCCACCCCTAAATATTTTTCATATTTCCACAGAAACTACAATCCTGTCTAGGCTGTTAAGCTTGCCTAGAATGTTGTAAATCACATGGCTATGATTCCACCCACAACGTATCATGCCAGAAGACAATAATCCTGACTTTTCACTGAGACATATGAACAATTGTTTTTAATAATCAAGAGCAGTGATAGTTACATAAACTTTTTTCCTGCTTATAGAATAAACTGTGGTAAAACCTATCTAGCAGAAAATAACCATTTTCTATCTTTTCATGAATAGGGAGAGGTCAAAGTTTACCAGTTTTGTTTGCTTCGCATGTCGTTTTGTACAGGGCCCCATCAGCCAAATACAACACAGAAATATTCATTGAGCATGATATTAATGTTTGGCATCCATCCCATATCATCTGAACTTGCAATCATTAAAGAGATTTACAATGTCCAATCTGCCTTGTTTTGATTGGTCAAAATCAATCTTAATTCAAGATGTTGGCTGGTGCCAGATGTCAGTCATTCTCCAAAAGCATATCATTCCGCAATAAGCAAGGCATTAAGTAACTTGATCTAGTCAGACAAGAGCTCTATTAATGAGATGAAGCATGCACATGCTAGCTCATAAAATGCTAGCAAAAAGGACTTAGTTTCATTACAATCCCTTCCCTGACCTATTTATCAATATTTTTCTAATAAAATAGCAAATATTTATATGACTTCATATCTATCATTTCTATCATGTTGTCCTTTGAGAGAGCAAATTAGTGCTCCCCTCACCTTCATCCCCCCTCTTAGCCCGATAGCAGTTTACTTAAGTGCCTTTTTATGTGTTGATATTCTCTGTAAACCAAACACAGCATGGCTAATTTTTAACTGCATTGTGAAAATTGTATATGTTTAGTTTTAGAGAATCCATATGTCAAATGACATGAATGTCCTGTTGCCTCAGAACATCTTTCATCTTGCACTCTCATTTTCTTTTCAGTTGTGGATTTAGCAAGGCAAGCTGATGTCAGAAGGATTCCTGACCCCTTCATCCGGATACCCCTGCACATGCTCTCCACCCTCTCTTCATTCAAGCCCATGCTCAAAACTCATGTAGCTCACAAATGCAAAGCCATTTCAACAAAGACTTGCACCCACCCACTACCAAAACATTGGAAAAATGATGGTGTAAAACAGAACATTAACTTTGGTCTCCCAGGATATTTTGTGCTGTGTGCCAAGCACATTGTCAATGGATAGCAAGTATTAACATTGTTATTACTACTTTTAGAATCTCATGATGGATCAGTTTTTGATACCAGTCTTACCAATGGCAACGTTGTGAAATCCACTTCAGTTGTTTGTGTTTTTGTGTCTATCTGAAAAAAAAAAGGAATAAGAGCATAGGCAGAGAATTTAACTAGAAAAATTATTTCTTCTAGGCGTGAATATATAACAGATTGTATTTTAGACTCACATATGAAATTGATATGGCTTGAAAATTTCATTTCATTTTTGTAGACAGCAGAATGGATATGCCCACTAAATGAGTCATTAAATGAGCCACTTAAATTACACTGGTCTACAATTTTTTAGAAGTCGTCTGCTTCAGAGATAAAATGTGATATTTATTATGTATTTTGATGTGCTGAATTCAAATATGACAATTAAAACAACTGATTGGTTACTGTTTCTAAGATATTTAAGTTTTTACATTTTATGTCTATGTATATTGTGTAGATAGTAGAGTTTTAATCATAACTTGTAAACTTACGTCTTTTCATGTGTTTACGGTTGCTTTACATGATAATATTTCACCTGTCCTCTTTATGTAACACTTTAAAAATCAGCAAAAGGGTTATCTAAATAAAATGTATTATGAAACAAAAGGCAAAAAACTATTATGTACACAGTTTAGTCCTATTCAGTGTCTACTCGGCGCTTCTTGGCTTGTCTCTTGTATTCATTAAATGGAGCATCTCTTGTCACTGTCCAGCAATAGTCTGCAAGCATTGATGGGCTCCATTTGCCCTGATAGCGTTTCTCCATTGTTGCAATGTCCTGGTGAAATCGCTCGCCGTGCTCGTCGCTCACTGCTCCGCAGTTCAGTGGAAAAAAATCTAGATGAGAGTGCAAAAAATGTATCTTTAGTGACATTTTGCAACCAAGGCTTTTGTATGCCTTGAGGAGGTTTTCCACCAACAACCTGTAGTTGTCTGCCTTGTTGTTTCCGAGAAAATGTATTGCCACTGACTGGAAGGCTTTCCATGCCGTCTTTTCCTTGCCACGCAGTGCATGGTCAAATGCATCATCTCGAAGAAGTTCACGAATCTGAGGACCAACAAAGACACTTTCCTTTATCTTAGCTTCACTTAACCTTGGAAATTTTCCACGGAGGTACTTGAAAGCTGCTTGTGTTTTGTCAATGGCCTTGATAAAGTTCTTCATCAGACCCAGCTTGATGTGTAAGGGTGGTAACAAAATCTTCCTTGATTCAACAAGTGGTGGATACTGAACACTTTTCCTCCCAGGCTCCAGTGACTGTCAGAGTGGCCAATCTTTCTTGATGTGGTGGGAATCTCTTGCACGACTATCCCATTCACAGAGAAAACAGCAGTACTCTGTGTATCCAGTCTGCAGACCAAGCAAGAGAGCAACAACCTTCAAATCGCAACAAAGCTGCCACTGATGTTGGTCATAGTTTATGCACCTCAAAAGTTGTTTCATGTTGTCATAGGTTTCCTTCATATGGACCGCATGACCAACTGGAATTGATGGCAAAACATTGCCATTATGTAGCAAAACAGCTTTAAGACTCGACTTCGATCAGTCAGTGAAGAGTCTCCACTCATCTGAATCATGAACGATGTTGAGGGCTGCCATCACACCATCGATGTTGTTGCAGGCTACAAGATCACCTTCCATGAAGAAGAATGGGACAAGATCCTTTTGACGGTCATGGAACATGGAAACCCTAACATCATCTGCCAGGAGATTCCACTGCTGTAGTCTGGAGCCCAACAGCTCTGCCTTACTCTTGGGTAGTTCCAAATCCCTGACAAGGTCATTCAGTTCAGCTTGTGTTATGACGTGTGGTTCGGAGGAGGAGGATGGGAGAAAATGTGGGTCCTGTGACATTGATGGTTCAGGACCAGAAGTTTCATCCTCTTCCTCATCTGACTCAAGTGAGAATGATTCTGGTGCATCAGGAACCGGCAGTCCTTCTCCGTGGAGTATTGGGTGTATAGCTGATGGAATGTTTGGATAATGCACAGTCCACTTTTTCTTCTTTGACACACCCTTCCCAACTGGAGGCACCATGCAGAAGTAACAATTGCTGGTATGATCTGTTGGCTCTCTCCAAATCATTGGCACTGCAAAAGGCATAGATTTCCTTTTCCTGTTCAACCACTGGCGAAGATTTGTTGCACAAGTTTTGCAGCATATGTGTGGGGCCCACCTCTTGTCCTGATCTCTAATTTTGCAGCCAAAATAAAGGTGATAGGCTTTCTTAAACATAGTGGTTATATTGCGCTTTTCTGATGCAAAAGTCACTTCACCACAAACATAGCAGAAGTTATCTGCACTGTTCACACAAGTATGAGGCATCTCTGCTCACTTTGGCTAAACAGAAATGTGTCCCTTTGCAAAATCAAACGCTGACAAATAAGAGAGCACGACAGTGTATGATTTCTAGAGCTGATATAGGGCAATTTGTTCAGCAGAGTGATGTAAGCTTCATTATGATTGCATCATCCATGACTTTTAGGAATAACATGATGCAATTCATATCATGTATGATGCAATACCAGCTTCAGATTGCATCATTCATTGTTTTGCCTAAAAAGCAAGTACTGTCCAAACCCAGTCATAGATTTATTCATAGATCCAGTCAAAGATGTATTTTAGTCATTTCTGGTTTAAATTGAGATCCCTTCCCTTTATAACTCACCTATCCTCCGCCATTCCCATGTCAAGGGTCGTATATACTGACCCAATAGTATATCTTGAAAACTAGAGCCAATCAACAATTTTAAGCATCATTTGCATTCTCAGTGACCCAGAATTATTAAAGTTTGACTACATTTATTTCAGAAGCATTTTGGCTGTAGAGCAGTGTTATATACCAAAGCAAGCTCTTTTCTCCTCCCAATGGAAGCAGAAGAAAACTCCAATTTGGATTGTAGATGATGTACCTAACCTAAAATGACTGGTTTTTAGTTTTCATTTTTCTCATTATTAATTTTTGTCCATTTAAAAATGCCTGACTCCTTCATTTAGTTTTACAAACACTCCTTCCAGGCTTCCACTTCAAGAGAGGGGCAGAAATCAAAAACTACCCCCTTCTCCTGTGATTGTCAAGTAGCAAACACTACTGTGAAAGACATTTAATTGAGGTCCATTGTCATAACATTTTCTTTGTTTGGTCATGTTCTCAGTCTGAAGTGGTGAGCTCAGCCCTTACCACAGTTAAGTACAGTTTAATAACAGAGCTGTCTCTGCATACCATTTTTGCTTTCTGGCCCACTGCCAGGGTCAGTAGTTCTCCAAATAGAGGGAATTGTGGAATTAGGACTTCACAGAGATTGTGCTGAATTCCCCCAGAATTCAAGCTTTTGTTTAAAAAAAATAATGAAGTGCCTATCCCTTTTGGTTACGAATGCACAGTACTAATTGCATGCTGTCCTTTTGCTACTGCAGCCTGAATAACTATAACACTGAGAGAAATAAAAGTGAATGTCTCCCAGTCACCTTAATAGAGTACCTGCTAACTATGAAGCTGAATTATCATGGGGAGTAAAACACCACAGTGATGGAGAAACAGGCAAAATGTTATGGGTCAAGCTGAATTTGATTTTTTAACCAGCACAGGTGCAATTTCCATTTTGTGACTGCAAGAAAGAGATCAATTTGGGAGACCTGATCTAATACCTGACCCTGAGCTTTTGCCTTTCCAGAAGACCACTGTTCTAATAAGACCTCTGATCCTTTTCTTCACTGCCTTTGAAGTTCCCTCCTGAACCTATAACACCACCACCTCAATTCCCAGCATCCAACCCAGTCCCTGATCATCCTCCTTGACCCTACAAGGATGATCAGGGGAATAAAGGGCTTATCTTATACAAGGAGACAGGAAGAGCTGGGTTTGTTTAGTCTTGCAGAAAGAAGACCAAGAGGGGATATGATTGTTCTCTGTGAATACATTAATGGAATAAATACTAGGGAGCGAGAAGGACGATTTAAGCTAAAGAATAATGTTGGCACAAGAACAAACAGATATAAACTGTCCATGAAGAAATTCATGCTGCAAATTAGAAGAAGGTTTCTAAGTACAAGAGGGGTGAGTTTCTGGAAGGAGTTTTGAAGGTGGGGGACTGGGGATGAAGGGCAAACAACTTCATTAATTTTAAAGGAGAGCTGGACAAATTTATGAGTGCAATTGTATGATGAGGTTGCTTGTGAGAATTGGGGTGGGACTCAGAAGCTTTGTGACTCACTTCTGTTTTATGTGTTATGTTCATAAAGCGTATGCTTTAGGGTTTCAGCTAGCTCTGGGAGTGGTCAGAAAGGTTTCACCCCCTTCCTCCTGCAATGTATTCTGGGAGTAGGATTTTATTTCCTTCAACTGAATCATGGACTACCATGGCCGAAGATGGGAAATTGGGCAGAGTGGGCCAGGGCTCTGAGGTGACACTGAGCATTCTCTCTCAGATGTTTGGCCAACTCACATGCTAACCGATCACCATATGTGGAACTGGAAAAGAATTTTTTCCCAGACCAGACCGGCAGTTACTCTGGATTTTGGGGGGGGCTTTTTGCTTTTGCTCTCCTGTTCAGCATGTAGGTGTGGGTCACTTGGCAGAATTATCTGAGTACATCTCACTTAATCATTTCCCTGACACTGCAGGGGCCTGGAGTACTGGTGCACCTCGGTCATCCTAGTGTCTGCCTGTGGCACATAATAGTCTAGTCTTCTGTGGGTCTCACTGACGTTAGTCTTATTTCCATTACTGGATTTAGTATACAGTAATGGGTGGTCTGTGATATAAGGAGATTAGACTAGATCGCCTTAAACTCTGCGGGTACATTTACTCTGCTGAAAATACCCCACACAGCAAGTCTCAGAGCTGGGGTCAGCTGACTCTGGCTCATGTTATGGGGCTCAAAACAGCAGTGTAGATGTTCCCACTCTGGCTGAAGTCTGGACACTGAGATCCTCCTTCTTCACTGGATTTCAGAGCCCAGGGTTCAGCCTAGCAGGAATGTTTGCCTTGCTATTTTTAGCCCCTTAGTGTGTACCTGAGTCAGTGGACCCAGGCACCGAGACATGCTGGTGTTTGTTTTTGTTCTTTGGGGTGTGGTTTTCTTTTTTTTGGCACTGTATGACTCTATGACATCACTATTTTCCTCTTGAGTCCTGACAAATACTATCTTAACCCTGGATGGTATATTTACAATAAGCTATTTTTCAAATAAATTTTAATATTAATCCCAGCACTGCTCATATTCCCAGCTGTGACATGGTGCTGAGGCAGCCTTCTGCTACACACAGTATAATACAGCATTGAGAAAGCAGACTAGGAAAACACAGCAGTAAAGACTAAAATACTTGTAAAATCATCTTATTTTTCCCTGGACCACAGTGAAGAGTGGATTTCAGTAACGGGCATAGTGAGGGGAAATATGACTTTTTGGCAATCAAATACACTCTTAACAGTATTCAGATTTTTAAATTGTGCATATTATCATCATGTCTCGGTTATAAATGCTAGAGTGAAAAGGTTACAAAACACTCTCTATTTAACCCATGCATGTAACGTTCTAAAATGTTAATTCCATGAGAGGAAATTTTCTGTGTTTGGCCTTTGCCAAAAGGTGGACCATTCTTAAAAAGTTTGAGTAAAATCCTTTCTAATGTTCTGGACTTATGAAAGTCCATTAAAAATCCATTCTTTCTATTGTGAAAAAAATACATTCTCATTCTTTTGAGAGGAAAAGTGAGAAATTGATGAAATCTGAGACTTCAGACTTGGTAGTTTGGACTTAATAAAGAGCATGTGGTTTGCCAGATTTTGAAAAAAAAATGAAAATGCTTGACTGAGTATACATAGCAGAAAAATCTATTAAGTTGGAAGCCATGCACTTAAAGATGTTTGTGGAACACCTTTGCGAATGTAATTAACCACATAGCCATTTGGTGGAAGGACCTTACAGTAGCTCCCAGATTAAGTGATGAGTTTGTAAACTAGAAGGTTACAGGACAGTTCTTCTCTCTTTCAATGAAAAAGAAAAAATCACTACTATTCTTTCTCAACACAACAGATTTTTCTCACCTTTCTTGTAATTTTTAATTAGGGGGCAGACAAATTGGTTCAGTCCAAATATGATTCAACTTGAACTTTTCACTATTTTCTGAAATAAATCCGTTTTTGAAACCATTTTTCAGGTTTGTTGGAGGTTTAATGGAAAAGCCCAACCTCCATTCCAGTCCACTCCCATACTCTCTCTTTCAATATTTACCTGTGGTTCAGTAAATGTTGCTATTCTATCATCTGTTCTCTGTACTTCAAGGCTTCCTAGTTACTCTCTGGATCCTTCCTGATTAATTACATTCAACGTCTACCATGCCTCTGTCATAAAAGCCTACACTAGGAAATCTATTGCACAGCAGAGATTCTGGTCAGAGGTGTATTCTCAATGGTGCTGCTGTCAAGGAAACTCAGTGCCAAAGGAAATTTTAAATGTATGGCATTGATGTATGCCTGCTACTGTCATCAGGAGGAAATCTGTAAAAGAAAAAAAAAAGTAGTAACTACATGCTGAATGGTAGTGTAAAAGTGTGTCAGTTCATGATGAGACAGATTGTCCCAGGTGAGGATGGCAGAAGAATATTTGCTGAACTATTCATTTGATAATTTCCATGATATTTTCCCACATAAACTGTCATTATTTGCACAGCACATGGCACTTAGGGAACAATTCATGAATAGATCCAAAATTCAAAAAAAAAAATCAAAGACAATATTAAAAAATAAATGGTTCTGACTTTTCAGCTAGCTCTAGTCATGGGAAACGGAGAGCCCCAGGAACACTGAAGGTTCAGTAAGGCTTTGTGGTGGCATCCAATATAATCTTCTCCTGAGGTTCGCCTGCCTCTCAGCTAAGAGCAGATGTACCCAGCCTCTGAGTCTTCGAGTGGAAGATAATATGAAATGTAGGGGGAAAATATCACTTATTCAGTTTACCAACTTTCCAATAAGAGTTTGATTCAAGCAATTGCTATTCAGTTTCAGAATCACAAGGCACATGATCAAAAAATAAAACAAGTATTACTTTCTTACTACAAAGAATACAATGCATGTATTCTTTAGTTACCTAATAATTACTGGTATTTAATGACATGAGAAATGTCATATATTTACAGAGAAAATACATGGATATTTTTGTTCCCTAAATTACAGTGCTGATTACATGGCACAGTAATTAACTTTTGGATTCATTAAGTGCAATTACCAAGCTTGGAGGAACAAATGTGCCATATAGAACTGAACAACGCTACAATGGCAGAAAGGACTCAGTGACCAAATAGGACTTTTCCCTCACCAGCATCTATGATTGTAATATATACGTGCTATGCAGCCTTTTCTCCCCATAGAGTATTTAATGGGAAGTATATATGTCGCAAAGAAGAGGCTATATTCCGCAATGGAACAAAAGAAAAACCCTATAAATATTTGTTTGGATTTAAATAATGATGTAGTATTTTTGCTGTGCTCATACTCCTTTTTGTGTATTTTCTGTAAAAATGCAAGTGCTAGAATTTACCTGCATTAATGACAGGTAGGGATTTTTGCACCACTTTCACTCCAATAGCTATACCCACGTAGTTACACCAATGCAAACCTCCAATGAAGATGTGCTGCATTGGTGTAAATAGGGCTTATCTCATTTGTGACTTACCTTTTCTGTTTGCACCTCAGAATACTCATATATAACAAATTTTATACTCACAAATGAGTATTTCCACTGCAAATGGTGTGCTTTCTAGTTTAAGACTGCTTAACCTACCCAAACCCCCTTAAAACCAGAGTACTACCAATCTAATGAACTAGACAGTCTGATCATGCTCTTCACAACTAAAAATGCATGCACATGGTGTTGTGTGACTACTAAGAGAGAAAATTACATTTACATTCTACACTGTTATGATAATTGGACTGACAACTTTACCCTAACTGTGAACTCAATTGTAAATAGTATGTAAAAGTTTATAAGAATATACAATTATCTGTAATAATCAATGTTAATGAAAACAATTTGACCTATTTTCCAATAATGAATGTCATCAATTGGTTTGAGATTCTAAGTTAGTCCAAACAAAAAGACCAAGTTGATTTGATTCAAGGACTATGCTGAAATCATGCATGGTAGAAAGAGAAGATGTAGAACCAGAAATTAATGAACCAAAACTGGAGGGTAGGATATTAGGCCTAATTTATGGACAAAATAATAAGGGTATGAGATATTCTTCCATCACTCCCTTTTTTGGGTCCTTAAAGAAACAGACTTTGGGGAGACAATATTTGAAGAACAGAAAGGCTGCTCAAATGAGCTTCATCATCATGGCTTTCAACCCTACCATTTCCTGATAGGGTTGCCAGCCCCACTGAACTGTGAGTCCTGAAATACCATTTGTGCATCCAAAAATTTACCTTTGCATGCACAAATGTCTGCAAGAGCAAAATTGCAGGCCAAACTTTGGAGGCCAGACTGAAGATTTGAGCCTGTAGAAACAAATGGTATTTAAAAAGAGATTATTTTTATTTTTCCAATTCAGTTAAACCAAGAAAGGTCACCTTGATAGAAGCATCTGGTCTTCAGTGAAATTCTACTTTTAATTCACTTTTCTTAGCTGATATGCCTAAGGCATAAGGAGGAAGGTCACGTGTCTTGCCCCTAGTGACAGAGAGTGCATGGCTCCTAGACCTTTGCTCTAAACTTTCTAGACCTCATGCTCTCCTTCTTCACTTTCTGAAGAAACTCAATAGTCTTTGCCATTAGAAAACTTTTATTGCCTCAAGCCATGATCTGCTGATATTGTATGTCAACATTGGGGTGGGAGGTGAAGTGCCAAAAGGTGTGGAAAAGCATGGCATTTGTCCTGTTAATGAGCTTGCAGATGCCTCTCTGCTGTTGGTATTTTAATTTTCTTTTTTCTTTTCGTTCCGTATGGTTCAGCAGCAATCTATACATCTCTTGTTTTCAACAATCTGACTCTGTGTCAGCACCTTTCCCAACAGAGCAGATTGCAAAATCCAGTTCTGCTGTAGGGCTTATTTCTTTTCACTGTAACCTCCCGACTCGTTTAATAGACTAAGTATCTGGGACTGAGACCAAAACTTTGTAGCTGGATTCTGTTTTCTGTCCCCTTGGGCAATTAAGTCCTTCCAGCAATGTTAGTGTGAGACTCCTCTGGTGTTGCCTACTTGATCCAGGAGGGATCATTTAAAGAAAAAAAGACTGGTGTGTTGTGTTTCTTATATTCTTGGCAAAATAGTTCAATTTTGTTTTCAAAAATGATCTTAAATCTCCAGATATAGTATTTAATAGTTAGACATTTATTCCTAAATTTTAACTGTGCTGTGTGAAGAATTTAGCTATATGAGTTCCATTGGTTTTAATGGGAATTTGTGCTGCTAGACCTTTGTGCACATTTTGGGTTCACTCACATTTGAAGAGGTTTAAATAATAAATGAAACAATGGAAAATGTTTTCAGAGGTTTCACATTAATAACAGCTAAACTCTGAGACGTTGTGGTGTGCAGTGCAGTCCTTTCAGGACAGCTAGCCATGATCCTCCATGATCCTTAGAAGGCAGGTGGGTGAGGTCATGATTCCAAGGTTTTCACACATGATTTAGAATACTTTCATACTTTTAAGTCTGAAGTTCCTCAAAAAAAAATTCTAGTATTTCCATTGTTTTCACATCTGGTCCTTATTGCTATGAAAAGTGTGATAATGCATGGGGAAAATGTTGACAATTTTTAACAAAAATGAGTAACAAAAAGTTTGATGATGATTTGATTTGAAATTTTAAATAAAAGGTTCATATTATTAGGATCAGTTTGGCCACCTACAAGCCCTGTGTTCAGTATTTTAACCTTTTCAACACACCTATGAACATTTCATATACAGCCACCGAAGGTATTTTTCTGAGCCTAAGCCAAACAACTAAGAATGATGGGCCTTCCCCTGTGGCCTTTGAATGCACACTAGAAAAAGGTGCTCAAAGCTCTAGTTTCACCAACTTAATGAGCCTAGAGATAGTAGTACAGCTACCCAAACAGATGTTTTCGGGACTTCTGTATAATCAGGCTAAAAGGTATGGCCTGATTCACCAAGCCTCTCAGAAAACAAATGTAATGTGTTTTTTTTTTGATGCTGCATGTTTATCAGGTCTGTGGTTTGCAAGATTCTCATATCTTAGACCAAGTGTGTGAGAGTTACATTAGGTCTCTGCTCCAGCCAGCTTACAATCTAATTTTAGATGTGACACAAGGGGATAACTACACATACTCAAAGTACTTGAAGCTCATTCATTTGCTCAATAGGTATGTGTACATTCTAGAGGTACAATTGCACTCTCTATTTTGTTATATAAATATTACATTTCCTCACTTCTTGTACACACTGTGGAAGAACTGAGTCCTCAAAGGGCTCTGACCTAAATGAGGAGAGGCAGCTCAGTGACTCAGATCTGGGACATCATTCCTAGCATAGAGTGTGACCTAGAAAAAGTTGTAGAGATGTTTCTGTGACAAGAAAATTAAAGGAATATTGAGGGTGATATCATGGTGGAACAAGTGAGCCCATGAGCAATGTAGTACAAATCGAGCTTAGCTATTCGGGCAAGACAAGAAGTTGAAACTTCCTACAGTGGTGAAAGAATCACCAGTGAATGGATTCAGAGAGTGGTGAAACCTGGTCAGGTTAACTGGTAAAAATGGGAAAATGGGCATGTAGGATACCCAATTTATTTAGGCACAAATGGGGACACCTATTGATCCAGGGAGTAGATATATTTTTGACCAATATTTAGCATGGTGCTGTTAACTATCTGGGAATCAAGATTGCAGGGGGAGGGGAGGGGAGAGGCAGCCAAGGTAATTGCTGGAGACTCCTTATGACAGGTGTCCAGTACAAGTTCTGTAAGGTCCAGTTCCCTGATAATCTAGAGTTGGAAGTGGACTTAGGAGAAGTCACTCCTTAAGGAAGTTGGGAAAAGGGAATTAGCATTCCTAACATGTGGCATTGCAGGAAGAACACCTTCCACCCACAAACAATTTTTTATTTTTAAACCAACTCCTCCTTAATCCCCAACATGAGGAGAGGACAGAGAGTCCCAGGAATGGTCTGGGACCATGCTGGGAAGGGAAGGCTGATAGTAGCCCTCCCCAAAAGATGGGAATGATTAAGGAAAGAATTCTGAACTGCACTGGACAATTTACTGTCAGGTATTCCAAAACAGGCTAATAACGTTGTGGCCTATTAAACCAGTTTTTTCTTTTTGTCTTTATTCCTGCAGAGACAACCCACTTAAACCCTCAAAATGCGGCTGACAAGAGTCTTAAGAGGTGCATACATCTTGTGCAGGCCCTTTGCACAGCAGTAATTTGAACCCTTTTTCAAACATTGACACTTGTATGCACAGTTGACAGATTCTAATATTGCATGACCTAATGACAGCATTTTCATCCACAAAATCCATTTTGGAAAAGATTTGTACATGTGTAAACTCTATCACTGTATAGTCTCTAACACCAGTGCATGCAGAAGCTGGTATTTCAAAAGAGCATGAGCAGATGATTGTACACAGGCTTGCTAATTTTTGAAAGAGTTGTCCCTTTAAATGCATTTGACAAATGGCTAAAATTGGGGGCCTATGTGACAGGGTTCACACTGTGCCTCTTCTTCTCTTAGGTAATATTTGAAAATTAAAGCACTTTAAAGGATGGTTTAGACTTTTAGAGGGTATGATTCCTGTGCCTCACAAATCCCTCCTCCAGTCTCTCTCTCTCATACCAGACACCATTGCACGATAATTATATCCACAATTTTCTTATTATACTTTCTACTTGGAATGCTCTCATGGCCTCCCTGTGGATTGAGCAAAGAGAAATTACAAGTGTTCTAATCCATTTCACCCTTCCTCTGAGCATATCACTATATTTACACCAAAAACAAAGAGCAGGAGCCAATTGCCTGGCATGGCTGTGGTCTGGAAACCTGTCATCCCTAGCTGTAACTCAGAAATGTGATAGAATATGCAAGGTCTCCCCAAATATAAGACATAGTAATATATGAACTGAACTAGTGTAACTGAGAACTATTTAAACAAACACAGAACCAAGAAATTTTGTTTTTAAAACCCTGGCCACTCATCATATTCATGGACTAACAATGAAATACTGTGCATATTCTGACTTGTACTTCTCAAATCATTGAGAAAGGATAAGAACAAAATGAGCAGAATATTCCTGTACCTCTGGAGCCATACTTTTCTCAGTTCCAGTATGGATTTTGATTTATATTTTCCCAGTCAGCTCTAAGATACCCCAGGTGCAAACAATGCCAGATGCCTTGAGGACTCGTGTTGAATTATTTTAATCCAGAAAACATTTTCCAAACAATGTACTGGCAGCAGTAACCAGAAATAGCCTGTGCAGAACATCCCAATAACACTGAAAATACATTAGAAAGGGAGAACTAAGTTTCTTCATTGTTATTACTATAATGAATAATAAATGTGGTAACTAAAATATAGGATAGACATGAGATGGACAGACAGTGAACATCTTGAGTGTTTGGAGAGCACATAAAAAGTGTCTTTGTATCCGTAAGAATAATTCCTAAATAAGATTGTACCATACAGGATTCTCCCTCACACTCCACTCCACCTTCCAATGAGCTAGGAGATGCCAGGATGCAGGCCTGAGTTTGGAAGAGCCTATGGAATTTTACTTAATCAAGAAAAAAAAAAAAGGGCTCACCCTTTAGGTGTGAGACTTGGCAGCTCAGCTGAACGGAAAATGTAGAGCTAGTAGGGGAACATGAATGAAATAGGAGTTACAGTGGTGTGCCAATCAATCAGTTAACACTTCTGTCATGCTATCCATTTATCCTAAGTGGGGTATTCAAGTACATGCGCTAAATATAATTATATGGGAAAATATGATGCTCCTTACACAGTTTCAGGTGATGCCTTGCTTGAATCTGAACTGTTCACTGGTTTCTAGCATCCACAGTCTAATTTGTCAACACTGGTAAGGGCAGGAGAATAAGAGAAACTATTACAGTGCAGCAGATAGAGGCCGCTGGCCCAAGGGACAACATTCACACTGTTCTTAGCCTGTCAGTAGTTTTCATAGTCAAATTTCAAATGGCAGCAAGAACTACAACAAAAGGTTGCCAAAGAGAGAGATTATATATTTACTATATAAAATGAAAAATAGAGATTCAGAAAAAAAGTCAATAAAATTAAAATGTTTACAATATGATTCGATGCTAAAAAATGAGATGGCACCTGCTACCTGGGAACTGAACAATATTCTCCAAACCATGTTTATCTGCCATTGATTTCATATCTAATATCCTAATTTTACAAGTCAAACATTTTTCCTTGACAGTCCTGAGATGTAATCTGAGAGTCAAGATGACTTTTCTCTTCTTGGGCATCAGTATTAAAGACCAAATGTGCCCCACCCACAGTGTGTTTGCAAAAGTGTAACTGATTGTACCTTGTAAACAATTTAGTTGATATACAAAAAGAATAGGATCCAGATCATAACCTCTTCATTATATTGGTTCAGCAGTGCTAAAAGAAGTGAAAAACATATTTTATCATTGAAATCAGTAGCTATGGCTTCAAATAGAGCCAAGAAGCAGATGAGCTGAATAAAAACCCCGGGGAAGTTCATGTAAAGACATTTTTGTATAACTATTCTGCTCCTTCTCTCTTTAGCTAGAGAGGCAGTAGAGTAAGGACTGCCCCCACAGTGGTCTGCAATTTTTTGGACCATTGGATTGTACTGCTTTGGAATGTTTTCTGTTCATAACTGTTTGACTGGTTCACACTTACGAAGCCACAGACATGAGAGGTTGTCTATTTTTCTGCAAGTGACCCTACGAGTTGATGGGCACAAATGCTATTTTTTCCTCATTAATAATACTATTCAAATATGTGTGTTTGGCATCTGTGGATTTATTGCTTGAGTAATTTTTAAACTCTTAATCTTACTTTGAGTCTTTAAAACGTTGGGGAGCATGGGTTAATCTATTTGCCTTTTATGTTCCCATTACACTGGTAGACTAAAAACAGAATCAAAATAACTGGCCTCATTCCTATCTACTCTACTTAAAGTTTTGATATATGAAATGTGAGCAAATGTTTGCTTCAAGCTGATTATACCACAGACTTTTTTCTATGCAACAGGTCATGGAATAGAAAAAACTCAGAAATAATGTGCAATTCCACTTCCTTTACCACTATAATCACCTCCCTGAAAGAGTTTACTTTACAAACAGGACAAATTCAGCCTTGGGGAAAGTAGTATAATAACTGAAATAAGTCAGGTTCACACCAGCCTATTCTCTCTCTCTGTTTTGGGGTTATGGCGTGTCATTGTCCTAAATTTTTAGACACAGTATTACATTACAATCTTCCAGAAAGAGTAGTTATCTAAACTTATCTGTATGAATATCACGAACACAATGATGTCACTGCAACCAAATTAGAGCCAACCCTCAAAAACTGCATTATCCCAGTGTAGCGAAGACTCACCAAGGCAACATCTCCTGCTGGTCGTTTGGGAATCAGCTCTTTTCAGGACTCAGAGCACCCTCTACTGGCTGGTGGTGTGACTGCCTCAGGCCCCTTGTCCCTCCTGGACCCCAGTACCTTTTACCTTGGGGTGCTGCCCCAGCAGTACCCTCACACTCTGGGTCTCCCCTCCAAAGGGAACCCCCAACCCTCTAAACCCACCTTGCCTCAGTGGCTACTGCCAGTCATTATCTAGCCTCCACTCACTGGGGATGACTGCAGTCTATCATGGCCACTCATCACTGGTAAGGGGTTAGGACCTGCTGCCTTTGCCTATCCCCAGATTGCCCCTTTGTAGCCTCAGTACCTCTGTAAGCCTTCACCAAGGTTTTCCAGGCTGGAGCTCTGCAGCTCCCTTTGCCCTTTTCTCCAGCACTGCTGTTCTTCAGATATCTTGCTCTCAGCAGCTAGGTCCTTCTCTCTCCACTTCAAGAGAGAGACTGCTCCAGCTATTGGCCCCCACCCCTCTTGTAAGGGCCAGCTGGGTCCTGACTGAGCTGGCTACAGCTGTGGCTACATCCCCAGTCAGCCTAGTTTAGCTGCTTTAACCCATGTTTTACTGAAGTGTGGCAGTTGTCCCACTACACCCAGACTCTACAAAAGCCCCACTACATGTTAGGTATGAAAAAGTCCACGTGCAAATTTAATGGAGAAGGAAGCATTGACATAACTTTGCATTACATGGCATTTTTTTCATTACTAGCAGGTTAGGACAAAAAGCTTTGTAATTAAACAGAGTCATATCTGAAGATGAGCATGTTCAAATGAATGGTCAGGATTTTGGTAGCCTCTATAGGGCCTCAGAACAAAGTTTTCTTGTTATTTTTGTGTTTTTCATTCATTTTTATTTTTACTATAAAAAGACTAACTTATATAGGTGTGTGATTTATGTATGCAAGACAGAATGAACTAAAGGAAGATATAGAGTCATAAAGTTTAAGGCCAGAAGTTGCCTCCAGATCATCTATTCTGACATGTACATAGGCCATTAAACACCATCCAGACACCACCATATGAAGCCAACAACCAGAATTAAACCGAAGTATCACAGTCTGTAGCGATGTGACAACTCACTAGCATGGCGCCTCCTGCTGGTTGTCTTAGGAATTAGCTCAACTCACGCTCTGGAGCACCCTCTGCTAGCCAGTGTCTCACCTTCCTCAGCCCCTGTGTCTCTCCCACACCCCAGTACTGCTTTATCTCAGAGTTCTGCACCAGCAGTACCCCCACTCACTCTGGGTCTTCCCTCCCACGGGAACCCCCAACCCTCTAAATCCACCTTGCCTCAGTGGTTACTGCCAGTCATCATCTAGACACTGCTTACTGGGGCAGACTTCAGTCTGTAATGGCCACTCATCATTAGCAAGGGGTTAGGATCAGCTGCCTCTCGCTATTCCCAGGCTGCACCTCTGTAGCCCCAATAACCTTTGGAGACTTTGACAAGGTTTGCAGCCTGGGGGTTTTACCAGGCCGGAGCTCCCCAGCTCCCTTTCCCTATTCCCCAGCACTGCTCCAGTTCAGGTACCTTCCTCTCAGGCAGTTAGCCCTTGTTCCTCCGGGACTGGAGAGAGACTCCTCCAGCTTCTGGCCCACAGCCCTCTTATAAGTGCCTAACTGAGCTGGCCACAGTTGTGGCTGCTTCTCAGCCAGCTTCCCCGGGCTGTTCTCACTCCTCTTATTTTATGAGTGGGTTAGCCACCCCACTACACAACCCTTAAGAGAGATAGAGGTGCACCAATGCTGGAGCTCCTGCAATGGCAAGGAATATATTAAGTGAGCTAAAACCAGAAGATCCTAGAAAGTGACCCATAGTGCATGCTGCAAAGGAAAGTGAAAATACCCCAGATTTCTTCCCAACCCCACATATAACGATCAGTTAAACCATGAGCATGTGAGCAAGGCCACAAATCAAATTAGCTGTTCTTGAATTTAAAAAAAAATTATAATAATTATATTAAAGATAATTCTCAGTATCAGTTGATCCCACGCTGCCCAAAGTCCCACTCTAGCTGTGGTCATCTCTGATGCTTCAAGAAAAAGGGAGATAAAAAAAAGAAAGAAAGATGATATGGTTGGGGGACTCAGAGAGGTAGCCGTGTTAGTCTGGAATTGCAGAAGTGACAAAGAGTCCTGTGGCACCTTAAAGATGCCACCTTAAAAATACTTAACTAAAGTATTGAAGCATAAGCTTTCATGGGCTTTAATTTTTGTGAGAATAAAACTGCCTGTGGATACTTCCACTGCATGCATCCGATGAAGTGAGTATTAGCCCATGAAAGCTTATGCTTCAATACTTTAGTCAGTCTTTAAGGTGCCACAGGATTCTTTGAGGTCTTACAAATGAGGCCTTATGCAATTGTATTAATATCTCTCTCTCTCTACTGCAAAACTATGCCTAATATATCCTAAAACCACACTTGCCTTTTTCACAGATGCATCACACTGGTGACACACAGTTATCTTGTGATCAACCAGCATATCCAGGTCACTCCCTTACTCTGTTGCTTTCAAACTGATGAGATCCATGCTTATAACAGAAATTCTTCTTCTTACCTCCTAAGTGATCTTGCACTCTGTACTGTTGCATTTCATCCCATTTCTATTATTTCAGTCATCAAGGTCATCCAGTTCTTCTTGCATTCTGATCCTCCAAGATATTGACAATGCCTCCCAGTTTTATATCATCAGCAAATTAAACTAGACACTGTCATCGTATGACAACTACACATCTTATTGCCAGGTCTTATGGTCAAGATATACCCACTCAATATAAAGCGCTATGTTTTTCTGCATATTCAGTCAGTGTTATTCAAACTTCCAGCAAATCTGAATATTTTTAATAAAGTTGCCAGCTCTTTATACCCTTCAGATCATGTTTTTAAAAGATGTACATATGAAACTTTACATGCATATCTGCAGATGCTACAACTGTACATGGAAATCAAATATTTGTTTAAGACTGCAGTCAGTTACATGCTTGCCTAGCTAGGTGTCTATGTAAATGCTTGATTTCCACATGTCTGTGCTTGATACTATACACTACAACTGGGGATGTGCTGCTCAGTCTGGGTAGACAAACACTCACTAGCTCTTCAAGAGCTAATGAACTAAAGATAGCAGTGTGGCCATTTTGGATGGGCTAGTGACCTGAGTACAAGCCCATCTGACCCCTGGGTCAATACTTGAATGACTATCCCAGACCACTGCATCCACACTGATATTTTTAGCACAATAGCTCCAGAAGAACTAGTACCTGTCTGCCTACTGAGTCTGTGAGATATACTCCTAGCTGCTGTGTAGACATACTCCAGATATCTAACCTATTATAACTATTGGCCTTCAAGATTCCTTGTTTGCAGAAGAACTTTGCGATTATTAATCCTGTTCACTCAAACCTACTTTATTTTCCAATAATGTATTTGCAAGTTACTTATAAAACATGTTAAAGTACCCAGTCCACAACACAATCCTAATAATCAACCATATTTTTTTTAAATTCAAGAACAGCTAATTTGTATCTGTATCGCTGCATAGCAATAAAAGTTATACATATTAATATGCCAAGGCTGATTCTGATCCTGTGTAATTTAGACAAAGGAGTTACAACATTAGAAAATCTACATGAGTGAAATCAGAATCAGGCTTACCCAATCTACTTCCACAATATAGGGTACTTCCAGAAAGCAGCGTGAATCTTTGCAATGCCTGCAACATCTCTAATTACACGGGCCTACAATTCTTTAGAAGTCGTCTGCTTCAGAGATAAAATGATATTTATTATGTATTTTGATGTGCTGAATTCAAATATGACAATTAAAACAACTGATTGGTTACTGTTTCTAAGATATTTAAGTTTTTACATTTTATGTCTATGTATATTGTGTAGATAGTAGAGTTTTAATCATAAATTGTAAACCTAGGTCTTTTCATGAGTTTATGGTTGCTTTACATGATAATATTTCACCTGTCCTCTTTATGTAACACTTTAAAAATCAGCAAAAGGGCTATCTAAATAAAATGTATTATGAAACAAAAGGCAAAAAACTATTATGTACATAGTTTAGTCCTATTCAGTGTCTACTCGGCGCTTCTTGGCTTGTCTCTTGTATTCATTAAATGGAGCATCTCTTGTCACTGTCCAGCAATAGTCTGCAAGCATTGATGGGCTCCATTTGCCCTGATAGCGTTTCTCCATTGTTGCAATGTCCTGGTGAAATCGCTCGCCGTGCTCGTCGCTTACTGCTCCGCAGTTCAGTGGAAAAAAATCTAGATGAGAGTGCAAAAAATGTATCTTTAGTGACATGTCGCAACCAAGGCTTTTGTATGCCTTGAGGAGGTTTTCCACCAACAACCTGTAGTTGTCTGCCTTGTTGTTTCCGAGAAAATGTATTGCCACTGACTGGAAGGCTTTCCATGCCGTCTTTTCCTTGCCACACAGTGCGTGGTCAAATGCATCATCTCGAAGACGTTCACGAATCTGAGGACCAACAAAGACACTTTCCTTTATCTTAGCTTCACTTAACCTTGGAAATTTTCCACGGAGGTACTTGAAAGCTGCTTGTGTTTTGTCAATGGCCTTGATAAAGTGCTTCATCAGACCCAGCTTGATGTGTAAGGGTGGTAACAAAATCTTCCTTGATTCAACAAGTGGTGGATACTGAACACTTTTCCTCCCAGGCTCCAGTGACTGTCAGGGTGGCCAATCTTTCTTGATGTGGTGGGAATCTCTTGCACGACTATCCCATTCACAGAGAAAACAGCAGTGCTCTGTGTATCCAGTCTGCAGACCAAGCAAGAGAGCAACAACCTTCAAATCGCAACAAAGCTGCCACTGATGTTGGTCATAGTTTATGCACCTCAAAAGTTGTTTCATGTTGTCATAGGTTTCCTTCATATGGACCGCATGACCAACTGGAATTGATGGCAAAACATTGCCATTATGCAGCAAAACAGCTTTAAGACTCGTCTTCGATGAATCAGTGAAGAGTCTCCATTCATCTGAATCGTGAACGATGTTGAGGGCTGCCATCACACCATCGATGTTGTTGCAGGCTACAAGATCACCTTCCATGAA
>ML677326.1:78478279-78508150 GCA_007922305.1 Dermatemys mawii
CAAACGCTGACAAATAAGAGAGCACGACAGTGTATGATTTCTAGAGCTGATATAGGGCAATTTGTTCAGCAGAGTGATGTAAGCTTCGTTATGATTGCATCATCCATGACTTCTAGGAATAACATGATGCAATTCATATCATGTATGACGCAACACCAGCTTCAGATTGCATCATTCATTGTTTTGCCTAAAAAGCAAGTACTGTCCAAACCCAGTCATAGATTTATTCATAGATCCAGTCAAAGATGTATTTTAGTCATTTCTCGTTTAAATTGAGATCCCTTCCCTTTATAACTCACTTATCCTCCACCATTCCCATGTCAAGGGTCGTATATACTGACCCAATAGTATATCTTGAAAACTAGAGCCAATCAACAACTTTAAGCATCATTGTCGTTCTCAGTGACCCAGAATTAGTAAAGTTTGACTACATTTATTTCAGAAGCAGTTTGGCTGTAGAGCAGTGTTGTTTATATCCTTTGCTTCCAAACTCTCCTGTTCTCTGATGAATCTGCAGGATTCCTCTACCTCAGGAAATGTAACAGAAGAGGTGGGAATGTTTCAGAGAAAAGTTGAAAAAAGCGACAGGCAATCGTATCTATAATAATACAATTATACAGCAGTGTGTCTTTAAAGAAATGTGTTGTCACATTTCTCCTAGATTACCAGAAGCAAGAGCATAACATTAAGAGTGTTGTTGTTATTATTGCTGAGATAATTAACTTATAGAAACAGCTTCTTGGAGTATACTAACTTCCTTAGTTCTAAGCAAAAGTAACAATTTCCTCTCAGAAATTAATTTCATTTGCTTTCTTTATGATTTGGCCAAAGTAAACCCGTAAGAAGTCTCAGGACCAAATCATCCTTTCCTAAGAAAAAAGGAAATCTAAAATTCCACAAAGTTTAAGTCCATGCAGTTTGTCACATTTTCCCCTTGAAGAAAAGAGTTTCTCACAATGTGAAGGAAGTGCCAACTTCAATCCTGCAAAGCCCAATTTCATGGGGTAGTCAAGTTTTTGCTCTACTCTCTGGGCAGCTTCTTTTCTATCTTGACAACATAACTCACTCAAAAACCATGCAGTTAGTGACTTCACCTACCATGCCTGTGTACCACTCTCCTCCTAGGGAAGTAAAAAACAGAGCAGAAGTTGATGCTGCTAGGAAGGTAAAGAGATGGCCTTCATCTGCAGGGCTGCTATTCCATCACATTTCAAGTTCCCTAAATTTGAGACCTCCCTTTTGAATATATGACTCCTTGCCCCTATCTTGGTTGTGAGGTGGCTTCCCACTTCTTTCTGGCAGCAGTCCTAGTTGTCAGAGTCCCTCAAGTATGTCTTTCTGGGGAAGAAAGTTATCATTTCTTCACAGAAGGGGCATAGCTGACAAACAGTATTGGACCCCCCTGCTGTCCTTTTTAAGAATTTTGTGCCTCTGAAGCTTGCTTAGCAAAGATACTCCAGGCTGAACAAACTTGTGCCAGAGTACCCCTTGACACTATAAAATTTGAGATGTCGTAGGAGAACTTTGTTTACTAGTTGTCACTACTCAGGGAGTAACAGTAGGCTAGATCCACCATAGAAAGGGGAGAAAGTGGGGGTTAGGTAAGGGCAGCATCAAAGAGTGCTAACTAAACTTCTTCAACATCACAAGCCAGTTATCTGCAGATGTCAACAGTAGTTAATTTTTCCTCAGCTGAGCTATGGTGGTGTTTCACATTACTGAGGCCCACGTATTGGGACCCAGCTGTCCCATAATCATAGTTTCTCATCTCCTTCATAAACTTTTACATCTATATTTAAAACGCTTTCTTTTTTTGCTGGGGAAGGAAGAAGGATATAGGGAGTTAATCATTAATCTGTCATCTTGGTTTTATTTCTGACAGCAAAATACTTCTACACAGTTAATTTAATTATTTTCATCTGTGGTTTAAATCTCGTTAAAAACCTTATTTAGCAATAGAAATTCTCCAGGAATGAAAGCATTGGAAGAAAAACTAAAGCTTGCATCATCAATCAAAAATTCTTTCCACTCTTTCCACTATGTTTTCTATTTCTGATCAGAGCTTTTACAGCCATCATCAGCTGACTTTAAGAACATATACATTAAATTACCATAAAGAAAAAAGAGCTGGGTGCTTGAAAATGAAGCAGAAGATAATGGATGTAATTTAAAACCTCAGCTTCAACTGTTAACTAATTTGTTTTAGCTGTCTGAAATCATGGACTACTTTTTCTGTACATCTTCTTTGAAATGTCTTTCACTCCTCTGTCCAACTAGTAACTGAGGAAGGTAAATGTGCAAATCTCTGCTGCACATTCTCTGCATCAGTGATTTCAGAGTCTCTGTGTGGTAATAACGGAAAACTATTACACTTAGTGCATACTTTCTGAACCCATTCTACTTCTATACTGGCTTAGATAATACAAGTTACTTTAAATAAAATTTGAGCTGGCTGCTCGTCAAGAGCCCATAACAAATACAGGCCCTTATTAAATCTGCATTTTCAGATCAGGGTTTTCATTAAAGCTCAGCAAAGAAAAGAAACCTGAAGTGCAAATTGACTGTAGGAAGTACAAGGGATATTTTTGGAGTATCATAAACTCTCTCCAGTTAAGGACTAAATTGTTTCATAAAAGTAGTGTGGAATTAGACACCTTTAATATTTTCTTTATTCACAATTAATTTAGCTATGCCTGATTATCACTTCCTATCTATCTTGTTACATTGAAGAGTTTAGTAGAACATGAATCATTTGAAAAAGGCCACTTGGGTTATTATAGAAGATACTGAACTCCGTTATGTAAAATATTGGCACTATGCTCAAGTTGACAAATGGCCTGAATAAAGTCACTCACTATGCACAAATTCACGTCTTCTTCTCATTAGAAATGTTGTTTGATGCCATGACTTTAGAATTTTAAAAAGTTCAGATTACGGCTGCGATTAACAGGTAATGGAAAAGAAATGCAAGATGAAAGTTCCAAGGCACTGGGAACACTGCAAGTGTACAGGCAATGACCTTCTCTCGTGTGCCAAAGGAGAATTTGATCTGAACATTCATACACAAGTCATCTGAGCATCTGTATTCTGGGGGCAGAGGAAGTACTGCTGGATTCTGTCAGTATCTAGTGGGTAAGTACAGTAGAGCACGAACATAAAAAGAAGACCCATCTACATCAATAAATCTCTCTGGAGGAACAAAGAAAGCAGTACTAGATGGAATTTGGACCTTGAAAACATCCCTTAGTGGCAGGTAGAGCTTTTTCATAGACACCCTCTGCCTTAGTCCACACATTTTGGCTGCCTGCTTGGAGTATGATAACCAGTGCTGTAAGCTCAGAATCAGTCTCAACACAGTTAAATAATATTAGGAAAAAACCCTCCAAATTTGTCTGCCTGGATCTTTAAATAAAAACACAAAACCTCAAATGTGAGCACTTAATTGTTGCTCTTGAGGGCAAGAACGTGAGTTAGCACTGAGGAACCTCCCTCTATCCCAGCTCGGCTCCTGAGAAGAAGCAAACAAGCTTTATTAATTAATTTTCTGGCTTCCAACTGATCAGTGTCTCCTTCTGGCCCTTTAGACCTCTGGAGGACTAAATCTTGTTAATAGGCTGAGATCAGTGGGTTTTCCTTGAGCTGGGCATATCAGTCCACCAATGCCTCCAGCAGTGGGCAGAGAAGGCCTGATAGGCTCCATCACAACTTAATATAAACCTTAATACATGCTTGGTATGATTCCAGAATTAGGTCGATAGACCTAAAATGATAGGCATATGAAAGAGTGTTCAAAAGACTCAACTGAGGCATGTGCTTCATGTCCCACATTTTCCATAAAGTTAATTTTATTTCCAGCAACAAGTTTGCCCAGAACTCATTTGTCAGTCCTCAGATTAAAGGCCTGGCCCCAACCACTGTAGAGTTTACTTTGAGTTTTTTGGAGAGTCTGCAAGTGAACAAACATAGGCACACAGGCGTAA
The DNA here is from genome assembly GCA_007922305.1 of Dermatemys mawii. Classification (NCBI taxonomy): domain Eukaryota; kingdom Metazoa; phylum Chordata; order Testudines; family Dermatemydidae; genus Dermatemys; species Dermatemys mawii. The sequence continues at coordinate 78,482,260 of ML677326.1, forward strand.
TGTGATGACCAGGAAAGAAAAAAAACCAAAACTCTGGCTACCCTTAACCTAATATTTACCAAGAAAGAAAACCACTGAGTGATCTGCCATGTGCTTTCAAAAGAAACCAAAATATAGGAGTAGAACATCCAGGCTTCAGAAGATTATTAATTTACATGTGTTTTTACCATCCAGTGTTAGAACAGGTTGGAAAGGGTAAAAATGCCAAAAGCATAGTAGCTCATTGGGACCAGGACAGTATCATAATGTGTGTCTGTATAGTGGCCAGAAACAATGGGGCACAAATTTGGTTGGGAGATTCAGGTGCTACTGCCATACAAATAGATTTAGTAGTAGTTTGACATCAATTAAAGTAAGGTAAAAGTTATCAATGTTGTCAACCCCAATACTTCCAGCACATAACCTGCACCAGTGGGTGCTACATAGGCATCTCTTCCTGTATTACAATCTGGAACTTGTAGTTTTTCACCCCTTCCAATGCTGGCCAACATCAAAGAAAGGATACTAGACTAGAGAAGTTGTTTCATTAGGCACTTCATAAGTTAGATGGATTTCAAGCAAAAACTATAATATCCTACTATAAAATACATACACAGAAGAAAAAGCTTTGGGAGAGAAGATAGAAATGATCATTTTGTTATATTTGAGTACTGATTTTACTGTATTTATTTGTATATCAGCAAAACAATTTGAAATAGAGAAGACCTTGAGCTATAACATTTGGATTCAGATCTGACTCTTCACAAAGTTTGGGAGCTTTTGCATTTTGGATTTTGGTTTAGGACTACTTAAGCTTACAAAGCATATCTGAACACTACATTAGAAGAGTGCCAGGGCAAGCCAGCTAGGGAAACTTCATTTAATATAACTTACAGGCAAGACTCTTCAGATGTTACCTAATACAAGCTCAGGTCTGAATCAGAAAAAATTAAAAACAAAAAATGTTCTCTTCAGAAGAAATTGCCACAGTGAAGCTTAACTGCATTCATTTTATATGAAGAAACTGAGTCGACAAGCAGAGTTATGATGTTTGGTTTATTAATTACTCTGTTTATTCAACCTCATGTGCCAGGAATTTCAGAGCATCGCCAGAGGTACACATGTCAGCAGTTGGCAGCCAATGATTTCTGGCTTCTTGGAGGTCATTTTTCTCTTACGTTTTTTTTTTCTGAAAGATTTGAAATCCACAGTTGAACAATATCACATTTCGTGCTTGCTAGCTACTTCAGCTTCAATGATTGAATTTCTTCTGAATAGTGTGACAGTAAAAGTAAAATAGCTTATTTGCTTTTGATGTTGGATGGTTATTACATAGGACTTCGGTGCCATAAATTGTTTGTTCCTCTGATCACATCACACATCACAAAATGAGTAACACACAATCCTGCTTACAGATGGATTTAAAATAGTTTTGCGTTCGGTGCTCTCTCAAAGTAAAAATCTAACAATTAAACTACTTACTAAATTTTGGATTTAAAACAAACTTTTGCTGGGATTTTATTTTTATTAGCTAGCACTGGCTTGACTGATACTTCCAAGAAAACCCTTTTATACCCACCATACCATCATGGTATTATATATATGCACATATATTTTGATACAAACTATGTAGAATATTACATAGTAATGTTTACTCTTTCTGTTCTGCATTTCAAGTTCGTGGTTGGTTAGAACCTTTTGTATTTGAAGGAAGTGAATTATCAGTACACTGGCTTTATAGAGGAAAAAGCAGTCTGGACTGAAAAAGGCAGGTTAGTAGAGAGAGAACTGTACATGAAGCAGGCAGTTGGCCATGTAGATGTGGAAATAGAAGAGAAATTGCTCTGAACTGAAAATCATGCCAGGGTCTGTTTGGTTAATAGTCCCCTAATCATAAGACAGGAAGAGCAATGACTCTATTTCACTTAACTTGTATAAAAGAGAAATCCTGATGTAATGTTCCCTGAAGCAGAGGCTATTGACCCCCACTCCAGTATGTATGCACACGGAGCCAGATTTAGCTGTAGCATAAGTGGATACAACTTCCATTGATTTCAGTGGGAGTCACACCCATTTTATCAAAACTAAACTTTATTATAGGTATGATTGTCACTTGGCTAATACACCACACAGGGAAGTAAAGAGCTGTTGTAAGGAGCTTTTAGCCCTAGCACACCCCAAACTCCTTGTTTTTCAGGTCACAGCACAAAGGGGACAATAGCCTCTCTGGGAGCCTTTATTCTCCTTCTTGGGCAGGGGCAGGGAATGGATAGAGTCTTGACTCTGCCACCTGCATTGCACTGGCCAACACAGCTGAGTTGGCATGGAAAGGAAAGTAGCCTGTGTCTCAAAGGGCTGGTGCAGGGGTGGCCAACCTGAGCCTGAGAAGGATCCAGAAGTTTCCAATGTACATTGCCAAAGAGCCACAGTAATACATCAGCAGCTCTCCATAAGCTCGCTCTCACCCCCACTCCCAGTGCCTCCTGCCCACCAGCAGCCCCACCAATCAGTGCCTCCCTGCAGCTCTTGATCAGCTGTTTTGTGGCATGCAGGAGGCTCAGAAGGGGAGTGGGAGGAGCGAGGTCATAGCAAGCTTAGGGGAGGGGACAGGAAGAGGTGGAGTGGAAGGGGTGGAGTGGGCAGACCTAGGGATTGAGCAGTGAGCACCCCCTGGCACACTGGAAAGCCTGTAACTCAGCCCTGGAGCTAATGCCTATACAAGGAGCTGCATATTAACTTCTGAAGAGCCACATGTGGCTCCAGAGGCACAGGTTGGCCACCTCTGCGCTGGTGCATCTCTGATACCAGGGCTGAACAAGCATAGTGAACTGTGACTCTGAGTCACAATTAGTTACAGTGCTCTTGAGGCAATATAACTATGTGCTGCCCCTCACTCAGGACTGACTGCATTTACAATCTAGCCTATGGAACTTTAGCACTTTAAAATATATTGTCCTTTTAAGTAAAGAGAGTGTCCATAGACTTCAAAGTGCTTTAAAAAGGCGGTTACACATTATTATCCCCATTTTACAGCTGGTGCAAATGAGACAAAATGTCTTTAAGTGACTTGTCCAAGGTCACACGGCATGTCAGATGGAGATCCAGAAATAGAATCTAAGGCTTTTGGCTCCTGCAGTGGAAGCCTAGACCTAGTTAAGTTTATGGGAAAATTGTCGTTGACTTTCACTGGGTCCAGGATTTTATCCCTGTGAACACCACATCACTGGAACATAATCATTATGAAATTGTTGGGTTTTTTTGAATGGCTGAGGAAAAAACTGCAGCAACTTAACTAAAGAGTGAGGAGTGGTAGTGCACTGAAGCAGAGCCGCCACCAGGTATAAGCAGACTAAGCAATTGCTTGGGGCCTCAAGTAATTCAACGGGACCCACTATTTACTTTTGTTATATGTTGTTGGGGAGGCATAAATATTCCTGTTTAAGGCCCCCAATAGGTTAGCACTGCCTCTGCACTGAAGTCCATTGTACAATGTATAGATTGTCTGAGAGATCCCACATGAATATTCCCAACTACAACAATAATCCATTAATTTCAAAGAGAAAGTATACAGTGTTGTTCACCTCTAATAAATCAAATTATATCAAAACATAAACATGCAAAGAATGTTTATATATGAAAATTGTGACCTAAGGCTTTAAGCACATTTCAGACCACCAGAGTTTTGCTCTGAGAGGTAGCATTCTTCTTGATGTATCTATACAAAGAGAAGTTATACCACACTGAGTACTGTGAGTTCCTCACAATTAATCAGACAAAAATCTTTCACAATGCAAGCATATAACATTAAGCAATATGATGTATTAGTCAACAAGATGTATTTTACATATATGAGCAAATTTGGACTTGATGGAGCATCATTGCTCAATGGCTTCTTGTCTTGAAGTGACAGCTAAGACCTAAAATGGCATTTCTATGAGATTCTATAGCCAACACATATTTACAATTCAGGTTCTATAGCCAAACACATATCTACAATTCACAGCACCTGTCAATACTAGCCAAAATTTTAGGAAAAGGGTAATCAGGATAATGGATTTTTTCCATAAATCTATTTCTTGAGAAGAAGGAATAAATGGAAGGAGGAAATTATAGATAAATCAACCATTTATAGATAAATCAACCAAGATATGCTGATGAATCCAAAGCCAACATAGCAGTCATTTCTGTGGGGAGAGTTTCAATACAAGAAAGCCTAAAAGCATTGCTGCAAATTTAAGTACTCTAAATAGAACCTCAAAAAATAAATAGTAGATAATATTGCCACCTTCATATATTTGAAAATTTCCTCTGAACTAGGTTGATTCTCCACATTTAGGTGGAGAGTGATTTTGACAATGAGTTCACCATGGTGCTGGAAACTCACATCAGAATTTTCTATGATAGAATTTTCTATCATTCAGCATTTAAGGTCCTGTTTCAAAAAGGCATCTCTATTCAGGAAGGTGCTTAAGTCTGTGCTTTTCTCAATCAGAGCCTGTATTTTCACCTTTAATGTTAGTGCTGATATATTTTTGGGAGAGCATCACAATAGCTACTATGATAGTGATTTTTATTATATAAATACTGGACATGAAGAAGTGGACCGAGACTATCTAACCATTTCACACAGTCCACTGATCAACCATGAAGTGGCAATAACTTCAAGTTACTGTTTACTTGGTTGGATTTGAACCAATGATCTGTGACCTCCAGATGAACAAGTTCAATTTGAGCTTCCAGTTCCCCTAGAACCATGTGACTTAATGTCTATTAAAAATATCAGAACAATTCAAGCAAGCCACTTTTATTGGCTTGCTTGAATTGTTCTGATATTTTTAATAGACATAAACCCAAGCAAGAAGAACATTAAAATCATTGTGGAAGTCTGAACCCTGGTCTACACTGGGGAGTGGGGGATTGACCTAAGATACACAAGTTCAACTATGGGAATAGCGTAACTGAAGTTGACATATTTAGGTCGACTTACTGCAGCTCCTTATGGTGCTGAGTTGACTGCTGCCACTCCCCCATCGACTCAGCCTGCGCCTCTCGTGGTGATGGAATACTGAAGTCAACGGGAGAGTGCTCGGGGATCAATTTATCACATCTAGACTAGACACAATAAATTGACCCCTGAAAGATCAATCGCTACCCACCAATCCAGTGGGTAGTGTAGACCTGCCCTTAGTCTTTCCTCAGTAAATCAATTTAGGGTCTTAAGATTAATGTTTGATCATAACTGAAGTTTGAAGACCTGTATTTTTAAATAGATGGTATATTTACCTTTTCTTAAATATTAAGCACTCAGCTTTACATATGCATTTAAGAGGCTCAGTATAATAAAAGACCAAGTCATATTCAGGATAGGATAGTGTGTATGTATAGATGCATATAGAAACGAAACACCTATGAATAGATTATTGTAAAAAGATACCTTCTGGCTTTTTTGGTAGCTTAAGATTTGTCTCTCCAAGAATTTATATTTTATAAACAAGCATTCATAAAACTAGATAGAAATAAATAGGAGTAAAGATAAATAATTCTGTAAAAAGAAAACTGATACCTGGGGAAATACAAGTTTATATATTGTAGGGAATATAGTGAATACAGACAAACATTCATTAATGTCCTTTTACCTCCACCCCTCCATTCACTGTTGGCTGACACATCTATCTTAGGGATGGACTTTAAAGTCCATAGAAAAAGTCCCACTGAATTCAAGAAGAGTTGGACTGAAACCTTAGATCACCTCCTACCTCCTTAGTTCCTGCCTTGTTGACCACTTATGCTTTGGTGCAGATGTGAAAGTACATGTATGTGACTATTGACTTAATGGTGGTAGAGAGGCAAGGGCAAGAAGGTTCTGAAATGAACTACTATCAAATGTTTTCCTCATATAGAAATGGTGCATCTTGCACATTTTGCTGTGTACATTTTTGGAGAAATGCCCTAAATGTTCCTTTAGGAATGAGGTCCAAAGATAGGAATTTGTTTTGTTATTTAAATGAAACATAATAAATAACTAGCAGCAGGAAAATAAAGAAAACCAAATTTACAATACTTCATAATTTATGAAACATATGAAAATAGAATAGATAAGATTTTTAAAAATTAAAACAATCTTGTCTAATAAGCTTGGGGTCACCCACTTCTTTTGTACATATCTATGTAGACCCTGAATTCTCCCTTCAATTTGGGGCTCAGAGGGATTCTGTACTTTTAAAGAGCTACAAATGAATTTATATTGGATTCTAGTTCAGCATACTGTACCAGCTGCGACAATGACCTTTTGTGGTGTCTTTGGCTTGCTGTGACACTAAACCTTTTCTTGACACAGTCGTGGGTGGGATACCAAGTACAACACAGCTCAAGGAGGCATTCTGGATGTTTCAGCTGCTAAAGTTCTATTGGTCCTAATGTTGGGTGGGCCTTAACTCTACTTACCGTCTTAAAGCTTGCCCTGGTGACTCACACCTCCTAATTATCCTCCTAAGTACTACAGTATCTTCCCATGCTGGCCCCATTACCTCACGGAGCAAGTGAAAAGGGCATGAACAGATTCACCACACTGCCCTTGCAAAGCACATTACTACTCAATCATTTCATCACAAAGTAAATCAAAGCAAAAAACTTCAGAACTACCCAGGGTCTAGTCCTGCCCTAGGGTTTCTAAATGAAGTTATATGGCTCCATGCTTACCTTGCACCCAGCTCTGTGGAACTGTAGCTAGTGAGTTGGTTTTTTTCCCTTTGTTTCATTTAATTGTTGTTTAATTTCCCTGAATTATGGCTGTGCAATGCCCTACACAGCCATAATTCATAATATATCAGTTATTGAAGCTGGTTCCTAACTCCCTTATTCCAAACTGAATAGGAACAAGTGGGTGAGAAAAAGACATATTTCTAAATTGGAGTAGAGTGTAGCATCAATTTCATTATGATCAAGAGCCTCTGTCATTGAGGAATGACAGAGCACTGGAGTGAGGACCAGGAAATCACATTTGGGGGATGAATATTGGGCTACAGTTTTCAGTGTGTTGCCAAAGGAAATAACTGTTAGGCTTCCAACACCTGACTTGCACATTTTTCCTATTCTGTAAAGGTGTATTCAATTTTACCTACTTAGCCAATTGCTGGAACAGCTGGTTCATCTTTCCAGCTATTGTGGTAGTATTCAGTCAAAAAAGATTTTTAGAATAAATTGAATGAAAGTGGCCACTGAAATCCATAGGGTAACCATCAGGTTGGTCAGATTGGACTCTGAAGTAACATGGTATTACTAGGTGGAGTCCAGAAATTATTTAACATTTAACATCATTTAAACAAAACAGATTTGATGTCCAAGATGATGCATGCAATCCAGCACGTTGTTGTTTTGCATTGAAAGTCAGTTCCATTGCTTGATCAGTGGGTGGGCCAGCTGAAAGGAATTGCAGTGTTGGGGAAATAGACTGCAAATATTCAAGGGAAAGGAAAACATTATGATCTTATTTGGAACGAGTATGGAACCACCTGAAGGCTGCTAATCAGGGTGATTGATTCTGAATCCTTCAGCATGAATTACTCTCCACTCTGCCAATGATGCAAAACTTTCATGTCTCATTTATTCACTTTTCCCACAACCATGTCTGCCTCTTTCACTGCCAGGAACACTGTTCCCCACAATTCTGGTTCTCAAAGCTATTACCTATTTTATTCAAATCCCTTCTTAAGTTTCACTTAATCTTTAGTATGCACAAGAAGTGAGACAATAATATATTAAACAAACATCTCATCTATCCATTTTGTTATCAACACTCATCACATCAAAAATTAGAGTGTAAGATTTCAGAGCAGGGAGCTTCTCTTTTTATGTGTGATATAAAATCTAAAGCTCTTAACACACTTTTGGGTTCTTTGCAAATTATTATTAGGAATGACTGGATGTTTGCCCAGGCCTAGTAGAATATTTAGATTTTTGGATTTCAGAACACAGGAGAACACTCAGTTTAAACTTGCTTTCCAAAACTTCTTGTTCTGTAAGAATATAGCTTATGATATGGTTTTATATTTTCCAATGAAATATTTGGTTGGAAAATTATCAAAACTGGGGATTTTGGGTGAGTTTCTAGTTCATCTTGAAAAAACCCAAAGAGGTCTCATTTTAAGAAAGTGTCTAAAAATTAGGACTCTAATGTGACCCACATTGGCAACCAAAGAACTAATCACTTTTGAAAGTATTGATCTTAATAAAGGCAGTGTATATTAAAAATATAGAAAGTTAAATTTGTGAAAAGTGCAAAAATTAAGTTTAGCAAAATGCAGAAGAGAGAAATATATTATGAATGTGTTTACCAAGTATAGGTAAAAGATGATGAAGCATAAACTGAAGGAAGAGAATTTGAGTAAACTAATCAATGATCTGAGTGAGAAAAAACACTTTGTTAAAATATAAAGGCCAAAATCTTCAGTGGATCTCCATTTTGTGCATCCATATAAACTATATTGGGAAACTGGGAAGTGAAAACTAAAAACATTTAACAGTACATACTATCTAGCCCTCCACTGACAATCACATAATCTTTCCATTAACACAACCACTTAACACCAAATTTAATGCGCTAGTTTTAACTCTACTCCAGTGGGGATACCAGCTTTTCAATAGTCCCTTCCCCAAACTTCCTCTGACTCTCTTGCTGCTTCATCAGACCGGACCACCTCTTTCCCACTGCACTGTCCCTTTGCACAATTCTAAGAAACCACACTCATTCTAGTTGGGAAAGGGGGTGCTGGAAAGAATAGCAGTGAAATATTTTTACTTACTAAAAGATTTATACTTTGTAGAACATCAAATAAGATTTTTATGTGTAGGTGAAGGTTTAGATGGGGAATTTTATCATAACCACTTTGCTCATAATTAATGATAAGTGTAATTAACACTGTATACCTATTTTCCTTTGTCTAACGTCTTCACTGTAAGACTGATGCGTACATTCTTCCACGACAATCATGAACATAGATCCATGCAATAGAACTGATCCATGTAATATGCTTATTTTTGTACACTATCTTATAAACCCAAAGGAATGTGGAGAAATAAATTGTGCTTTCCTTTTGCTTACCTCCTTTTGGTTTAGCAATCCACAACTGCAAAGAAAAGCCCTGCAATATAAACATAAAACTGGATCCAAGACAATGCATTGTTTATCTCCTAATTTTCAGTGCATTAAATGTCTATGTTTTCACAGTTTACAAATGCAACAATAAGCTTCAGATCTGGCATTTCCTGGCAGTTAATCACTTGCTAGGCTGAGGGCTGGTAGCTTTGCCTTGGGCCTTTAACCCAGTTAGTCTTTAACTCTCAGGAAATGCCCTCCCAATTGGTCATTACATTCATTGATTCCACCTGCGAAATCCACGGTACAATTTAAAGCATTATAAGAGTGTGCCAATGAAAGTGGTAGTGATGACCTGTTTTTTTCTAATAGGTGTTGTATGTTATTTGCACTGCTACAGTCAGGTTTTGTCAACTTTTTTCCATTATTTAATCTTTTTCCCTTCCTTTCCCACCAATGGCTTATAACTGCAATAAAAAATCACTCACTTTGAATCTTGGCAAACAAGGTTTAAAATGGGGGTGGGGAGGGATCACTAATGCCAAATTGAAGTTTTAAGAGTGATAAAAAAGTAGAAAGGGAGTTGAACTTTCTTCACTGTATTTTTGTGCTTGTATAAATTAAATGCTGCTTAATTCTTCATATTTATTTCTCTTTCATTACCATATTCAAGTATGCATGCAACTGGGAGTGGGTGCTTTGATATAAACTAGATTACTCATTGTCAGAATATGGATCAGAAAAAGAAAGAGAGACCTGGATAAGTAAAATAATCACATGAATAATTAAGTTAACTTGAAATAAAATGAGAGATATTATATTTTCCTTCAATTTATTTCATAGCATTTACAGTAAATGTCTTGCCCTGTAATTTCAAGAATGAATTGGTCTCTCTGTCTCAGAAACTCATTTTCCTCTAATCAGGAATAGCCTGCATAAGGCAATGACAATGACAAAGTTGAAATTTATATTTTCATATGAATTCTCCTATCATTTGCTTCATTTTCATCATGGATGCAGCCCCATGAGTCCCAAATCCATCAAAAACGAGGTACTCCTGTATGTAGGTTGCTTGCCTCCAAGTTGAACCCAGGCCCAACCAGTTACTGCAAGAGACATGCTGCCAGGGGCTCTATAATCATCAGTTGCCACCAGAAACTGAGTATTTTGAAAACTATGCACAAATGTTGGACATAAGCTGTTATCACTTGATGTATCTGTTTTCAAGATTCTACATAGCGAAACTTAACCAGCTATTCAGTGAAGAAAAATGAACAGCATCTTCAGCTTGATCCAGACTCAGATGAATTGTTCTGAGACTCTGGTAGCCATGGTCCTAACACTGAAGTGAAGGGAGTTAATCCTGATTAGAAGAGTCTAAAACATTTTGGATTTGATCATTTAATTGAAACAACTAGTTATTTTTTTTTTATAGTGTGAGCACAGTATATTGGGTCATCTTTTTGGCATCAAAGTTCCTTCTAATCTGAGTTATATTACCAGATCTACTGGTATTGCCCATTTTAGAACTCTGAGCCATGGAATCATTCAGAATGGAGGAAATATTTCGAAGTGTGGCCATTGTAGATGAGTGGTGAGGCTAGTGACTCATCTAAATGTGTAAGTTTTGTTAAATATTCTCTCTTATTAAAGTTTGTTTATAGCGAAAACATTGGGAACAAGGGAAGGATGAGGTAATAGTGTTGTCTTTTTTTTATACTAAGCAGAAAGTCAAAGCACCAGAGGGTCAAAGGAAAGCCCCTGAAACCTTTCTTTCCATTCCCCCTATTTAACTCCAGATTGCAGGTGTTTTGGGGAGCTAGCCTGCACCCTCTTTTCTGTAGACATTTCTTCCTAGGGAGACTACTTACTCTTCTATCCAGTACAATGTCTGATGGTTATTTCTGTGGTCCTCTTCCCTCTTAGCAAAGCACTGAGGCTTCCCAGGAATCTGTGCTCCACTGTTCATAAAATTCCAGGGTTCCTGGGAATGCAGATGTTTATCTGAATTGAGATAACTTTTAAGTTGCAGCCATCACTACTTTTACTAGAGATTTTGGTCTGTGAATATTATTAATATGTTACTTAATCTGTTATACTACTAGCAAAGACAAGCAAAACTTGCTAACTAGCTTTCCTCTTCCCCGCTGCATAACACTTCTTATAGAAAACTGAAAGTATTAATTATCCCTTTTCCAACATTTTCATTTTCATATTCAATAAATGACCTTCTTTCATTTGATCAATGACGCATGTCATGAGGATCTTGAAAGATGCTGAGCGGTCCTAGAAGAGAAAGCAGTAGGATAATGTCTGATCGGACTACCACTCCATTGTTGGAAGTTAGGCTGGAGTCTTCTATCTATTCACCCAATGGAACTTGCTTTCTACCCTCCTACCAAACATGTTAGACATGCTTAATGATGTGTTTTTAGATCAAGGGTATACACTTTAGTCTTGGATTGCCATATGAGTTCTCTTAGAGTAATGCCTCCCTCTGTATTCCCTTTCCAAAATGACAAACCATTAAGACTACAAAATATACCACTGCAGCCCTAGAATTTGGGAGGAGTGTTGCCTCATAGCTAAATCAGAGCAGGAGTCAGAGCTACTGACATATTCTGAGGTCCTTGAATGGAAGGCACCAGCTAAGTACAAAGTAATATTATTAAAACCAAAACACCTTTAGCAAACAGGACAGCTAATGTAGTTTCACCACTGTATGAGATTTATTGACATAAGTAGTGTGCCACTGCTACACATTGAATTACAATATAATGAAGCTGATTCCATCAACGACTCAAAATCACCCATACTGATGTTTCAGACTGCACTGGGAGCAACCTGGAAGTAATTTAGTCTAGAAGCTTTTTTCTACAGCAATGATTTCAAATCATGAGAAAGTATTGATATAAAATATATTCGAAAATCTTTGGTAAGCCACTAATAAAATACATTCATTGGTTCAGAAAGCAGAATAAAAAAGTGTTCTCTTTTCTTCATAAATCTAATGTGGCAGCCACAACTTGTAAGAGAAATACTTTTTCCAGAGACAGAGAAAATAAAGAATACTGTATTATGATGATGTAATTGGTTGAGTGCTTCTATTACTCTGCTGCAAGTCATCTACAAGTTCTGACTATTTCATGTTCAGGATAAACTGAAGTGAGATGAAGTCTCCTCTGACTTAACCTTACTGAAAATCACAGGAGCAAATAAAAGTACTATAGATAAATTTACAAAATAAAGGCAGTACTGTAGTTGGTGGAAAGATTTTCCCAGGTCAGCTATATTTCTGAACTCAGAGAACTAAAGGAAAATTTTACTATTAACATATGGTTATTTGGCTGAACCATTTCAAACACATTACATTTTGGGCTTTTACTGGTATACTTTCACATGTAATTAAAAAGAGAGCTGATGGTTAGATCAGTGACACAGATTCCTTATCTCATACCCAGAAAATGCTGTCGCTCTGAATAGATTTATCTATGTACATCAATCTTTGTCTTCCCATTGATTTTTTTCTTGTATTAGAAAACACCTGGAAGCACACTGCACAAATCCCAAACTTTTAAAATCATGGTCATTATCTTTTGGGTACACAATTTTCAATCTCTCCCTCTCATTTCTGTTTTGTAGAAAAGCAATTGCTGTTTGCTGGGTAGATTTGTTTCAGGTTTGTGAACTGATTTTATTAGGCAGTAGGTAACTTCCATACCCACAGCCACAATGAAACCTAACTTCCAAGAAAAGGAATGCATGTGGGATGAGAGAAAAAGATAAGGGTTGGGGAAAAAAGATATTATAATATCATAAAAGAAAAGCGCATAGGGCTCAATTGTGAGGTGCCACAGCATCTTACATGGGCTACCCACATCAGTGAGCCTGTTGCTGGGAAGAGCAGCCATCACTGGGCTACTACTTCTCCTCTGGCAAAGATGGGTGGTCATTGGAGGAGAGTGTGTGAAGCCTTGGATACTTTCTCCCACTCCAATGCACCAGTCAGCACACCACAGCCAGTGCATAAAGGGAGAAGTAATCCCTGCAGCAGGGTAAGGGGGAAGCTTCAGAAAAGTTGTCATTGTCATGATTCTGGGTCAATGCAACTATGTGCTATATTATACCCTGCCTGGGTTGTGAAGTGATACTTCAGCCTATAAAGAATAAAATGTCTAATTCTCATAATCAAGATAGGATGCAATTATTGCCAATGCCAATTCTGATTTTCTCTAACAAATCTGTAATGCAGCCCAGGACAATTGTCTTCAACGTGGCTTGAGACTTTATTATACTCTACATATTAAAAATAATAATCCTTTTCATTTACAGTGTTTAGCACCTTTTATCACAAGATCTCAAAGTGCTTTACAAAGGAAAAACATTAAAAAAATCAGTAGTGAACTGAAACCTTTTCATACTATGATGAACAGCATAACTGCAACGTTGCTCAAGAATAGGACCGTTTTATACAACATAGGACACTGACATGTCAGCAGAATCATTAGGGGTTCTCTCTCTTTAGAAGAATTTATTGCTATTAATCTTTGTGAATTCTGACATAGTCAGTCAACCAAAAGTTGTGTTAATAACTAGCAGGAGCAGTATGTTCATCTATTGTCATTAGTTAACGTCAGGAAAAATTCCTCCCTAACATTCCCAAATCTCTCTATCCTGTTGATGGGTCTGATTAAGTACACAATTTTGCCATAGTAAAATTAATCAACATAAACATGTGGGTGGTCATAGTTTAAAGGGCAAAACGCATGCAATTACAACAAAGAAAATAAGTCAGATTAAAGGATCAGACCCCAAGAACCTGATTCTGCTCTTGTTCAAGTCAATAACAAAACTCCAATGGACTTTAACGGGCCAGGACTTTAAGTAAGCTGCAAGAAATTGTCCTCGAATGCTTATGCCTCTTCCTTGGCTTCTGGAATCTACTTTATTGCAATCAGATACTGGCAAAGGATTTACTACTGAAATCATTTATGAACTTTCCAATTTTTGACAAGTGCTAATTTTAGCTAATGGTCACCTTCAGAATCTCCAGTCATTAGATTTGCAGGGGGAGGGGAGGAGATTGTAGTAAAGGAGAAACTGATAACATGCATGTGAGATACCCCACATCCACTAGGGAGCTCTGGGCTTTGTTTTCTGCAAGAGCAGATTACTAGCAGAAACATTCAAATAGTGGCAAATAAAGCAATGGACTAAACAGAAGGTCGAAGAACTTTGTTATTTCTCTTACAGAATTTGGACTCAGTGGTTAACAAGGTGAATCAGTGCAAATGATGCCAGTGACTCAGGACAAGATAATCTGTGCACCTGCCTATGCTCTGAAAATTCAGATATCCATTATCCAATTGAATGATTCATCAGTTTTGAACCATGTTAAACAAATGGCAAGAGACATCCAATTTGTCTGGCAATCTTTGTTACAATAATATTGTATTCAGTGCAGTTACCCTCAACTTGTCAGAACAGATGAATTAACCTGGCAATACTCATGGCACTGCATCTAGACAGAAGCAGCCAGATAAATGGATAAATAATCATGAAAGTCAGTGACAGAACTCAATGTGCTTATTTTGGTTTCTGACTTTAAATGTGAATGTAGAATATCAGTCTAATGTATTGTACTGAACATTCTGAACAGTAAATTAGTAAATATTACTTTGGGATCAGAATTGGAATTGTTGAAAGACACTTAACCCAAACAGAATTCACTGCAGCAAAAGTAATAGTAACTACTGATGTTCTTAGTTGAGAGTGAGACATTCATGAAATTGTACACAAGGTCTCTGTTGGAAGTGGCCTGGGATTTGCATGGGTGGGGGAGGGATTATATTCATTTAAAGTTCTACTACAGATGCGCTTGTATAAAGCCACTTAAAATGTACCTCTGCACGTTATCTCACTTCAGCTGTCAGAATCATGACTGAACAAATCTACTGAACTTACACAGGACATGTAATTTCTTTCACAGTTTTAAAATATTTCTCTGCAGAGGTTAATTTACTAATGCATCATGATTGGTTTCTTGAAAAACTTTATCCTTTGGTGTATGACCACAATTTCCCAAAGTCACTTGTCAGAATCACAACAGGACCAACACACTGAAGTTATACAGGTTGTTTTTCAAAGTACAGTGATTATTTTAATGAAAACAATGAATGTTTGCAATCAACACTCCTCATTTCAGATAAGAATCATCTTTCCTGTTTTAATGAAATGACTAGTCCTTTCATTACCAAATTCATACACTGTAAGGCTGCACATCACCCCAATTGTTTAAGCTCAACAAGAATGCTTTTTGGTCTCTAAAAGTCAATAGTTCTTTGGCTGTTTCTTTAAACTTACTATTTTAAATCATTTTCATCCATCCATAGTAACATACTGTAAACAAGTGGAATGGTTCAGCAAAGAAAAATAGTCTTCCAGTCAACAAATTTTCCTGCTCAAGGTATTATTTTGTTGGTTTAGGGCACATTCGTTACAATAAGAGAATAGAAATGGTTTTACATAAACATGAAAATAACTTGAGTTTCAGTCCTGCCTAGTAACAACTTCTTCTAAACGTCAACTGAATATTTTTATAGTTTCCTGTATTCCCTGCAAAAGCCTGATTGAGCTTTGCACCTCAGCCATCCACCATTAGCATATCCTATACACCGTCTGCAGTCTAAGAAGGGAATTAATTCCTTGCTTGCTGAAAAATGAGCAGGGAATCTGGATCCTCTTACTAATACACACACACGCATATACCGTGTTCCAAAACACTCTCTTGGGCATCTGGCTAGCTATCTTTTAGAGTTCTCTGGATGTTTCAGGAGTGACCAATAGAACTTCTGAGGTTTGATGATTTATTTAAATTAGAAAAATTGTACCCAAAAAGTAAATTCAAATGTCTCAGTCAAATAAAGAGATTCCTTTGATCTTCTCCTTAGTTCTGACTAAGGTTATAACATGATACCAAGTATAGACCAGTGCAAATAACAGTAGAGGCTAAAATACAACTCAGGAAAAAATGAAGTCCCCTGCTAAGATTCAACTTCAGAAAGGCTGACTAGGAAGATTTTATCTTTGAATTGGATAAATCAGTCTGTAATATAACTGACAGATGAGCACTATGGAGAATTTGTCTGATTAAACACATCCCTAGAGGATGTTGCACATGATGGATATGCTTACACAGCAATTAAACAACCATGGCTGGCCCATGTCAGCTGACATGGGCTCGCACGGCTTGGTCTGCACACTGGAAAATGGTCTTGGTCTTGGCTAGGTCTGTAGACTTGGTCAGCTGACATGGGCCAGCTACACATGTTTAATTGCAGTGTAGACACATCCTATAGGTAACCTGGGCTTTCAAAACAGACAAGCCAACAATAGAAGAGATATTCAGAACCACTGGGCTAAGGGAAATGTTTATGAGAGAGATTGGAAAAGAACAGTGTGACCACTGGAAGGAGCTGATTGAAACAACAGACCTGTGCCATAATAGCAAAAAAGCATGGATGACCATTTGTAAGCTGAACCCTAATGGACAACAGCTAAAGTGCATCACTGCAGTCTCTCCCACTTGAATCATATACTGAGGGCTTGGTTACACTGGCACTTTATAGCGCTATAACCTCCTCCCCGTTCACACTGGCAAGGCACGTAGAGCGCTATAACCGCTGAGTTATAGCGCTCTTGTTAATCCATCTCCACATGGGGAATAAGGGCTGTAGTGCAGCTGCTGTAGCGCTACAGAAAGAATGTGGACACCCACTCTGCATTAATTGGCCTCCAGCCCGTCCCATAATTCCCATTCGAGCCACTCTGGTCATCACTTGCAAACTCTTTTGTACTGTCCTCAGGTGACCACACGTCAGACCCGCCCTTTAAAGTTCCAGGGAAATTTGAAAATCCCCTTCCTGTTTGCTCCAGCCAAGCATGGCGTGCTCTCAGGGAATCCTTGCAGGTGATCATTCTGATTGATCATCATGACTCCATGTGTCATGCCTCCTCGCAATAGGCAATCCCCAGCGTGGAGCAATAGCGAGGTGCTTGACCTCATCAGCTGTTGCAGGGAAGAGGCTGTTCAGTCTCAGCTGCGGTCTAGCTGCAGGAATTTTGATACCTATGGGCAGATATCACGGGCGTTGGCGGAAAGAGGCCATGAGCGGGACACTCTGCAGTGCCATGTTAAGGTAAAGGAGCTTAGGAATGCATATCGCAAAGCCCGCGAGGCAAACGGCCGCTCTGGGGCAGCCCCGGTGACTTGCAGGTTTTATAAGGAGCTGCACACGACACTTGGTGGTGATCCTGCAGTCACTCCATCGACCACCACGGACACTTCCCAGCCCACCACTGAAGGGGGGGTGAGGAGGAGGACGAAGAGCAGGAAGATGAAGAAGGAGGAGGAAGATGAGGACGAGGCAGCAGCGACCCAGGGCATGGAGGAGTCCCTGGACGCATGCAGCCAGGAGCTGTTCTCAAGCCAGGAGGAGGGCAGCCAGCCCGGCGGTGCAGGGGCCAGCTCAGCAGCGGATTGCGGAGGTAAAGCTGCTTTTCTATTGGGAAGGCAGGCAGCTTGGGGTGGAAAGGGATGCAGGGGGCATTCCACCTGGAGCTCTTCTCAAGCCAGGAGGAGGGCAGGGGGGCATGCAGCCAGGAGCTCTCCTCTAAAGCCAGGAGGAGGGCGGCCAGCCACAGCGTCCGGCGGTTGCAGGGGCCAGCTCAGCAGCGGATTGCGGAGGTAAAGCTGCTTTTCTATGGGGAAGGCTTGCAGCTTGGGGTGGAAAGGGATGCTTGCATGCTTGCCTACATGTGGAATAGTGCATTGATGTAGTCTATCACACTGCGGTAATCATCATCAGTAATCTCTTCAAAGGTCTCAATAAGAGCGCTTGCAATGCGCCTGCACAGGTTTCCTGGGAGAGCCAGCGTGGCCCCCGTCCCCGTCATGGTCACTAGTCCCCGCCACTGTGCTACAATGGGTGGGGGGAGCATTGCTGCACAGAGACGAGCTGCATATGGCCCTGGGCGGAAGCCGCATCTCTTTAAAATCCCTTCCCTTTGCTCCTCAGTGACCCGAAGCAACGAGATATCTTCCAGGACAAACACCTACAGAGAACGTTGGAACAGTGTTCAGAGTAGGGCTCCTGACACTACCAGGCACTCCACGCCCCCTGCAACAGCTTTTCAGGGCAGGGAAGAAATCCTTCCCCCTGTCTGCTGCTCAGAGTAGGTCTCCTGCAATTTACCGGCATTCCACCCCCATTCCCTGGCACAGCTTGTCTGGGGCAGGGAAAAAATCATTTCCCTTGCCTCTGGAGTGCACTCACCATAGCAGGGGCTCCGTTGCTGTATCTGTGCTCTCTGCGGGACAGACAAACGGGGAATGCGGGGGAATCATAGGCATGTCTGCAGTTTACAAGGGAACCACTGTTAAATGTATCTTTTTATTTTAGAAGGATCGTCCTTGAGCCCTGTGCCATCGCTCTTATCAACAGCTGAGAGGCTGAGGCGACTGAGGAAGCGGCCATGAAGGAGCAAAGAGGATCTTGTACAGCAAGTAATGCAACCGGCTGTAATGGAGAATCGAGTTGCACAGAGGTGGAGGGAGGACCAGAGCAAGTTGAGGGAGAAGCCATGGCAGGAGAACGCAATTCTCCGCCGGAAAAGCACCAATAAGCTGCTCTCATTACTGCAGCTTCAATTGGAGACTATGCAGAGGATTGCCACCCTTCAGGAGGAGAAGCACCGCGCTCTCCGCCCCCTTAATAATTTGCCCCAAAACCCTTCCCCTTCTGTGCCTCAGTACCCTCCAGGCCACTATCATCAGCTATATGGTTATCACCATCCACAGCTGCCTCCAACCCCTCTGTCTTCACCAAACAACCCCCAAACCCCAGACCATTATCCACTGCAGTCAACCCCTAATAACATGCCTTATTGCCCTCAAATGGGGTTCGGGGGACATGGCCACTGTGAGGGCACTGGAGACTCAGAGAGCCGGATATATTCCAATCTCTGACTGATCCCATCCCACCCCCATTGCACCTCCCGCCGCTTCCCCCTCACATGCATCACAATATTTTCTTTCAGCAACCAAAGTACCTGTTCAATAAATGAATTGTCTTCTTAATAAATGGGTTTCTTTATTAAGTGTACATAGATTATTACAGGCTACAGCAAAGCAAATGCCTGTTCCTATTAAAAGAATGCACACTCCCTCCCTCCCTCCGCACCTCACTTTAGAACTGGCTTTCAGCCTCAAAATGTTCCCTCAAGTCTTCCCTGATCCTAACAGCCTCGCGCTGGTCCCCTCTAAGAACCCTGCTCTCTGGCTGGGCGTATGTGGCCTCGGCATTGAACCTCTGAGGACCATGCCTGAGTGAAGCCTTCGCCCTTCTGCTCACAAAGGTTATGTAGGGCACAGCATGCGGAAATAACCGCGGAGATACTACCCTCAGCCAAGTCTAGCCTCCCATAAAGACAATGCCAGCGCGCCTTGAGACGCCCAGAAGCACACTCCACAGTCATTCGACACTGGCTAAGCTTGTAGTTGAACCTTTCCTGACTGCTGTCCAGGCTCCCTGTGTAGGGTTTCATGAGCCAGGGCATTAAAGGGTAAGCGGGGTCGCCAAGAATCACTATGGGCATTTCCACTTCCCCCACGGGGATCCTCTGGTCTGGGAAAAAAGTCCCAGCTTGCAGCTTCATGAACAGGCCGGTGTTGTGGAAGATGCATGCGTCATGCACCTTTCCAGACTAGCCCGCGTTAATGTCAGTAAAACAACCACGGTGATCCACAAGCGCCTGGAGAACCATGGAGAAGTACCCCTTTTGGTTAACGTACTCGTCTGCTAGGTGGGCGGGCGCCAGAATAGGTATATGGGTCCCATCTATCACCCCTCCACAGTTAGGGAAACACATTTCTTCAAAGCCAGCAACGTCATGCACGTTACCTAGAGTCAGGATTTTTCGTAGCAGGATGCGATTAATGGCCCTGCACACTTGCATCAGAACAACTCCAACGGTTGACTTTCCAACCCCAAACTGGTTGGCCACTGATCAGTAGCTGTCTGGGGTAGCCAGCTTCCAGATCGCGATAGCCACCCGCTTCTCCACTGGGAGGGCAGCTCTCAGTCTGGTGTCCTTGCGCCACAGGGCGGGGACGAGTTCAGCGCACAGTCCCATGAAAGTGGCTTTTCTCATGCGAAAGTTTTGCAGCCACTGCTCGTCATCCCAGACTTGCATGACGATGCGATCCCACCACTCAGTGCTCGTTTCCCGTGCCCAGAAGCGGCGTTCAGCGGCCATGAGCATGTCTGTTAATGACACAAGAAGCTTAGTGTCAAACGCGTTCACTGCTTCGATCTCGTCTTCAGACTCATCACTGTCATCCTGTATGTCAAGGATTAACTCCACTGCACACAGAGATGTGCTGGCGACAGTCGTCAGCACGTTCCACTGCAGCTCTGTATTCATTGTGGCACACGAAAATGGAAGACGGAGCACGCTTTGCTACAACTGTTGAAAGATGGCGCCTGAGGTGAACAGAAACACAGGGATTGCTGGGATATGCCAAAAAGCATCATGGGTAGTTGAAACAGGATGCAGAACACCCTGCAAGTGACGCCCCCTACCACAAGGCATTGCATCAGATCGGGAAGAGGTGCACTGTGGGATACATGCCCTAATGCGCTGCTCTTAATGCCGCATTAAGTGCCACAAATGTGGCCATGCTATAACGCTGGCGCGTCTCAGTGTGGACATACAATAGCTCTATTCATATTACTATATAAGGGGACCGCTATAACCAATAGCACTATAATCTTGTAAGTGTAACCATGCCCTTACTCATTTTAAATGGTAAATCAGCCCACAAAGCAAAGCGCAGAATTAAACAAATCAAGCAGGAACTTTACTCATTCCTCAGAGACAGCAATGTCCACAATGAACCGCTCAGCACTGACAATAGCCATGAAAACCCTGAAATGTGGAAAGGCTGATGGACTTGATTGTACATCTAATGAACTACTGCTGCACTTTGGTATGAGAGCTTTTTTAATTCTTACTTGGAGACAATGCAGATACCCAGATTGTAGAGACAGGCCAAAGTGGTTACATTACTCAAACCACATAAAGACCCTAACTCTGCGAAGAATACCACCCACTATACTTACTTTGCTTAACCTAGCTCTAATCTTCCTAATGTTCCTTTGTTAAATATATGCTCTTGTACACATGCTTAATATACATAGACACAAACACTCCACTACGTAAAGGTGACTTCCCTATGGTAAATTGTACAGGCAGGTGATAAATGTATGACGTACTAGCACAATATCACATACTTGTACTGTTTATCAGCCTATAATGGTATCATCTGCCAACTAATCCGGCTACCTCATTCTAATATTCCAAGTCTCTGAGATCGCATCATAGAACGAGAGAGACAAATATCCTGAGAGAATGTGCTTCAGTACAGAAATAAAATCTATTTAACCGCACGCTCCCTGTTGTTACCTACCACCCTACACTGAAACCACTATTAGGTATCATTAATCAACTTCCAATACTCAATGGTAAAAAGTTTCTGTTTCCTTGAGTCCCTCTTCTGGCTTTCAACACCCCTACCCCCCGACCTCGGCAAATTCATCATCAGAAAAAAAGTTCCCCACAGACTAGGACACAACAACTCGAAGTGGCACTGGACCCTGCCATAACAACAGATGAAAAACCTGCAGACATATCCACTACTGCAATGATCAACATCCCTTAAAACACTCCTTTCAAGATCCATGGGTCCTATCACAACATGTACTGTAGCTCATCCAGTGCATTAAATCTCCCAATAACAATAATGTGGGTGAAAAAAGATAAACATGCTCTCAATGAATTCACATATGATAAAAGGTAAAAACACCATATCACCTGTGGGTGAACACTTTTCCCAACACAGTCATTCTATCTGACCTACCAGTCCTCATCCTCAAAGGAAATCAGCACAACACTTTCAAAAGATAAGCCTAGGAGCTTAAATTCATAACTTGGCTAGTCACTAAAAATGGCTTATTACAACAGTGTAAGTGTATAACCCACATCTCCACCCTTCACCCCACCTATTCCCCCACTCTCTTTCTTTCCTCCTGGTGACTGAAAGGGTGTTAATAAGCTATTTCACCTTGAATGGTCCCTTGAAATATGTTAACTATGCATGCTAAACACCACTTCCATATTGTATTTAGCTGTGACCCTCTGAGTAAGTTTCCCAGACCTGAAGAAGAGCTCTGTGTGGCTCAAAAGCTTTTCTCTCAACAACAGATATTACCTCACTCACGTCTCTCTAAAGAGCCAATACCATACCACTGTAGCATGAATTCCCTGTGCATGAAATAATGTTACTTTGTCAACATCCCTCTTGTAATTCAGTATCTAGTCTTACTTTTAAAAAAATGAGGATACTAAAGAATATTTTTCTGATGATGTAGTTCATATTGGGCCTGTTTCAAAGTCCACTGAAGTCAATGGAAAGACTCAGTTGACTTCAGTGGGATTTGGATAAGGTCAATTGTGAGATAGAGCTGATGAACAATTTGGGGAGATGTTTACAGCTAGATCATCAACATCATAGCTTGTTGCTCCAAAACTGTAGCTAAGATCTGGTGTTATCACTCAAAATAGTTCTTTGGGAGTACAAGATATTGACAAGGCAGTAGGTTCTCTTCACTTAGCAGTCTTTTCCACAAACGTTCTTGCTCAATTTAAAGTGTTTTCATTAGAAGTTGGTACTTCCGGGGAAATTGTTCAGAAGGAACCATGTTCTCCAAGATCATGGAGATTTCCCACCATTTTGTTATTCTGCAGCTTTCTACAGTGATATTTTTGCAATATTCTTTTCTCAAAGTAAAACTTTGCTGATCTGAAATCCTAACATTTTTTGTATAGCTACTAAACCCTGTCTTTTTTGCTGCTGGTTGCTTGCAAGTGAATTTAAGCTTGGTTTTATACACACATTTTTACTGATTTCTAAAATAAATGTAAAATGTAAAACCAAAAAAAGACATTCCCTTCTACATCATTTTATGTTGACACTGCAGTTTTGCCAGAAACAATTCTGCATTAAACATTCAGTGTGTGAGTCTGTTTTCAATATGGATGGAGGCTTTGGGGAAAATACTCAGCACTTACACAGGCCTGGTTGTGCTGGCAGAAATACAGAGCAGCTGCAAAAATTACAGAACACGGCAATGCTTAGAAAAGTTTGGAATCAAATATCTGTTTGATTAATAGAATTAAGGGAAAGGATAATTGATGAGCTTCCTTTTAAAAAGTTGTGTTTTCTTCTGCTAAACTAACACAGACCCTGCTTTAGGCTGACAAGGGAATATAGTCAGTTTTGCACCTTCCAAGTTGACTGTGTGGCAGATTTCTGTCATCTCTCACCCAAGTCCATTTTAGTGAGAGTCTGATGCATGCCGCACATAAATGCAATCACATAATAGAAACTGCAAAAGCAAAGGCAGTGATTTCTACATTCTGCCTCCAAATGAGTGCTCAAAACTGCGTGGGTATGTCAGAGCCACACTTCTTACCAGTGCTGGTTGGAAAGTAGAGAGGGGGTGAAAGCAAGGGGAGCTTTTAAAATTTAGGCAAACATAAATAGAAGAAGGGGGAAATTGTGCTCACTTTTTTCTCTAGTTTGAACACCGTTCCAAGGTATTTTGTTCCAGGACTAGAGTGCCAGAGCATTACAGAGGACACACTCCAGCTGAAAAACACTGTATGATGGGAAATATAAATCTGTTTAGATTAACTGAAATGTTCACCATTTGGTTCTTAGTAGAAAAATTTACTATTTTCCATTCAACTAATTTTTTTTGACTCTATGAAAAACATTTTCATTGCAATCAAGCTATTAAAGACTTAGCACTTACTGTTCTGTAGTTAATGTGGATTTTTT
Source organism: Dermatemys mawii (assembly GCA_007922305.1). NCBI lineage: Eukaryota > Metazoa > Chordata > Testudines > Dermatemydidae > Dermatemys > Dermatemys mawii. The sequence goes on from ML677326.1 coordinate 78,506,295, forward strand.
TCCCCTTCCTGTCCACTAGTTTCTTTGCAATAAATTTTTTCAGCACAGGTCAGCTCCTGGTTTTATTTCTCTTATTACTTCATCTAGGAGAATTATTTACTTTAAATCCAAAACCAAACATAGTGTTGAAGAGTAGATGTTAAAAAAATGCAATTAAACAAACCTTCACTTTTCATTATGCCTGTCTTAAGTATCTGCTTTATTACATTTTTCTGATGTTTAAGTCCTGTTTATTAAAAACCATGTATGTTTAGTTTAGTGCTATTTTTAACAGACTGTAGTGAACAGGATTTAATTGACTGTACTAAACAGATGATTTGGCTTTTTAAAAAATGAGCAAAATGCTTCAAGACATCCATATGTAAAATATGATTAATAACATTCACAATCTAGCAAACGTCAGATCAAGTTAATTTTACAAAATAGAGCCTTAAATGGGTTTATTATATTAGGTATAATATGGCAAGGCATAAAAAAATGTATTCTGATTGTGTATAAGAAACCCTGAGCCAGATTCTCATTTACATTACAGTAATTTACAGGCAAAATTTAACCCCCCTTAGCACTGCCAGAGCAATGTAAAGGGACCTTAGTGTAAAAGACAATCTGACTTTCTGTTCTACCACCACCAAAACCTCAGCTAACACATCAGCATCGCCTAATCAGCTAAATGTGTCTCTATTAAGGACCTGAGCTTTCTGACATTGAAGTCAATAAGAATTTTGCTATTGTCTTCAACAGGAAGAAGACTGGGGCTTGGTGAAATTAGCATCCCAATGTAGCAGCAGTTTTCTGTTTAAAGGCTTGATCCTACTATCCCTACTCAAGTAAAACTCATTAACTGTAGTGGGATTTTAATCAGTAAGGAATGTAGATTCTGGTCCCAGTTATTATTAGGCCTGAATCAGTTGTTTGAAAGGTACCACATTTATTTAACACCCTTTGGCAATAAGCAATGCGCTGTTCATTCCATGTATCACTTGGCATCCTTCACCCTTCTTGTTTATATGATATAGTTTGCTCTGCCACAATAGGAGAAGGAAGAGCCCTCCTATCCAGCTGATAAGGCACTTTGTGGACCAGGACTCCTGGAGCCTGTGCTGCCATAAAAATAGGAAAAACATACTTATTCCATTATTATATTGGCTGTATGTGATGCAAAGGCAGCATTTTCAGATATCATGTCACACTTGGGCCTCTCAGATAGATAGTGTGACAAAGTTCCAAGTCTGTATTTGTGGGTCCTGCGCTTCCTGGCAGATTTAGGGGCTTCCGAAACTCATCCAGGCCCCAGAGTGACCTCCTTTTCTCAGTAACTTCTTAGGGGAGACAGAAAAGGGGGGAGTCCGGGCCCGCTCTCTACTCCGGACTCCAGCCCAGGGACCCTAATAGTATCAGCTAAGATGGCTGACCTTTTAGGCACAAAACACAATACAATTCCCTGGGCGACTTCCCCACAGCAGTCTCCGCTTCTTCAAACTCCTCTTCACCCTTACTTCAGGGCCTCCTTCCTTCTGTATGATATGTTGTCCAACGCTCAGTCTCACCAACAGCACAACTTCCTTCCACAGCTCCTGACACCCACAGCCCACCTGACTAACTGGGAGGTTTTTATCTGGTTTCAGCCAGTGCCTGATTGGCTTCAGGTGTCCCAATTAGGCTAGCTGTTTCTACTCCTTTCTAGAAGCTTCCTGATTGGCCTGGAGTAGCCTTTGTTTGGCTATCCAGGGAACAGGGACCTACACATCCTGAGGCTGATATACCTACCTTCCAGGACTCTCCTATACCCTTCTGGTCTGACTCCATCACGATAGATAGATAGATAGATAGATAGATAGATAGATAGATAGATAGAT
>ML677326.1:78508160-79023387 GCA_007922305.1 Dermatemys mawii
GATAGATAGATAGATAGATAGATAGATAGATAGATAGATAGATAGATAGATAGATAGATAGATAGATAGATAGAAGATAGACAGACAGATGCTATGTACAATGACTAGTACAGAAGGAAAGTTTACCATGGCATAGAAATCCAGCCTGAACTGCTGTTGGATCTGCCTATACATATATATGGAATCTAATGTGGTCTGTAATTCTGTGGGTCACAACATTTAGGCAGTGCGATCACCTTGTAGACATTCAGAGGCAGCAGACTGACAAATGCCAGCAGTGTCACTGATGATTATTTGAAAAGGCTGTATGGTGAGGAGGCTGAGTTCAGTGCGTGGATCCTTCAGGATGAACTCTCAGCTCACTCTTCTTTTTCAGCTTATTATCCTCTTGCTTCCTTTCCTCCAGTTGCTTCATGATGTTCACAGTCAGGTCTGTACTAGAGCCTTCCCATGTAGTGTTCTCTCCTGTAAATAAACCTTCCAAACCCTTATATGTGAGATCCAGCCATTTCCTACTTCCTCCCTCATCTTATCCTGATTCACTTCCTCTTTTTTCTACTAATACTATAACCACCCAGTAAATCATAGCTGCCTGTCTCTAGTTCTTTGTTGCCTTCTCCCAACTTCCTCACCCACCTTGTGTGCTGTCTCTTTGAAAGGTCCACAGACTGCAGGGTAGCCATGTGCAGACTGCCCCTTGAGTACAGTAACTTCTCCCTCCTGGCTTAATTGTGCCTCTAACATAACTAATTTCTCAGAACCCGGTGTGCTTCTGAAATTGCTGTTTGAGTAGACACACCAATGCCTCCCGGTGCACTCAAGCCACTGGGCACTCAGACAAGTTAGCACCCAGTGTGGAAAAACCTCTCAGTGCCCAGCTCTCACTTGCACCTCTCACTGAGCAGCAAGAAGCCAAGATTAGCCTGCCAACCTTTTTGATCATTTTGGTCTTATCTCTGCACCTTGTTATCTCATCTGGAAAATGAAGATAACACTTATTTCCACGGATATTGCGAAGCTTAATAAAGAAATGTTGGTAAGGAACTTTGAGATAAACAGATGGAAAATGCCACAAACATGAAATATTATTGACATGATAAAAATGTAAAACATATGCAAAAGAATTGCTATACATTAATAATCTGATGTTTGGGAGATTCCTTCAGGTTGGAAGGCTTTATTTAGTAGACATTATGAATAGAACAGTCAGAATATTATTGAGTTGAAGCTGAAACATTTCATAGAGATGCATCAGTTTCAATGACATTTTCACCAGGAAGCAGTTGCAGAAAGATGCACTATATCTGAGTGACTAGGACATTGGCCCACTATGTGAGCAAGGATCCAAGGGCAGATCCCTGCTCTGCCTGAGTAATCGGAGAGGAAAATTCTGTTCTGAGTCAAAGAGGACTGTGACTTGAACCCCAGCCCAGGCCTGCGCTGTAACCACCAGGGCGAGAACAGATATGAACACACACACGCTCAGGTTTCAATCTGAACATGTTCTGCCACATTTTCACAAAAATGTTCAAAATGTGGGTTTTTTTCATTCCACTTTGAAAAGATAGTGATAGGAAAATAAATGCAGTAAAGGGATTTGTGGAGAAATCATAACAAATAAGGATACACAACTCTAGTAGATTGCTGTGCAAGGTTACAATGTTGGTGTTTTTTCAAATGGATGAGACTAAATTTTGTTTCTCTGTTCCTACTCCATTTTCCTCTCATATTTTCTTTTCTTAATTTTCACCATCTTCTTCTTTCCTTCTCCAGTTTAAAAATGAATTCAGAGTCATATACTCCTGACTTTCTTTTATTGGATCCACTTATTGATTAAGGATCCATGGAAGTCAGAGAGTGTTGACAAAATTTATAATCCAAAGTTCTTTTGTCATCTTTATGACGAACAGCTCTGGGCTTTGAATCAATTTAGCTTCTTTGAGGATTGACCAAGGAAACCCTTCAGAGTCAGACTAAAATACTGGGACTGGGAATACAAACTGTCAAATAAACAAAGCCAGATATCTGTATAACAGAGGAGGGGTTTTTTTTTATTTTCTGCACCATCTACTTTTGTTGTAATATTAAACCTAAATGTGACAATTTTATCTAGGATTATATTTTTATATACTTTATATAATGTATAAACTATATAAATTTTATTTGGCAATCAAGAAATACTTAAGTGAAAATTTACTGTAACAGTTAGTTTCTTTAAGACAAAGTGATTTTAAAAAAATGAATGTCTTTTGCATAGTACAAATTGAGATAAAAAAATCTATTTTACACTTTATTTACTTTGAAAGTAATATGGCTTGGATATAATTGTAATCCCAATTTATTTTCCAGCTGACTTGATGGAATTACATGCTAACATTCTGTATTTCCAGACCTATGGGCCAGCTCATACAAAAGTCATCATAGCTCTATTGGCTTCTATGCAGCTGTTCCAATTTCTCCCAGCCCCTTGTTTGTCTTTTCTGGTAGAGTGAAAAGTGTGTCTGTAGGCAGGGGACAGAGACCATGAGTAAGGGAAGGATAATTTAACTGATGTTGGCATTATTTGAAATTAACTTCAATTCATTCTCTGCCAGACAAATATTAATTTCAATTCTTTACTTTCACGTATCACATTTCTATCTCCCAGCTAACTATCAAATGCTTTAATATTATGAGCTTTAAAATTTGGTACCACTGAGTTTTTGTTATCTTTATATTTTCACTCACAGTTTCTTTGGAATTTATCATAAACAATGTCACTTGAGTTCCAGGAGACCAGGTTAATTCTAGAGAGAACAGAGAGAAAGTTACAAACTACATTCATTTTACATTTAGAGGTACAGAAAAGAACATTGACTGGAAAATTTCTTCATGGTATGGACATCTCCAAAATAATGCAATAAAAAAAAGAAATAGAAAATGTTTAATGGTTCCTTCTCTAGCCTTGATTTCTAGGATTAGGATTGGGATCATTTGATTAAATTGATTTGAAATGAAAGGCATTCCAAGTACCAGCCAAGGCAAAGATCCCTAAGCAATGCTTTACCCAAATAAAATTGACCCTCAAAATGGAAACCCAAAAAGCTAAGATCGAAAGGACTCATGAGCAGCAATCACAAAAGGAGACAATGTCACAATTTACTAACCATGCCCCAGGGCCACAAGTCCTAGCCATGTGCACGGCTTCATCGAAGGAGGTGTATGTCCTGAATATAAATTTCAGGTCAACTGCATCATAAATTGAACTGCCCTGTGGCTATGGCACATGGTGAATCAAATGATGCTCACCAGGTACCTTCTTAGGAACTAAATCTAGGAGAGAAACTCTTAGTTAGAGATTAAATGGTCCCAAAACTCGTAGTTCTTATTTCCTATGTGATGTGAATATATTTTCTTATTATGTGACCCAAATTGTTTATGGACTTCACATCATTTATTACCCGAATATATGGAATCCTGAACTCTGAAGTAAGCCCCTTGTCTTGTTAGGGTAGTACCAAAGGAGTACCCTTAACTCAAACTTAGCGGAAGTTTAAGCTTTTTCCCCAACTCCTCTGCTGCCAGCTCTTCTGCCCCCCTTTTCTATTCCATGACCCTCATCACCTATGCCTGGGCTGGAGGTGTGTGAGAGGCATCTAATTTACCCTCAGTCTTTTACCATACTGTGGCTTTTCCCAACAGTTATAGTAATTGCAGGCCATTTAGATCCCAAAGGGTATCTTGCAAGCATGCCTAAATTTGAAGATGCCTCAGAAAACCCTGCCCTTTTTGAATGCCCAGCAAATGTTACTGCATGCATTGGATCTCTGCTGGGCTTGCGGAGGAATAAATAGGCTGATGTTGGTGTGAATACCCAGCCTTGTTGAATCATTCATTCCAACCACAGTGTATGACATGGTATGTCCTACTGAGTTCCTGCTTGCTTTGCAGCCATCATAGTTAGACCAAGCCTTACTCCTGAATGTATTATATGCCTGCTGAATTATGTTCATATATTTTAATAATGCTTGGCCTTTCTCTGGGTATTTCTCAGAAATCACACCTATCAATATAGATTAACTGGTTTTCCAATTTTCCCAGGTTATAGGACTGTTGGTCATTTGGATGTTTCATTGCCTTGCCTGTCATGGCATACTTTCTGTCAGCGCTTCACTGTGCAGCAGTGATAACATGTCTATATATATTCACTTCGCACTAGCTTGTTTTTAGTAGTATAGAGAAGGTTCACACCCTTGGGTCTGACTTTCCTGCATAATCATACTCCCGATTGACCAGCATGGATGCCTCAATGTCTTAAGCCTCTTCCCCCGATGCCTTCTGGAGAGTGATCTTATCTCATATATATACATTGCCTGGTGGAGGAGAGGGCTGTATTTTTGCTCACACTGCCCCGTCCCGGTATTAATGGTTCCTACTCCATTGCTTTGGGGCTTCCCCAGCTGGTTATCTCCAGAATCCTGAACTTGAACCAAAGTTGAATGACCAATATTATATCTGCCAACCTCCCCACCAAGGGAAGCCCCCAGCTTCTGCAACAACTGTAAAGTAGCCTGCAACAGTTACCTAAAGCTGTTGACCTCTGTAGGAAGTGAGCTTACCTCAAGAGCCCCAAACCCATTCCCCAAAACAGCACATCTTCCCTGGATCCCTGTCTAAAGCAGTTGCCTCACTTATTTCAGTTGTTCCTGCCCTGAAAGGGTGGGAAGACTGCTCCCCCTTATTCTGCTTCTTTTCCCCACATGTAACAGGAGACAATTTCTAGTGTCTCCCTTGTGATCCATAAATACAGAAGGGGGTTAACATCATTTCCTCTTGCACTATCCTCTCCCTCCTCAGTCCCTGGGCTCCGCATTGGGTGCAATTCCATAATCTTCCCAGCCAGGCACATTTTTCCTCTCTCTGCTGTACTCTCATCCCCCCTGCGGTGACTGTGTCTCTCATTGAAATTGTGCATTTCATCCTGGGTTCTAGAAGTAGCTCATGTCCCCAGCCTGGCGGTGTTCTGTACGACCCTGTAACCTGTGAATTGCTTTTGAAACAATCTCTGTTGCAACAGCATGTATAACATCAATCCATTTTTGACTTGTACCTCCATGCTTGTTGTGCTGTGATGACAGGGTTTGTCCCATCCCAGCCCACATGAACTCTACTACTCACACAGGGAGAGGGGGTCCCAAAATGGGTTCCCTCCACCTACCCAGAGGACAGCCCAACTTCCCTAAACCATGCAAGCATGGTGTCCCCCTCTTACTGGGTGGGTGGATTCCCCTTGCTCCCATGCATCTGGGACCACGTCTCCCAGTCCAAAAGGATTCGCCAGCACTGGCCATAGTATAAATATCTGCCCGCACATTTCCAGTTAACTGGAAGGGCAATGCTCCCTCTCATCTGGGTCCAGCCACTTCCTTTTCCTCATCGTTCCATTCGAGTAAGCCTTTCCTTCCCTCCCGCTCTGACACCAATTGCAGAGGGAGTCCTTATATTAACAATACCTTTTCTTCTGCCCAGCAGGACAAAGGTTCCACCACAAGCAGTTAGGAAGAACACTATATAAACACAACACACACTGTTACGAATCACCCTGTTCTCTGTCTCACCAACCTGTGGAAGAAGGGCCAGAGCCAAGCAGTAAATTAAATGCCACCCCTTTGTGCTGTGATATGGGCGCAATTGAAACACCTAAATTATGTAAAGACCTACAGAAATTATCCATATCTCTATGTACTTTGATTTATGTTTTATATTTGTACAAAGTTCAACAGCATTACTCATTTTCAGACAATAGTATTAGTAAGAGTCAGCATTTCTACAAAGGGTGGTTTCTCTGGATCATGTTAAACTAAACTTGATGCAGTGCTTCTCCTCACTTTTATGGAGATATGCTGGTAGGAGGCAAAATGCATCATATTTTATGGCTAGCTTTTCAAGTCTAAGAGAATTCCACAATAAAGGAAGAAAGTCTCATTTCAGAATGTGTCTGGGAGGTATAAATGGGAGGTATAATTCACCTAGCTCTGCTGATGGTGAATTAAATGAGTTAAAGTAAATTAAAAGGCAAAATATTTTTTCCACCAACTTGTTCGTCTTTTATCATTTCGGAACATTACAGTGAAAGTTTGCACGTGGAATACATGATAGCTTATGGGAATGGATGAAAGCAAAGGGGCCACAAAAGATGAAAACAACAAATTATAAACTAGAGAGGAAAAAAGAATAAAAAGGAGACAACTCCTAGACCTCACACAGGCTTCTTTCAACAATGAGAAAAAACTCCCAGGAATTCAGACCCCAGAAGTAATGGAAAGATTTTTAAAATAATGGATGTTGGCTCAAACCCTGCTGAGTGACTTCGGCTATGTGCAGTATAACCAGCCATTACATCAGCTGCTGCAACACAGAACAGACCATAAAAAACTGTCTATTTCCTTAAAATCAGATTCCATTGTTATAGGATTCTTTTATTGAGTGTTTTAATAATAGTTTCCTCTCTGGCTGATGTTATTATGCAAATTATAATGCCAATACGTTCTGATGCTAGCTTTCCGTCATGTGTTAGTTAATTCTATCTTTATGGGAGTTCATTGACTTCCAGTTCATACTAATAATGTATCTGTTCCATTTCCAGGGATCTTAGCCATGATACTATGCAGAAATGTATTAAGGCTACAAAAATCTTTTAACAAATACTTGAGTGACTGCAGCTGAGGATAAAGTAAGTACCCTAATTAATTTTTGTTTTACTGGAAATCTTGCATCTGAACCTTGGCCAATGATGATTTTCTGTGCCAGTCTTTGCTCTGACAAATGATGAGGAAGAACATGTAGAGTCTTAGACATTATAGGACAAAAGAAAGAAGAGGCCTGAGTGTGTGTACTATCCACAAGGAGGGAGTCTTTCTTATGCAGTTTGACTACAGTATCACTGTAGTCATCTTTTCTTCCTCTGTCCCCTGTCCCTCTTTAAAAAAAAAGTTCATTCTGCTACAAACATAATAGGAGCTATGATTCAGGGGATGAGAGGGCAGGGAAGGAGAAGCTCTCTCTGCCTCTTCCCACAACGGTGAGTTCTTTCCATCCCTCCCTTTGCTTCCCTGCACCTAGCTTTGGGACAATGATGCTGCTTACCCCATTGCGTCCATTGTTCACAGATAGTGTTGAGTTCAGGGTGTCTAGAACAGTATTTCAGCATTTTCAGACTATGTATCTAGATTTTTATACAATCATATCTCAGTATACTTTTGTACTTATGCACTTGTGCTCACAACAACCCCAGGAGGCAGAGAAGTATTTTTTACTTGATGGGGAATTTGGGCACAGGGAGATTACCCTGTGCCCAAAACTTGCCCAAGATCCATGACAGAGCTGAAAATTGTATCAGGATGTCCTAAATTCCAGTCCGTTATCCCAAAAAGACCATTCCTTTCCCCCTAAATCTTCATTTCCTGCTTCTCAAAATGTTCCACCACGTGTACAGCCAGAAAGAGCTCAACTGACCAGAACCTGAAAACTAATAATGTTCTAGAACTTAGTCCAACATACCTCACAAAGAGCAATATAAACATTAGTGCTTCTGATGCGCTTTGCATAGAGAGCACTCACAAATCTCTGTACCTAATGTTCTAACATCATATTGCCACATTCATTTCCCGCACAATTTTAAAAATTACATTTTTCACTTTCCTTCAGAAAGAAGTCTTACAAGAATGCAGAGTCTGCAAAATATGAAAATTTATCATCAGAAGAAAGTGCCTACACGAAGGATTCCCCCTATTGTCCCCCTTATTGTTCCACATAGGTTCATTTGGGGAGGTGCAAATTAGGGAACAACCACTGTGGTACTGTCTCAGCAGAAGAAATAGATATCCAGATGAACAGTTATGGCTAAATTAAAGTTCCTAGAAGCAGCAACAATCTACACTGCCGTCTGCACCCTCCCTTCTGTGAGCAGTTTTACGTGTATGATATAGATAGCCAATGGCAGTAAAAGTTCTTGCAAGAGTTTCCATGTGTGCTCCAGGCTTTGAGACAATGCCAAACCCTAAAACAGGGAGGAGATGCAAGAAAAAGAAAGTCCTGGCTCAGCTGTATGCTATTCCAAGTTCATGCTGGGACAGTTGGTATCCTCTGTCCTACTCTGCAGGGTCAGTACTCCATGTTTGTGAGAATGGAGCAGCAGAGTGCTAAAAGCTGGAAGAGATATGACTGAGCTATAACAACTATCTCATGCAAACTCGTGGAAATTTCCTCATGGACAATAATACTTACCCAGTCAATATTATCTCCTGCATGTCCCCTTCCAAACCATTACATCCAAAAGTTCAGAAATGGAAGATTTGCTGTGTGGAATTTGCTGAACCTTGAGAAAGAATTTCCTGGGTAGGGAACAATTAATCCCTTTGCAAAGTTCCAAAGATCCTTCTAGCTGGCTAGAGAACCAATACTATCTTTTCCCTTCTTCTTTTCAATTTTGTTCTAATGTAAGACAAGCCACTTAATTCTGTGTGGTTACCAGAGCAAGAAATACTGCCAAGGATTGAAGCTATTAAAACTTGTCTTTTATCTCTTTTTCATAAATGTCACATGTTGTTCTGAAATGGGCTGTGCATAACAGTTCTTAACTCAGCAAAAATAGAATTTTACCAAAATTCCTTATGATTGTATATATATTTACAGAGAGAGAGAGAGAGGGGGCACATTTGTAGTACTTCTTACTGATACCAACTACTTTAACTGGATTAGTAAAAGTGACAATGAAAATGCATAGCTTGTGTCCTCCCGCTAGACCTTATGGCCCTTGTGATGCTGTGACATATCTGTCAAAAGTTTGTTTGGGTGAAAATTGTCTATTCTGTGTCCCATATGGTATTAAGGGCATTTTCAGATAAGCTTGTTAGAGTTACTTGTGGATTCTAGAGATTAACTGTATAAGAGGGGAATTCTGGGGTGTGATTAAGGAGTCAGCACCACAATTGGGATTTTTAAAAGAGCTTGGCACTTACACCAGGTGCTGCCGAGTGTTAGTCATGTATGGGGCACAACTCACACCTCCTGATTTAGTGAAGTTACACGTGCACCAGCCACTTGTGGGCTGCTGTAGATGCAGTACATCCTGAGCCACTGCTCCTAAGTGAGTAGGAAAAGAAACCAAATGAACCCAAATTCCACACTGAACCTGTATCTGGAAGTGAAGTATAAGTCACAAATACAAAGAGAGCTAGCAGCTGCTCTGAGTTTGAGGGGCTATAGCAGCACTAGAGTCAGGCATCTGGGGCTAGCTGGGAGGCAGAGGTTCTCTGGAGAGCAGGGATAAGCTGGGCAGAGGGTGAAGAGTTGAAGGGGACAGTATCAGTTGTCATTCAGTTGCACAATCCAAGCAGTAGCTGGTCAAAAGTGGTCACTCACGTTGCTGGGAGCAGCTTACATGCTGGAGGCTGTGTGTGGACAGCCTGGGAGTGGGGGTTCTCACAGCAGAGCAGGATAAGGCTGGCTCCCAGAGTAGAAGACTGGAGTGACTTAGCAGGTCATTGGTCCAGGTAACACCAGGGGAACATCACACCACTGCCATATCTAATGACTACAGAGGAATAGCCACTCCTCCTCACAGACCAATAGGATACTTCATGAAGAATGTACATGGAATGTAGTTTCACTACACTTCCTGGAGGATGCACATTATCCCTTTTTAAAACACTTTCTAAGTTACTGACTGAACTAAAACGCTATTAAATGAAACTATCAAACTATAGCAAATACAATAACCAACTTAACAGCCCTTCAGATTGCTTTAACACAAACTTAACATATCTATTAGTCTTAGGCTAGATCAGCAATCTTCCTGATCTGCCATGTTGCAATTTTTTTTTTTTTGGCAAGTCCTCATCTGTAACGGCCTGTTCAATCTCATCATTAATAACAGGGTCAGCTGGTGAACTGTATGTCTGCTCTCATCTCACTTGTCTCAGCCCAGTTGTCAGGTACCTTGAGCAGATGCTTACTATTCCTTCATAAGAGTTTGCCATCATCTGTGATCAATGAGAATGAGTGAAATGACTCTTTGATCACTGTGACTTTGACTGGCCAGTGCCCATCTTGCTAAATTCTCGCAGAAACTATGAAAGAGGTCTTGCTTCTTTCTTATAATATTTTATCAGACTATACTGGCCTAGTCTTTTCCTCACCATCCAAGACTACTTAGTCATCCTGTGTTTTTGTCCCATATTTAATAATTGAGTCTGTTGTAGAGGAGTTTGGCCACTGGCTTTTCTACACTGTAGTGGTGTATTTCTCTTCTTTTGCATCTAGTGGTTTTTGTACCAGTTCTTCACTCTACATACTCCATATTCAGCTAATACACTGGCTTCAGGATATCTGGAACTAGATGTCTCATGACAAAAGTCAAACATTTTAGCAAACTTCAGGAATTCCTTATTCTTGAACAGTTGTCCTTTGTCAATTATTACTATTCTTTGGAATTTCATGATGTGCAAATACAGATTGAATGTGCCTGATAACTGTTGCTGCTGTGGTATCTTCAAGTGTGACTACTTCTGGGACAGTGATAAAGAGTCCATTATAACCAGATAAATCATATTTTCCCAGGTTGAATAAATCAATTCCTATTTTGTCCCATGGAATTGCAAATTGTTTGTATGGTATCATTGTTTTGGGGGTTTTTGTCCTGCTGGAAATCTCTGTACTTCTGACATGTTTCATATATGCTCATCTTTACCTTGATATCACAATTCATCTGTGCCCTGAAGACAACTTCTCTAGCTCTGCTTTTGATTTTGTCATTCCCAGGTGCTCTTCTTTCATAAATTCATTGCTATGTTTTCCTTCTCATCTCTTCAGGAACCACGATCTGTTTCCCCTTCTGGAGCATCCCTGAGATCATGGACAGCTCATTTTTATAGTGAAAATAGGCAAGCAGGAAGGGTTGCTTCCCCCACCCCTTCCTTTACTTGTTGCTTGTATCACTGCTTGCAGCATATCACCTTTAGCTAAAGAGCAGAGCAATCTTTTACTCATCCTCTAGTTTAATTGCCCCAGTGGATTTTATATACTACTCACGTGGCTGTTTGAACCTTTTCCAGGCACATTCAGCATTTTCTCTGATTCCTAGGGCTGGTGGAGGAGTTACTTGCATTTGTGCAGGTTCTGTAGCAGCCGCTGCAATGTTACCTCTCTCATCAAATTTTCCAGAATGCTGTACCACCCACTCCTGGTACCCTGCAGTACCTTCCTGATGAGATCAGTATCAAAATAAACCTTCTATGATTAATAGAACTATGTATGGAAATGAGGTAACAAACATTCTACTATTATGTGCAGCTGCAGCCTTTCAATGCCCTGCTCTGGACTGCAGTGATTCTGCCCCCAGAAGGCAATTGTCACAGGAAACCAAAAGACTGCATGAAGCATGTACAGGACGTGTGTCATCTCTATGCTTCATGGAGGAGTTATTCTATAGCACAGTAAGTAGGGGGTGGGATTTCCTCCCAGTTCTCTAGCCATCCAAACTGGGGGGTAGGGAGTGAGGGGAGAAGGGAGAGGCTAGCTCCTTCTCCTGGCCCATCCCCAACCCAAGCAGGGCTCCGGGAGCGGGACTGGTTTTCACAGCACTGCTTCTGACTTGTAGAGTGGAGGACTCAACTTAGAACTTATTTCCTGTTAATGGCAGAATGGATACACCTCAGATCATCTCACTAGAAAAGCACAGGTCTCTGCTTCTAAGTCTTATGTCATAAATTGGAATGGTTTGGCAAAGAGAAAAGTGATACACACCTATTTCTTACTTCATTATATTATTATGAGGAGGAGACAGTGATCTATTTAAAAACATTAAGGAAGGCATCAGAAGCAAAGGAAGTTTTTCATTAGTGCTCACATGAATAATGATATACCCCATTCAATGAATTGGGTCTCTTTCTCCATTCATTAATTCTTTATGAACAGATCACAATATGTTGAAATTAATTATTCAAGTTTATTCATCAGATAATTTCTAGAACTAATTCTTAGTCTGTATCTGTGATGATTTAATATTCAAATTATGAATTTTGATTGAGACCTCCCACTCATACCTTCCATTTCTTGACTGGAAAGTTAGCTGAAGGCTAAAGATGCCGTAAAATTAGTGTGATTCATAGCCCCACCACCGGTGCTACTGTTAGACTTATATGCAGTTAAGGGGTTAATGTGAAAGATATTTACTCCTGCCATTTCTTTCTGAGATTTCTCATCAGTCACAGTTAGTCCTACAGCTCAGCTTTGTCATTTAGTTACAGCAGTTCCCATTTTGGGGAATACCTTACTCCTCCCATGCTAATTTGTGCTCATAACAAAGTTGAGGACTACCCTATATTTCCTAAGAACATTGTACTTAGTGTATTTTACATACAACTATGTTTGTACCCTCCTTTCCTACTGCAGACAGCCTGAAAAATTAGTCTCCAAGGATATGCACCTGTTGACTCAGACTACTTGTGATTGCTGCTGATACAGTATGTGGGCCAATGGATTCCTAATTTCAAATTCATTATTCTTTGGAGCCATTCATATGGCTGAAAAAAGGGGTGACTTTTTTAGATTGATCAGTGTGTGTGCTTGTGTGTGATTTGTCAGATGTTACTACATAGATAGCTAAAGGAAAAGAAGCAGAGAGAGGGATAATATTTGTATTTATCTTTATTATTTATATTTATTACAGTGGGTATGAGTGTCTCCATTCTGATTTACAGTGTCTCCTTTAAAATTCAAAAACACACAAAAATGTATGTAGCTTTAATGGGAGAAAAAGCTTTAATTTACAAAACTCTAACCCGGGAGCTCAAATACTAATAGTGACATTGTGGTAACAATTAAGTACTAGTGTCAAGCACTCTTGACAAAGATTCAAGAGGATCTTTGTTTTCTAGATGATAATCTAGAGCTTCAGTATCTAGAAAAGCCACTGCCAAAAAAACTGGCACTCAGCTGGCCTTGTTAACTCAACTGCTGAGTAATTTTACAAACAGATGTTTATCTGCAGGGATTTTTTTTCTGTTTAGCACAACCACTTCATTCGTGAACATTGTATAAACATGATCATCTTTGTGAGGCTTTCCTCTTAGGGACATTTCAGCAATAACAAGGATTTTGCATACCCTTTCCTCCTTCGCTGTAGGCATCCTAATAGCCACTGGGGACACAACTATCAAATGAGGTTGGAAACAACTCCTCTTGGCGATAAGATGATATGGTACTATAATTGAAAGCTAAGTTATTAATTTATATACTTGATATAAAGTTCATGGGATTTTAATAGGGATGACTGACAGCTGCAAATGCAATGGTGACTGTTTTTACAGTCTTAACTATGGCTACATGCACTAGCCACAAAAGTCAGCGTTTTCATTAATGTTTCTCTCCAAAGGATTAAGAAAATGTACATCATAGAGAAAGTGAGATTCTTCAAGTTGATTTATGCAGCAATGTTCATTAACTTCTCTCCCGAAGGAGATAAACATGAATAGTACTGCATCTATTCTGCATAAATATATGAAAATGACGTTAGTGTGTCCCAAAAGTTATGTTTTCCTTAGAAGATGTAAATCAATGCACACTTTAGCATCTTCCTCAGGGCATCTCACTTGCTAAGAAAAATTGTTATTTAATTCATAATAAGCATGGAGAACATGTAGAAAAACAAATACAGACATATGGTCAATCAAATGTCAATGTCTTTACAATGACGTGCTCCAATGGTCCCACCAGGCCAGGCAACAGCCTAAGAGCATGCCTACACTGTCCCCTAATTTGGATTAAGCAGGTGTAAATAGCAGCAAGCACCAAGGTGTTGTGCTATCACTTCCCTATGTGGATGCTGTGGATGTGAACTAAAAGGTTTCTAGTTCACATTAGAAAAGTTCTCTTTAGACAAGAATACATCAATGAAAAGTGGGAACCTTTTAGTTTGTGCCCACAGCATCTACATAGAGGAGTTACAATGTAGCACTGTTAGTCATGCACCCCTTAATCTGAAATAGAGGTCAGGACAGGCAACCTTAAAATTAATCCCCAGACAGGATTCTGAGGCAGTTCAGGGTGAAACTACCGGCTGTGAGCTAATTAAGTACAGCTGAATCTATTTAGGCTCAACACTTCAAGAAAGGTGTTAGTTTCAGATGGAAGAGACAAAGGGGTTTTGCTTAACACGGGCTGGGCCAAGGAGCTCTAGAAAGACAGAGGCCACTCAGTAGGATTTATACTTCTGGGTTTGAGTTTATTGCATGTAAAGTTTCATAGAAAGACTGATCAAATTGGTCTTAATCTGGATTAATCCTGAAACCTAGCAATACAATCCTACTCATAAAGGGTGATTTAGTGTTCAAAGGCAAGCCTATAGTGAATTGTTTTGTCTCTTGGTATTCCACCCCAACCCTGTGATGATGCAAAGCAAGTAGATGTCCCCACCATACTGGAGAAACAGTAACTTCAATAGTAATTTATAGTCAAATGATCCTATTCCCTTGTAATGAAATGAATGTGCTTATTACAAGATAGAATTTAAAACCCAAAGCTCAGGTAAAAAGCTTTATGAACATAACCAAGAGCTCAAGCATTTTGTACATTAAATCAAGATGGCATATCACAAAACAGTGGCCAAGAACTGGATTCATTCTGGAAGAAAAATGCTGCAAGGGATCACTAGACCATCAATTCTGTCATTACGTTACAAAAAATATATCTTAAAAGTTCAATTGGCCTTTCCTTCCTACACATGCCTTTAGCAGGAGCCAAGCCTCATGTGTAATCAGTATTCCAGCTACCCTAACGCATACAAACCTAAATATTCTCAGTAACAAATATGTATGTACATAATAACAAATATTTACTTAATCGCATTTTAACACTACATTTGTAGTCTTCATTGTTATGATGCAGATATGAAATATACTAATCATGCACTTGGAATCTTACTCTTCCATCTCTTATATTAGCCTTATACCAGAACAGCTCCATTGATTTATGGTTTATAATTGGGTATGTGATACAAGAAGCAGGGCCCTTAAAATACTGTAGTTCCACCTTTTGAAAGGAGGATGACCCAAAAACCTGCTAATTTTAGAAAAGTTCAGATCCATTTTTGAAATACTATTCAGCTGCAAATTAAGAGAAAAATTCTGCCTTTAAATGTCCATGTGTTACTCCCCACAAAAATTAGGGAGTGACATTTGTATGTTTGAGGGGAAAATATGTCCACAGAGTTACAAAATAAGACATTACCTAATATAATTATCAATTTTTAGATTTTTATTTTAAATATGTAATCAGTAGCTATGAAGACAATAAGTTCATTATGTACTGTAGGACTGTAGCACTGGCTACAAATTATAATAGTGACAGTTGCTCAGTTAGTCTAATACTTGGCATTTACCAACAGTTTTTTTCATCTAAGAAAGGGACACATTCAAGAATGATGAGATTAAAAAAGCTAGCTCACATTAAAAATCTCTCTGGTTTGTAAAGAAACACATTACCTTTGACTTTTCTTCTAAATACCTCCATTAAACTGAGGCAGAATATTGCTGAGAAATATACCACTGCTTTAGGAGAGTTATTTAATGTAGACAGAGTCTTTTGGAATCAAAAGAGACTGAACAGGTTTTCCAGACTTCTTCACTTAACTACAAAAATGGAGGCTCTTGAATTCTAGTTCTGAAGATTCTTTATTATATTTACTAGAGTTAAATGGATATTGGGGATGGATGAGACTGTGTGGAATGGAATTGAGGGCACAAAGCTTTGCTAATACAAAGGAATTTGAGTGTAAAGTAAGATATTTCAGTATTTGCCTCAAGCAAATTTTAAACTGCATATTCAGTTGTCATTTGTACTTTTCTTGTTTTAGTTTGTTATACCAATCAGGGAATAGAAACAATAGGTGACTTTTGTAACTAACCAGCACGCTACACATTTGAAAGTTTGAATATTGACCATGCATTGTATGTAATATGTTAACAAGGAAATAAAAACATTCTGAACAAAGTATTAAAAAATATATATGATCTAATCATGAATATATCATGAACAGAAAAAAGAAGCAACATTGAACAAAGCAAGCATATATTGCAAATTACTAGCACAGCTCTAATGTATGTGTTAACTGCTGAGCAGAACTGAAAGGAAGGTATGTTCAATAATAAACATCTGACAAAATAGTCAGGTTGCAGGATCCATGGCAATTATAATTCAGCTTTGGCATACCTAAATCAAATGCATGTAGTTATAGATTTCAGCCACAAAGTATTCAAAGAAATTTATTATTGTGTATTCTATGGAATAGTGCCTTACTAATCAGTGATGACTAGAATTGATCAGGAAATGCTTTTTGGTAATAAAAAATAAATAATCCAAAACCATTTTTATTAGTTTTATTGCCAGAATTATTAAATTTCAACTATCAAAACTTGAGAAAATTTCTGATTTTGTCTAGAATGTTTCAGACACTCCTCCCAAATAATGGGGGGGAAAGATGTTGGAAATGGACATTTCCTTGGAAATGTCTGCTTTATTGTAAAAGCCATATTATGTCAAAAAAGATATTTTAAAGGAAAATTTTTGACCAGCATTAATGATTATCATCCTTAAATTATCTCACCTGTGCTTTTGTAAGGACAAAGCCGGATAAAGAACTAGGTCAAGACAAAACACAAATTTGCAATCTTCTGCAATGTCTTCTTTACTGTAGCTTTCTAGTTAAATGCAGATAGGAAACTAATTTTCTCCTTTTCAAACTTGCTTTTCAATCTTTTGCCTGAACTTGTTTGTAAATGCCGTCAGAACCCACCCAAACAGTGAATCCTTTTTTCATCTGAATGCTCATTAAACTCCATACGAATTTGCTTATGAATGAACAAAAACAATAAGAATCTTGGGACTTGGGCCAGTGAAAGCCTCTTTGTAAGTAAGAACGTTCTTTAGCCAAGTACATCTAACTGTGGGGACTACCACCATAATCAAAAAGATTTCATTTAATATACTACACAAATAGGGACCATCTTTAGATTAAGGGCCAAATTCATCCTTAGTTATTTCAATAGATTTGCAGCCTAGGTCTCAATTTGGCTGAGTAACCACAGCACATTTAAAGAAACATGGATATTCTAATTCTTGCTCTCAGTGTGCACATATAACACCAAGTAACGTTAATCAAGAGATATTTGCTTCCATCAAGAAAGAAATAGATCTTCTAATCACTGGAGACTAATATAACATTTTAACCCCAAAACATTTTTTCACCATGATAATGACAATTAGCACTATTAGCCCATGGTATCTGAAATGATATTCACTGCCAAATAAACTACTGCTGACTTTAGGGTTTATTGGTCATAACCAAGCAAAAGTTGACTTACCAACAAGTAAATAAATCTTGCTTTTCAAACTTCTGGGCTATAAAACGAGGGATTTAAACTAGATGACCTTGCTTTTCTGTACTGAATATATTGTCAAAATTTTTTTAAAGAATTATTGTGCAAAACCCCAAACTGAAGGTTTTATGTAAATAGCCTGGTCTTAATTTATAGCATTCTTATTTATGTAACATCCTAGCTTATTGGCATTTGTCCTATGAATATACTGCTTTGGAAATTATGCACGAGGGTTATAAAACACTGTTTTCCCAATACACGGTTGTAAGAGAAACAGACAAGAAAGAAAATCTTCATCTAAAAAGATGTGCATGGTAAAAAATATTTTAAATCAAAAAAGAGAATGGACAGCATGCATTTTCATGGGGTGTAGGGCACTCAAGAGCAACACAAATAAACCCTTGCACCTGTGTAGAACTGCAGCAAATCTGATGGGCTCCATTGTGCTAGCTATTTACATATGCAGAGACAGCTCCTGCCCTGAAGAGTTGATGCCCTAAAGACACAAATGGTGGTAGGGGGAAAGAGAGGCATAGAAAGGGGAAGTGACTTGCCCATGATCACATGGTAGGTCAGTGGAAGAATGGGGAGGAAAAGCTAGGTCTCATATACCCAGTCCAGTGCCTATACACTAGGTGGTGATGCTTCCCCTGGATCTGATTGCAGGACTGAAGGTTAAAAAGCAAGACCTTCTGATCCAAACTAACAAAAAACATGCTTCATCTTTTAGTGATGTGAACAAAAATGATGGTGGATCCAACTTTGTTCCCACTAAAATAAATAGGGAGTGTATTATTGCCTTGTGAGGGAGTAAAATTGAGCCCAGTATGTTAACTTCAAAAAAGTAACCAGTCATTGATTCTGCTGTAACTTTGTTGCACTTCTTTTTTATCATGAAATGCCTACGATATTTGTTTAAGAAGGAACATGATACTATGCTACAAAGTTTCCTAAAATGTAAGTTATAATTTAGAGAAAAATATTACTGATTCCAGGTAGACTGCATACTTTTTATTAAGGAAGTGCAGAATTCTCTTCCATTCATGTAATATCTCAATCTAATCCCTGAATCCTTTTTTCTTATACACATTGGACCCCTCTCTAATGTGAGTAAACTCCAGCAGTGAGGCATGCCTAGATAGAAAAAAAAAGGTGGTCTCATGCCATATAATTATAATAAAAAGTTCTATTTCCCCAAAGAATAGAGGCTTAACTTCTATACTGTCAAGTTATGGGTGATTTGTCTAAAACAGTTAACTCATCAACAACAACAAAAATAATTAGTATTTCAATTCCCCAACATGTGAAACCACATACATTCATAGGATATATTTTTTTAAAAAAGCCACAGCAACATAATAAGTAGTAAAACACTAAAACATATTTTAAACCAAGAAAAAAAAAAGTCAGATGATGTAAACACTGGCCAAGGAATAAAAGAATGCTGAGAAAAAAGAATGAACAAAATGAGCTATATTTAATAAAGAAACTCCACCTAAGAGCCCATTACCAACATGTCATCTACTTGAAATGAGCCAGTTCACACCTATACAATATATAGACCGACTGATGGTTCTTTAAATGTTTACACACACACACACACACACACACACACACAAAATGTGTGCCCATGCCCTAACTAAATCACATATTATTATTGCAGGACGTGTCTTTCTATCCTTTTTTCTCTCTTCATGTTTATTTCCCTCGCTGGTTGTGTCATATCTAAAATCATGTTGCAAGCTTCTTGGGGCAAATAACAGAAAACTAAAAGATCAAGATAAGTGTCTAATACAGCTTGGGTACTGTAGACACAATAAATCGATTCCTGAATCGACTTCTGTACTCCACCTCGGCAGGAAGAGTAAGTGGAGTCGGCGGGGGAGCAGTTGCGGTCAACTTACTGTGGGGATGGACAAGTAAGTCGACCTAAGCTGCTGCGACCTAAGATACGGCTATTCGCTTAGCGTATTGTAAGTCGAAATCCACACCCCTCACAGTGTAGCCCAGCCCTAAGAATCTCCATGACTTTTAACTTTCTCTTGTAATCTTTTAAAATAATCATGCAAACACCTCTTAAAAATACACACTTCAGCACTCTCCAACTAACCCTCACTGGTTCTGTCCCCAGTGGCACCACCTGGATGTGCTTTGTCATTGTATAAATCATTCACAGTGCGGAGCCCCCCCCCCCCCAACCCCTAAACTGACTGCTTAAATGACAGGGGATTAGGTGTGTCAGACCAGCTCAGCCATCAGATCCTGGGAAAGAAAAGTTGTTCCACTGAAAAGGTGTTTTAATTCCCCTTCATCCAAAAGTTTGGCAGATTATAAATGGGAGGGGAGCAGGCAGAAATAATGTTCCATCAGTCTTTATGCATGCTATGTTCTGTTCTATTGCTCTAGTTCTAACCAACAGGCACACTACAGACTGTATTTTTCCAAAGATTAGTGCTTTAAAAAAAAACCCTCAACCCAAATAAGGCTTTGCATAGCGTCAGACCAGTCTTAATGAACATATCCCCTCCTTCCTTTCCTCAGGAAGCTTTAAACTCATGGTACATTGCAGTGCCTAATGAAAGAAAAAGATACTTTTACTGTTCACTATTTTAGAACTTAATGATAGATTCTGAAAAAAGCTGATCTGAGTAGATTTCATTCCAACCAGACCTCAGAAGATCATCCATCCCTGTGTATAAACAGATCTCTTCAGTTCTATGGGAAATTAAACAGTCTCAGCACTTTTGGGCTCTCTTTGTTAGGCTTTCTCTTTGTTAGGCTCTCTTTGTTAGGCTCTTTGTTAGGCTGACTCAACCGCTCTCTCTATGGGACAGGAGGAGATGCAGACAGATACATTTTAAAACTGTCCTCTCTGCCCACTTAGCATTTAGGTATTTTAGATTCCAGTTAAGTTGAGGAAGAATGATCCTGCTATTGCTAGGTGACAGAGAGGGAATGTATCCACAGAGTTTGCAACTCCAGCTAGGCTGATAGTTTGAAGCAGTTTGCTTATAGTCTGAAAAGGCACCCATAAACCTGTCTCCCTTGTGTGCTGGTTTGATAGTTTTTCTCCCATTATGTGCTGCTTTGACAGTTCTTCCCCATTAATTTGTCCCCTGGGTTGAAGTAGTTGTGAAATCAGCATGCTCTGATTTGTTCTAGTTGGTAGAAAACACAAAGGTGTAAGTTGTGTCTAGAACTGCTGTTCTAACAGGTTTTGAAGCTGCGATGCAATGCCTTATCAGATGTCCTATTTTAACCTCAGGGACAGTCTACCTAGACAATTGACAACCAAGCAAGGGAATCTGAACAGCTAAAATACAATTCTATCATGACTGAAATGTAGTTTGATTACAAACTTTATATGAACAAGTGAAGATGTCTCCCTTTGCCCAAATCACAAAAGGAAAAAGGCTTTCTCATCTAACCCAGCAAAAGAGTCTGGGGGGAGCCTGCCTTTATTATTCCCCCCTCAAAACCCTGCCATTCTATTTCTCTTCCCTATGCATGCCTTGAACTGCTTTATAATCTCTGTTGGAGCTCATGCACCATTAGCCTTAATCAGTAGATTACATGCAGCCAGGTTGACAGGTAGCTCTATTCACCTGCAATACAGGCAGCAGCTGCTGACGGGTATCTTGCTGTTCTGGCAAGAGGTTTTTTTGACCCTGTTCCTGCCAATAGTGAATTCACCTGCCTCACAGTCTAAAGAAAAAGAAACCTAAAGCAGGCTACTTTATTTTATTGTTACTGGTAATTATTATTATTGCTTATTTAATGTATTTTTTATTTTTATTTAGCTCACTGGAGCAATTTAAAAAAATTATCACTGCAGAAAACTTTCATAAGGGGTCGCAATTTTCTGTAATTGCAGCATTGCTTTGATGTCAATTTAAAGTCATTTCAAAGCAAAGGGGACTAAGGCCAGATTCACAAAGGTATTTAGGTACTTTACTTCCATTGATTTCAAAGTATTCCATACAGCACAATGTGCAAGATCAGGACTTGGGAGCTCTAAGCATTAATATCCAACTCTGAAAACTGTTACTCACATGATTAACTTTCAGCATGTGTACCCTGACATTGACTATTCCAAGACTTCTCATGTAAGCTCACAGAATCAGGGTCCATGTTTGTAATACTGACTGCCGCAGGTTCAGCTTGTGCTGACTGAGACCTTTAACTTTCTGATGTACAATCCTAGAGTCTTAAAATTCTGCTTGTCCTGCAGGTAGAGAGTGTGTTATTGTTTTACAAGAAATCAATGGAATTCACTTTTCAGAGTACTGAGTATTTTAAGACGTCAGAATATCCCCTAGGTACTTGGATAGTTCAAAGATAAATGTAATACTGTACACCTTAATACCCATGGATCCTCCAAATGAGACTTTTGAAACTCTTCAGAAAATAGATTTAAAAGCCCATAATATTTCATAAGCAGTGGGATTTGCCAGAGTGAAACTTGCCTACTGATTGCCTCCCTCCATATCAGAGGTGGCTGTGTATATATTTTGTGAAGCACTCTGAGATCCTTCAATATGAAGAGAGCTACATTCATGTAAAATATGACTGTTTAGAAATTTGCTTGAGGCTGATGTGCTCAGGGCAATATTCAGAGGTGTCAGAACTGAAGAAGTATCCAAACTGCAGGCCATAGGTTTACATATTATCCTGACTTCATCCACACATTATGTTAATGTTTTTTGAATTATGGAACACAGACAGGCTATCTATCTTCAGCCTGTGAGATATACAGTCTGAGGCTTTTTTGTATGGTGCAAAGAATAACAGTGCCTGTCTCATATCTCCTTCAAACTAACATACTAGGAATGCAAAAAGAATGAGAAAAGATTTAATAGCAGGGCCTGTAGTTCAGAGAGAAAAAAAACCTGCATTCCAAACAGGGGGAAAATAAATAACAATAATCACTATTACTTTCTTCAACATTGCCAAATAGTCCTCTTTGTAAGCTGTTCCAATCTATAATGTTAATGGTTTCACATTACAGTATTGTTATATTATATTTTTTTAAAAAGCCTTGCAGGCCAAATTCTAAAATGAAAAAAAAATTCCTTTTAAGGCTTTCTCCATCATAGAAATCCCAAGGATGTGGCAATCAGCGTAAAGCACAGTATTCCTTCTTTACCATGTATTATATATATTTTTATTACATTAAACCAATTTTTCTCAGACCTTCGACAGTGTGTATCATTAGCTCACAAATGTTGGCTAAGGCCCCTCTCTTGCATGGGGATTCACTAGTGCAGACCCCTGCAGCTATGCAGATTCTCATTGAAGTTAACGCCATCTATGCTAGCCAGTCCTAATGCAGGGCCAAAGTGAATATCATAAATAGGAATGTAGGAATTCCCGTAATGGATCTGAACAGCAGTTCACCTAGTCCAGTATCCTGTCTCTGACATTCGCAAGTAGGGGTATGGCTATACTGCAATTAAAACCTGGTCTGTGCCACCTGACTCAGGCTAAGGGGCTGTTTAATTGTAGTGTAGATGTTCAGGCTTGGGCTGGAGCCTGGACTCTGGGAGGTGAAAGAGTCCCAGAGCTCAGGCTGAAGCCCGAGCCCGAATGTTTATACTGCAATTAAACAGCTCCTTTGTCCAAGCCCCACAAGCCCAAGCGAGCTGGTGCAGGCCAGTCATGGGCATCTAATTGCAGTGTAGACTACCCTAAGAGATGTTTCAAAGTGCAAGAAACTACACTGTGCACCACTATATAAAAGCTGGACAAAGTGGAAATTTCTTCATAACTCCCATCATGTAATGTTTGGTTTGTGCTGTGAAGTATATAAATATATAAATAATCTAGAAATATTCAAAACTTAGCATATATATATGTTGCTACCCTATATATATAGGATTCTATCTAATGTAATCATGGCTGTTCTGATTCCCCACATGAATATCCATTTTTTTTAATCCTTCTAAGTTCTTTACTTCAATTATATTTTGTGGTAATGAGTCCACAGGTTATTTATGTGTGGTAAAAATATATTTCTTATTATTAGTTTAAATTTGCTGTCTTTCAGTTTAATTGAATAGGAAACAGGAAAAAATAGGAATTTTGATTTACCTTCTCTATACTATTAATTTTTAGGAACAAAATAGTTAAAATATTTTATTTGGGCATTGGCATACTCTTTCTGCAAAATTTGGAGACAGGATTTATAATCTTATGTTGTAATTTAGAAGCATGTAGACAATTTAATGTAATAGTGCTGCATCTCCATATCACCAGCATTATTAATACTCCCTCCAAATATTCTACCAGTGGAGTACTGTTTTGCAGTAGAGAATTAAATGTATTGGTATCCCAGTGTCCTCAGTTTCCCCCAATTTCTCCTTTGGAGGCTCCCTCACTTCTTTAGTCCTGTCTTTTCTTTACAGTATTAGCTATTACAAGGCATTGCAGGACACTGGAAATACCAGATCAGTTCAATCCCATAGTAATTTAATTTTGCCTATTTGTGTCTTTCAAATGATTAAGAGTGTGTAGAATATAAAGTTAATCTACAGTGTACGTCTTCATGTACATAAATATACTGAAACAGATTCTTATACCCGGTTTTCAGAAAAGATAGATCTGGTTGTACAAAATGGCTCACTGCTTTTCTTGAACAGTAGCAGAAGCTTTTTTAGAATCTTAAAAATACCACATACCATATATTAGACATTAGAAATTGCCAGTTTTCGTCTTCAGGAAACCTAACTTGCTAATGTTTTATAGTTGCAGCCATCCAACAAATGCACCCAAAATGAGATTAGATTAAGTAAGACTCTTTAAAAGAAACATTACAGAAATTAGCTTTGGTTCTATCTTTCTCTTAAATCATTCCAGCCATGATGGTGATTTCCCTACTGAGATCAAAGCTAAAAAAACAAAATCTTGTGTCTGCTACATCTGAAGAATTATTGTACAAACCCATACCAGTGTAGAATTTAACAAAGAGTACCGACAGGACTGGCAACATTCGATGGTCTGTGTGTTTTACTGGGATGTTAAATCCAGATGAAAACCTTTCTTTATCCCAAGTTTTAGAGGTTTAGTTAAAGCACATGTACTTTACATTACCTATTACATATGACACAAAATATTTGCCTGATTTTCATTAGGCCAACTTTACTTAAACATCATTTGGAAATTAAGATTAGATCAGAATACAAAAAAGACATATACATTTAAGTAATATTAAAATGTGGTTCTGCTCTAAAAAGTGAGTCTCTAAAAATGGCTGGGATAGGGATTTTAGTGCCTAAAAAAATGGCTACATGGTTGGTTAGGGGGAGTGTAGGGAGACCGACTCCTCCTTCTCCCTCAGGTCCTGGCCCAGGGTCCTGTGTTGTTTAACCATTAAACAGGGAAGATGGATCTTTCTCCCATCTGTTCAGGGCTTGTTTTCCTGGCCTGCTGTCTATGCAAGACCTTTTAGTTTGGGGCGTAGCCCCACTAGTCCAGTTGCCCCGCAGTTGGAGCTTCTCTGTAGGTTCCCCTTGGCCAGGGAAAACTTTCTTGCCTCCAGTGGCTGTGTTGGCAGGCAGGTTGCAAGTCTGTGCCTTCAGGCAGTCATAAAGACAGCTCCTGGCTCTTCTTCACTAGTCAGCACCTAACTGATCCAGACTGCCTTCTTTTCTCCCCCCTCCAGGCCAGGCATAGGCTGCAGGTATGTCAGGGCGGGGCTAACTGAACCCACAGGTGTTCTTTAACCCTTGCTGTGTCTGGCTACAGTCTCTCTATTCCTTTACAATGATGTTATGGGATTCCATGTTCAATGTCTCCCAGCACCTTCCAGATCAAATTTGCTCAGTTTACAAGAAAAACAGGTAGGGCCAAATCTCCATATGGTATAAATCAGTGCAGTTTCATTGATGCCAATGGAGTTACACCAGCTATGATTCTGCTGTAAGATTCATGATTTTTCTAACTGCCAGCCTGCAAAATCATCCTGTGCAGTTTAGATAACGCATCTTCATGAGTAATAACGATCCTGTGATTGTAACTTAGTTAACATAATCCTAGTAATGATGTGCTCATGCATGATGCATGAGAAACCTTTTCATATGCTGAAGTATTAAACTCTTTGGGGAAGGACCATCTTTTCATCATGTCTGTTTGTACAGCATCTAGCACAATCCCTGATCTGAGCATTTAGGAGCTACTGTCATACAATCAATAAATTGCAATAACAAATCTCAGAAGAGAATCCTACTCAATTGCCTATAATTCTGCAGTGTTACAGGAGGAAGTCTTTAAGATAAGCAGATATAAAATATATTACCACTGGAGGCAGATCTGTTCAGTAAGACGTTTCCCTTTTTAAAAATGTCACTACTGTGACCACAGTAACCATGTTTCCATGCCACCCCTCTTGGAACAAATGTGTACCCTGCTCGATCTAATACCATATCCTCCTTGAGCTAATCCAACACTTCCTCATTCAAATCGCACCTTTAGACCCATTTCTGCTGTGATGCCTACAAGAAATTAGCCAATGATGGTGTGACCAGGGACCCAGTGGGGGTCAGCCATGGTCACTCAGTTAGGGTGAACTGCAAAGAATGGAGCAGCCAAGCCCCAAAAATCTGGTGGATATTCCAATATTTAGATTTACCAAACCAATATAAAACAGCTTTTTAATTACTTTACTGGTTACTCAGAAGTCCACACAACACAGTTCCCTTAAAGTGATCCAGTCTCAGACCTCCATCCAGATACCTAAGTCAAATATGATGATTTCTGAAAATCTTATTTCATCATATAAAAGAAAAGGTTCCACCAATCCCAAAGGATTAGACACATTGCCTCCCAGGTTAATGAATATTCCAGATCTTACCCAAATACACACTACAGCTAATTCTTATTAACTAAACTAAAATTTATTAAAAAACAAAAGAGAGTATGACTAAAAGAACAATATACATAGAGACGTGAGTTCAATTCACCGAGATTCAGATTCATAGCAGAGATGGTTAGCTTTGTAATTGCAAAGAGTTCTTCAAGAAATAGTTCATGGTTGTAGACTAATGTCCAAATATCATATTCAGGGCGAACCAGCATGACTGGGACCTCAGTCTTGTGACTCAAACTTCCTCCGATGAAGCTTAAGCCAATCTGAGATGACAGAACAGGGCCCAAGGATCTTTTATACAATTTCATGTCCTCTTTGAGAAGTTGGGAGTTCCTCCGAGAACAAAAGGTAATTAGGATGACTTTGAAGGAAGTCCATCACTGGTATTTAGCTATAGAATTAACATAAGGCAATTTGCTTTTCCCTTCACAATTCATAGTATATTTCAAAGAGAGATGAATACCGAGATATCCCATGTTTACAATCCATTTAAATGCTAGGATTTTCTTTTGATCTCTGAACTATCAGAATACAGCATATACAGGGGCTGTTGATTACATGGTTGACCCTACTCACACATATGTACAGTAAATGCACAAAAACACCAACATTATCCCTCCACATATATTTTGAGGGTTATTTATTTTGCAGGATGTTAAACTCTTTCTGGCCACTAGTCACAAATGGTTAGTTTGTGTGACACTTAGGAGTAGCTGTAAGGTAAGGTTGGCATTACCAAGTAGGGCACATTGATTACTGCCTAGTGCATGAAAGCTTTAAAGACAGCTAAAGCAGCTAGAATTCTGAACAGCAGTGGCTGGGGCTGTGGACAGCCACTCAACACCACTCCAGATGGCCTCTGATCTTAGAGACATGATTAATCAACCAACTCAATCAAGGTAAAAGGCATTGCATGTCCATGCTAAGAAAAAGATCACAGTTTGAGTTTAGTTAACAGTCACCAAATTCATCTCAAAACATTTTGATAGTTAGGCAAACATATTTATCAGTGCTGAGCCCTTAATTTGCAAGTTATTAAACTGATTTACTTAATTGTTAATCAAAATGTATTTCCAAACCTTGTGCGCGACCAGCCTGGATGCAGAAGTGATTTTTTTTTAACAGACAGATTATAATTGCTCCTGAAAGTAGGGAAGTTTAGAACTGAAATGTTGACATGCCATTAACTGCTACATAATGAAAGAATTATTTTTGATTAGGCTTGGAATTCAGACCTAATCAATAGTTATACACAGATCTACAGGAATGAAAGAAAATGATAATTCTGCTGGTAAGGAATCAAATTCAATTAGCTTGTTATATATAGCATAATAATTAGGACCATTTGAATTGTTGGCAGATTTTTCTCTCTTTTTCTTCTTTCTTTCTCCCTTTGCCTGCTTTCTTTTTAGCTCCTTTTAAAAGACGATCAAAGCCCGTCCAGCTGAATGGATGCTAATGGTCCATGCACTCATTTGAGAAGCTGCAAGTCCCTAAGATCTGCACATAGGATTTTTTTCCTTCACAAAAGTGTCCAATATAAAGTGTATTTGACACCATTAGCAGGAATTATGTCTGCAAAACAAGCCCATTTTAACATTTTCAAAGCAGTGGCTAAACTGAGAGTTACATAACCTTTTTGAACCTTTTACAGAATAGGTACTTTGAAGGGGAGATTTGCCATAGAGTTAATGAGTCTCTTCCTCATGCATATGCACCTTCTCTAGCATTGTACACAGTAATAAATATGTGCCTAAGCCTGCCACACAAGCTTGGGAAAAATGACTAAACCCTCTTGTTTGGGAGGATGTAATCCTGGCAGATGGGAGGGGTTGCAGTTTCAGTTTAGTTGTAATACAGTTATTAGAGTTCTACAGCCAGATAAAGTCATCACCAAGAACTTCACCTTCTTAGCTGAAATCACTCTCTAAAGAGAGCTAAAAATCTTCTGTAGCTATATGTGCATATTGCACTGATATGGTACCACACTGTTAGGACATAAGCCTGAGAATCCATAGTCACAGGGCAGTCCTTACTAATGCAAATGGCTTTACTAATTTCTAAAAGATTTTTTGCATTTTTTAAAATTTGCATTATAGCACAGTTCCCAGATAAGAGCAAAGCTCCATTGTGGCACTGTACAAATAAATACAATCTAAACAGGACTATGGAGCTGATCCAATACCCAGTGACATCAGTGCAAAGCCTCTCATTGACTTCAACAGAATTTGGCTTAGATCTGGTTTGCATGAGTAAGGTTTGGCAGAATTGGACTGTTTGTAAAACTGTGCAAGTACTGCCTCTGAAACTCACTGCAATGTACATATAGTAAAACTTTAGATAACTTATAACCCTACCACTAGTGATTAGCTGAGCCTCAAATGTTTATTGGCATTTGGGTTGGGATATGAATAGGCAGCTGAAAGACTGGGCATTTCTTCAAATCTTATCAGAATCAGTATGAACCTCTTTCGTCTAAAAAGTTATCTGGAGATCTCTCAAGAAAGATTCTTTCTTGAGAGATCTCTGGGACTTTCTAGTTTTGATTTCAGTTTGGTCAGAAGTACTGTAAGAGTAGCCCTAACTGCTCTCCTGCTTGAAACTAGTCTGCATAGATATATGCAAGTAGCATGAAGAGTTATTTTTTTTAATAAGTACATTTCTTGGATATAAATAAAATAAAGGGAGTATGAGGGACAGTCAAGGTGGGACATTTTGGAAAAAAGATTGCTGTCACTTCTTATTTTCCCCAAATTAATCAGCTCATTTTACAATACCCTGCAAACACACATACATAGAGGGGCCAAATTCTGCTGTCATAGTAACACCAGTGTAAATTCATACTGCTAGTATGGAATTGCCACTGAAACTAATGAAGCTACTATGGATTTACTTTGGGTTCAAGTTTGAAAGTCAGACTCTGCTCCCAGTTACATTAGTGTAAATCTGTAATAATTCAGTTGAAATCAATAGAGTTATTTCTGATATGCACAGGCATAACTGAAAGCAGAATCCAATCTGCATTCTGTGGAAGTCAACCTTCAACATACAATAGGTGTACCTCAGAAGAGCACTATTGAGTGCAGCAAGATCTTCAGCTGCCTTACTCCCTAACAAATAACACCAGTCTCTTCCGAGTTCCTATCTGAATACATTACAATTAGTGTAACTTAAGTGTTAAAAAATTCAGAAGAGCAATGCTATGGTATATTTGAGTGGTACTGACTGAAAGAAATCAATGTGTCTCTGAAATATAAATGGTATTTAAAGAAAAACGGTGGACAAGGTACTAAGCTTCTGTCATTCTAAATGTTATTAATTATACAAACAAGCCTGGATGCTGAGTGAGCATTTCACTTTGAGAAATATGCCTTTAAGTACTTGAGGAGCGGTTTGTCTGGACATCAGCACCATCATAAATAGTCTATCAGCCAAACTAATTTAACAGAATAAGTATTTTTGCCTGCAGAGAGGTCACCCCTCTAAGCTCCAATTAATCCTATTAATGGATTTCCCTTACCTTTAAGAAAAAGACATTATGTGCTTCATGGAGATGCTCAAAGTTAGATTCTGATATGATGTGAGACTGGTGACACAAGGGTATTTTTTAGTTTGTTTTGTTTCTATTTTGTGGGTAAGGTACAAATGGTTTGTGTAGTTTGCTGCCAGGCTCTCTGATTATCAGACAAAGGTTCCATTAACCCTAGTAAAATAAGGTATTCTATACTCCATTTTTGCAGGTCTCTCACAGAGTTGTACACTAAAATGTCTCCACACCCATTGCATCAGATTCTGTGATCTTACTTATAATAGGGCAAATCCATCTAGTGAAGTCAATGGAGTTATACTAACATAACTCTAGAGCGGAGACTAGAGCTGAGTTCTCTCTTTGTCCCTTCTTTCTGCCAATGGGGTTGGGATATGGAGACACATCCAAAAGTTTGGGTATTTCTTCAAATTTTGTCTGAATTAAACCTCTTTGGTCTAAAAGTTATTTGGGAGATCTCACACAATGATGTTGCCTTCAGAAATTTTTGGTACTTTATAGTTTTGGTTTCAATTTGGTTAGAAATATTGTAACAACAACTGTTCTGGTGCTATTTCAATAACTTAATGCTCTCCCACTGGGAACTAATATGCATAGAGATGTGCAAAAAGCATGAAGAGTTAGAATTGGTCTGGACAGAGGTGGATTTGGTAACCCAGCAATGCTGCTCTTTCTCTGTAGTCTTGAATATCAGAATTCTGTGGTAGTCACCTGATCCATTATAGTCACACACATTTGCTGTTTTACAAAGAGATGCTTAGCAATTAATGCAGTATCACATCGTTGATTACTCCTTTCCAAGACCTGAACCTTTAAAAACTAATTCCTTTGAAAGGTGCCGGATTGAGAGGTCCAGAGAGTAAATTCACATTTACTCATATAACAGGCACATTACAGGCAATAGCAGTCCATACTTCTATATACTGCCTCTCCCTTGGATCACTGGACCATCTCTCACTGAGAGCAGGCCAGTCGCTATGCTCTTTCAGTCCTTAACCTCTCTGTAGAGATGTCCAACAAAGATGACAAATCATACTAACTGATATTGTGTTCTGTGTTATGAGATCTAAGGGCATGTCTGTTCTGTGATAAAAGACCCACAGCTGGCCCAAATCAGCTGACTCAGGCTCAGGGGATATAAAATTGCAGTGTTGACATTCAGGCTCAGGCTGGAACCTGGGCTCTAAGATCCAACAATGGAAACAGCATTCAGTAGACCATATTTTGGACTGGTTTATTACTTTTTTCTAATAAACACCAGCATTTTGTGACAGACTACCGTCGGCTTAGCTGACAGTGGGGGCCAAATCTAAGCATGCCACGGTTAACAGACCAGATTTTAACACATATGAAATTAAACAATAATTAGATATAAATGCATGATAAGTCATTTTCCAGAACCAGGTTGTTGAAGGAATCAGGATTTTGAATCACAGACAGTTCACTGAAACCATTTATTCCTAGCAAGCTCGTTTATTTATTTACTTTTGCATGGTTTGATTTTTGACCGTTGTCTTGCTAATGGAGTTAAAAGAACTTGAGGAAGTTTCTGTTTGGGGTTGGTTTTTTGCAGTGGACCACAAAATTTGTGTGATCTGTGAAGTGGAAGAGGCTGTGCAATAATATGAATGTCCTTTTTGTTGCTGTAGGACCAGATTCTGCTCTCCATTACGTTGGTATATATCTCAAGTAAATCCTGTTACTCAAATGTGTTACTATGAAGTTACATTGGTGTGGAGGAAATCAGAGTGTGAGGAGATCAGTAGTCTTTGTGAAAATGAGAATGTTTTACTGTCAGATTCTACTGCATTTCCTACTATTATGGTGAAAGAAAATTGCAATTGCCACTTTACTAACCTTGCACGTCAATCTGAAGTCAATTTGCTTTAAAGTTTACACTAGGTGATTTAAAACTTGTGAGAAGCATAAGAGCCCTTTCTCTTATCCTTTGCATTCCAGATTGTGACAAAATAGTATTCAGGCACAATGTGAGTAGAGTCTGGTCCTGCTGTGGAGACCTCTGTGGCTGGGATAGTGGCCACAATGTCTATGTGCTATGGCCCTGATCCTGTACCATTAAAGTTAAAGTGAGTTTTGCCATTGGTTCAATGAGTTTAGAATGAAGGGATTAGAGCCCCTGGTTCCAGTATACACAGATCAATTTCCTCTCCCCAGCCCACAGCCACAGTGGCTGTTCATACCAGATTGTTATAGGCTGGCACAGAAACTGTTTTTTTCTGAAGGACATAGAGGGTTGTATAGACACATCTATGGGGCTTCTTTGCTTATGGTCTACCTGAGAAACTGACTCACAGGATACAAGAGGCACAGAGGGCCTCACATTGGCCTTCTGAGCCAGGGATGAATTTTCCCATTGAAGTAAAATCTGCCCATCTTTATGTTTCCTTCTTCCCTGCCATGGCCACTGGGGTGCTAATAAACTAAAGGCTAATGACATAATGAAACCTCTAGGTTCTCTGTCAGACATGATGCACTCTGAGCAAATGCTGAGGGAAGGCTGAGGGAATACATTGTGTTGACCTTGGGCCTATAATATCCACAGGAAAACAGAAAAGATCAGGGGATCCAATGGTGTGACATGCTTAATAAATGTTTTATGACAAAAAGACCTGCTTGTGTGTGTGTGTGTGTGTGTGTGTGTGTGTGTACACACACACAGAGAGAGAGAGAGAGAAAGAGACATCTACTTAAAGCCCTGGATGTCCCTAACTCAAATTACAGGAGCAAAAGTAATATCTAGCAACCAAGGCTCAGATCCACACAAGTATTTTGGGGGCTAACTCTTATTGAAATCAATGGGAGCTAGGCACTTAAACACTTCTGGGAATCTGGGCATTACTCCTTAACCGTAAAGAAAATTCAGACCCTTACAGAACTCTCACAAAATTCCTCATTGCCTTGAAGACCTAACCCCCAACAAACCTCCCTTCACATCAGTCCAAGCAAATAAGTATGCCTTGAATCACAGTTAGAGAGTCTGAGGTTACTAACAGAATGTACTCTCCTCACAATACAACTACTTGTTTTCACACAGTTAAATCCTGCAGAACACTGAGACAAGCTTTCGTAGAAGAGAGAGAATTATTCCAATGGCCTTCCATTCCTGTTTGACTATGAGTCCACCTTTGCTAAGTGCCAGACTTTCTTCACAGTTTTTCTTCAGCTGTTCAGCTTCACCATAAACACTTCACAGAGATATATTGATCACATGTAAATTCATCTGCTTACTACAAGGAATGCACTTTAAATGAGTAGGAAATAGCAGAAAATACAGGAAGGATTGAACTAGGTCACATAGAGATCTGTTTATTATTTCATTTGTTTGCAAGCTAGGAGACTACAGTGCCAGAGCTAAATTCTGCCCTTTGTTACACCCATGTAACCCATTGAAATCAAAGAGTTTGAAGAGCAGAATTTGGTAAGTAATATCTTAGAACTGAATTTGGAAGAGAGTATTTAAAGGACCCATATTGCATCACATAAGAGGTTTTATGCCAACTTTTGCTCTCAGGAACACCAGTGCACCCCATTTATTTAATGAGAGGAGGATTTGGACTTTCATTTGAAACATGAGTAATTGTCAGTTCTGTCTGGTTTGGTTTAGAAAAGGGAATTTGAAATTAAAATGCTACCTTCTTTTTCCCCTCCTCTCTTTTCTTTCTTTTTTTGTTAAAAACCATCCCCAGTATCTTTAGGAAATAATAGAGAGCAGCCAACTTCTCGATGAGGAGAGCTTCAAGGCATTCTTTTTGTGGTTCTGGATTGTCTGAGCTCATTTGCTTTCTTATTTCAGCACTTTGAGTGGGTGACTCCCGCACTGTGGTATATAACACAGACTAAGAGTGTGTGTATAGAGAGAGAGAGAGAGAGAGAGATTCATTATTGTGCTAACCCTAGAGACTCTTGACCCCAAGCCCTACTGATCTAAATGAAACATGACTCTTTAGGTATCTCAGTCAAGGCAACTGAGGCATTTGAGTTCATAACTTGAAGAAAGACAGGAAGATTTAATTGATTCAAACCTCACCCTACCGCTTAACCCAGTGCATTTCCCAGGCATGTCTATTTGAGTATATAACAGGCTAGTTTGGGGAAGTTACCAGGATTTCATGAAGGATTAAGACAAATTATAAAATAGGCTATGATTAAAAAATAAAAGTCCTTCCCTATCTATTTTGTATACACAACCTCTATCCATATGCTCTGTCACACTGGTAAATGCCCTGTATATAACCGCTGTCAGAAAGACTACAGGCAGATGAAAAAGATTACACAAAGGAAAAGAAATGGACCAGCCACTTATACAAAATGACTGAGAGATGAGAAGTAACAGGCACTTTCTGTGAATGGTGAATCTCCCCACAGACCTAGTGGAAGCATTAAAACTGAAATCAGCGAATACCCTAAATGCATACTCTTTGAAGCATACAAACACAAACATTCTGAACAAAAGTGACTCAATTACTTGAAATCCTAATTGCTACACAGCAATTTAATATTGTACAGCCAGAGCCTCCATGATGATAGATGCCTTATTAACTGTGTGAAAACTAAATGACAATACATAATTCTTAAAGTGCTACAGTTTATGATAAATGATGAAGTTTATGATAAAAGGAAAACCCTTTCCAGAATATGGGTCATCTGTGATCAAATCTGGGCTTGCAGAGAACACCACTCTTAGAGCTCATAAGCTTTCTATTGTTCACCTGGAAGACCTATTCTTCACTGTGAGACTGAATGAGCCAATAAAATAATGTAGTAAGAGCATTGCCAAGGAAAAAGAAAAAACACATACTGTAGATCTTGGCCTGGGAGCCAAAAGAGCAGCAGGAAATTTTCAGAATAAAAATGGTATATCAGGATCTTGTACTGAACAAGGTTCCTGGGGAGTGTTTGTGTGCACGCATGTGTGTCTCTGAGTATTTGAGGGTCCAGTAGCTTTATGGCCTTATTCTGTGTAAACTTCCTCCCTCCTGTGTCCACGCTGTTGTCTCCTGTTGTTACTTGTTCTGGAATTGCTTACTTGGATTATGAGCAATAGCTAGGTTCAGGAGCATGTTTTTACTTGTCTTTCAAATGCCATGCTCACCTATGATATTGCATATGTAATAAATAAAAATGAGAGAGAGTAAGAGAGGTGAGCTTCACACAGACTCCTATGTGCCAAAGAATAAGACTAGCACTCAAATGCATCCAAGCGGACTTCCGAGGACATGGGCCCCTTCCCTCTGTCAGATTAGTTGAGATCCAAAGGTTTAGAGGGTGCAGCTTTCGACCTCCTGCCTGAGGGAAGGCCACCCTGATAGAACAGCTCCAAGAATTCCACTTCCCCATGGGAATAGCCTGGAGAGTGGGAATGGAGCCTAGCAATCTATGGTGTAGGCATCGCACATTCCTTAACTAATGAACTCCAAAGAGAAACAGACTTTACCAAGAGACAACATAGAGGGGGTCAAAATGAACTTTGTTTTCATTTTCAGACTGTTTCATGTGATGCCTCCAGCCAATGCACTAATTTTCAGTGCCAGAACCACTAATCAGAGTTCTGGGCCTACAGCTAATGTCCAAGATCACACGTTCCAGGTTCTGTTATACTCACCTTGAGTACTCCAGGTGGAATACATGCGACTGTTTGAGGAGCTAAGGGCCTACTCAAAATAAATAAGGGTGTTAGGATGCAGCCCTAAATTAGGGTTTGCTGCTCAGCGAGCCTCACCAGAGGAGTCCCACACGACAGGCGTCTGATGACAAACGGAAGCAATCATCAAGCTGATGCCTATAAAGGGCAGTTACCCTGGGGAATAGCATGGAAGGCGTTGCACAATGCATGGAAGTTTAAACAGTCACGGACTGGGGACACTTTGTGGATGCCCTGGCTTTGTATAAACAATTACAATGCTCACTTCACACTCCATGCCAATACTAAACCCTCCATTCCGCACCTACCCCAGAGAGACTGAGTCAGTTTTACACCTGGGCATTCTTTTGATTTAGCTTTAATCCTTGCTGCTTCTGTTCAGGGATAATTTGCCTCAAAAACAAAGAGAAGACAGCGTGAAAACTGGGCACCAAAAACAATGAAAGCAACACTGTAAGGGCTCCTCCCTTGCTATGGAGTCTTATAGGCTGGGAAAGAAAGTGCAGAGGATGTGTCCTACTATAGTGCTTCCACGGACAACAATCTTTAGAGATGTTGCAGGAGTGGGGGAGAGGAGGGAATGTCAAAAGTTTAGCAAGGAAGAGAGAAGTAATTAGCAGTGTGGAGCCTGAGTGACTAAATAGCCATGAAACAAATATCCAGCCACAAAGAGGTTAGTGGTTTGATTTATTCATATTTCATGGCTGAAAATGCTTATTTCCACCCTCTGACTGAGCTTGCCACATTGGCTTTTAAGTCTGGCAAGAGTAGAGAATGTTTTTCCCTCTAATAAAAGGGAATTTGCGCAGTGGGCATTCTTTGCATGTTGCCCATGTCTAGTCACGAGATTGTTATAATCAAGGAATAGGGACCCTGGAAATCTAGGTCACTTTGGGATGTTTTTCTGCAGCAGGAATAAAAGAGTGGTACAGCATCTTTTACTGCAGGCTGCAGCTGTGGAAATAGAGTTTTCTGCTCTTTCACACCCTCAGAGCTCACATCCTCAGAGCTGCTGGCTGTGAAAACCCAGAAGCTGTTGCTTTTAATGATCCTATGGCTGTGAAATTGGCTCTTATTCATTCACTGGCCATGGAATCTGCATAGCTTTATTAGTATACTTATTTGGGTAATCTGCGTCTTCTGAAAAGGGAATTGTACTGCCTGAGTCTACGGATGTAAGGTACATCACATATTATAACGAGACCATGCCTGGGATGAAGTAAAAAACAAAAACAGAGCAGTGCAAAGGTTGAATCTGGTATGCACCAAATTGGGTCTTAAAGAAAGAAAAAGAAAGAAAACTGCCAGTGCTCACTGCTGAACATTGGTGTCTTTTCAAAAATGGACAATCAGTTCTTTCTTGTGTGTATGTTTTGTCTGGTATTTGAGGTCATACAGAAGTTGTATACAACCGTTCAAATAACTTTTTAAACTTCGGTAAGCAGGAACAACCAGAAAAAAGGGGAATTACACCATGACAATTAAGATGGTAAAGGCTGTGATGAAGAAACTTTAAAAGATTTTTTTCCAAAGTGTTCTTAGAATTTATAACAATGTAAAGGAGCCCTTAAACATATCAGGTTCCCTCTGCTTTCTGTCTAGGAACATCCAGCCAGCCATGACAGAAAAGATGCACAACTACTTAGACATTTCCATAACATTTCTCATGTTAGGTAATATATATAATGTTATTTACATTAATTTCTTATTTGTTTAGAATCTTGTGTCTTAACAAATGTCCTTCAGCTGGAGGTGCAGAGAATGTAAAGTAAGAAGGACTGATTCTCCATCGGTGGATCTATGGTGATATAAAAAGGGAGTACATCAGAGAAAAATGAGACCCAAAGGCTTAAGCTGTGTTTTTCTTAAACCATTGTGTGCCTCACCCTGTCAAGAATCTTATGTATTTTCAAATTACATTTTTAGTGGAAGTTGTAAAAGATAGAGAAATATTTCTGATTGGAAACAGGCCCCCTGGTTAGTTACACAGAGTATAACAAAAAATGCATTAAGTTCACTAATTAACCCCCTCTTTTAGAGGCCTGCATCTAGTTTCAGTTCCAGTTATGTAAATAAGGAATATGGTAACTCCATTCTAGTCAGTGTAACAGATGTGAGATCAGAAATTGGTCATTTTTCATATATAGCCCTGTTGGCATCTAATAAATAATGGTAAAAAATATTTCTGAAACATAGTTATGAATGTTTGGAATGTATGTATAACTCACATTGACTTTCAATACATTTAGGCACTGAATTTCCATTTGTGCTTTCGAAAATCTCTCTTGCCAGAATTACCCACCAGTCATCCTCACCCACTCACTAACTTCTAAAGTAAGAGCCATATTCATCGCTTGGATGTACAGTGCATAGGTCCATTCAGAATCTAACTGGCTTTTGGAACAACTGGCTTTTGGAACAACTCTAGAAGAAGTCCCCCAGTGATTCACCCCCAAATTTACACAAGACCCAGTGCATGCATGGAGATATGATACTTTGAAAACTTTAGTAAATGCTAATGTAATCTATAAAGTTACTACTTATTTATTGAAATAATTCTGATCTTTATGAACAGACTGTGACCAATCACTGTGTAGGTTCTCTAGGGCAGGAGAGAGAATCATAGAATCACAAGTCTAGAAGGGACCTTGAGAGGTCATCTAGTCCAGTCCCTGGCAAGACACAAGAAGCCATCTTGTGCTGAGTGTAAGAACTGTGCAAGTGTCTACAGTAATGGTAGTTTCTTCAAACAAGATAGGGGTGTTGAGGACATGGCCATGGTGTGTTTGTATTGGCTTTCACTATCTACAGGAGTACAAATCACTACTAATCACTACTAACAGATATATAGTATGTAATAACTGAGGCCAGTGGTGCATATTGTGTATTCATAATAGAACTAGATTGATCACTACCCGCTGTGGGTAGTGATCGATCTATCGGGGATCGATTTATCACATCTCGTCTAGATATGATAAATTGACCCCTGAGCACTCTTCCCGTCAATTCTGGAACTCCACTGCCACAAGAGGCGGAAGCAGAGTCGACAGGGGAGTGACAGCGGTCGACTTGCCACCATGAGGATGGTGGTAAGTCGACCTAAGTTACATCGACTTCAGCTACACTATTTGCGTAGCTGAAGTTGCATATCTTAGGTTGACCACCGCCCCTCCAGTGTAGACCAGCCTAAGAAACAGAGTAGAAGTGACAAACATAGCTGGAGACACAGATACCAACCACAGTGCTGGGAAGTGCCCATCTTAAAATATAACTTAGCTTGTAATGTCATGCATCAGCCCAAAAACAAATGATACTTGTCTCATTCCCTTGGAAGGCTAGCTATTTGGGGGAGAGAGGATATGCAGCTCCTGAAAACAGGAGGCTTATTATCAAACCTATACTTCTCTGCCCTACGATCCTTACTAGGCTCCATGGTACACATATTGACGTTTCACTCCCAGAAGCTGTGATAGATTAGCTGATTCAGTTAAAACTAAAATGATAAGAAATCCAAACATTTGAAAGTATGTAAATTCACAGTTCAGATATCCAAACGGACTTCACTCTGCTCTATTAACAAGCCTACCCGCCTATTCCCTCATCTCTGTCTTTTTGTATGGTGAGATATTTTCTCCCTGAAAGTCTGCAGCAGGAGCATTAAAATGTACATTCCAGAGCACTGCTTTCTGAAAGGTTTCATGTCTCCACTGCTATATATGTAATGGCGCTTGGATCATTGGCTGGCATAATGAAATCTGGCACACAATTTTGGAAGCTGCTGAGAGCTTAATGTGACATTTTGAGCCCATTTGGCACTTCACAGGCTCAAGTCCTAATGAGCAGTGGGGAATAATTATTACCTTCAGTGTCCTGTTCGTCAAACCAGGAATCTAAGTGTTTTCCTCCCATGTTGTGTGAACTTCTGTAGGGAAGGACAGAGCTAACACATCCATTATATGATTAAGAATAAAACATTGTAGATTCTGTGGGTTCTGATAAAACAAACTGTTATGGATAGGTTAATCTGAGTTTCTGTTTTTTGATAAGGTCAGAAATAATGTAGTTTGGATACCTTAGCTGTGAATTTTCTTACAATCAAATGTATGTTTTGGTGTTCCTGTAAGTTTATCCTTCACTCTGAATCCCCTGGTTTGTACTGATTGTATTTCTGCTTGCTATAACCATATTGTGAGGATTTTAACTCAAAAATTACTGATAAATACTCTCAGTCTCAGCTAACTGTAAATGTAGCTTTTTGTCTGGCAACATGCGTGCTTTCTAATTATAGGTCGGTAGTGAGCAACTCAGATTATAGGATGACAATTCTGCCTTAGCTGGATACATATGCTTAGGTTTTATAGGCTTGTAACATATGATTCCATCTTGGTAAGGGCATCCATATGCTCTGATAGTTCCCTAAACGAAGGAGAGGTGTGTTAACAGATTGCCATAATTGTTCCCGCTGTCATTGTTACAAAATACCTTATTTTATTGCCCCCGTGATATTATTTCCAGTAATTTTCTTAGCTTTGAAGTCAGTAGAGAAACTACATACAACTTTTTACAACAAAGCTGAAATGAGTTATTCTCCTAAAGAAATTAAGAGCGCAAAGGAACAGGGGTTCCAACTCAGGCTATACGGCAGTAAGTGGGAACTGGAGAGTCATCAACCCACACTACCTGCTTTGTCCTCGGCTGTGAGCATGAGGAGACCCACGACCCACTACACACAGACACGTCTGGACTCAGGCACATGGCACACATGCACACCCACATGTCGAATACGTATAGGGACCATCACTCGAAGAAGAATCCATGTTTTATGATATACTTGCTAAAGAGGTGTTATGATAATGGGGGTGCAAGGAGCAAGGAAAAAAAGATGATGATGAGATGGATGACATTGCATTGCTGTCGTGTATTTGACTCTCTTTTTATTGATAAGTGTCTGCATTACACAGAGATATGGGTCCAGTTTTAAATGTGGAGTCACGTGATGTTGACAAAGCATTTTCTGCACTGTCAAATATTCAATTTAGCATTAAGTCCACAGCTGCATTATAAACTCTGTTTAAGTCAGTACTGAGGTAACAACAGTGTCCCCTTTGTTTGGAGTCTATGATTGGATGTGCATATGATCTATGAAGTAATATTAAACATCACAAAATCATAAGAATATCAGATTTACCGTACCAGCACAGCTCATTGTTTATCAAATCTAGTATCCTGCCTCTGGCCTGGGTCACTATATTTAATTGGAGAGAAAATCCCTTCAGATAATGCAATTGTGAAATGCAATACATAGAGGGAAATTCTTTCATGGACCCTGAGATTAGTTTAGATCTTGAAGAAAGAGATTTGATTACCATTATCTTGGCATGCATAACTACAAATGTTATTCTTGGTCATAATACTTATCCGACCCTATTTTACTTCCATGCAGCCTTGATGATGGCTTGTGGTAATGAATTCTCCAGATTGACTCAATAGTGTACGTACAAATATTTCCTCTTATTTGTTCTAGATTTGCCAGCAATTATTTTAAATAAACCATTCTCTCAACTGGACTTCTTTAATTCACACTCTATTAATCTGCAAACCAAATAATTTTCATCTTGACCATTATTTTAAAAATGATGGTCTCGCCTCTTAGCAAAAGTTTTGAAGAGCATTTTATAAAGACAGATACTAATAAGAGTTAATTAATAATTAATTAATATAAGTTTTTACTTATAGAAAATTTACTATATAGGACATTTAGCAGTATACTAAGAAGTATTCTAGGTAATTAAACTAAGCTACACTTTTCAAAATGACTAAAGAAAGTACTTTTTGTAATGCAGCATTTTTATTTTATTTTCATATTTGTTTCTTATATTTGCTTTTCTAGTTGATTGCACAAGATAGGAAATAAATAATACTTACTAATTACCAAGGTCAGAATCTGGCTACACGAGTAAATAACCCAGCACAGATAAGGAGAGGAACTGCTTTTTTCTACTTACTGCTTGTCTAAAGGGTCCCACACAGCACTTTAGTCATCATGAATAAATCGGAATATGAACAAGAGGCTGCTAGACACTACATTCTATAGGCCATTACCCTCTGATCCCACTGAGGATTACCAAAATTAACTGTCTGTACACCATCTGCTCAAGAAACTCCCTAAAGAAGCACAGGAACAAATCTCCACTAACACACCCCTAGAACCTAGACGAGGGGTATTGTATCTGCTATCCAAAATCCATAAACCTGGGAATCCTGGATGCCCCATCATCTCAGGCACTGGCACCCTGACAGCAGGATTATCTGGCTATGTAGACTCTCTCCTCAGGCCCTAAGCTAGCAGCACTTCCGGTTGTCTTCGAGACACCACTGACTTCCTGAAGAAACTACAATCCTTTGGTGATCTTCCAGAAAACACCATCCTAGCCACTATGGATGTAGAAGCTTTCTTCATGAACATTCTACACAAAGATGGACTACAAGCCATCAGGAATAGCATCCCTGATACTATCATGGCAAACGTGGTGACTGAACTTCGTGATTTTGCCCTCACCCAGAACTATTTCAGATTTGGAGGCAATTTATATCTTCAAGACAGTAGGATTGCTATGGGTACCCACGTGGCCCCACAGTATGCCAACATTTTTGACTGACTTAGAATGACACTGCCTTAGCTCTCATTCTCTTAAACCCCCTATTCTACTTGCACTACATTGATGACATCTTCATCCTCTGGACCCATGGAAAGGAGGCACTTGAGGAATTCCACCAAGATTTCAACAATTCCCACTGCACCATCAACCTCAGCCTCAGTACTGTAATGTCTAGGTCCACTTCCTAGACATTACAGTACTAATAAACAATGGTCACATAAACATCACCCTATACCAGAAACCTACTGACTGTTATACTTACCTACATGCCTCCAGCTTTTAGCCAGACCACATCACACAATCCATTGTCTACAGCCAAGCTCTAACATACAACTGCATTTGCTCCGATCCCTCAGTCACAGACAAACACCTATAGGATCTCTATCAAGCATTCTTAAAACTACAATACCACCCTTGCGAAGTGAAGAAACAGACTGACAGAGCCGGAAGGGTACCCAAAAGTCATCTACTACAAGACAGGCCCAACAAAGAAAGTAACAGAACGCCACTAGTTGTCATCTACAGCCCCCAACTAAAACCTCTCCAGTGCATCACCAAGGATCTACAACCTATCCTGAAGGATGATCCCTCACTCTCACAGTTCTTAGGGGACAAGCCGGTGCTCGCTTACAAACAGCCCCCCAATCTGAAGCAAATACTCACCACCAACTACACACCAGAAAACAAAAACACCAACCCAGGAACCAAAACCTGTAACAAACCCCGGTGCCAACTCTGTCCACATATCCCATCATAGGATGTAACAACATCAGCCACACCATCAGATGCTCCTTCACCTGCACATCTACCAATGTGATATAGGCCATCA
Source organism: Dermatemys mawii (assembly GCA_007922305.1). Lineage (NCBI taxonomy): Eukaryota > Metazoa > Chordata > Testudines > Dermatemydidae > Dermatemys > Dermatemys mawii. Next base: position 78,551,135 of record ML677326.1, read on the forward strand.
GGTGCCAGCAATGCCCGTCTACCATGCACATTGGCCAAACTGGACAGTCTCTATGAAAAAGAATAAATGGACACAAATCCGACATCAGGAATCATAACATTCAAAAATAAGTAGGAGAACATTTCAATCTCCCTGGTCACTCAATATCAGACCTAAAAGTGGCAATTCTTCAACAAAAAATCTTCAGAAACAGACTCCATCAGAAACTGCAGAACTGGAATTACTTTGAAAACTGGACACCATCAGATTACAAAACCTAAACCTAATTTCCTTAATACTAAATTTCCCCTACTGTTACTCACACCTTCTTGTCAACTACCACCTCAAAAGTTATTTTTCCTGCCTTCATCTCCTGCAGTCAATTGAATTGTCTTCTTAGGCAGACCTCACACTTGGAAAGGCAACTCACATCTTTTCACGAATTTATACCTGCTCCTATATTTTCCACTCCATGCATCTGATGAAGTGGGTTCTAGCCCACAAAAGCTTATGCTCAAATAAATGAATTAGTCTAAGGTGCCACAAGGATTCCTCATTGTTTTTGCTGATACAGACTAACACAGCTACCACTTTGAAACCATGCACAAAACTGAAAACACCTTCGTCACTTTTGTTTTGCCAACCTGTTTTCCAACTGCAGCCTTCCAGTCAAGCAGCCTAACAAATAGAGAAAAAATATGTAAGACATTATATGCCAGTCTGAGATAGAGTGCCTGGGTGTGTGTGTAAAAGTAATGGGAATTAGCACTGAGCAAATACTGGTGAGCTTGAAAGTGTGGTGATGTGTGTGTGTGTGTATTGCCTACCTCATCTCGAGCAACAATTCCTGGCACGGTTTTATAAGCGGAAATCAAGGCTAAGCAAGAAATTACCACCCACAAACCTTCCACTCGTCCTTCATTGTACTGATTGTGAGACGACAGTGTGGAATGTAAGTGGAGGCTTGTGTGAATGTATTGGCAGAATCCCCTCATATCATCATCCCATTTCCCTCTTCTCCTGTGCTTCTTGGCTATGTACTTCTCATCTGCTTCTTGGTTGTAAATCTCCCACTTCTCTCCATACAACTATCATTTCTGCTCCTCAGGAACTAGTGCTTTATGATTTCAGTCCCTATTTCCCTGCCTTCTCCAGACACCTGAACACTGAAGCTTGGCACAAGATATGTGTTCACTGCAATATCATACACTGTGTTGTGCTAGGTGGCCCAGACAGAAGACTGGAAAAACCATAGTTGTCTCAGCTTTTAATTGGCCTGTGTTTTTCTTCTTGGTTTTCTTTTTCTGACAGTTCTCATTTCTTCCTGAAAATGCTTCCTCCAAAAGGACTGAAAATACAGGAAAATAAAAACACTGACTTCAATATTTGAACTTTCCATTCTTTTTCCCCTCTGGTAGCCTCAGAATTCTGCACAACCTTGCCATGTTGCTACAGTGTGAGTGCTTACACTCATTTTTTCTGAAATCAGTTTCTGTCTACCCTAGATGTTCTTGAGCTCTCTCTATCAATACCATTGATCTGTGATGAAGAAAAGGCAGCATGGTGTTTACTAACTAATCCACCCATTTAAAAGCATGCTGTCCTTTCCCTAAAATATGGAAGTAAGAGTGGAGAGAACTCCCCACTCCATTACTGTCCAGAACTCTGTGGGTTTATTGAAAAAGGATATGGAATTCCTCAACATACATGCTGCCCATAAATCAAAAACTGTAGACCAGTCTACTGAAATGAAAAAAAGCTGGAGATTCAGTTAGTCACCTAAAGGCATTGCAAAAAGCCACAAAAAAGAAGGCATTGCAATGCCCTTATGCTGTATTACTCTGTGTCATGATGTTGCATCATCATAATTCAGTGTCATGTACTTAAGCTAATAAAATGAAATTGTCACGCTCATCATGCTGTCCCCTATGGTTAGTATGGCCCTCCTCGTCAGAGTTCACCAAGCTGCTGCCAACATCACCACCAAGCTTTCTTCAGCCTGCTCCCTCTTGAAGCACACAAGAAATGTGTCTATAAAACACTCCATTAAGTCATTCCCAGCTCTGGATCTCCCATGTGATCCATCTTCTGTGCTTCCATTTTTAAATTGTGGGGCTCTTCAGGGTAGGAACTGGCTCTATTTCTATGGCCAGTGCTGGGTATTTTATCAACACTAAATCAACAGGGATAGACTGTGCTACAGGGCAGAACTCTTTGTAAAAGGCAGAATATGGCTGTGCTGCCCCAGGGAGAAACGTTGACTGTAAGTTACAATTCTTTCTTGGCTGTCCCTGCTCCCAAGGGAAATATTTTGCTGTTGTCCCTTACCCGCCACCATCAGCATAATGAGAGGGGTGGGGCAGCTTTCATCTGGGGAACAGGGGGCGAATGACTTTCTCCTCTTAGCTTTTGGCTAGCTAAGTAAGCAGGCACAGGAAAGCAGGCTGAAGCTGGTCTTTCAAGCAGCAGTGCTCAGCCAGCTCTTCTTTCTGCTGTTGAGCAACTAGGCTCAGCAGTATTCTTACCTGCAGCCACATGCCTGCAAGGTGCTGCTGTGTCTTCCTGCTGGGCAAACAGGAGAGGCTGCAGTGGGCTCATCTCTGCAGCAGGTCCAGTCCCACCCTGCTCTGCTCTCCAGTTCCTCCTGGCTCAGAGGGTCAGAGAGTGGGGAGCCGAGGTGACCAGGTGGCACAAATTCTAGCAACTGGCCTCCCACCTGACAGGTTCTTGACAGAGGAAACCTGGAGATCCATGGGGAGAGAGGAAATGATGGGGGTGGATGGACATTTGGTGGGGGTGATAGTTGGTGGGAATAGATGAAGGGCAGGGGAAACCTGGGTACAAACAGGGAAAGTCAGGAGAAAGTTGTAGGAGCAAGAGAGACTGGGGAAAGCCTTGGGAACAGAGAAAGGTTAGGAAGAGGAATAACAGATAGAAAGGGGGAGACTGGGGAAAAGGGAATCATGTGGATGGAGGACAGAGACAGGGGTCATTTGGGAGGGAAGAGAGAGATATTTTAAGAAGAGAGGGAAATTGGGGTGTTGGGAGGGGAACAGGCACAGTGGAAATCTGGAAAGTTGGATGGCTCTTTTCTCATCTCTGTTGATTTTCAACAGAATCCTGAGGCTTATCCTGGACTTATATACTAAGGCCTTTTCACAGTCAAAATTTTTATTCCAGCAAATGTGTGGTGGGATAATATATATATAGTGTTTCCACAATGTGAGGTGTGACATCCCATCAATTAGAAAAAATGTATATATATCTCTATCTATCTATCTATCTATCTATCTATCTATCTATCTATCTATCTATATATATATAAAATTTGGAAGAGTTACAGCAATACATCTGAGGGAAAAGCTCATTTTTATCAAAAAAATTCTTAACTGGAATATTTGGAGCACAATTTTACCGAGTTACATACGTGCAATGTTCACTGACATGAACAGGGCATAATCAGGCCCCAAATCCTGCAAGCATGTAAGCATGTGCATAACTTTGCACATGGTTTAAGCCCATTGATTTCAATGGAAGTGCTCCTACATGTAAACTTACGGACAAACATAAGTGCTTAAAGGATCATGGCTTTGAATTTTTAAGATGTGAAGGGGAATGGACAATGATGGAGATTATTTTGTTTCCATTCAATTATCTATGAGTTGCCTACAATGTGCTATAGATTTCTAGGCAAAACTGTCCAGTAATATCAGTTCAATTCTGCTCATAAATCAGCAGCATAATATAGCCCAATATGGATTTTCTCCATGTATAATAAAATAGAGTGATTGTCTCAGAGATGAGGATATTTGTGAACACATCATGAAAAAGCAGAATTTTACCTTAAAAGGTGGGTTTTTTTTGCATCTTGAGCCCAGCAGTCTGAAGTTACTGGCTACATCCTGTTAAATCAACTCTACAGAAGGAGTTGCACCTTATCAGTTCAGATGGTGGACATAAGCATACAGAAAAACTATTCTTGTGCAAGTTATTTTTAAAATTCAGCAGGATATGTGTGTATGATTGAGGTTCCAGTCTCCTCAATCAAATAATTTGAGTGTACCCTAGGACTTGGGGAAAATATCTGATTATGTGAATGAAATTTTGTTGAGGGATGAGGCGTCACAAACATCTTCTTGCTTTTATCTGAGGATCAGAAGCAGGGAATCACAAAGAAATCAGTAAACAATGAAATATATTTTTGGTTGATCACAGACAATATGAAAAGGGAGCTTAGATTAATGCACTCCAGATGTGTAGACTGAAGCCACATTAAAGGAATGCCATCAATGTAGAGTAAACCCACATTGTATATTATTTCCCTGTAACAAATAAACTGATAATCTCAGAGTGTTTAACTGGTATAATGCAGGTCTCAATATGTTTAGTGTTAATTTCAAAAGATTTTGTTCACTGAAGCTTTCATGTGTTGTTAAAAATCACTGTTTGCATCTGGTTCAGTCAGTATTAGAGGATAATACTCAAACTAAACACACAGCTTTTTGACAGATGTTTAATGACAGAAAGTTTTCAGATTGAGAAATCGTTTGTGGATCTCCTGTTATTTCAGATGTAACTACTTATATACAAATGTGTACTGTTCTGGCCTGTTATCTTCTGCTGAGTGTTCTGATTGTTGGGTGACAACTTGAAAACAGCAGCGTATTTAGCCAAAAGAGTGTGTTAAGTCTCCTTTGTCAGATCAGACACAAGATGGCCAATAAATCTAAAACAAATACAGAAATGCGTACGAAAACTTTAGCTGTTATTCTTTGTATGTAACTATTTATCATTTGCTTAGATTCTCCAAAGAAAAAAAAGAGATAACTAGTCCATCCTGACAAATCATTCACTCCAATCTCATCTTTCACACCAACAGCCTTAAGTTTTCCATGGCTTATATTCTCCTTCACTAACTTAAATGTAAGTAGTTTTCAAAAGTTTGATTTACTCTTTTACAAATATAAAAACTGCACACTATAAAAACACTTTTTCAAAGATTCTTCTTTCTCTCACACTCTTATTACCTACACTTCAGAAAGGTTGGGACTTGAATGAAGATGGAAATCATGTATGAGTGTGTATAAAGATGTATAACTATTTATTACCTATATACCCCAAAGTAGACCACCACCATGTAAAATGGACATTAAATTATTAATAGAAATCTGTTTAAATGCGTATGTGGTTGAAAACAGTGTTTTTTATTTAAGGAGAGAGGGTTCTTTTGAACGTCTCTCCAAGCCTTAAGGATACGCCCTTCACATGTTCCATTGCCCTAGAAAAGATGAATGCCTCATTTCTGAAAACATTAATACCATTCCTATATTGCCAGAAGGAAATAATGGCATGTGAAGCGAATCACTCACAGTGGTTGAAATGCGCCCCATTGCAAAAGGCACAGCACAAAACTTACATGGGATTTAAGGTGGTGCATAGGTCTTGTGACTGACTACATTGTGATGAATTCCTTCCACACAACAAATGCATGTGACAACTTTCACTGTGCTCCCCGCCAGCTTTCTAGAAAGCCAGTTTAACCCATTACTTAGGTTTTGTCTCTGATTGACTTTACACCACAGATATGAAAATTGCAGAATACAAGGAATAGTTCAATATTTAGTGGAGATGAATTAACATGTTATTCACCATGACAGAACTCTGTGCACATGTTCGAGGCCAACAATACTATTCTTAAAGACAATTTGCCATGGAGGAACTGGTAAAGAGAATATCAAGAGATGAAAACAGGAAGAGTAACAAACAAGAAGTATTTTCAATTATATGCACTACACTTTTTAAATAAATATTTTAATTCTATTATTGGCATTTACAAGTAGAAAGCATACAGTATGTTACAAATTTATCAAAAGGTGAAAAATATGGATGTTACATAAGTAACAAATGTAAAAAAAAAAGTATTTTTCTTACCTTCCCTGAAAGTAAGAAAACTATTCAGCATAGGAAAATATTGATATCAAAAACACAGCTTAGGTTAAAAAAAAAAAGTCTTTACACAGTACAATAGGATCTTCAGGTCTGCAGGAACACATGAAGGGTTTTGTGAATTTCTATTTAGCCTACAAATTTTAGGGGATTCGGAACAAAAAATAAGCTATTGTAAGTCAATCTATTAGGAGTTTTCTCTCATATCAGCTCCAAAATGCTAGAGTGCAGTAATTTTTATACAATAAATAATTCTTCAAAAGGTTCTCTCTCAGAAAATTATGTAATGCAGAAAATGCCACTTACATGGGCAAGGCAGTGCTTCAATAATAATTATAACACTGATTATAGTGCTTTATATTATCTAAGCACTTTATACTTGTTAGCTAATTAATCCTCACAACACCTCTGTGAGGCAGGCAGGTATTATCATCCTCATGCCCCCATTGTACAGATGGGGCCGCTGAAACTTTGAGAGATTGAATGATTTGACTTGTGGCTGAGCTGAGATTAGAACTCAAAAGCTCCTAGTATCTAGCTGGTTGCAATCCATTAGAACATGCTGCCTCTGTAGACTATGCTCTCTGTTTTATCTGACAGCTTCCAATAATTTCATGCCAGGGGAAGCACTGGGAGGAGTGCAGGGAAGCATCCACAAATACTTCATAGTGATTCAGAAGCTCTCACACAACTTTGTCAATGAAAAAAATCCTAAAGTGCTGGACAGGTTGAGCCGCTTCTAGCACCTTTTGTATGGATAAAACTTACAGCACAGTTGCCAGCAATTACTTATTTCTTCCTTAAAGTTTACACACAGAGAAATTGCAGGATATGGTAAGTACATTTTCTGAGAGACTCTAAGAGTGTAATTCCTTCATTCACCCTCCTTCTTCCATGCGTTTCTCAAGGGAAATAAAATCCTCAATACTCTTGCATTGCGAAGCAAGCTATTAAGTTGTAGACAATATACACATTCCCCACAATAAAAATATCTGAGCTTATTTTCAGATCAAAGCATTATTAATTTAAAAATCACAAACCAAACAATGGTAAATAGGAAACCCTTTTCAAATGCTGCATGCTGAATGTCTTGTTTTTAAAATACAATGCATGCAGGAGAAATAAATTCACCCAAGCATAATTAAATTAAAAATAAATGTTTTAAGTCTGTTTCAGCAGCATAATGGTTATTATTTTTAAAAGTCTCCTCCAACCACACTGGCCTGGGCTTAAAATACTGCCTTTTACTTTTCTACAACCATACAATGGTTTCACTGTTCTATGATTTTGCATTTTGACAATGCCAGTATGTGATGTCTATACATATTGTTCTGCTTCCCCATCTTTGGAAACGGGCTTTGTTGTACCACCTTTGCTTTCTTCATTTGTGTTTGCTGCTGCTGCTTTTTCTGGGAGTGATGCCAAATCTTTAAAGACATCTACATAATGTCCAAAGCCTGGACCCCAGTTCAAAAGGTTGTCCCAATTGAAATTTCCAGTTTGTTGTCCAAGCTTTATGGGCAATGTGTTCTCAGCAATATTAGATGTTGTTGCTTGTGCACCCACAGGCCCACCCTCAGTTCTCCGGCCAGGGTACCTCCTAGGCTTCAGCCTAGCACCATAATTGTCTTCATCATCTGCATCTGACTCATTGACTTGAGATAATTTGGGCATTCTGGATGTGTACACCATAGGCTTGTCTCTATCATACTCCATTTCTGAGCAAGTGAAAGACTCATGGGAGTCACTATCAGAAGATGATTCTGGAGCTGGAATACCATCAGCTGGATTCCTTGTTCTTGACAGTGGCCTTCTGCAGTCCTCCTCTGAAGAAGACCTTCCGTGATCAGCACTACAGATGCTTGGATTTCTAGGGCGAGGAGTATTAAGTCTCTCCACCTCTTCAATAGAGAGTCCTACAGGAGGAGCAGTCTCTAGAGGAATCTGTCCTATTGGTTGCTTTAGGCGACTTCCTGGTCTGGAACCATGAGTTGCCATGGTCTGAGGACTCTTACTTCTCCTCCCTAGTCTAGTGGCATAGTTAAAAATGCCAGGCTGACAGACATCATTGTTCATCTCCAAAGGACTCCCTTCTCTTATTGACAGATGAAGTTCCCTTGCTGGACTGTTTCTGTAGAAAGCTGATGACTTGGAGAATGGAGCAGGGCTGTGACGAGACAGAGGGTTGGGAGTAGGGCATGCAGAGTGGCTTAAGGAAGTTGTTCTTAGTCCCTGACTGTATGAAGGTTGATAAGTCAAACTGCTTGCTCCCAGTGGCATTGGGGACTGTCTTGCAAAGCCTAGTGGGCTATGCCTCTGGATAGAGAATTTTGGCGTGTGACTCCGGAACTGCTTGTAGTGTTGAATGATGTCTGCGTCTGAAGGAGCAATGCTGCTTGCATTTTCAATGTCATAGTGCTCTATCTCAGGTTCAGGAGAAGCCAGAGGGGCACTGGGTATAGTCTCTGTATTATGGGGTATGTCTGTCTCATCATAGATGAGGTAAGGGTTTTCTCTTTCAATTATGTCAGGTTTAGGATTCCCTTCAGGCTGCTTCCTGATAGTCATGTCATCACCATAGGGCGGAATGTTGTCAGGATCGTCATATGCAACATTCTCACTCCCTTTTTTCTTCTTTTCCTTCATTTTTCTCTCCTCCTTTGGCACTTTTGTCTTCTTTCCCCTGCACTGATTACAGAGGATCAGGCTAAGGACAAGCAGGGCAAGAACTGTAGCACAACTGCCAACAATAGCAGGCACAGCCCAGAGTGGCAAAGAAAGCTCAGCTGGGTGAAGGTGAGGGACGCATATGTGTCCTCCATTAATTCCACCCTTGCACACATGTCCCTGGGCACACAGGATACCAAGACAAGCCACTACAGTCTCACATGTTCTTCCTGTGTATGATTCAGGACAGCTGCAGGTAAATCCAGAATGCACACCAGGTTCACAGCTGCCACCATTCTGGCAAGGGTTGGAGGCACAGGCTCCTGGAGGGACACATTTATAAGCATACCACTGGTTAATGCACATTAATTCACCCCAGCAGGGATTGCTGGCACAAATGTTGGGACCTCGGCAGCCAATCTTCACAAAGGGGTCTGTTTTGGATATAGTAGCAATGCTGTGCTTTCCACTGAAGGGAAGGATTTCTCCACGGTACTTCACATAGGCAAAACAGCCATCAAAACCTAGGAAGAAAGAATAACAGTCACTTTGGCACCTCAAGATAGAGTGTCTACATAGTCAAAACAAAATTCTAATGCTGAGTGTCAAAAAGGAATCTCACAGAATAGTCATAATATGCAAGGTGATTTGTATGATTTGTAAAAAAGTTCCAGGAAAGAACTACATTATTAATAATACAGTGCATCCTCACCCTTATAATGCAACTGTTCCTGTAGTTTTGTAAAAGATTAACATTAAAATCACTGTTTTGGATAACCCAATAATACAATAACCTTTATTTACTGAAGTAGCTTTAATCAGTATGCAATGTCTTCTGCAAGTGTAAATTAGTAGGCCAAGTTATGCTCTTAATTACACTCATGAAACCTCACTGATTTCAGTGGCACTGCAGGCGTGTGACTGAGGGCATAATGTGTCCCAATAATTTTAGCTTTAAAAATATTTTGTATTTCATTTAGATGAACAGATAATTATTTCAGTTACACTAATATAAATCTGGAGTAATCACTGGAATTCACTAGAGTTACTGCAGCTTGATCAGTGTAATTGATATAAGAATTGAGTCCCGTGCCTTCTCAGGTTTAGCCTCAAATTTTAAGAACTTACTTTCTTTTGGAAGTTATTTGCCTGCAGTATTTAATGAGTCATTTGCTCATAAACTTTTTGATAAAATCTTATTATCACTGTAAATGGAGCAAGCATGGAAACTGGCTTTGCAAAAGTGTTAAGGAGCAACCGCAAGGGTAAATGAAGAAGGATCACTCTAAAGAACTTCTAGCACAACATTTACTAGACACTGTTAATGGTATTTTTTAAAAAATAAATATCTTCCCCATACTGTGCACAGAAGGGATGGAAGATAATGACAAGCAACCGGTTAAATAATGTATCTGAACATTATTCTTTTTGAATAGACTTTATAAATGATTTCAAAACATCTTGCAAAAGTCTTTTTTAAAGTCTGCTAAATAAGGAGTTTTAGAGAGCTTGAGCTTTCATTAATCAAGTTCAATACCCCAGGTTAACAAAAACATGCTTAGCTCAAAATTTTAAAACTTGCATCCCAAGTGTAGGCCTCTCGTACTGAAATAAATTGCCTTTTTTTTTTCCCAGAAGCACAGAAAAACACTGATCATCCCACAGCCCCCAGTGCCTTCAGTATGTCTGAAAAATCAGGCCACTTTTATCTAGGTGCCTAAATATGGAGGTGTAAGCACTCAAGTTTGAATATTTTAATTCAGTTTTTAAGAGTTTTTAAATGTAAAATAAACATACATTGTATAGCACAAGACTCATTTTCAGCTTGGAAATCATCTGCCACAAGCTTTTTAGCTTGGAAATAAAGCTCACACCAGAAGGAAAAAAAGCTTCAGATTTCAAAAGGCATTTGCAAACACACACACATTTCTGTCATCTGGTGACAAGATTAGATGTGAGTTTTGAAATACAAATGAATATTTTTGTGACTGTAGCCTGAGTCTCTAAACTGTGATGTGACCCATCAAGATGCTGTTTAAAAGTTATATTTTCAGATCTTTATTCTGTTTTTTCTTGAAAACAAAATTATTATGCTGAAAAGTACTGAGTAATCAATGGGTGGCTGAATTTTGGGGAAGCATGCATTTTCTACCCATATAGCTTCTATGTTCACCAAATCCATTATCAGATTACAGCCCTCATTCATTAAAGAGATGGTTAAGTGATTGGGACTCCTCCGTCCAATGACTTTATATGGAAACCATTCATAATCTTGCCAGGAATGCATATATGCTAAAACACTGGACTGAAATCAAATTTAAAAATCCACTCCATGGTAAAAAATATGCACGAGCATAGTTCAGACAATCAGTATTTAAAGTCCCCAAAAGGAATTTCAACATGTGATCACTCTACAGCCTTAATTTATAACAGAGGTTATTCCTAAAGCTATACCTCTTCATGTCATCCATGATCTCAAAACTTCTTTTCCCTCTGCCTTTTCCCTTCTCTTTTAATCTGCCTATCACCCTTACCTGGACCCTAGCTTTGCTGAAGATCTTATTCATGGCTTAACAAATTCCTGGCTTGTCTAATGAAATTCATGTTTTTGTAGTCTTTCCAATATCCCACTCTTTAGATTGTACATGCTCCACTGTGCTACAGCCAGAGCCCTCACCTCTATTGTTTTAGGAAGCAGGATGTTCATGGCTTCATGTCTCTGAATCTAACATAGTTTGGGTCTAATACCCTCTCTTAACTCTGACCCAGGTTTTCAGAACTGTGTAGAGCTAAATTATCCCTGGCTGTTGTGTCTCCAAGGGAGCAATCCCCCCAAAAGCAGAGTTGTGGGGAGCAAGTGGTACTCTTCCTCTGTGCACAAGGAGTTCAGGGAGGGATTGTGCTTCCCTGAGGCACAGTCCTTTCCAGCAGATCCTTGGGACAGTGACGCTTTGCACTGACTTTTACTCCATGCTATGGCTCTTTGAGACAACCTAATCCATAATTTACACTTCCAATTACTGCAAATGCATACAGAGTTATTGTAACACACACAGATTATGTGCGTACACAAGTCTGAAAATTTGGCTCTGAATATCCATCTTTATACTTATTCTATAACTCCAGTATTGGCTTTCTCTCGGTCTCCTCCCTGAAGCTTTCAGTAGTTAGAGGGTGATGGGAGGATAATTCTTTCACTAGTATCTATCTGGAACTCTCTACTCAACTCTAAGTCACAAAGGGTATGTCTATATTGGCACTTCATCGACAAAACTTTTATCGTTCAGGGGTGTTAAAAAAAATACTTCCCTGAATGACTGAAGTTTTACCAACGAAAAGCACCAGTGTGAACAGCACCTCAGCAGAAACACTCTCCTGCCGACAAAGCTGCTGCTCCTCGTGGGGGCTGTAGTGGCACAGCCGTGTTGCTAAAACCTGCATAGAGTAGCTACAGCCTGAGTCACAGCAAAACTTTATATCTCACTTTAAAATCTTCCTTTTCTCCTTAGGACTGATTGTCTCTAGAATGCATTGTTGTGATGGCTTGTTTGCAGGAAGCTATTCAAAACAAACTGCATCTTACAGAATATAATAAAAATGCTTGAGAATGAAGTAAAAAAAATGTGTGCCAATCGAATGATGAAATATAGCAGTTTTAAATTACAACCAATAAAAGAGGAGTAAATGTTTCATTCATTACTGATGTCTGAGGAAGTTTCAACAAGTGTAAATATTATGGTTGGAGGTGATAGATTGCAAATATTTACACTAACATTGCTATAAATTGTGGAGGACTCTTTAAAGATGCCTAGCATAGAGATAAATGGTATGAATATTGACTCTGCTATGAAATAGCAGATTTAGTCAAGGCACACTGGAGGGCAGGATACACTGGAGGACAGGACTGACTTTAGATTTCAAATGACAGTATTTTAAAGACTGTACACACTCTGATGTCAGAAAGGAGAGAGTAGCTGTTTTCATTGTCAAATATGTTGTGATCAGAGATGTGAGTCATATTGTATTAAGAATACTGCCAAGTTTTAAACATATGCTCTTCCTATGCCATGGCAGTGATACGTTTCTTTTTGGAAAGAGCTGTGTTTTCTTTCATCACTGTTCTAAGATTCATTTTTGCCTATTTTTATATTTCTGAATGAAGGGGAAATTGAGGATTTAGGTTCAGGTTGAGAACCAGGTAAAATGAAAGATTTGCTTGCTTCATTCCTGGTGGTCTCTTTCTACTAGACATTTCATCTGCATCAATTGTGATTTTGTCAGGTCTACTTGGATTTGAGTGCATTATTGGATTTACAATATTGGATTTATAATATTGGACTGCCCCCCATGTATGTTTTTGTCTGTCTCTCCTAGTACTTCAGATATTTTCAAACATCTGAGTTCACACAGAGTTTTATATCTCCGCTTTGTAAATCTTTGGTAAGTCACACACAGTGTAATCCAATATTAAAAAAATCTGAAAAAGATTTTGGACTGTGCATTCCTAATGGAAACCAGACTTTCACAATTTGTTTATTTCTCCATCAGTCAATGTGTTAGGAGTTACCGTCCTCATTTTTCTTCATTCTTGCTTTGCTACAAATGTCTCTATTTTTTAATGCATAGACTGTAATTTGGTCATAAAACACGTATGTAAAAAAGGACAGGTTAGATATGGCATGCATGCAATTTCATATCATATCTTGCATCAACTCACCATGAGTGAAAGTCACTGTTTACATGGAAATTGTCATAAATGTGAAGTGTTAACTTTCAGCAGTCAAAGTACTTTATCTGATGATAATCCTTTGAGTTAGTTGGGCTTTCAATACGAAGATTGATTTTTAAACATATATCTGCTCTGCCTGGTATACCTCACAGTCTACAGTTGAAAATCATGTCTATCTTTTCTTATCACAAGCAGAATATCAGCAAAAAAGTTGACTAGTATATTGACACTTTAACTCTATAAGGGAACTGATCTATTCTCAATGTATTGCACTTACTTTCTGTTTCTTGGATGAAGAAAGAGGAGGATTTATTTCTGACAGCAGCATAAAGCAGAAAGATGTTAGAATTGCAGAAATCATTGTAATCACATTAATGACAGGCCAAATACTGCAGTTCTTAAGAAACCCCGACTGAGGCAAAATTCTTATTTACCTGAGTAAAGTGTTTGCCTGGATTTGCAAGATTTGGGCTAAAGTAAGACTATTTCAACAGATATAAGGAAAATAATGTTTATTCACTGCCTCAGATTAAAGAGACACAAAGAGAAATATGGCAATGACATATGCTATCATACAGTATTATGCATTTTTGATCTGTCAAAAACTATACACATTCCTTTGAAAACAGAAACAAATTAAAATACATAATAAAAAGGACAAATCTTGCAGTCCTACTCAAGAAAAACTGTCATTGATTTGAAATGGAAGTTTTCCTGAGCCAGCATCTGTAGGATTTGGCCCAGTAATAATCTCTATAATATTTAAAAAAAAACATTTAGCAAATGGGACCCCCTACTTGAGGTCACAGGTGTAAATGTGACCAGTGTTTCATATCTACATAATTCACTCCTGTCAGAATGATGTTTTTAAAATATATATACATATGTGTATGTGCATTCTCTTTTTTACCTGGCTCTGTGCTTCTGGGAGTGTGGCTTGGTGGGATTCCTCCCAGAGAAACTGTAAGAACATTAAGTCCTCCAAAGTCTTGAGTGACATGGAGAATTTCTCTGCTGTAGGTCTTGTCAATGGATAGAACAGTGGCAGATCCATTCTTTTCAATAAGGAGGGAATGCCATTGGCCATCTGCAGTGTAAACTTCAGGAATATTCCTCTCCACTTTCCCAGCAACTCCAGCATCAGACGTGTAATGCACTTTGCCACTCTTTATCTATAAAAACATTGGAAAAAGGCAAATGGGTATATTATTAAAATTACCCTATTGTTTGCTGTTTCCATTTCTCCTGCCACAATACACCACAAATAAAACATAATGGCTCAGGGTACAATTTGATCATTATAACCAAAATCATTTTACTGTCACAAAAAATGGGGGGAAACAGTGAGCATTTTAGTCACACAGATAAATGCCCCAATGTATGAAGTCACCTGCATTTGCCTTTAGTGAGATTCCATCTATTTTTCTTTTTAAACCAAATTATTTTGCATTACTATACAAAGAAGACACATGATATGGACACTACATAAAGTCATCATTTCTGGTACAAAGTAAGATAGTTGGATATAGTCAATAGTATCTTATATGTTCTTGTTGAAGAAATGCAAAATGGTGAAAAGTTTTTCCTTGAAAAAAATCTTTGTCTCTGCCAAACTGGCTGGTGTTTAACTGATATTCCCCTAGAAGTCCACAGATCAAATGCTCTGAGGTCCATTGAACAAAACATGTTTTTGTGCAAACATAGCCAAATGCCTTCTTTTTTATTGTAAGTAGCAAGGTGCTTGTCAGAACAAACAGATACTTCCCTTGCCCCAAAGAGCATTCATCTCGTTTTCATTATGACAGCAAGTAAGGGTAACAGTCAGCTAGGATTGGAAGGGATGAGGAAAAAGCAACAAAATCATCTGATTACACAGTTTAGACAAACGCATAACTGGATGGCTCAAATTTCCTTGTCTCAATACTAATATTTATTGACTTGCTTCTTGTGAGCATCAGGGTTAGGTTTGAATTAAAAGACAGTGGAGGTTTAGGGAGAACGTCCCAAACTCAGAGGGGGAGGTATGGAAAAAAAGGGACTAAAATGGTTGTAAAAGAAGTACACAAATTGGGCAGAGAGCTGGCACCTCTGGCAGAGTAGAGAGGGGACCCTATTGTTTGCTGTTTCCATTTCTCCTGCCCACCTTCTCTTCTCTCTGTTTTTTTAAATTTATTTATTTGAGATTAAAGGTTTTTTGGAGCAAGACTAGTGGTTCTCTTATATTTAGAAAGTGGTTGTCACATTGTGGGTAGCCCTGGAAACTAATATTAATAACTTAGAAGAACAGAGTCTCCTTACCTAGTCTGCAAAGTTAGTCCAAATTTGGGAATCCTGGTGGATGAAAGGCCACTAAATTTGATTAAAGGTATTTTCATCATCTATGAAAATTATACCCCAGACTCTCAAGTAATTTGATTGGGATTTCAGCAAAGCAATTAGCCATATCTCAAACTTTAAACAAGTATTTAAACGCTTTGATGAATTGAGGCCATAGGAAAGGACAGGATATTATGCAAAAGTGAATGAAGTTGTAATTCTTTCCTTCATTTCTTTTTTTTTTTTTTACTGCTATTTTCAATTCCTTTTCTATTCAGATCCTTTTACCAGACGCACTCCACTTCAGCCCGAAGTCTGGAGGATAAAGGGCCAAATTTTTCTCATTTAGACTGATGTAACCTGGGCTTGGCCCTAAAAAACTCATTCAAGAACACAATGCATCTAGTTGCTCTATAGGTCAAGTAAGGCAATGAATTGTCACTGGGACTAGCAGGAGGTCAATTAGTCCAAAAACTTTTCTTCTGTTGGGGTCTGAGAGCACACAAGTCACACAACACATCCGCTTGCGTATTTTGTGATACAGCAGTATACAATTATATCAATTTCTTTTAGAGTTTTTCACTGGTCTCCATTGCTATAGTATGTGAACATTTCCAAAGTTAATGGATTGGCACAGCACTATTACATTTCATGAAGAATTCTGGTCTTTTCCCTCCCTTGTTTATAATATGCTCTGCTTGAGGTAGGTTTGTGCTCTTCACACAGATCTATGTGAGCTCAAAAGCTTCTCTCTCTCACCAACAGCAATTGGTACAATAAAAGATATTACCTCACCCACTTATCTCTCTAATATCCTGGGACCAGCATGGCTACAATGCTGCACAGGAAAAAACCGGTTGTGTTGCTCATGTGTTGAAAAAAATGGTTGTGTTGCTCATGTCCATTCCACTATTCTGCTCCTGCCCCTCTGTCTGGAGTTGCCAGCAAGAAGGAACTGAGAGAGTTAGGGTCAGTAGAGCCTGATATACTGATGCATGAGTGCAGGACTCCACGGAGCGCCACAGCCAGCCCTATGGATACTGCTAAGGCAAAAACCTCCAGCAACTGTGTACGTGGGTGCGTACACACAGACTGAAATCGACGTGAGCAAGCACTTGAAGTATAAACACTGATAGCATTTGTAAAGTTCTGTAAGCATAATACAGTTATTTCTATGAAGAATAAATTTTACCCGATCAGAAGTGTGAGGTGAAGCACTAGGTAACAGGATGATACTGCTCCAGTTTCTAGAAACCGTTAAGTACACAGTATTTTACCTTCATGAAAGAAATAACACATGATGCAGGTTGAAGGGTTTGGGTCTTACAGATTAGCTCCCCATCACAGCTGTCAGAACATGCGCATGTCTTGGCATGACTTCTCAAAGGACTAGAATGACTTTGCCACTTGGGTCAAGTTCATTTTATAGATAAACCTGATAAGTCTGATAGAATTAAAGTATATAATGTATACTTTTTTTGAAAACACAAAAAATCAGAGTATCAAAAATGTTTGCTTTAGAATATCTTTAATAAAGCTCTGCAAAAACAAAAAAGGGTGCTTTTGTCTTTGCAAACCCAAGTGGCATATGTCTGAACTACCCCTCAATATAAAAAAAATCCCACATTTGGAATGTCAGTCACAAAGACTGTAATAACAAAACCAAATCATTTGCTTGATTCAAAAGTATTCTTAGGAAACTCATTAGACTGAATAAGTGGTTTTTACGTGATGTGAAGGTTTGCACTCTGCTATATTTCAATTAGCTCTTCACTTTTGTTATTTGGTCTTTTAAAAATGAAGTGGAATGGAGCCTGAAGATTTTGCCTTTTATGCAAAAAGAAGAAAAACATCATATGACCCAACATTTTCAGTGCCCACTGAAACACTAAACCTAGAATTGTAATTTTTAATGGCACATTATATAATTCTTCTACCTGCCAACAACCAATACTTTCCCTAGTGATTTATTACCCATAAGGACTATTTATTTTTCTTTAAAATTCCATGTGGCCAATGGTAACAGACTCATAAATAACATAATACTGGCATATAGAAAATATAAAATTTCCAATGACAAGACTGGATTGTGACTTCTTCAATCTGGAAAAAAGAATGTGGCTCCTAGTTCCTTGAACCACACCATATTTCTAAACTCAAAACAAATGGTTTGTGCTGATAACACTCTGAAGGAGCCCATTTCTGGGTTTTATTTAAATGTCAGTGAGACGGGCAAATGAGCTATAAAGAAAAGCATGAGCCTCTAAGAAAAAACAAACAGAATCCAAAAGATGATCATCTAGCTGCACTGTTAATATCCTAAGAGTTCCCTTTACTGAACAAATGGTTTCTTATTCTTCTTTTACATCTATGTATTTGCTTTATGATTCTTTCCCATTTTAGTTGCAGTGTTGATTAAAGGGAAAGATTTGTGAACAAAAGAGTGCAGTTCTGGCATGACAACCTGGTGATGGTACATGCCCTCCAATTCACTCAGCGTGATGAGGCCACTGAGATATATGCCCTGAAGTGTTTAACTTGTAATATTTGTTTTACTGCAAACATTTGCCCAGGGCTGATAACACCATAGCCAAGACTGTGTTTCGATTATAGGTGGACAGAAATTGAGACTTGGCAAACAAGGAGCCTGACGAGATGCAACTGGCCCTTGGTAACCATGGCTCATGACTACTCTTGGTTTAATACAGAGATCTGTAGCACCTACAACATATGTTTGGGTTTCAGCGGATTTAATCAATTTCAGGGTAAGTGTGCCTATGCTTTGGCCCATTCTTGAAGATCAGGTACTATCGCTATTGCATGGTGGGCTGGCATAATATATCATTGCTGGTCACTTATCAGACACTGTATTTTGCTGCAGGACAAAAGATGACCCAGATTTTGTGGTGGTTTTTTGGTGAGGAGGTTGTTAGTGGGCTGGTAGCAATCCAAAGGCCTTAGGGAAGATCCCCAATGACCACCAGTATAGAGATTCTTTGAGTTTGAGTTCTTCATCAGATATGCCAATGTGGTCAGCTGGTGTCCTTGTTAAATGCTGCATTCCTGATGGTATTTTTGATGCATTCAGAGTCAGTGAATGGATACTTCTGGTAGGGCTTTGGAGTTTAGGGATGTAAAATGAGGAGACCAATAGGTCATCTGGACCATGAGGATGTCAAAAACAGATCAGGGAGGGCAAGGTGAGTCCAGAGAGCTGGAAGAGGATGGTGAGGCAGGGATTAGTCCAGTCATGGTATTAACGGCTTACAGAGTAGTGATGCCGCTTAAGGATGGGCCAATCTTTCTTCAGTGTGACAGGAGACACTTCACAAAATTTCAGCTTGTAGCAGTCTTTAGAATGGGGCTTACAGTGATGGGGTTCCTACTAGTGCACTCCCTGCCCAATGATATCTGCCCTCCATGCCTGGCTGGGCCCCCAGGACGGACTTGCTTCTCATGGTACCTTGTGCCACGTGTTCCCGAGGCAACACTTGGGGTGGACTGGGGGGCAGGCAGGGTCACATCCCTCCCATCCCCAGATTTCTGCACAGATTCACATCAGAATGTGGCCAGCAGTAGCCTTTTGGCTACTGTGCGGGAGGGAAGGGGCAGGAGCTATTTCCAGCTACAGGAGAGGGTGGGGAGGGATGACCTGGCCCGTGTCTTTGCAGAGCTCATCTCTTCCCTCCTAATCCCTGTTCTCCTGTGGCTGGAAGCAGCTTGTCCCTTCCTCACCGCACAGTGTTGAAAGGCAGTTAACACTTCCAGGCTGCTGCTGGCCATCAACATAACTCGGCCGTTTTCTGATTCCTGGATACAGCATGGGCAGGAAGGGGTTATGCCCTAAGGATGCATTGTGCACCACGGCCCAGGGAAACTCACTGCAGGGGCTTCAGCAAACCTGGCCAGAGAGGAGGCTCAGTAGAGGAGGGTGCCTTGGGGATGGAGCAGCCCCATGCTCCCAGGGGGCAGGACCCAGGGTAGTGAGGGGGAGGTGACGAGGGTGCTACGCCCTTGCCTGCAGGGCTTCCGTGGAGCCTACAGAGTCGGGGCGCAAACAGACTAGAAATCGCTTTCCCCCGCCATTCCAGAGCTTAGTTGAGGGGCAGACAGGCTTCCCTGTGCCAGTGCTGTGTGGGGCTCTGGCACACACTGGCTCAGCTCCTCCTGGCCAATGCATCGGGCTGGAGGGTCTTGTACTTTCCCGGGGTGCTGGCCCAGCCAGACGCAGTGGGGGAAGTAAGGAGCCTGCCGATCAGGCTGTTGATGAACTGAGCATTCTCACCAGGGTCTGGTTCTCTGCACAGTGCTGGGAGCAGTGGGGCTGGGGGAAGGATGTAGGGGCAAAGCAGGGAGAGGACAGCGAGAGGGGGAGACGACTGTCTTTTAAAAATGGGATGTCTGGTCACCCTACCTAACAGGGAATAGGGGACAGAAGTGTACAGGCAGGTTGGTGTTGGCATTCAAATGCATACAAGATGTACATGCAGCCCCAGTTGAGAATCTGAGGTCAATGGTGTGAATGGCTAGTTTTACTTTTTAAGACCATTTTCAGGAGTAAGGAATGGGGTTTTGTGTTGGCATGACAGGAGGGGCATGCTCTGAGATCAGCTGATGCCCCTCTTATACACTGGCAGCCAGGAGCAGTCACTAGACCTGAATTCTGTGCATAAGGGGAAAACAGTTTTGGATTTTATAGGTGGGCTGACTTAATCATGAAGGTTAAGAGAGATTTAAGGCAGGTCAAGGAACTCTTCCGGAGGGGAGAGGAGGAAATACTACAGCAGAGGATATGGGAGTGGCACCACAGGTTGACCAGGGCTGAAGGTGTGTAAAGTGGGAAGTATGGGAGCAGACATATTTTTAACCACTGTTAGGGAAGGAATTGTTAACTATCTGGGAACCTGGTTGGGTGGTGGAGCCAACTGAATTGGTAGATCCTCATAGATGAATTGGTAGATCCTCATTTTGGCAGGTGTCCGATGCAGGTACTCATTCCATAGGTCTAGTTCCGAGATGAATCAGAATTGGAAATGGAACTAGAGGGAGGAATGCCCTAAAGAAACTGCAGAATAGGATTGCAGATCCTAACATCTGGTACAACGAGGACACAACCCACTCTCCCTGCCTCATTATCCTCATACAGAGGAGCCAGTGTGAGTCCCAGCAGTGGGATGTGACCAGATTTGGAGGGCTAATGGCAGCTTTCAAATAGGTGGAAATGATTAAGGAAGGAACGATGACCTGCACTGTGTGATTCATTGCTGGATACTTCCCAGATGAGTTAACAAAGTCAATTAAACCACATCACTCGCATCTTGTCTTTCTTCCTGCACATCTGGGATAAAGGACCATAATGACCATTTGATCTCCTGTATAATACAGGCCATACAATTTCACCTAGTAACTGCTGCATTTATCTCATCATTTCTGACTGAGCTAGAACAGATCTTGTAGAAAGACAACAAATCTTAATTTATAGACTTCAAGTGATGGAGAATCCATCATATCCCTTTACAAATTGCTTCAGTGATTAATTACCCAAACTGTTCCCCCATCCTTTTTACTTATTTCCAGTATGAATTTCTCTAGCTTCAGCTTTGAGCCACTGGATCTTATTATGCCTTTGTCTTCTACATTAAAGAGTCCTCTGAGTCACAAAGAGAAACCTAATTATGAAAGTTCACGGAATTCTCGAACTTTTTTCTAAATGAAAATAGTTGCAATCTTGATGGTCCTGATTCACCACTGCATGACTCCAATTTTAGCCCACTGTAGTTCCATTTAAATCAGTGAGTTATAATGGGTAAAATGGAGTAAAGCAGGTCAGACTTGGATACTGTAGCTTATTTATAACATGTTCTAGTACTGAAACATATGCAGATTTTTACCACTTTTCCATATACTGAATATCTTGCTGCTCAAATATGTTAACAAGCAACACAAATCAAGTAACCAAATAATTTTGAAGGTGGGCCAAAATATTCAGTCAGATTATAAAAATTAAGTGGCGTGACTTTCAGAAGTGCTGAGAATTCACAATTCTCAGTGAAGTCAATAGGCCTCTAAACTCACGCCCACAAGATTGATAATTTTGGCCACGGTACATAGGGACTCTACCAGAAGGAAGATCTGGATTTAAGATTTGATCTCAAGCTCTAACTTTTCCACACTGAGAAAAGCAAAGCCCAATAATACTGCAGAGATGATCCTTGGGCTGCATTTTCATTAAGTGGTTCCGAAAATCTCTCATTGCCCCAGACAAGCAGGAAGACAGACAAGACACAAAGAATGTGGTTTAATGAGAATGCAACTTTATTAACTCATCTGGGAACTATCCAGCAACAAATCATATAAGGCAGGTCATCATTCCTCCCCTAATCTGTTCCACTTGTTAGAGGGCCCCACCGTTCTGCCACAGCTGGTCCCCAGCCTCTGGCTTGGAACCCACCACCCTCCCTTATATGAGGATTAAAGGGCTGGGAAAGGGGGTTTTCTCCCCAATGTACCAGAGACTAGGAGCCTAAAACCACTTCCAATCCCAGTTTATCAGGGAACTGATAAACCATCGGTTAGCGCCTACGCTAGTCACCTGCCAAGTTGTGACAACTTGAATCATACCTATGGTCCTATTCATCAGGTCTCTGGGCTGCTGTGGGAAGGCAAAAAAAAAAAAAAAAAAAGCCACCACCCCACCCTGATCAATCTTCCAATGAGGGAAAAATTCCTTCACAGTCTCGGAAAGGCAACTAGCACCATGTACATAGCTGACCCCCACAAAAAAAATAAACAACCCCCCAATCAGCCTCCTACTCCAAACAAATAAGCAAAGAACAGTCCTACACCTAATCCCAGGGATGGGAAGGTAGATCTGCTGGTCAGTAGAGGTGCGTAGGCTTATATGTCCTCCCCTCTGCTGCACAGGAGACTATGGACTTCCACAGAACTCCTGCCCTACACACTCTAGCTACATCCTTCTTCTCCCCTCTACAAGATAGCCAGCTCTCACAGGAGGGAAAAGGGCTTGTGAGGAGGGAAACAGCTCCTTTTTGCCTACAGCTCCAGATGATGACCCCCATCTTTGAAGCTGCTGGGGTGCATTATGCTGGAGCCAGGCTGTAGCTTCACCATTGCTAAAAATGATGGGAGCTCTAGTGTAAATAAGCCACTAGCATTTTAACCGCCAAAGCCTACTTTGTCTTTCTTTACCATGCTTACATAGATTAACTGCCAAATTTCCACTGCAGGCAAAATTTAAGCATTTTATTTATTCCCACCAAGTTAGTCTTCACTAGGCCAAGTTTGCAGAATTGAAAACAGGATCTCCCAAGATGTTATGAATCAAGGGGCACAACTTGCAACTAGAGATGCATAAAATATGCTCCTGACTATTGCTCTCTTTCTGTACATATAGGGTGAGGGCAAAGTAGATACCTGCAGCTTTTCCTTGTTAGGCAACAAAGAGCTACCAATTTTTATTCATCTAATGAGGAAAACACAAATAAAATAAATATATTTTAAAGCATTTGTTTTTTATACAATAATGCTGTAAAATTATATGCAAATGAAGTACTGATTATGGGTTTTTTGGAAGTTAACAATGCAGTCCTTTTTGTCAGAAAAGTTATGAACTCCTAGCAGGACTGGAAACCAGGCAAGCAGACAATATCCGTGCTGGCTGAGGCACAGAAAATGTGGTCTTATGTAGGAGTTTCTCTAAACGTTGGGAAAAAATTGGAAGAATTCCAGTAGTCCAGGAAACTTGGAGCTTGAATCTATCCAATAAAGAGGTTTGCCGGCATCACTGCTGTATTCATTTTAGAATTATGACTGAGTGGATTGAGTCATAGCCAGGACTGAACCCATCAGTTTCTCTTGAGAAAGGTAACTTATTTAGGGCTAAACACTTGGGAAAAAACTGCATGGAGCTTAATACACTGATTTAGTGGCATATCTCAGAATCATGTAATATTTGCCTTTTTAACATCTCCATTCTGGTGAAGAAGATAAACTCCAGGAAGAGTGGCTTTATGGATATGAACTAAGATTGTCTGGTGTGCATTGTGTTAGTATGAATTAATGAAAACGTGTTCCCTTGTGTTTGGTAGTCTGACAGTGCAGTGGGGACATGTCTGAAGAAACAGAACATAAACTATCAATAGGAAAAAGGTATACACTGTAGAATGCAACTTAGTAGTGTTAACAAATATGGCAACAAATATGTTCCTGCTTGCCTTAAAGTAGACATTACTTGGAGTCTAGACAAAAGTGATTAGAAAGAAAACCACTAAGACCTTCTGATATCTTGGAAAATAATGAAAGAATTGTTGAGAAGATGAAAGATACTGGAATAGCGCCCAGCATTAGTCAAAGCTGTAATATTTTATTTAAAAAAAGACAAGGGCAACAGAAGAAGTGATTTAGATCACTACACAGCAGGCAGTCCAATCAAATTGAGTCAGTATTAGCTTTAATCTTACCTTCACAATAGTGTAATTGCTGCTTTCCTGGATATGAATTAAAATTCCATTCTCACTCCTTGTCCTGAATTTCACTTCCAAATGGTTCACACTCAGAGGCTCTGAAATGGCACCCTTAGTACCATATTTCATCATGTACTCTCGCTTCTTATTCCGGCTCAAGTGGTAGTCAAGGCGTCCTTTGCCTTCTAATGATAAGGCAGTATCGGCAGTAATATCTAGGACAAATATAGGAAGAAGCGTTGAGTATGCTTTATATAATTCTTTTGTTGGAGTAAAGTAGGTGGGAAAAAACAGGAGCATGCAAAGCCTTGGCTTCAACTATATACTCTTTGGACACTGCAACTGAGCCAGAAGTGCTGTGTGAGTGTGAGTGAGACATAGAGAGAGTGAGTGAGTTATCTTACTGCTAGTATAGAGCAGGAATAAATTAACATACCCTGGGAGCAAGGGAAAAAGAAGGAAGGAATTTTGACCCTGTTTCTCTTTACTCTGGACAGGGTCCTTGGGATAAAACTAAACAGTATGCTCTTCAGGGAAGGAACAACATTCTATTTGTTTTGTAAAATACCTAGCACACTTTAGGTTGGTATAAAATAATATATAATATTAATTACACTGCATAATCCTCAAAATCCTACCAGAAATGCAGCAAAACTCTTTTGTAAGATAGCACAATAGCAGTATATAAAATAATCAATACAATAATGGAATATGTAAGAAAACAGAGCAGGTTGACATGAACAGAATTAAATGGTTTTCACAGAGAAATCACAAAAAATATATTAAATCTGAATACTAATTAATTAGCTTGCAATATTACTCAATCCTGGCTATATTATGTAGAGCCATTTGTTTGCAAATTCATAACTGTAGACATAATTATAGTCTTTTTGAAAAATAAATGAGCTCCTCTTGTTTGTAGTTACATTTTCCTATTTGAACTTTATTTTCCCTACCATATTCAAAGTAATGATAGGGCAAAAAGTCAGTGTGTCACTTTTGTTCATAATTATTGTAACAGTGCATGCAAGCATGGCACATTTTCATCATTTAACAACAGTTAATTGCATCTAAACATGAAACCCAATTGCACTTGATTAAACTGTGTGATTAACTGTAGATTAAACAGAAGGATAATTAAACCTTCTACATACATTTTTCACAGTGTTTCCCAGTCAATCCATCTTTGCAATGACATTGCTGCCATGACCAGTAATCAACACAGGTGCCACCGTGTTGGCAAGGGCTAATTGCACAAGCTCCTTCTAATCTAGGGCATCTAAAACAAATCAAAAGAGTAGTCACTGGAGTATGTACTTTAAACAAACAAAATAAGCCTTTTGGAAGGAGTCAAATGTGTTTAAGTGATACCACCCCTTCCTCCCCAACCCACAAGGATGAATTGTTTAAAGTCTCTTGTAAAGTAGTAAAAAGTAACAGTGGCAAGTTCTCTGCACTGAAGAAATCTGATATATTGAAACAGTTTCCAGTTTTCAGTGCCAAGTTGTAACAGTAATAGAAAAAGAGAGAGGTCTTCAGAGGGAACTAGGAGGAAAAACAAAAAACTCTGTCTTATATGCCTACACACTAGATATTAACTTGTATAATTTTCAAATAATAGTCATATGCATAGATATCTGTGTTGGTGTATGTCTTAAGAAACAACAGTCTTCTCGAAGACTACTATGCTCAGACATGTACAATATCTTTATGGCAGTCTTACACAATACAGGATTACACAATAAAAATAATGAAAATTATCATCTTTCATTCCCTGACTTCAAGTTGTACTCTGGTCTTTCATTCAACCTTTCAGTCACATTCTTTGTCTACACATATTCTTGGTCTAACAATATAATACAAAAAAGATCTGTAATATTCCTACTGTACACATAATCTGAAACAGGAATGGGGAAGGGAACTACCATGTAATAAACTTGAATTGAAAATAGAATTTTTAGATATAAATGAGTTATATAGTCTGAATCTTTGCCCAAGGCAGAGACTGTTAAAATTAGTTGACAGTTTTCAAAACTGGTACAAGATTACTATTGAAGTTTATGGTCTATGAAGAAGGTTACATGGATAAAATTTTGAGCAGATGTGTACGTTGCGGAGCAGGGATCAACAACTTTTGGCATGTGGCCTGTCAGGAAAATCCGCTGGCAGGCCGGAATAGTTTGTTTACCTGCAGAGCCTGCAGGTTCAGCCAATTGTAGCTCCCACTGGCCGCGGTTCACCTTTCCAGGCCAATGGGAACTGCGGGAAGTGGTGCAGGCCAAAGGATGTGCTGGCTGACGCTTCCTGCAGCCCCCACTGTTGGCAAGGGCTAATTGCCAGCAATGAACTGCAGCCAGTGGGAGCTGCAATCGGCTGAACCTGCGGTTGCTGCAGGTAAACAAACTGTCCCGGCCCACCAATGGATTTCCCTGATGGGCCGCGTGTCAAAGATTGCCGATCTGTTAAAGTAAGCAGGTAGGGCGGTTTTAACTTTGAATGTGCCAAGCAAATCTCAAAGAAAACCTGGAGCCATCTTTCATTGTTAAACTGTCTAAGGTACTAAAGGAAAAGTCCTGACTGGCAGGCAGAAGTTTTGGATGTTGAAAGACACAAAATTCAAAGACACTTTTTTACTTCGCTGGCATGTCCCAAGATGCTGTTTTCTAGGAGAATGTTACTGAAGCTGACATCTTCAGTTACAGCAGCTCAGGAAGTCTCATGCCATAAGAAATAACACAAGCTTGGGAGGTGACAAGGGGAAAGATGAACTAGCAACTGTGGGCTTGCAAGCCATACTGTTGCTATAACTATAATTTCAAGCAATAAGAAGGAAAAAAAACCAACTGATTCAGCTAATCAGTCATTTCTAAAAAAGCACTCACAAAAAGAGTTTGTATGGGGGAAATTCAGTGATATTTGATTGGGAAAGTAAGAGAACAGACATTCGGGAAAAAAACAAAAAGGGAAGGTTAGTGAACCATACCAGTATACTCAAATCCAGGTGGAATTTACATGGAATTTTTTAAAAAGAGCTACAGCACCAAGGTGTCCAGACTGCTGGACAACAAAAATAATAAATAGTAGTAGAAATGTACTGTTGCTGCTTTGTGGAAACTTGGAACTGAGTTTCTGCAAACTCTGATTTCTGCATAACCTTATTTCCAAATTTAGATTCTTCCTTGGTTCTTTACATTTGATATTATATTGTATATTTATGTTCACATGCATTTGAATTAACTAACATTTAACTCTTATGCCACTGTCCTTTTTTATATATATATATATATATAAAATCAGATACTATGAATAGCTGACATACCGATCTAAGATTCCTTGAGCTGCCAAAGCCTGACTGGGTTCCAGAGGACGTCCATTGACTGCAAACTCCATTATACAACCCACAAAATCATGACTTTCCACCTGTCCTCTCCTTTGAAGTATTGGCTCTAGAGATCTAATGCCACCAACTGTTACTCGATTTGGTTGTACGTCGAGAGTCCTAGAAGAGAAGTAGAAGAACTGGTGCATTAATATCAGCACATAAATTGGTGTTAATAGAATAACTCTCATATGTTCTAATCTAAGATCTTTCATTTCTACAGTTCAATTTCTACAATTTCTATAGTTCATTTTTTACAATCACAGAATTATTGCATGCAGTGACTAATCAGCTCTAGTTAAATAATAATTACAATGTGCCTAAACACAAAGTTCTCACTCCATTTTTACTCAAGCAAATCTCCTTTAACTTGATGGAGAGTTTTACTTGAATCAGTGTAGAATAAAGATTTGCCCCAATGATATTTATAATTGGGGGTGATATTTAATTGCAAGTTGGAGCACTATATTACAAGGCAATAAACTGCTTTGTTAGTGGGGAAGCCATAGGGCTAAATGAAAAATGAACCAGATTAATGGTGAGAAACTAGCAACAATATTAACAACACTCAGAATTTATACAGCAATTTTCATCTTCAAAATGTATTTAAATATTAACTAATTAGTCCTCAGAACATTCCTAAATTCCTTCTTCCTCCCCCCCACTAAATGTGAAAACAGCAAAGAAAAACAATCTCAGACTTATCTCCCAGCTGATTGCTACATACTCCAGCTAAGTAACTATTCTTAGTTTTTTTCCATATATGAGATTGGTGCTACTTCTCATGTGTTCATAAGAAGTGAAAGGTAAAGTGAAACAGAAGCAGAGTGAAATTTAGGAGCTAATGTAACTGCTGGATGATAAATTTGGGTCTGTGTCCTATATTTATTCAGGTAAATATGATTTTATTTTTGGTAAAAACAAGGGCATAGGAGGCTTTGCTAATGAAATTTTTTAGCACTAGCCACTGTAGAATTTCAAATATTCTAAGGATAATTGGGCTAGAAACAACTGAGAGGTTGCTGAGCTAAACGTAAAACATTTTTAAAAAATTGTGGGGTGAACTCCTGAACCCATTAAAGTTAATGGGGAGTTTTGCCTCTGATTTCAGTGGTGCCAGGATTTCACCCTATCAGCCTAGTTCTGTGACTGCTCCATATGCACATCTTGGCCTGACTGCAATGGAAGTTCCACACATAAGAGTGATTGTTAAATGGGGACCTAAATTTTAAATCAAAGACATTTTAATTATTTAATGTGAGATATTTCTCCTTGGACAAAACCATGTTCTAATCACCCTACTTCTGCAATACTGTGAACCCCATCCTGCCCAACAGGAACATTTCAACCCCCACAGGCTAAAAATATAAAAACCTGATGGATATTGGTGCAGGATAAGAATTGCTGACTTCACTATTCTTTTACTTTGCTTAGATTATGACCAGATTCTGTTCATTAGCCAGTCAGAAAATGTCTGATTCATGAACATAGTTTTTTTAAGTCTTTAATGCATTTATCAGTAACCAGATTATGACTAGTTAAAGTTTACTTTTACCTTTTAAAGCATCAGTGATTCTGACTGTCTGATATTTTGGTTTGATAATTAATTTGGGCTAGATTGTGGCGAATGATGGGAAATAAGGACCCCATTACATCACTTTTCAGGCTGCCGAAAGCTGTATGTCTGCTACTTTCCTCCAGAGATGGGAACTGGTAGTCTTGGCTCTACCCCTCCCGCTCTGACAGGGCATCAGCTAGTACAGCTGAGCTAGGCCACGGTAAGAGCAGAGGATGCAGTGTTTTAATTTGCTGCTGCTATAGGCCAGCTGAAAATTATGCCACCCTGGAACAAAAAGGAAGCAGGGAGGGAATTCTGCCTCAGGAAAGAATGCCTCCTCAGGTCAGTCCTGCTGTAGTATAGTTTAAGCCAAAATTCCTTGCACTGGGCTAGGCTTAAAGGCACAAGCCCTCCTTCTATTAGCTGGTCTGACATTGCAGTTCTAAATTTCTCCTATTTAAAATGATTTTTAAATTTTACTTCTTCTTTTTATCACAAAGAGCAAAATAAAATATTCTTTACCAGTCAGTGGAAACAGCCATATTACTAACAGTACAGTAGCCTGGTTCCTGATCCTCAGAACAGGAGTCCACCGTCAAGGATGCCGCCTGCAAAAAAACACAAAAATGCATTTAATATTAGAAGGACTGACTATCTAATCTCATTTTCAACACTTTAACAATTTGTTTGATTATTAAATACAAAAATATCAAAGGATTCAGTTAGTCACATTATGCCAGATTTTCTTCCCTTGTGCATTTACAAAATTGTACATACATAAACCTATACCTACCCATCGCAGGTCTGAAGGCTTACATGTGCCCTTCAAGTATTCCAATACTGATACAAACTCATAGACTTTAAGGTCAGAAAGGACTATTATGATAATGTAGTCTGACTTACTGCACAATGCAGGCTACAGAATCTGACCCACCCACTCCTGTAGTAAACCCCTAACCTATGTCTGAGTTACTGAGTCTTTATATCATGGTTTAAAGACTTCAAGGTCCAGAGAATTCTACAGCAAGTGAATCGTGCCCTATGCTGCAAAGGAAGGCAAAAAAACCCCAGGGCCTCTGTCAATCTGCCCTGGAGGAAAATTCCTTCCCGACCCTAAATGTGGTAATCAGCTAAACCTTGAGCATGTTGGCAAGACTCACCAGCCTGACAACAAGAAAAGAATTCTGTGTAGTAACTCAGATCCCACCCCTTCTAACATCCCATCACAGGCCATTGGGCATATTTACCACTAATAGTCAAAGATCAATTAACTTCCAAAATTAGGCTATGCCATCATACAATCTCCTCCATAAACTCATCAACCTTAGTCTTGAAGCCAGATAGGTCTTTTGCCCCCACTGCTCCCCTTGGAAGGCTGTTCTTCAGTCCTCTGATAGTAGGAACCTTCATCTAATTTCCAGTCTAAACTTCCTGCTGGCCAATTTATATCCATTTGTTCTCGTGTCCACATTGGTACTGAGCTTAAATAATTCCTCCCCCTCCCTAGTATTTATCTCTCTGATATATTATAGATATATGTATATCTACAGAGAGAAATCAAGGCTATAGCCTTGAAAACCTAGGTAACATCTGTATCTGCACAGGATTTAAACTACTGAAAGGGTAAGCACAAAAATGAAAGCAGACACAGGTGTTTGTAGGCCCAGATGTTTTGCATGCATGTGTGGGAAAGAGGCTTGCCTCAAAATTAACCCTTTAAGACTCTTGAGAATATTTTTTAAACTATAATAGAAGTTTTAGGATGCAACCTTCTCTTTTAAAGTCAAACCCAAGTTTACCATATAAATAACATCATGGTGCCTTCTAACGAAGTACTTTATAGATTCTAATGAATTTAACAGCCCACCACCATGTGTAGTCAGCAACTTTTTGTGGGATAATCCAATGGTCATTGTGGAGGCAATGATTTCTGGAGATGTCAGATATGGAGAGCCATTTTCTGCACAGACAGACAATGAACTCACCCAGATCAGTCAGTCTAGGTAACTCCAGATTTTAAATAAGATAAGGTTTTATATTTATGACTTCTTCACTAACACTCTAATGTCATAAAATCTGCCAAATGACTCCCACTGATTTTAGTGGGAATTGAATTGGGCCATCTGAAATTTTTATTTTATTCCCAATTTAGCAGAAGCAATACAAAAAGGTGTCACTTTCCCATTCATAACGGGTGGGATGTATTGCATAACAAAATTGAAAGTTAATTACTCCCTAAGTCATTTTTTCAAAACATAAATGTGATCCTCTAGATGTATATTCAGCTTTCATATTACAGCAAAATGCACGGAAGCAGTTTACGGCAAATGTAAATCAAATGTTACTACTTGACAACAGTTTGGTCTATGTTTATGTTTAGGTAACTCTACAGGAGCTGTACAAACACTAAATGCTATTAATGTGTCGTTCTTGTGTAATATATTGACATTTTTTGCTTAGAATTAAATTCACTCACCACTAGCATTAGTGTCTGATTCAAATTCTTACAAAATGTCCACACTTCATTTCCAAATCTACGCCATGAACAGAAACATCAAACTGAATCTATGGTTCTTAAATTTAAATCACTTACTTTTGTATCTCCAAATTATGTATTTCTTTCCTCTATTTTATTTTAAAAATGAAAGCTTATCTTGCATTTCTTTCCATTCACAATGAACAACCTGTTCTTCTTGAGAAACACAAGCGAACAGCGCCTAAGTACATTATATGCTGAGTATGAATGAATCAGTTCATAGAGCACATAAAATTAGTTGGCTAGTTTATATGGTATCACATATACATATTTTAAGAGTACATTAACAACAAAAATGTAAGATCAGATTTTGTTTTTACTAAGCTCAATAAATGTAATTTCCACTAATTTACAAAGGTACACATTCTGAAAAGAAGGATGAGCTACAAATCCACCGGAAGGGCTGGATATTTGAGACCATATTTTGCTTGGAACTGAGTTCATACAATTTATTTTCTAACATTAGTCAAATGCTTCTGGTTGTTACTTGAGCATTACTCTACAGTTACCTCTTCAAGTTATGAGAGTTTCTATCCTGTCACTCTGTAATATCTCAAAACTGACAACTTAATGATTTTACCAGTTTCCGATAAAATCCCACTACACTGTAGGAAATGACAGATTTGAAATCCTGTAGGGAGGTTATTTTATACATTTTTGACATGTGGGAGATATTTTTTCCTACAGCAGAAATACTTAAGACAAAAGTGACTCTTTTCACATCTTGTGTTTGTAAACAGCTGATGTGGTTAGGAAAGATTTAAATACAGAAACTACGTACCAGAATCAAGCCCTGGGGCTTGCTTTTAATTTTAAGCATACACATAGGTAATTTTATAGAAAAATATACCTTTCATGTATGGTAGAGCTTCTTCTATAACCCGATTACATTTTGTTTGTACATTACAAATTTTTAACTTGTGTACCTATAGTTAGGCATATAAATCTTTATTTATGTATATATGGTCTGAGTTAATTTACTTAATAGAATCCATACTTGGATATGTAAATCAACACCTATGTGTCTGGTTAAGAATTCATCTTTGAAAACTGGGACCCTAATGTGTTAAATATCTATAATGAATATGTTCCAAGACAAAACAATATCCCTTTTGTAATTATCCGTAAGAAAGACACAGAAAACAACATCTCTACCAAAACTCCTAAAAGAAAAATCAAATTTAGGGGCAAACTATCCACCTCCAGCACAAAGAGACATGAAAGTAAAAAAACCTGGGTCAGCAACTCTGAGTTGAAAAGAAATGCAGAGTTGCAGGCTCAAGTTTCCTCTCGGAAAAAGGAGCCAATGGCAGAGCCTCCCTGCTGTGCAGAATCACAGATCCACATCACCCAGCTGCTCTTAGGATGCCTGTGTTCTTAGACACCCCTATATTCTAACCCTGAGGCACATCACTCCTATAATAGCAGCATGGTTGGCTCAGTGGCTGAACTTCTATTGGAACCACACAGTGTCTATGCCGTATCTTTTCAGTAGGGCTCCCTGAGCATGGGAACAGAGTTTAATGATACAATAGTCCTGTATCAAGCATCATTAACTTCTGCAGCACTTAATGGTAGGAAAACTGTAGTATTCAGAAGGGGCCATACTGCGTAGAACAGTTGTTCCCTTATCCCCTTATTACTTCTAGCCTGACATGCAAAACAAAACTTGGAGCCCCAACCATGTATTGTCCTCATGGACTGACTTTGGTTTCAGGCATGGAGAGAACATTGCTTGGGAGATACTGTTAAGAAAGAAGTAGAGAGAAGGCAAAAAGAAAAAAAAATCCACACCAAAAAACAAAAACAAACAAAAAAAACCCTGGGTGAAAAATGGAAAAGGCACTGCACCATTCTATGAGACAACCATTTGTACTAGCCTAGACTTCGGGGCAGTTCTTCTCTCCCTGATTCATTGCATAGGCTTCTTTTCAACTAAAAATGTTTGTTTAAAAAATCATGAACACCTTTGAAAAAATACATGGGTTCAAATTATAGAAGAAAAAAAGACTAGAAGGAGGACAAGTTTTGTAACATCTCTAAAAGTTTAAGAAGCTCACAGAACCCAAAGATCCCAAGAAATTTGTCCATCTCTATTGCAGCTACAGTATATACTTGTGAAACATCTACACTCATGCTAGCGTAGTATCACTAGATAATTAGACTTCAGTAATAATCTTCCTATATCATTAGACAATTAGTCTTTACTAATAATATTCCCCATTGTCTGCAGTAGTTAATTAGTCTTCTGAAGCTCATTAAATATTCTTGTTCCCATTTTTTCAAATTCAGATTTTTTTTTTATTCTGAGCAAACCATTATAATTCTTCAAGCCTTTTGGACACGATACAAATTACAGTGTTTTTCCAAAGCTGGAAGTAAAGTTACAAATACGTCTTTACCAAGTTTTAGGTTCATTTATGCTTACATGGAAGCCAAAGTGACTTGGAACTGAATGAACGTTTATTTAATTCCCATTGCAGCATTTCTTACCATTCCAGCCCTCCGGGCAATAACAGTGTGAAACTGACCATCAGATACTTTCTTCGTTGTGGTAAGTTTATATGTACCACTGCCAAGGTTGTAGGAGAATCTCAGCCTTTCTTCTGTTATTTCCAGAGCCAGGAATTCTGCCCGTTCTCCAGTCTGGTTGTCATAGTTGTACAGCATTAAGGCATTACTTTTGATGGTTGCAAACTTTATATAAATATAATTGTTGTTTGGATCCATACTGGGAAACTCCATATAGGACAATTCTTCAAATCCATAACTATTTAATTCACAATGATTTCCAAAGACACCTATAAAAGGAAAAATATGTCTGTTATCAAATTGTTTTTACCCCATTTAATCAAAGTCCAGGACATAAAACAGGTGGTTCAGAGCTTTCAGATATGTTTATGACATGCATTTCCTAAAAAGCCATAAATAAAAAACATATACATCTTGGACAAAAAACAGTTATTGCCCAAACTGTTATTTGTTAAAATACACATGTTCCTAAACAAAAAATGAAGTTATAGACAACTAGATAAAAAGCAAAGCATACTTTTGTTAACTTCTAGAGGGGTTTTGAAAAAACTTTTGAGTTGATTTGTGTCAAGTATAGGTATCAATGGATGCAATATATTTTAATCCAGATATGGGGATGTATTTGTTACTGAACATATAGATATAGATGTTCACTTTCCATTCTGTTTTCCATTCCACTTGTATAACCTGAGATTGATTTATATCTAACTAGTTCATGCAGCTTCATTCTTCTCCTATCTCCCTCCGACTAAATCGTGTTAGTATTTATTTGTGCTGGTTCTTTTTCCATTTACTTTTTTAAATGAATTTTATTGTTACTGCAGTGCTGAGCCAAAGAATGTTCCCCACAAATATTTGTGGACTTGTGTCAAATAACGTGATGAGAAATTCAAGCCAAGGTGGAATGCATCTTATTAAATTGTGATTGTTCCATTACTTCTTGAATTTAGCTATACATTATCTATTAGTCCTTAGAATTCAAGTCCACAGTAAACCTAAAATAAACTAAGCCTTGTCTAGAAGGAGGTGCATATTTTTTCTTTGCTATAATCTGGCTATAAACATCTGAGCCATCCACTTTCTCAGTATTTTATATAATCTGAATATGTGCATGCACCCTATACATTTCTTTCCAAATGTCATTGAACTGTGTAATTACTTTTCTTGTTTTCTGTCTTAATCTCTGAAAGTTAGATGCATTTTATAATGAAATCTGATTATAAATATAGAAAATGAGTAACTGAGAAAAATGATATAATATAGGATAAGCAATTCATTACAAATGCAAGACAGATGAAAGTTTGTACAAAAAAACAGTTAAAATTTGTTCTGAGAAACATATTTCTAAGACAGGTTTACTCTTTTGGCTGCCTTTTAAAATGTTTATTTTTTCAGCCTTTTTTCTTTTTCTGTTTGATTTTATTTTATTTAACATCATTCTTTTCTCCATGAAGAAAGACAATTCACAATGGATCTGAGTTTAGACCCAAGCTTTGTGGGACTGTACCAAGACCTCTGAAGTTACCCTTTATGTTTTGTATCATTACTGGCTGCTCAATTCCTGGTAGAAATTAGTGATAATTAACTTCAAGTAATTATTAAAATATACTGATAGGACTGTATGAATTCCTGCTTTTATTCTTAGAATTTAAGTCTAGGAACACTGCAAAGTTTTAATAAAATACAATAAACCGAATGGGCTGGGATTAGTGTGGAATGATACAGTAATGTGTTTTGATCTTTCCACGTCTTTTCTAATGCTTCTTAGCAAGATCTAATCATTATAAAAATAAGTGTCATACTCAATATCTGAGATTATGTTACTCATGAACAGAAGATTTAATTATGTTTACTGATTTCTTGCCTGCATATTTTTGAGGAGTTGTGCATGCAAATGTGAATACTTTGTAAGAACGCTGAAATACAAGAGAAACTCCCCTTCTATAGCTAGGAAACACAATACGATGCCTTCTTTGTGTGTTATTAGTGTGTGGACCAACAGAACTTGATTGTGGAACTTATAATATATAATTTTCAATCTTTACACCTATTATAAATGTATATTTATTCAGACCTCAGTGATATGGCCAATACTCAATGGGACTCCTTGTGTAAGGAAGTGCTCCCCAATGCAAATAAGGGCTGCACAGCCCAGCACTCAGAATATTACTGAGCTTTTCATCTGAAAAAATGTCTGTCCCTCTCTTCTGGAACACTGAAGGAAAATACTCCAAAGGAAAAAAAGGAAAAACTGTAGCTTTAAGGAATCCAAAATTGGGGGCGGCATGGAACCTAACTATCCAGGGGAGTTCAGTGAGGACTGTGCAGGAAGTGATGAGTGACCAGGTGCAACCTGAGCAGACAGGGCCTTTATGGGCTGGTGTGAAGAGGAGGTAGGGTGTAGGAAGGTAGCTGTGATTGTGAGCTGGGCATACAAAGCGGGAGGCATCTTATATGCATGCATGTGTACACGAACACACTCAAGGGCAATAAAAATGTGGCCCTAAGTGTATAACAGGAAAAATCTCCTCTCTTCCCTTTTTTTCTCATGTAGAAGAAACAGAAAGTGATATTATATATCACTAACGATTTCTTAAATAGATCCTTTTTTCTTTTAACTAGACTGTATTTTAATGATATGTCGTGGGACCCTAATGATTTGGGATAGGCACGTGATTTATTTTGGCAAATTGAAATTGACATAAATAAATATAGGTTTTATTTAAATGAACCTGAAGAAGTCAGTATATCTATGAAATGTCATCCAAAAAAAAAATAATAAAAAAAAATAAAACCCCAGCAAAAACTCACCAAATGGACAGTGGCAATAATATCCTTCCACTCCACTTTGACAGGATCCTCCATTGAAACAGGGATTGCATTCACAGTAATTGACAGAAGATTCACATGTTTTCCCTGCAATCAGGTAACCAAATGAACTTCCATGTTAGAGTTTTCATATCAGTTTCAACATGGGTCTTACATTAGGCCAATGAGCTTATGAACCCTGAATATATTTTCCAACTGCGCCTTAGAAAGGAAGGATGATCCCATGGATCAGTCACAAGACTGGGAGTCATGAGACTGAGATTATATTCCTGGCTCTTTACTGTGTGACATTGGGAAATTTACTTAACTCCTTAGTGTCTCAAGTTATTATCTCACAGAGTATATTGTGAGTCTTAATAAACTGATATCTGTAAAGTGCACTGAGAGCATCAAATATATAGCTGGGAAGTATTGTTATTGCTATTTTTTTAAGTGCGCTCAACTCATCAGGGTGATGGTAATCAAGGATAAAGAAAGCCTAACGAATGAATTTGAATGTAGCAGGTTTAACACAGGCAGCTAATATAAGATTTTTTATATATTTTCCCCATCAATTATGAGCTCCTTCCCGAATTGGAGGGACCATGGTCCTCTGGAGCTAAAGCATATTACTTTAGAACCAGTTCTCTTCTGAACAGACACTGTCACATGTGCTAAATATTATTCACTAGAAAATAAACTGACATCATATAATTCATTTCAACAAGCCTAAACAAGTATTTTTGCAGACTCTGTACATAAATTGAAGAATAATAGCAAGAAGAAAAATTATAAGAGCTAACACAAGTAAATAAAGGAGTACCAAACCAAAAATGCTGTTCACATGTAAACAATAACCATGTCCCTAATTGAAATGCTAAACTAGATTTCTCTTCTCTGACGTGCTCAAATACCACAGTGGTGCCTGAATAAATGTCATTTTCCCAACCCATCACCTCCATCTTTTCATCCATACAGTGGTTCTTCCTTTTCCATGGCATCAAGCACAAACGACATGTCTTCATTTTTAATTCCCTTCATGGCTTAGTGTCACCCTATTATCATCTCTTATATGGTTTACATGTGTTGACACCTGCCTCTGAGTTGTATCAGCCTTTACTGCCAATTAGTCAAAATTTCAACAATCACTTTAATATTTTTATTTATGCACCCTGACAAATCTACAAAGCCTATTAACCTTCTTCAAATCTCTGCTTACAACTCATCTGTGCCATTATGTATACAAAACACTTGGAAATGGCTAGGCAGTTGGCATGCTGCTTATAAGCACTGCTTATATACTATAGATAATTGACTCACTTTTACCACAACATATATATTAAACATTGTTAGAATACTGCATAGAATGATAGAAATATAGAGCTGGAAGGGACCTCTAAAAATTGTCAAGTCCATCCCCCATTGTGCTGAGGCAGGACCAAGTAAACCTAAATCACTCCTGACAGGTATTTTTCTAACCTGACCTTAAAAACCTTCAATGATGGGAATTCCACAACCTCCCTTGAAAACCTCTTCCAGAACTTAACTATCCTTAGAAAGTTCTTCCTAATACTTAACTTAAATATCCCTTGCTGCAGATTAAACCCACTCATTCTGTTCCTACCTTCAGTGGATGTGGATACCAATTTATTACCTTCCTGTTTATAACAGCAGTTACATATTTGATGACTTTTATCAGGTCCCCGCTCAGTCTTCTTTTCTCAAGACAAATCCTGCCCATTTTTTTAACTTTTCCTTATAGGTCAAGTTTTCTAAACCTTTCATATTTTTATTGCTGTCCTCTGAACTCTCTACAATTTATCTACATCTTTCCTTAACTGTTGCAACCATAACTGGACACAGTACTCCAGCTGAGGTATGATCAATGATATGTAGAGCAGGACAATTACCTCTTGTGTCTTACATATGACAATCTTGTTAACACACTCCAGAATATTAGCCTTTTTTGCAACTGCATCACATTGTTGACTCATATTCAATGTGTATTCCACTATAACCCCTAAATCTTTTTCAGCAGCAGTCCTCCTAGCCAGTTATCCCCCATTTTGTAGTTGTGCATTTGATTCTTCCTTCCAAGTACTTTGCACTTGTCTTCATAGAATTTTATCTTGTTGATTTCAGACCAATTCTCTAATTTGCATAGGTCGTTTTGAATTCTAATCCTGACATCCAAAGGGTTTACAACTCCTGCCAGCTTGATGTTATCTACAAATTTTATAAGCATAGTCTGTTATTCAAGTCATTAATAAATATATTAAATAGTACCGTACCCAGGACTAACCCAGAGACATCCTCCCCCTTTGACAGTGAATCACTGATTACTTTTTGAGCAGCCACCATATAGTAATCTCACCTTTAGCATATTTCCCTACTTTGCTTATGAGAATGTCCTGTGGGACTGAGTCAAATGCCTTATTAAAATCAAGATATATCATGTTTGCTACTTCCCCACTATTCACTAGGCCAGTAACCCTGTCAATGAAGGATATTAGGTTGGCTTAGCATGTTTAATTTTTGAAAAATCCATGCTGGCTATTCCTTTTAACTTTATTATCCTGTAGGTGCAACAAACTGAAGAAGAACCCTCCGATTACGCTGGATTGGAAGCTCTTTAAACTAGCATTTATTAGGAATTAAAAGCAAATCCAAGTCTATGTCTGCTGCTCACTAAAGTCTTGAGAGGAATACATCTCTTCATATTTGAAGTAACTGTGCTGATTTAACAAAGTTGTCTCTGAACCAATACAGATCACTTATCCTCTTCAAATCAGTGCTAGACACACTCTTCTAGAAGGCAAGAACCCTATAAATCACAATCAGGGGAACAACAGTAGAACACAGGGGAAGGGGGCGGGTATTTCAATTTAACTTTATGGATTCTCCATGTAAGCACTTTCAAAAACTCTTTTGATAAGAAGGCCTTTAAGAAAATCTGGTAACCAGGCAATGAGAGACAAACTTTCATCAAAGATTAAAAACAGAGTAAGAGATAGGAAGTTAATAAAAAGACAGAAATAAAAGACATCCCTACATCTATATCTATAAAATCGACAGATTTAGCTATTTAGTTCAATAGGACTGTAACCGAGCCCTTTATTGGTACCATGTCTGTAGCTCTCTATCTGTAAAGCTAAACTGACATAGCCCTATGAATCCAACTACAGAGACTCGGTGAAAGAGAAAAAGTAATAAG
This sequence comes from Dermatemys mawii, assembly GCA_007922305.1. NCBI lineage: Eukaryota > Metazoa > Chordata > Testudines > Dermatemydidae > Dermatemys > Dermatemys mawii. The sequence continues at coordinate 78,591,282 of ML677326.1, forward strand.
TTTTAGAAATCTCAAAATGATTTAAGATAGCTTTTCCATAAGCCAAGGTATCAAAATGTTAATGTTCTGAAACAAAATACACCAAGCCAAGAATAAAACGTTTTTTTCTCAGCAGAAAGTACACATTCTCTGTTCTCTGGCACGTTTTTACCATGTGATGGTTCATGAGATATTAAAACTTAAACATATCCCTTTTCCAGAACTAGAGAATGGAATATCTGTCCATTCTGACAGTCAGAGAATTCAGTAATTCTGGGGGGAAATTTGGTAGCTGGGAGAGGACATTTCTCCAACAGATAGGTTTTAAAAAAATAAAAAATAAAGAAGATGGTTCTTGGAAGATGTTTGAAGGTTACCTATTTCTCTGGCACAAATCTTAGCACACAAGCACTAGCTTTTCAGCTTTAGTAACATAACTATTCTTAGAAAACCTCTTTCATCTGTTTAGTGGGGTAGGCCTATAGCTGTGACATTTAATTACATCTTTAAACATCTGATTAATGTAAATTATGCTAGTTTGAGTTTTATTATAATGGTTTAATTGTATACGAATTGCATCTGCAGTGAGTTGTCCACTACATGTAAATTCTCACATATAAATCTGGGTTTGGTGGGAAAAATTTGCAAATTTACTCTTGTTTTCCTGTTCTGTTTGGGATACAACCGCATTTGTATTCAGAGATTCAGTTATTTTATCTGCAGAGACTAAAGTAGAACTGTTTTCCATGATCAGAGAATGAACACAGACATCAGTAAAGGACAGACTGTGAACTTCTTCCTCATACTACTGAGCAGTTAATTACTGGAGGAATCCCATTCACTCCAGTGGGATTACTTTGGTGAAACACTGCTAACCAATGTGAATAACGTATTTTCAATCTGCCCTTGTGCTTACTTCCATTGTTTTAGTTAGAGATGCTTCCTATGACTTTAATTAAACTCACAAGTTTGGCAAGTTTGGGGTTTTCTAAACACACTCCTCAGGGCATTTTTCACAAAGTTTCACTGCTCTAAAATTGATAACATGTGTGTAAAATAGTAATGTTTTCATGAGTGAACACATTGATTTGCTTAAGTAAATTATGGCCTGGAGTTAAACTTATCGCCAAATGATTATTCACTTTCCAGTACTATGGGAAATTCACCTTTAAGATTTCATTTTCACAGATTTGGATTACTGTACATTTGCTAGCCACAGATCTCTTCTTTATTTTGATGAGATATAGGAAGTTATTTTGTTTCCATATGTTTGAGTGCTTCAAGTTTATCATGCTTTTATGCCTCCCCACTTATCCATGCCCTCGCACAGCTAGCATCCAGTGCCTCAGACAATTAAGCTCAGGAGCTTAGTCCCTGCATATCACTGATTTCCTGGTGTGTGCCTGCTGATGAATCACAGGAGGTCTGTCTGGATGAGCACTTATGCCTGGATTCACAAAGATAGTTGGGCACCTATGGTGTACTCCACAAAGGGACTCAGGTATCTTAGAATGATAGCCACATCCCCTTCCAGCATGCTACACAGAACGCTGCCTCAATTAGCCAATGTGAGACACTGATGGAGGGGTGTGTGTACGTGGGGGAGGAGGGTAGCAGTACTAGTCCCCTCTCCTGTGCCCATAGAGGTAGGCATCTAAGTCTGGGCTGCAGGGAGGCACATATCTCTGCTTGCCATCAATGAATGTGAACCTTCAGAGGTAGATTCATAATAGCAGGTGTGACAAAGTTCCGAGTCTGTATTTGTGGGTCCTGCGCTTCCTGGCAGATTTAAGGGCCACACAAACTCATCTAGGCCCCAGAGTGACCTCCCTTTCTCAGTAAGTAATTAGGGGAGACAGAAAAGGGGGGAGTCCGGGCCCGCCCTCTACTCCGGACTCCAGCCCAGGGACCCAAATAGTATCAGCTAAGATGGCTGACCTTTTAGGCACAAAACACAATACAATTCCCTGGGCTACTTCCCCACAGCAGTCCCCGCTTCTTCAAACTCCACTTCACCCTTACCTCAGGGCCTCCTTCCTTCTGGATGATATGTTGTCTGCTACTCAGTCTCACCAACAGCACAACTTCCTCCCACAGCTCCTGACATCCACAACCACCTGACTAACTGGGAGGGTTTTTAACTGGTTTCAGCCAGCCCCTGATTGGCTTCAGGTGTCCCAATCAGGCTAGCTATTTCTGCTGCTTTCTAGAAGCTTCTTAATTGGCCCCAGGTGTCTTGATTGGCTTGGAGTAGCCTTTGTTTGGCTATCCGGGGAACAGGGACCTGCACATCCTGAGGCTGATATACGTGCCTTCCAGCACTCTCTTATGCCCTTCTGGACTGACTCTGTCACACAGGGCTTAAACTAGCACACTGGAAAGAGTGTGGACATTGCAACTCAGGGGACAGTTCACTCTTCAACCTCCACCCCCTGTAATACCTCTGTTCAGTGGAGGATGCAGTTTGTCAGGATGGTAGATTCCTTCCTGATTTGGGCATGGGAAGAAGAAAAAATGATCTTTATGCCACCGACAAAAACTCCTAGAGAGACTGATTAATTAGGGACAGTGTTCATTAATATTGACAAGATCAAGTCAAGCTCCTACAGTAAGCATGAAAGGTTACAGACAAGTGAAACTACAGATCATGTTTCAAATCACTAAGAACAAACCATTTGTTAATGAAAATATAACTATGTGTACCAACTGAAAGCTGCTGGGTTGAACTTTGAGATGCTTACATTGCATGCCTCAACAGGCCCATCTTTTAAACTGATACTTTCAATTTAAATTTGAATTTAAAACAATTTAACAAATCTACATTCCTTTATCCTAATAAGGCCTGGAAAATAGGAAATGAAGGGGTTCATGGGCAGGGCAGGCAAACTATGGGAAGCCACAAAGTATATTACTTTTAGAAAGTAATTCTTTTCAAAACAAAACCTGATCATCATTAATAGACATAATTATAACAGACCGTTTAAACCTTAATGATGTTGCTCTGAGGTAATCTGTCTTTATAATGCTATGCTATGGAATGAGCTAAATTGCCTCCACAGTGTGATGAAGTGACATGCAGCTGACAAAACATAATCAATCAAATAAAATTAAGTCTACCCTCTTGGTCTTAAAATAAGTTATTGCAAAGATCTACAACTCATATACTCTAATTTACAGGGAACAGAAGGCCTGTGTTGGAAATACTAATATCCCCACACAAGAAGTACAGAGATGGTGTCTCTTGATGGTGAATGCAAATTTAATTATGAGGTTCAGAATTTTTGTTTTGAGAGCAGCCATTAAAATTATACATATGGTGCACTAGCTCTTGCTACCTAGCATTTGAAATGGAATTACTTATCTCCTTATAGTTAGGAGGAGGAACAAAAGTATTTTGACTGCTTCTCTTTCACTTCTGCACACAGAGAGTATATTCATGAAGAAACAACTTTGTGCTTTCTTTGTTAAATAAGTATAGCTGTCTTTAGTCAAATATTTTTTCTTTTTTCGGAAACAGGATTAATCGTACAACCCTTTCCTCCATTTCTATTTTGGTATGTTAGCAATAAAATAATCACATACATGCATATTATACTATGTGACTTAGGTGATCCAGTCTCATTACAGAAATAACAAATAGCGAATAGTCGAGGACAACAGTTCACAAACAATCCATATGTTGAAACATGCTTGCATAAACCATGTGGCAAATTGTTATGAATAATTCATTCACAGAACTCAGGATATGTTTGTGAACAGTTTTCAGGCGGAAAAAAAGGGCTAAATTTTAATTGTGAGCAAATTATCCAATTAGCTCTACTGATCTCCAACTTTAAAGGTATTTTGCTTTATTGATTAAAAACATTAGTATCTTTATTTTTCTGTCTCAGTTATTTAATCTTCAGGGGCTTAAGTAATATTTAATTCTAACTGCTTATCAGCAGAAAGGAACATTCTGTTGACTTTTTTTCTCATATCTTCGCATTAGAATGGCATGTTTCCTGAAAGGTCAGTTAAACTATGAAGTTTAGAACTTTCAAATCTGAAAATGCCTAACTGGCTGATTTTCTGCTTTACAATTATTTGTAGTGACAGATAGTTTCAACCAGCATATAAAGGCACCATGAAGGGTATATAGTTTGAAAATTATTCCTGTAGTTTTTTTCTGTGCCAAAAAATAAAAATTCTGCATATATTTTAAAATTCTGCACATTTAATTTGTCAATAAATAAATGTGGAGGCTCCAACATGGTAGTGGGGAGTACAGGCCACTGTCTACATGGAGGTGGAAGATCACTCTGCATCCTCCCTCCCCCACCCCGGGGACATGTACTCAATGTTGAGGCTGCACCCAACACTGACACATGGCAAGGGCTGGGCCCGCCCCAGATGAAGCCAGGCATACCTGCCCATGCCAGGCACACCAGGTATGGGCAAGCAGGCTCAGCCCAACAGCATCCAGGTGTGGAGATCAATGTGTGGGGTGAGGGGGTTCTGTGAAGGCCAATTTAGATGCAACACACTTGGTAGGAGGTCTAGATGCAGGGGGATCTGGATGCACCAGGGCTCACTGGGAGGGCTCCAGGTGCAGGGAGATTAGGACTCTGAAGTGAGGTACAGGTGAAAGTGGCTGGGGCTCAGAGGAGGGGGCTGGATGTGAGGGGCTGGAGGGGTTGGGGTGGGGTCTGGGTTAATCAAGCTCAGTGGGGGTTCCAGTTGTTGGAGGAGTAGGGCTTGGTGAGGTGGGGGTCTGGTTGCAGCTAGTTGGGGCTCAGTGTGATGGTTGTCCAGGTGCAGCAGGCATATTAGGTACATGAGGGGGCTTGTTAGGGTGGGGCGCTGGGTGCAGGGGCGGAGGTCCAAGTGCAGAGGGGTGGGACTCAGAAGGTGAGTGGTCTGAGTGCAGGGGCAGGAACCCAGATGCAGGGCTAAGAGCTAGGCAGGCATTCAGATGCAAGAGGGGGCTTGGCATGGAGGGCCAAGGTGCAGGATGGTGGGGCCCGGGAGGGTGAGGGTTCAGAAGGGTGGGGGTTCAAGTGGGGGGGCTCACTTAGGGGTGGTCTGGGTACAAGGGTGGGGTCTAGATGCACAATGAAGAGCTTGATGGGGAATTCTGGGTGTAGGAGGACTCTGGATACAGGAGATGTTACTTGGCAGGGTGTGGGTTCAGGTCCAGGGGCTTGGTGGGAGGGGTTGGGTGTGTGGGAGAGTGAGGCTTGGTTGGGAGGTCTTGCTATGGGGTGGAGGGGTGGGGTCTGGATGGACAGGGGTTGGGTGGACAGGGGAACAACTCCCCATACAGTGACCCATTCCACCATGGCTGAGGAGTGATGGGGCAGGAAGTGCGTGCAGAGCCGGGGCCAGATGGGACTGGGAAGAGCTGGAGGTGGCAGGCTGGGTGCAGAGAACTTGGTGGGGAGAGGTACAGGAGACTAAGTGTGTGTGTGGGGGGGTGATTCTGGGTGAAGGGGGTGAGGCTCAACAGGGGAATCTGGGTATAGAGGGTTTGGGTATGACTTTGTCCTGGGGGGTCCGACCCAGCACCAATTGGGACATACTTAGCCCTCTCCCCCTCCCACAGTGATTTATCTCTTTGATAGCTCTTTGGGATGCCTGAAACAATGAACCCCATGACCACATTTCCAGCTTTCCTGTCAGAAAGTCATTTTTCTGCAGGAAAGCAAAGAAATCTAGGGGGGGACATGAATTCTGGACGCATACAGTGGTGCAGAATTCCACCAGGAGTAGAAAACCCAGTTCAAATCATATGAAAAATCTCAAAACCATTAAAATGTTCTTATGTTTTCAAGTGTGTGCCACACTCCAGAACAAATGTCATGTTTAACTTACATTTGATAATGGTTGAATATTAAGATGAGACAGTCCCACAAAAGTTGCCTGAGTTTTTCATTAACCTCAATTACATGCTATAGGCTGATGTTACAGTATCCTGCTAAAGCAAAACGTGCCTTTTCACCTCTGTTGTTAATGATTTAAAGTGTTACAGAGGATGAGTGCCTAGAATTATTCTGTCATGCTTCTGGCAAAATAATCTGATATACTAATTCAATGTGAAATAAAATCCTGGATCATTAACTTAATTAGAACCTCTAGTCAATTAACAGTAATTGCTAGTGACCTGAGGCTCTGCAGTTTCCTGATGGGGTTCACACAAAGGATCACATCAGTGTCTTTTGTATCAAGAAACTTCTTGTGTTGAACATGTGTTAGCCGTCAGAGCTGATCTTTAAATGAAGTTGCTGAATCCCCTGTTTTAAAATCTACCAAAGTTTTTCTTTTCTTTTGGATGTAACTGATTTCTTTTTTTAAAAAAAAACTAACTAAGCTCACTTTATTATTTACAAATGAGTCTTTGTATTAGCCTGGTAGAGCGAACACTAGCAGATTTTAATACGACATTGATCCGAACTTAATAAATGTCTTCCCACTCTCCAATTATTTAGCACACAGAAGCCCCAGCACCACCTCACAGGGGATGAGCAGTAGAGCGACAGGAAGTAAGATTCAGGCCTTGCATCCATTCCTGCGACCTACATGTATCAGACTAAGTTGCAATGGGCACACAGCCCCAGCAGCTACTCTTCATGTCCACCAGCCATATGGGCTACAGAAACTCCGGAGGGCAGACCCTAGTAGGAAGAGACTCTCTGGATCAGTAACAGGAGAGGAGCAGGAGCTCGGTAATAGTGAAATAATTTCAAAGATCTGAGAAAATCCCTGACATAAGAACCTCCAATTTATCTGAATGTTTAATTTCAGCTAAATAATGAAGGCAACCTGTCTGGGGAAAGAAATGGGCAGTAATCTTATTCCACTAATAAAACCAGACCAAACCAAACTACCCAAACACATGAGGTATCACTAAGCTAACTTGTAATCTTGCATTTAGTAACTCTGTACCACCTTCTCTCTCTGTTTTGTCTTCCCTTATCATGTCTCAGACTGTAAACTCTACAAGGTAGAGTTGTTTGTACAGTGTCTAGTCCAAAGGGGCCCTGGTTCTGACTGAAGACTTTGGGCCACAAAATGAATACATAACAAGCAATGATAACTATATTTCAGCAAAGGGGAGGTTATGTAATATAGGAAAGCACACAGAGAAGTCAGTTTCAACTTTGCAGGCTCTTATAGTGAATTTTCAAATCTACTCTTGATATTTTAGGGCCTCAATCACATTAATTCATAATAATATTCCCTAAGACAGACCGATTGAAACCCTGAAGTAAATCTTTTCATTTATGTTTTCTTAGTTTTCCTTTTATGATGTCTGGAGTAAGTAGCCATAAGTATTGGTTGGGATTTACATATATAGTCCTTAAATTACTCCTGGGGGAATTCTGCATCACTCTGTGTACACAGAATTCATGTCCCCTGATGATTTCTTTCCTTCCCTGCAGAAAAATGACTTCTGATGGGGGAGTAAAGGGAAGTTGCAAGACCTGTCACGCGCCCCTCTCCAGCAGCATAGGCAGGTCAGGTTGGGCGCCCAGAGCAGCCACTCGAGGCCTACATCACCACTGTGTGCGTGTGAAATGTAACAGTGCTAGCTGAAGCGGCAACAGTTCCATGCACCATCACTGGTGGCAAGAAGGAACTAAGAGTGTAGAGGGAGCCAGCAGTGCCCTATATGCTGCAGCATATGCGCACTACCCCAGGGGGCTTTGGAGCTGATCTACAGATACTGCTGAGGGAAAAACTTCTGTATTGGTGCATGCGGCAAGCACACACACTTAAGTTGAATGGGCATGAGCAATCACTCAAAGAAGAATGAAAGTTACTAGTATGTTATTTTTTCTGCCTCTAAAACCAACATCTTTAGGCATAAATAAAACTAAGAATGCCTAGAATGCCACTTCAATTTAAAGCATGAATTGATTCCATAGTAAATATTTTATATGCAACTATCCTCTGTTATCCACATCTCTCTCTAAGTATAGATGAAATATGCAATTATATAAAATATTTATCCTTCAGGATCTTCACTAGGAAAAACGTGTCAAATCTGGCTAATACAAGTATGTTTATAAACTCTTCTCTTTGAATTTTTCAAATGTTTCAGAGTAATAACAATTTTACATCCTTCAAAAAACCCAAAAAAACCAACCCTGGTTTTCTGTTTACATCCCTTAGTACTCAGATAAAGACAAACTAAGCACTGAGGCTCAAGGTCTGCTATCACCTACGCAATAAGTCACATGAGCCCAAGAACATTACTTTGCAAAGCACACTGTGGCTCTGACTCAGGAAAGCACTTAAGCACATGACTTCAATGGGACTTAAGCATGTGCTTATAGTTGAGCACCCACTTTAGTGCTGCCCTGAATAGGGAAGTTTGTCCTGAATCACAGCCTAAATAATTATGAGTTGTTTAAGACTGTCAGATAATCATGCTGAAAGCATTTTAATTGGCAAATTAAATAGTGCAAGGTTTTGATAAATTGTCTTGTGCTGACACTTGAGTGGTTCTCTGTCTCCCTGTAAATTCCAAGCCTAAGCATATCTTTCTTGTTCACCTGAAGCCTAGCACTGTCTATTCTCACAGCAAAGGAGGCCTGCAAGGGTCTGCACTCTGAACCTGTTGAGATTTCTTCTAAAAGGCCAGAAGGGTCCATGCTCAGTAACTCTCCACAGGGAGGAGTGAATTTAATCCTCCTGCAGCATTCTGCCCTTGCTGATTGGACAAAATGTACTGCCTTTTTCCCACAGGGCAGTGCAGAGTGAAAACTCTCATTTACCAAAGTGAATTGCAGAGTGCTGTTTGAAAGAGAACTCAACTTTTTCATTTTAGGTGCTGCTCTGTTTGAACATTTTACAAATATTACAGAAAAATTACCTGCTGTGATAAAAATGTAACATTTATATTGTTGGCTGAAAACAAAACAAAAACAAAACATGGAAACAACATACACATGCCTCTCTGCCTGATCACTCTGCTTCTATGTTGTTTCCTTCCTCCGCCCCCTCATCTGTTTCTGTCTTATATGATTGTAAGAAATTTGCAGCAGAGACTGACTTTCCCTATACATTTGTCCAGAATTTACTACCTGTGGGGTGCTCCTGTAATATCAATAATAATAGGAAAATATTATTTTAAAATATTGGAATAGGATGTAGCATATCTAACAAATGGGTTAGCTTTTGTGAAATCCCTTTTTTCTAACATGAATCTGCAGGGTGACATTTGCCTGAGGATAGAACAATAAGGACAATGTTTCTGTCAACACCTTATTTTCTTTGTTCTGTTTTATTTATTGTCAGCTTCTTATTTTGATTATTCCTCTGCTTATTTTGCATACTCATACTAAGACTGATAATCATAGCTGAAGCAGCTGCTGACTGCTACTCAAAAGACATTTTTACCCTCTCCCTGTTTCACTCTAATTCCAGAAAGAGAAAAAGATCATACCTGTATATCCAGTTTTACAAACACAGTTGAAGCTTCCTGGGAAGTTCTGACAGACAGCACCATTTTTACAAGGGCTGGACAGGCACTCATTGATGTCCCTCTCACAGGCCATTCCGGTAAAACCATCTTGACAATTGCATGAGAATCCTCCCACCAAGTTGTGGCAAGTCCCATCATTGTGGCAAGGGGATGGGAGACATTCATCAATGTCAGTTTCACACAAATTACCATCGTACCCTGGCATGCACTTGCACACAAAGGGCTGCAGAGGTTCATTTGCCATGATGATTACTGGGATACTCTCGTGGCTCTTTAAAATGGGTTTCACAGATAGCCTTCTCAAACAGCTTCCTCCATTTTGACATGGACTTTGTACACATGAATCATGATCCACAGACTCTATCCGTACTCCACTCTGACGGAAAAGGATTTCTTTGATGCTCTCAAAGAAGGTAGCCACGCCACTGGGATTCACATACTGATTGTTGTTCCGTTTCACAGCTGCCATCAGGAAGGTTCTGTTATTATGTTCATAAACCCCATAGAGCTGCACAGCAGTTCCTAATCCAGGTAACTGTGAACTGGCAATACGCAGGAAGTGAAGGTAGTGGTTGGTCAAAAAATCTCTCACAGTTTGCACGTTAAGGCGAAGAAGGATGCTGCTGTCAATTGTGGCATTACTGAACCCTGCAAAGAAAACTCGAACACTGCTCGTAACTGCATTGTGTAACCCATCATTACTAAGGACTGTCAGATCAAATGTTCCATCTGTGGATCTTGCCTGGGAATTCAGGTCACAAGTACCCCCTGGAATATTAAAGAGGCTTGTAACTCCTGAAGTGAGGGAACAGCGGAAGCTGTCTAAAATGTCTGGATCCTGGGGTTTCACACTGCCTAAAATTCCACCTGGAAATAGGTTGCCATAATAATGAACAAAGATCTCTACTGTTCTAGGTTGCGATGGATTGTCATTTTGGTCTATTACCTTTATTTGGACAGTTCCTGTGGAAGACATCTGAGGAATGCCAGAGTCTCTGGTAATCACTGACAAGTAGAAGTCGCCTATTTGCTCTCTGTCAATTTCCCTAGTTGTGGTCAAAATTCCTGCAGTGCTAAGACTAAAATAACTGGTTGCAGGGCCAGTGCTAAGCAAGTAGTAGGTAAAGGGGCCTTGATTTGGAGGGAGATCAGGATCTGATGACTGCAGTGACATCACAAGAGTTCCAGCACGATTATTTTCCGTTACTTCTCCATGACTGGTGGACAAGGTAGGTCCATTATCGTTGATATCTTCCAATGTTACCAATAAAGAGGCTCTTCCTGTTGCTGAAGGTGTTCCTGAATCAATTGCTAACACAGTCAAGTTGTAGACAGGTAAAGTTTCTCTGTCCAATTCTGCTGTGACAGTAACCTGTCCTGTTTGTGGGTTAATAGAAAAGGCACCATTGTCATTCCCAGAACCAATAAAATAGGAGAACCTGCTCCAACTTGGGACAGAATCTGAATCAAAGGCACTTACAAATGTGACATGGGTCCCTGCAGGAACACCTTCACTGATTTGTATATTGTAAACCTGTAGGCTAAAAACTGGAGGATCATTAGCATCTAAGACAGTGATATTTACAATTACTTCATCTACATCTGCACCGCGAATGCTCCCAAAATTTTTTGCAAGAACTTTCAAAGAGATACGTTCTTCTTTTTCTCTGTCAAGAGCACCTGAAACATAAATCTGTCCACTCTTCTCATTAATCTGGAAACCTTTCTTTCTGCTACTGCCAAAGATAAGATAGTGGACCTCTCCATCAGTTCCCATATCACGGTCACTTGCAAAGACTTCTCCCACAACCATGCCTTTAGAAGCTGCTTCAGAGACCTCAAAATAGTAAAGCTTGGACACAAAACGTGGTACATACTCATTTGTTCCTTCTAATTGGATGTTGACAGTAGCAAAACTGCATCGCTCTTCATCTGGAACATTAAAAGCTTTCACAGTTAGATGATAACTTTGTTTTGTTTCATAGTCTAAGAATCCTTGGGTGGTGATAATTCCTGTGTTGGGATCAATGATAAAGAGATCACTATCTGAGGACTGAACTGCATATGCAATAATGGCATTAGGTCCAGAATCGGCGTCAGTTGCATTTAGACGGATAACAGTTGTCCCACTTGGGGCATTTTCTAATACATTAGGGAAGTAGTCTTCTGGGCTGAATATTGGAGAATTATCATTCACATCAATAACATTAACCGTGATACTGCAGTAACCTGTTCTAGCTACCCATCCTCCATCTGTAGCACTAACAATCATCTCATGATTTTGGCATAACTCATAATCAAGAGGTTTGGCTAGAGTTAATGCCGCTGTAGATGTATTAATAGCAAAGATACCAGCCTCATTTCCTGAAGAAATATTATATGTGATTAGTCCATTCATAGCAGCATCCCTATCCCTTGCTGAAACAGTTCTGACAATTGCACCAACAACATGACTCTCAGGGATAGTGACACTTATATGGCTTTGAGAGAACTCAGGTGTATGGTAGTTTTCCTCTGTGATAACTATTTGAACACTAACCTCAGATGAAAGGGGAGGATTGCCTTTATCCTTTGCTTTTACCGTAAGCAGAAAGTTTTGGTTCAAATCAGTCATGAGTGAAGATGCTACAGAAATCCAGCCTGTAGTACTGTCCAGCTTAAATTTATCAGTGTTGTTTTCATTAGAAATGAAGTATTCAACTTCAGAATTCAGTCCAAAATCCTTATCATCATCTGCAGTAACTTTAATTAATTTAGTACCAACTGCTACATTTTTAGTCACAGGGGTAAAATATTTACCAGCGAGAAACTGTGGTACATTGTCATTGCTATCCACTACGTTGATTGTGACTGTTGTCTCACTGAGCAAAGAAGGACTGCCTCGGTCTGAAGAAGTAACTATGAAGCTGTGCCTGTTGATATTGATGTTGCTGGAACCACTGGAATTTTGATACCTTAAATATTGCTTATTGAAAATCTCCCCCGTGGTAGCATTAATTCGGAAGAACTCGGACTGGGATTTTATGAAGTAGAAAACTTGGCCATTAGATCCTTCATCGGGATCTGTTGCTGAAACCTGAGTTACTTTTAATCCAACCTCAGTAAGCTCAGGACAATCTAAGTAATAGGATGTTTTTGTGAATCGTGGGGCATTATCATTGACATCTGTCACAAATATAGTTACATCTGTGCTTACAGTCCACCCAGAATCATGCGCAGAAACTCTGATTCTATAGCGGTCTGTATCTTCCCTGTTTAGGTGTCGACTAACTGTAATGTCCCCGGTACTGGGGTTTATGATAAATGGAAGACTTGTATCCCTTATGGAGTACCTGCTAATAGCATTCACACCAGTGTCTTCATCTGAAGTTGTGACTCGTGTAACTGTGTAACCCAGAGGTGCATTTTCAGGCACTGGAGCACTGAATATTTGAGAAAACCTGGGAGCATTATCATTTTCATCTAAGATATTTACCATAACTTTTACTGTGGTGCTCTGAAGAGGGGTACCTCTGTCTGAAACTTTGATGGTTAGCATGTAGTGAGCCAATTTTTCCCTGTCCAAAGGTCTGACACTTCTAATTTCACCTGTGGCTCGACTAATACTGAAACTATTTTCTTTATTGCCATCAATTATTTCATAGTTCAACTGTCCATTTGAGCCACTGTCCTTGTCCACAGCAGTGAGAGTCAGAATTTTACGTGGTGCAAGGTTCTCCATTATTTCAGCAATGAATGGATCTTGCTCAAACTCTGGTGCATTATCGTTGACATCTACCACTGTTACTTCTAATTTCTCATAAGAGGAGAAAGGAGGAAAGCCCGTATCTCTGGCCTCAATCCAAACAACATATTTCTGTATTTCTTCAAAATCCAAAGGTTGGCTGATGGAGAACTGTCCTGTTAGTTGGTCAATTTGGAAGGTATTGCCAAGGTTACCGCTAGCAATGTAGTATGACAAGGAACCTCCCCTGGACGAAGACCCAGAAACAGTGGTGACAAGGGTACCAATTGCTTGATTTTCAGGAAATATGAAAGTCTGTTGCTCAGCTTGAACTTGAGGGAAGTCAGCTTTGTTCACAAATCTCACAGTTACAGTTGTAGAATCTGTTTTTGGATACAGGCCACCATCTTTTACGTGAATGGAAAAGGTCACTTCAGAAGCCCCTGTCAGTGGGTCAGCAGCCATAATTGCCCCCCTCGTAGGGTCAATGTGGAATTTTTCAGAGTTCTTTCCCGTAAGGGAATAATGAAGCTCAGCATTGGGCCCAGAATCGGCATCTGTGACTGTCACAGCAAACACAAAAGAACCTGCCAAGAAGAACAAAGAGGATAATTAATTTTGTGTAACAAAAATAGAACATTAGAAAGTAATTTTTCAATGTGAAGCACTAGGAATTATGCACACCAGTCCTGTTATTTTTCATGGTGCATGCACACTCTTGAAGATTTGATGCTCGAACATCCACTCTGCTGAACATCCATTCACTGTTTTTGCTAGTGCTAAAGCGTGGCTCACAGTAGTTATCTATATAAATCATGTAGTTGGAAACTTCAAAGGCAAAATCTGTGAGGGACAAGAGTGACTTTGGCTGTGTCCCCTTAAACCATTTCTTCTTGTTGCTATTTTTCAGAGAGCAACATTTTATATCCAAAAGGTAGGAACTGCCAGATGAAGAACACCAAAAGTCAGCAGTATTACATACTTGAGCTTGACAAGATTGGGACAAACTTAAGAGTTCAGCTTCACTGAGGCACATTAATTTTATGTGGTTGTGATGGCTTGTCATAACTCCATTTTTATCCTGCCACAAAAATTAAAACAGCCAGGCTGTATTCTCATCTCCATGTGTGCATTAAGACCACTGTGAAGTAACCATGGCAAGAAACTACATTATTGTCTTTGAGACTATCCCATTACACCACATTCTACTACAGTTAGTGCTGTGCCCACCAAACCCATTATTATCAAGGGCTTTTTTGAGTAGTTTGAGGGGATTCTAAAATGTCATTTTAGTTGACGTTTGGTACACAGGTTTTCAATTTTGTTTTTTTTTAAAAAAAAATGTTTTATTTAAATTTATTTGCTGTCCTTTTAGTTAGTGAAGTCCAAAGAAATTATGACTTTGACTATATTTTGACATTTTTTCCTCTTCTAATAAAAAAGGTTTTATATTTAAAAAAATAGCAGGACACAACCTGATAATATTGGATAAGTCATTTATGCTCTGCCTAAATGCAAATGAAACCTTTAGCAAGAAATCTCTCCATAAATTACTGATCTCAGATCAGCTGTGCACTGCTCATAATGAATGAAGTTTCATCTTGTTCAAAGGTCTTTGTTGATATTATTGTTCTGAAAGGAAGAGGAACTATGGACAAAATGAATCATTACTTCAAAAACACAGTTTGGAATCACTAAAAATTTAGAAGACTGAATACAATTCCCGGCAATGTGATATTTTATTTCTTTGAAAGAAAAATAAAAATCTTCTTTACAAAGAATATGTATGTTTGTATGTACAGAACATTAGAGCCTTGCAATGAGAGTAATAATATGCAATTTTGTTAATTTTTGATATATGCAGTGATCATTCTTTAAAACCTTTGTTTTGAAAGATTAGGGAGCCCAGAGTTATTCCATTTGAAATCTGGTAGAATATTTCACTTTAAGACACTTTTTAATTGTGAACTTTGCATATATACGAATGTCTTGGGATTACCATGAGACAAAAGCCTGCAAAGAATAAATATCACAATAAACCAGTATGCACTTTAGAGGACATCATGGTGCTCCTGCAATGGTTATTTAAATCTGTTGAGTGAATCCTATTGCAATCTCACTGCATTATACAGTTTCTTAATTACACAATTTAAAAACCTCACTAAGTAATCACATCCATCCCTATATTTTAGGTATTTTATAAAGCTAATAAAAAGCTTAATAAACTCAGTTAATAATTAGACATCTATCATTTATGGAACATTATGATTTTCCAAGAAAGATATTAATATTCTATATTTAATAGATTCCAAAAGTGCTCATCCTATGCATGAACAATATTAATAAATGTGGCAATTCAAGATTTTCCAATTCTGATGTATTTATATATGTTTAAACTTAAACTGTGTAATCAAGCAACTCAACCTTACAGTCATATGAAATTTGGGTGTGCAAAGGATGCAGAATCATGAATGATTATACAAGATGGGATGGATATTTGACTTTATTAAGTCTCCAGAGAAGCCTTTATAATTAAGATGTAACATGGACAAGAATCATTAGAAGATATTTTTGAAATCTTTTCTGAGACATTCACAGAGACACAGAAGGGCTTTTTCACTCATGATTTTCAAAGACAGAAACAGCAGTTATTGTTCCTTCTCCTAAATGTAATTTTATCATTTCTTTCTCTTTTAGATTTGAGGGCTTTATTCTGACTTATACTTAGGCCCAGCTATAACACTCTTCCAGCATAAAAGGACTTTAAGGTCAGTGTAAGTGTAAGTCATGCCCACTGTAAAAAGGGCCCTAGAATAAATGAGATTAAGACCATGAGTATTTTCTTTGCTTTCGCAAAGAAACCCGTAAAATAAAAAATGAATTAATCACTTAAAAGTATGTAACATTCTGTAGATGATGTGGTACGTTTTTAAAAATGAAATAATATTATCTGTACAGAACCAGAGGTATACTTGACACTTTGGAAACATAAAGGAAGGCAAATTCCCTACCCTAGCCAGAGGACATCTGAGTAGTCAAATTTTGGGATTCAATAGATGACAACTTAAAAAAGGGATCTTTTCACCACAGAAGTTTGCATTTATTTTTTGGTCCACTCGGAGGTGCCACATCAACTGCCCTTTTTCTCAATAATAAAATATATATAACTTTTTATCTTCAAAACTTTTTGTAGCGATTAACTAATCTATCCTTACAAAATTATTGTTGTGAATTAATAGCAAACCAAATAAAAATACCAGCTCTTCTAGATAATACTGCATATACTGAAACTAGTGAGCTTCAAAAGAGAATGATTTGATTTGGATATGAAGAGAAAAAAAACACAGAAGAAGAGAGGAAAACATAATTACTAATTCAACCCCATTCACTGCTCATTTTTTCTAACAGCACATGTTCTAACAGCAGATGCCACAAATATGACAGACAATGTAAAATAGTTACAGGGCAATATATTTCTTATGGAATGACCTATCACTTGATCAGATTTTTATATTATCCCATTATCTCTTGGAGGTCCACCATTATTACATTACCTGAAGTTGTAGGTGATGGAATATGGGTGACATAAGGATGGTGTTGAAATTTGGGAGGATTGTCATTCACATCAGCAACAGTAACAAGGACACTAGTAGAACTGGAAAGGGCTTTGGGAAAACCACCATCGCAGGCCACAACTACTAAGGTGTAGTTCTCCTTAGTCTCTCTATCTAGTAATGCACTGGTGATGATCTGTCCTGTTGATGGGTTGATTGTGAATTGTGAATTACCACCAATAAGACTATAGCTGTTCAAAAGGAAAAAACAAGGACAAGACATTTTCCATTAGTATTCTCATAAGAACAAAACTCTATTATGATAATAATAAATATTTAAGCTACTACACTACTATCATGCTGACAAATATTGTGTCATTGTTTCCTTGTGCTTTCCCATTTGTAGGTATCCATTCATCTTCTCTTGTCTTATACTTGGATTGTAAACTCTTCAAGGCTGTGACTATCTTTTTGTTCTGTGTACAATGCCTAGCACAATGGGGTCCTAGGGCTTCTCTGTGCTATAGTAATAAATATAACAATAAATGATAATAAACTAAAGATGCAAAAGAAACAGTGTGTACTTAACTAGAAAAAGGGGTAGGACATCTGCATCTGAGTTTGGTATTTTTGCCATGTATCCACAGGTTTTGGACTCCAAATTGAACTATCCCAAAATGTTGTATAGTTGGGTTGGGCAGCACTAGAGCTAGTATCTCTGGGAGATATGTAGGAAACTTTCCAGCTCCCCACCATTCTGTGGTGCCAAAGGGTACACAAAGGTGGGAAATACTTATTAATACACCAAATTCAGCACTTCTCTAATCTAAACTTCTACTCTGTTTTACAGACTTTTAATGTTCAGTGTACTGTGAAACCTGCACAAAGGATTGCCTCCGGCAAACAGCTCCTCTTGTTCAAGAGACCGCTTTAAATAATTCCCATCTTACTGGTGCAATTAAGCTTGCTCTTAAGTAAATGACAAAATTTTCTGGACCTGAATCAACAACAGCACTGTTCAATCTAAATGTTTCTGTACTGATCCAAAACAAGAATGGCTGTATAAAAAAATACACATAAATATTATTTTTGCTGCTTATTTTAAATCAAAATGGGTTATGGCAGGAATATTCACATAGACCAGGGCATTTCCAATGGCAGGGCCACATCAAGGTTAAAAATTGTATGGAGGGCCGCGTAGGGTAGGGAAGCCTGGCCCCACCCCCTATCCAATCCCCGTCCACTTCCCAAACCCCTCAGAACCCTCAACCCATCCAATACCCCCCCCCCCCCCCCCGGCCTGGCCAGGAACGCGTCCAACCGGAGACACCCCCGGGGACCTAACCCCCAACCAAAATCCCCTGCTTCTTTCCCCTGACCGCCCCCTCCTGAGACTCCCCACCCTAACTGCCCCCCCTCAGAATCCTATCCCATTCCCATGCTCCCCTGCCCGCTGTCCCCTGACTGCTTCGACCTCTATCACCCCTCCCTTCCTGATAGAGCCCTGGGACTCCCTGACCCTTACCCAAGGCCCCAGCCTGGCCTGGCCCCCACCCCCTTACCATGCTGCCCAGACCTGCCAAAGCGAGACATGCTGCCCTGGAGGAGCTCGCAGCCTCGCCCCGTCCTGCCCTCTTACCACGCTGCTCACTGTAGTGCTGCCCGGGAGAAGTCGCGGGCCAGAGCAGTGCCCGTGCGGTTCACTGAGGCTGCGGGGGAGGAGGAGACAGTAGGGGAGAGGCCAGAGCAGCCTCTCTAGCCGGAAGCTCAGGGGCTGGTCAGGAAGGGCTAGCGGGCCGGATGTGGCCCGTAGGCCGCAGTTTGGCCATCTGTGTCTTAGGGAATCAATAACCAGCTGGAAATAATGGCAATAAACTCTCCCAAGCAAGTCATTAATCCCCAGAAAATACTCATAATTGCTTAACTATTATTCAATAAAATGGTTATGTGTAATTATTTACTGGCTAAAGAGATATTAATCTGGGGTGAAATTCACCCTTATGCAGAAAGCCTGCAAAATGTCTAATGAACTATTTAAGTCTCATTAAACCTTCAAACTATAGAATGCATCTGGAAAATTTCACCTCTAACCTGCTGTGTCTTTTAACGCAGGCTGATATGGCAGTGTCATCAGGCCTCCTCTTTCTTGCCCTTTTTTTTTGCCAAATATCCTTGTTAAAGGACAACACTGGTGTTTCCATGGAGAAAGACACCAGAAAGAAGTGTTTTAAATAAAAAAAAAATAAAGTACAGAGATCCACAATGTGCCCCGAGCTGAACCTATGCATCTCCACTGCATAGGTATGCATCAGGTCAGAACTTTGGCATAATTAGAAAAAATAAAGACAATTAGTATTGCCAACAACTGGCCACAAATCAAATCATTCTCACCCCAATCTCTTCCTCCCATGATTTGCCAATAAATTCATATTTATCCACTGACCATAATTTTAATGGAGATTCACAAGATTTTTATTTGTTAATATTGTGACTGCACCTAAAAGCAACAGCCAGATTGGGCCTCATTGATTATGATTGTACAGCTCCTGACACAATCAGAATTACTCCCCTAAAGAGCTTACAACCTAAAGAGATGTGCCTTTCACCGTATCCTATAATTTACTAAACTCAGATCTGGAGGACCTCAAGAAGTGCAACCCAGAGCCAAGGACTCTTCACTGAGACTGTCCTTTTAATAGTGGAGTCTCACAGCAATGGGAATTTCAGCCCATCATAGCTGCCATGATGCAGCAGAAAAGACAAGGTGGTTTCTTACAATAAGGTATACAATGGAAAATAAAAACCTGTTGGTATTACAAAATATTGCTACATTGTTGTCTTACATGCTTGTCCTTTGCAGGCACTGATTTACAAAAGGGCATTCTCTATATTTACCAAACATGGATCCAGTCTCGCAACTGATTCCACACTGGCAAACCCTTGGACCCAGGTGGAATTTCACTGTTTTGAGTGGTGTTCTGAGCTGGCACAAGGATTTGCCTCTGAGGAATCCCACTGAAGTCAATGGGACTCCATGCCTGCATGGAGTCAATTGCAAGATCGGAGTCTACATTTGACATACTGTATTTATGAAAAATGACCTGAACTCCGGGTATTACTTCCCCACTGGACAGCGAAGTGTTAAGGAGCTGCTCTGGGCTCAGCCAGTCTTGCCCCACCACACCTGCAAGGCTGCAGAAGGGACTTAAAAGGGGAGCAGAACTAGGCTGCAGACCAGGGAAGAGAACAGACCTTCAACTCTCAGCTCCTGAGGAAAGGGCAGACTGCAGCCAGGAACTTCCCAGACAACCACTGCCTGAAGGCCCTGAGGGAAGGGAGGGCCAGATCCAGATACACCATGAAAGGGAATCATTCCCCTCTGTCTCATACTAACTTGGTTTATTTGTGTTAATTCATTTTGTTCACGGACTACCTGGGAGGGGAAGAGACTTCAAAGCAGGTCAAGTCACAGGAAGGGGCAGGCCATGCCAGGGGCAGAGAGCGAGCTGCTACACCACACTTAGTCATGAGGAGGCACCAGCAGTGAGTTGACCCCTTCACACTCTGAAAAACCACATTTCATAGCAAAACGGATATAATCTACTTCGTACAAACTAGCTTCAAATATCCCTGGGCTAGAGTCTTTGATCAGTTTCCAGCCTAGGTGATTCCTACACCCAGCTCCCTGGTGTGACAAAGCTCCAAGTTTGTACTTGTGGGTCCTGCGCTTCCTGACAGATTTAGGGGCCTCAGAAACTCATCTAGGCCCCAGAGTGACCTCCCTTTCTCAGTATAATTGGCAAGAGTCACCACCTAGTGAGTTACCTTCATCACAGGCCAGTATGGAAGGTGGAAAAAGGCGGGGGGGGGGGGGGAGCCCGGGCCCGCCCTCTACTCCGGGCTCCAGCCCAGGGACCCTAATAGTATCAGCTAAGATGGCTGACCTTTTATCCACAAAACAAAATTCAATTCCCTGGGCTACTTCCCCACAGCAGTCCCTGCTTCTTCAAGCAGTCCACTTCACCCTTACCTCAGGGCCTCCTTCCTTCTGGATGATATGTTGTCCACCACTCAGTCTCACCAACAGCACAACCTTCTTCCACAGCTCCTGACACCCACAGCCCACCTGACTAACTGGGAGGTTTTTATCTGGTTTCAGCCAGTCCCTGATTGGCTTCAGGTGTCCCAATCAGGCTAGCTGTTTCTACTCCTTCCTAGAAGCTTCTTAATTGGCCCCAGGTGTCTTGACTGGCCTGGAATGGCCTTTGTTTGGCTATCCAGGGAACAGGGACCTACACATCCTGAGGCTGATATACCTGCCTTCCAGCACTCTCCTATACCCTTCTGGTCTGACTCCGTCACACTGGATAGAGGCCCAATAGTATCCTGATTCATGTCAACATTTAGTCTTGTATTTTGACTTCACTCTATCTGAATACTCCTTAGACATAAGTTACAAGGAGTTGGGTTTCAGAATCCCATCTACTAGAAAACTGTGGCCACAAGGCACTCATATGTAATGGCTTTCCCACTGCAGAATGCACTGCAGGGAAGGAAGATACTAACCACAGACTACAATTTAACAGGATCCCTAAATTATGTAAAATAAGATCAGCAGTAAGTAGTTTTATTACTAAATGATCCTCTGGACATGGCTAGCTGTTCATGAAATGGCCTTGCAAAATTCTGTGAAGTCCTACATTCTGTCGTGGAATTATTTTTGCGACACAAAATTTGGTCTCTCCTTATGTGTCCACATGTGACCCTTGGGTGTAATACACCTGCATCAACACTTTTGTAAAGACTGTAGGTTATACAGCACAGAAAACAGGAGAAAAGAAGCTATACTTGGATTTGTGTATATATCATCAGGTTGCCTCTCCCTGATTCTTGCATAACTTGGTCTATTTTTTGGCTTCATGTGGGACCCTTGCTTCAGAATTTGGCACAACAGTTTTGGAAATTGAACATCCAATTTTCAGGACTCACAACTTTAACAGAATTTACTGAAGTCTTTGGGTGCTTAGCACCTCTGAAAAGCAGGGCCGAAATATTCTGTCAGAGTTTTGTAAAATCAAGTCTGACTGTAATTATATACACTATTAATACATGTATTATTTTGAATGATGAATCTGGTCAAAATAGTGCCCAAGAAAAGCAAAGTTTATCCTAAGACTAAAAAAGACCCCAAACAAACGATTTTGTTTTAAATGGCTACACTTGAAAAAAACATTTCTCTTTACTATTCCATTTTGAGATGACAGTGGATGAAATGATAAAGGCTGATAAAGAAGTCCTCCAAAATAGTTTGTATTTCTTTAAAGACATCTGAAAGCACTTTGTTAATTTCTGATCACCTGACATAAATACTATAATCTTTGCTTTGCAAAGATTCTTTTTTGTAAGGTAATAAGGTTTTCCAAAATCAGTTTCTTGAAGTAATGTTTAGCCTGTCACTGACACTTAACATCTTCATTATTCTTGTCTCTGAAAATGCTTATTGCCAGAGATCAACAGTAGGAATTTGCCCAGTTAAGGAACATGATTGTGCCAATAGAGCTATACAAAGCATTTGGCACATAAAAGAAAACTGCCAAACTCTCCCTTTTCATCGATTTTTCTGAATGGGATAAAAATTTACTTCTTGTATTTTGTAGCACTTGTTTTGCTTATTCATCTTCAAACTAGGCACAGTAATTGCTTATGTATTTCCTCAATGAAACCAGAACTCCACTGGTAACAAACCAAATGAGTTCACCACATGAGCATATATAAATGCAACTGCAAGGTGGGAATTGATATTTCTGCATCTAGAATAATTCATCATTGAATGGCCTGTATATCTGCTGCCCTATACAGAGATGTTTATTTAGTTGCATGTTGGAGGCTATTCTAAATTGCTAAGGCTTTCTTCTTCACCTTCTTCTTCCGGTTGAATCCAGTTTTCAAGCTTGGAGCTTTAAAATCAGGCACCTAAATCCATATTTAGGCTTAGTGGGAATGGTACTTGAATTCCTGACTTTAAACACCAAAGTTTGAAGATCTAATCCTAAAATCAGAAGTGGCTGAAAACTGCCATTTAGGTCTGGATCTAACTAAGTTTAAGATTTGGTAATTAAGATCAAAGCTGAATCAAGCTAGGGTTTCCGTTCCACAGTGCAGAAACCAACTATTCTTGGGAGATTCTGGCTGAATCTAAACCAGAACCGAACAACAAACCTATACAATTTTATAATCATCCCCAATACTAGTTACTGAGTTGAGTTGGTATAAGAGTTCTGAAATCCAGATCACTCCCCATTTTCAAAGGTCATCAGATTTAAACTTCTGGATTTGGTCAACCTTCAAGAAAAATAGTTTCTAACTTTTTAGTGACTTCCATCAATGAATATAAAAATACTGCAGAAGCACTAATTAAGACTTTTTAATTACAACCTTTATATCCAATTGTGTCACATCAGAGGGGACTACACTTGTACAGCTGATGGCTGAATTGGACCGTACAGTCTTTTTAAAAGACTATATAAAAGTAACAGGAAGCACTGAGATAATAAACTCTCTATCTCTGTTCCATTTCACGATGGATGGTCCCATTCATCTCCATTTTATTTGACATATTGCTGCTATGTATACTAGTCAAACCTACGGCATCTTGCCAATTTATGATCTGCTAAATATAGCTGCTTTATTCATGTTTCTCTTTGTGTTTAGAGGGATCCAAAGTTTTAGAAATCAGTTAAACTTGGGTGAGTTTAAATTCAACTTGCTTTTAATTTGGCAGAGTTTAAAAATAAATTGCAATATCATGTCTTCAGATTTCCACCATAGAAGATTTTTAACAATCCCAGGTTTGATGAAACAATATTGCCATGTACAAACCACCATCCTTGTTTGTCTTTAGTATTGAGGTGGTGGTGATGACCAGTAGTAAAAACTTTCAGCTTCATGTGATACATCAGGCAGCATTAAATCCATCAAAGGTAAAGGCCATACCTTATAACTGCATTAATTGAAGCATCGGCATCTGAAGAGTTTACTAGCAAAATATCCGTCCCTGTAGGTGCATCCTCTGCAATGGTGGTGGAATACATCTTAAAGGCAAATGTAGGAACATTGTCATTGACATCATCCACTGTGACAGCAATAGTTCCAGTGCCAGTAAGGGCAGGAGATCCTGGGGGGAAATGAGATTCAAAATGCTAGAGGTTACAAATACAACAGTACTGATACTGGATATGCCACTCTTCATTTATAATCTAACACTTCAGCATACCACAACTCCCAGAGCTGAAAAGCCAAAGCAATGTAAAGAACAGGGCTAGTTTGTTTTTTAAAGTAGGACATCTGAGTACAAAGTACAAGTCACACACACACCAAAAAGTTTTCAGTCTCATCTTTCTCAATAAATATTTTGTAGTGTAAGTTCCGTGCATAAAGATAAACTGGAAACAACATAGAAAACCTGTTCTGTAACAATCAGGCCCAATTTGAACATGTGGTTGTTTTTTCTTTTTCTCTAATGGAAGTCTGTCATAGATGGCACGTTGACAGCCTTGGAGACTCAAGCCCTCAATTTATTTACCCACAGAACAAATAAAGCAGAGGCAGTGGAATGTTAGTTTCCTTCATTTCACTCCCACAGTATGTCACACTCCTGACCTGGATTGATCTTCTCTGAAGGCTGGAGGGTAGTTCAATTTCCAGACTCATCCAAACCTGATTTGAAGGAACTACCAACAATGATGCCAATTATTGCCAAATCAGATACTGTTTAGTGTGATGTGGATACTGGTTTATAAGAAACTGAACTGAACTCATTTAACCTACATTCTGTCTTGTTTTTAAGTACTAATCTTTTCTGGATTTGAACAAATGAGAAATAGTGAGTGGACAGCTCATGTAATCTGCAAGCATCTACTCTGTAATCTCTTTCTCCGTCAAATGCAAGCTAAGACACGGAAAAAGCTAACAAGGGGCCTAAATCATATTAGCTTCACCAGGATTATTATACTCACGCTGGGGCAAGGAACAAATACATTTATTTTTGCCAACCAATCTAATCACTCTAGTAGTTTTCTGAGTCTGCCTTTCCCCGTTTTGTCTATGAAACAATAATGCTATATTTCTCACTGTTTTAACTCTTATTACAGTATCCTCCTGCCTCGAAGGAAGAATCTGTGATGAACTCTCCAGCTGGACAGCTGCCAAAAACACCACAGTACATGAAGGAACTGTGCATAAAGCACAAAGGAAGGGAGTGAAAGAACTGCAAAGTGAAAAGCACCAAAGAATTCCATAAGTTTCACTTTAAAGTCTGTTGCTCAGACAGGCTGGATCACAACACTGAGCTGGATGCTGCCAGCTCAAAGGATGTATGTTTGACACCACTAATTTACACAATACGGTTCTTTTTATGCTATGTATTGAGTAATTCTTTTTTTGCCAGCAATGTACTTTCAGCCAAGAATTTACATGAAGCTGTCAGTCTGATTCATTCTGTACCCTGTTTTCAGCTATGTCATTTAGCCAAACACTTGCCGATAAAAAAGGTTACAAAAAGTGTTCTTGACTGCTGAAATATTGCTCACAGAATGTTTATTATTACTACATTAAATGAAACAGAGTCCTCAGTTATTGCATGTGTCGGGTACAAGCATTCCAAATATATTTAATTGACTCACTCACCTGACAGTTAATGAAATGCAAAGTTGAAAGTTGTTACATTTCACAGATGATTAGGTATTTTAGACATACTAGAAAAATTAATCAAGGATAAATCACGTTCAAATAGTATTAATAGTGTAACTCAACCAGGAAAAGAAAGTCAGTTCACAGTTAAGGCTTCAAGACCATCCTTTTAAAAGTAAATGTAATGTTTGCTAAAGGTGATGGATAGATAGAACTGATATTTAAGCCCTTGGTTTATTCACAGAATGAAGAAATACAACACAACTAATGGCAACACAAGCTCCACCACAATGCTCCTTCAATGTATCTCAACACTAACCAGATGGGAATATCTAAGACAGAGAGATGGCATTGTTACTTACATAGTTATTAAATCCTTGGCCTCTTAAGTGAAATGGTCAAAAAGGATGAAAATGAGTGCCAAATTTAATAATACTTTTGTAAAGGTGCTATCTGTCCATTAAAAATTGGATTGAGACCACCAACGTATTCCACACAGAGCATTGTCCAGCAAAGTTCTGGACACTTTTGATCTGGGTGGAATTTTAATTGGTAAAGCAGAATACAGTTCTGTGGGTGAAATCCTGATCCTACTGAAGTCACTGGGAGTTATGCCATTGCCTATATCCCATAACATTTTCAGTCATCCGGGAATATTTAATTTTTTCTGTAATCCACCCTGTCAATTTTCAGTATTTCAGCAATCTTTAACTAGTGGTGAACTGATGGCAAATAGAAGGGAATTGAAGATGGATTCTGAGTCTTGACCTTGCATTCCATCCTTTGGTGGATTTGAGGGCCCAATTCCACAACTCTTTTTTACATGTCTATTCTTTATTCATGAAAGTAATCCAATGGAAGTTAATAAGAGTACTTGCATTAGTCAGGGATGCAGCAGTGGTTCCTAGATAAGATGCTTTGGGCAATAATAAGTTACAGCTGCAACTTCATATTGAGTCCGGGTAACTTTCATTCCATTGTAACTGACTGACTAGCTCACAACCACTTTTGTGCAGTTACTGAGAAATAAGAAGAAATTACCCATGCAGACACTTTTAAGGAAAAACAGTGACATGAGGCCAAACTCTGCAATCGTCAGCCAAGCAGAACTCTCGGCACTTTCACTGGAAGTTCCGCTTGACTAAAGACCGCAGATTTTGGTCCTTTTTAATTTGGTAACTACATCAGTTACATTAGACATAAATCCCATATTTGTGGTGACAAATGTAGTTTCCACAGTCAGGCCTAGTTCCCAGATTTGAATTCTGCATCGATAACAGTTCTTTCTGAAGATTGTTCTTCTTACAATTTGTCAGAGGACCACAGGATTTTTCCCCCGTTTCCCTGAATATAAACTTCATAATTAAGTTTAGCACATTGCCATGAATTTTAGCTATGACAGTTCTCCTATACAATGCTAAAAATGTACCATTAGGGTCTCTGATGATGCTACAAAGCTAATTGCTTTGAAGTGTGGTGATCCTATTCTGAGTGAGAGAATTTGTATTGCAAGCCCCAGTAAGCATCTCTGAATGTAAAGAGATTCTGTTTGAATAATCATAATAATAAAAAATGCTAAACGCAAATCACACAAGACTCAGCAGATTCCTGCAGACAGTCCTGGATCTAGCAGCACTAAATTTAGCAGAAAACGCGCATGTTCTCTCTGCTTTGGAGATTTAGTTTTAATTTTTTTTACTCCACTCTCCCATCATATCAATGCTGTCACTACTGTTATTATTGTCCTCAGCGTAATTTATTTATATTGTGATCATGTCTTGTGACTAGGCACTACACATACGCATTACGGAAAAATGATCTCTGGCCCCAAAAACTTACAGTATAAGTATATGACAAGAGACAAGTAGACAGAGCAGACAGATGGGAGGGTAAGGGAGGAGCACAGTACAAGATGTTATACAATTATGATTAACACCAGCTGCCCAGCCACTGGAGGCATCAGAGCAGAGGTGAATTTTAAGGATAAACTTAACAGATGATGTGAGCTACAATAAATCCTGTCACTTCTTTCTCCATAATTTTCCCATTTTCCCCATTCCCCCAATCAACTCCTGCATCCAGGCACCAATTACCTCTTGCCTCACCTATTGAAGCTTCCTCCTTTCTTGTCCCTCAGGTGCCTGACATATACCCCTTCAATCTCTTCAATACAGTCCAGGGAGGGGAAATCCCACAACACTAACTACAAGTATTTAATAGGAGACATTTGATAAATGTTGCTATTGTAATTAACCATCATCATTGTTATCTTCTATCATTGGATTTAACCCTGAAAGGTGCTGAGAGTCCTCAATTCCCTGTGAAGTAAACCGAAGTTGAGGGCACTTCATCAGAGGCCCAGCAACGTATAGGATTAGGCCCTGATTCATACAAGCCAACACATAAGTGCTTTTCTTGATCAAGCCATCATTCAGGGCTATTTATTCAGGCAAAACTATCACTGAAAAAGTTGTTTATCTGAGTAGAGAGTCTCAAATAGGTCCCACAAAAAGAAAAAAAAATATTTGTACTGCTTTCATATTAGAAAGTTATTTTTGTACTACTACTAAATTCCTATAGGAAGGAGTGATAACTTTTCACTCATACCAATAACTTAACCATGTAAAACATAGAAATTTAAATATGTTATTAATGTTATTAAAATAATGCTCTTTCAGAGTGACCATTTCCAGGCCTTCATCAAGTGAACCAGTGCCTCAGTTTCCCCTTCTTCAGTATCCTTAAGGTACTCACGATCATACAAGTAGTGTTTAAAACTCATGACCCCTTTTTTGGGAGTCAGGTTTATTAATATTATAAGACAAAGAGTATCCATGCTAAAGCATTCACTCTTCACTCTTGCTGTCTCAGCTCCAAGTTCTTTCTGGCCTTTCTCCTTTGGCTTTACAGTCTCTTGTATCGGGCCTCTTTAGATTCACAGGCTCTAGTCCCAGGCTTTCTCCACTCTGATGAAATGGGAGGTAGCAATTCCCCTGACTTTCAACTCTTCTAGATTAAACTAAAAGTTTTTCTTTATATTGTCCCAAAGGCAGTAGTACAGCAAACCAGACTGACTTATATGAATTTTAATCCACGCCTGCCAAGCCTAGAAAATGGAAATGGTCATGGATTTCAGATAACTGCTAAACATATCATATGTACTGTGAGCTGAAAGGTTAGAACTCTATTCACTCCAGTCAAGACTGAGTAGAAGAAAAATAAAGGAAGTTATAGGTTTCCTTTGCTGCCATATTGGCTGTTTACAGGAGAGTTCACAATTGGAAATTATTCTTCCCTTTACACCTGACATTCAGGTGGACAAGCGAAAAACAGGAATGGGGTGGACAAGAGAAAAGTGACTTCAGTGAGCAGCAGGAAACTGATATTTGAGAAGATTTTCATAGCAAGATTTGCTACTGCCTACAATAAATTACGCATAACTGTGACCTGCTGTTCTGCAACAACAAAACGAGCAGAAGACGAAGAGACAAAGAACTTTATCAACAGTTAGATGGCATTGTAGATGAGATTCCTGGTCATGATATGATTTTGATAATGAGAAATATGAATGCAAAAGGTTGGTAGAGGATATGTGAAGCTAATGAACAGTGTTGGACCACGTAGTACTGAGGCAGCAAATGATTATGGGGAAAAGTTAAAAACATGCTGTGAGATGCACAATCTGATTACACTGCTCTACAGCCAAAATGCTTCTGAAATAAATGTAGTCAAACTTTACTAACTCTGGGTCACTAAGAACGAAAATGATGCTTAAAATTGTTGATTGGCTCTAGTTTTCAAGATATGCTATTGGGTCAGTATGTACGACCCTTGACATGGGAATGGCGGAGGATAAGTGAGTTATAAAGGGAAGGGATCTCAATTTAAACCAGAAATGACTAAAATACATCTTTGACTGGATCTATGAATAAATCTATGACTGGGTTTGGACAGTAATTGCTTTTTAGGCAAAACAATGAATGATGCAATCTGAAGCTGGTATTGCGTCATATATGATATGAATTGCATCACGTTATTCCCAGAAGTCATGGATGATGCAATCATAACGAAGCTTACATCACTCTGCTGAACAAATTGCCCTATATCAGCTCTAGAAATCATACAGTGTCGTGCTCTCTTATTTGTCAGTGTTTGATTTTGCAAAGGGACACATTTCTGTTTAGCCAAAGTGAGCAGAGATGCCTCGTACTTGTGTGAACAGTGCAGATAACTTCTGCTATGTTTGTGGTGAAGTGACTTTTGCATCACAAAAGCGCAATATAACCACTATGGTTAAGAAAGCCTATCACCTTTATTTTGGCTGCAAAATTGGAGATCAGGAAAAGAGGTGGGCCACACACATATGCTGCAACACTTGTGCAACAAATCTTCATCAGTGGTTGAACAGGAAAAGGAAATGTATGCCTTTTGCAGTGCCAATGATTTGGAGAGAACCAAAAGATCATACCAGCAATTGTTATTTCTGCATGGTGCCTCCAGTTGGGAAAGGTGTGTCAAAGAAGAAAAAGTGGACTGTGCATTATCCAAACATTCCATCAGCTATACGCCCAATACCTCACGGAGAAGGACTGCCGGTTTCTGATGCACCAGAATCATTCTCACTTGAGTCAGACGAGGAAGAGGAAGAGGATGAAACTTCTGGTCCTGAACCATCAGTGTCACAAGACTCACATTTTCTCCCATCCTCCTCCTCTGAACCACACGTCATAACACAAGCTGAACTGAATGACCTTGTCAGGGATTTGGAACTACCCAAGAGTAAGGCAGAGCTGTTGGGCTCCAGACTACAGCAGTGGAATCTCCTGGCAGGTGATGTTAGGGTTTCCATGTTTCGTGACCGTCAAAAGGATCTTGTCCCATTCTTTTTCATGGAAGGTGATCTTGTAGCCTGCAACAACATCGATAGTGTGATGGCAGCCCTCAACATCGTTCACGATCCAGACGAGTGGAGACTCTTCATTGATTCATCGAAGACGAGTCTTAAAGCTGTTTTGCTGCATAATAGCAATGTTTTTCCATCAATTCCAGTTGGTCATGCAGTCCATATGAAGGAAACCTATGACAACATGAAACAACTTTTGAGGTGCATAAACTATGACCAACATCAGTGGCAGCCTTGTGGCGATTTGAAGGTTGTTGCTCTCTTGCTTGGTCTGCAGACTGGATACACAAAGTACTGCTGTTTTCTCTGTGAATGGGATAGGTGTGCAAGACATTCCCACTACATCAAGAAAGATTGGCCACTCCGACAGTCATTGGAGCCTGGGAGGAAAAGTGTTCAGCATCCACCACTTGTTGAATCAAGGAAGATTTTACCACCCTTACACATCAAGCTGGGTCTGATGAAGCACTTTGTCAAGGCCATTGACAAAACACAAGCAGCTTTCAAGTACTTCCATGGAAAATTTCCAAGGTTAAGTGAAGCTAAGATAAAGGAAGGTGTCTTTGTTGGTCCTCAGATTCGTGAACTTCTTTGAGATGATGCATTTGACCACGCACTGCGTGGCAAGGAAAAGACGGCATGGAAAGCCTTCCAGTCAGTGGCAATACATTTTCTCGGAAACAACACGGCAGACAACTACAGGTTGTTGGTGGAAAACCTCCTCAAGGCATACAAAAGCCTTGGTTGCGACATGTCACTAAAGATACATTTTTTGCACTCTCATCTAGATTTTTTTCCACCGAACTGCGGAGCAGTGAGCGACGAGCACAGCGAGCGATTTCACCAGGACATTGCAACAATGGAGAAACGCCATCAGGGCAAATGGAGCCCATCAATGCTTGCAGACTATTTCTGGACAGTGACAAGGGATGTTCCATTTAATGAATACAAGAGACAAGCCAAGAAGTGCCGAGTAGACACTGAATAGGACTAAACTGTGTACATAATAGTTTTTTGCCTTTTGTTTCATAATACATTTTATTTATATAACCCTGTTTAAAATTTATTTTATTTCTATAACCCTGATTTTTAAAGTGTTACATAAACAGGACAGGTGAAATATTATCATGTAAAGCAACCATAAACACATGAAAAGACCTAGGTTTATAATTTATGATTAAAACTCTACTATCTACACAATATACATAGACATAAAATGTAAAAACTTAAATATCTTAGAAACAGTAGCCAATCAGTTGTTTTAATTGTCATATTTGAATTCAGCACATCAAAATACATAATAAATATCACATTTTATCTCTGAAGCAGACGACTTCTCAAAAATTGTAGACCAGTGTTATTGGTGGTTCGTGGTTATTCACAAAGATATACACAAGGTTATATGGAACTCACCAGTCAGCTAAACTAAAACCCAGATTGACCACATTATTTTCAGTAAAAGGCCCTAGTCACTGTTGGCTGTTAAGAGTCTGTAGACGTACTGAGTGCGGCAGTGATCATGTCTACTAATGGAAAAGATTCAGATGAAGTGAAAGTCCAAGAAAAAGATGGCTGCAACTGCAGCTAAATTTTATATTAACAAGTTAAAGCATAGTTCTGTGAGGAAAATATATAAGTTGATCTTGGTGAACATTTCAGACCATTGATTTGTGATGACGAAGAAATCTTGAATGGAAAATATTCAAGACATTGATACAAAATACAGCTGAGGAAGTTATTTGAAGGCCTAAGCAAGCAATGATAACCTGGAAAAACCCCAAAACAAGAACACTCAGGAAAAGTATAAACAAGCCAAGACTGCTGGGAAAGCAGAAGCAGTAAAAAACATTTGCACAATGCGGTGAATGAATCACAAAAATTGGACAAGCAAAAGTTGTGGGAAGAAGAGGTTCAATAACTAGACAAGACATCAAGAAAACAAGATACGAAAATGAGGTTAAATTGTGTGGAAGCACAATCAGGCCAATGATGTAAGTGGTAAAAATGGTCACTGGTGAACTGACAGCAAATGCCAAAGAGGTGCTGAAAATATAGAAGGATCATTTTGACAAAGTGAAGAACCCTGAAGTTCATCCAGATGCTAGCGTTCTAGACATGTTAGATGAACAGGGCAGCTTGGAAGACAAAATGTAGCTCAGCATTGAACCACCATCAGAAAAAGAAATAGAAAAAGAAGAAGAAATGGTGAAGCTGCAGGAATAGACAATATTACAGAGTTGCAAGATTATTATCAGTACTAGGAGAAATCATGATGAAAATAGCTGGCAACAGATAAATGCCAGTTTTAGAGGAAGCAGTAGAGAAGGAACAGTGTAGGCACAAGTTCAGATCAGGCACAAATTCAGTTGATCCGATATTCACACTCTGACAGCTGATGGGGTGTGTGTGAGAATGGGTATTAAAGATGTTTGCAGTTTTCATCAACTTCAGTAAGGCATTTGATTCAGTTTGGAGGGAAGTGCTACAGAAAGTACTAAAATCACATGGAGTTCCAGATATGATAACTGCAATTATAAAAGTCATGTACAAAAACTCCTGCAGTACTGTAAGGACTTGTGGATAATTCAGTAACTAATTCAAATCAAAGTTTGGTTTAAGACAAGGGGGCGTGGCATTGCAGTGTTCATCATGTTCTTAAACCGCATATTAAGAGTGATAGAGTGGGAACCTGTGACATTGAGTAAAGAGTTTAACTCTTACGTTTCTGCAGATGACATTGTACAACTGGCACACGTTTGAATTAATGATACTTTTTGCTATTCTTGGAAAATTGGTGTAGTCGATTTTAACTTACAACCACTTTGTCTTCTTGTCATTTATTGTATCTTGGAAAACGGAGAAAAGATAAAGTATTGAAATGAAGCAGCAAAGTCACGGAACAAGTAAAATCTTATATGTACCTGATTAGTGCCGAAGGTTCCATCAAACATAAGGTTAAAAGGAGATGTACTTTAGCTATAAGTGCTGCATGAAATTATGGACTGATACTTTTTCACCTGGAACCAAACATAATATTATCAAAACAGTGTACTAACAGTATTACTCTTTGGAAACAGCAACATTAAATGAAATAGAAATCAAAAGACTGCAGGTAGTAGAAATGAGAGTTCTTTGGAAGATGGCAGATGTAAAATGGAATGATTTTAAGACAAAGTGAAGAAGTTAGGAGAGTAGGCTTCTCTGAGAAATCAGAGTATGGTATTGGCTGCAATCAAAAAGATTATGATGGTGGGGACATTGTAGAAGACAAACAGATGATAGGATCCCAAAGAAATAATTCAAATGTAACCAATGACAGTAGACCTAAAGGTCAACCATCGACTAGATGGCAGGATATCAGATGCAGGGGCATGACCTGGCTGGGCTAACTGAAGGAACAAACCATGTACAGGTATGGATGGTGATGCTATACTGCTTCCCCTGTCTGTAAAGGTATTTTTGGATGAGATGATGATGATGATGTGGTGTGAAGGGAGTGGTTCCATGCTTTTTTAATGCAAAAATACATTGATTTCTATGTACAGCAGTGGCTTCAAATCTTGGCCCTGAATAAGGAAAATACTTGAACATGTACTTAAGACCATCTGTATTCAGAAAAGCACTAAAGTGGGTGCTAAAAATTAAAATTGATGTAACACAGTAGTGAATCAGGCCCATATATTGCCTTTTTACACAAACAAAACTGCTAGAAGTTTTCATCTTAAAAGTGAACTGAAAATATTTTTTTTGTAATGAACAAACCTGTGAGGTGCCAAGTTCCTCCAGAGAGATGCTGAATGCCCTCAAAGATTTTTTAAAGCGAACAGGAGTGATCACCTTACAATGTTAGTCTCTCCCAAAGATTGTGCAAAATTTTTATTTATCATGCATTTTTGATTCCCCTTTGCAGCCTTCTGCCCAAGAATCAAGGTCCAGTCCACATCCTAACATTCTAACCTCTGGACAACTATAAACAACTGCCCTTTAAAACACCCCAAGCAATCTATCTAAACAATATCCCATAAACCAACAGTGCTAACAAATAGAGCTTTGTCTCACTGGAACAAGATTTCTTGCTTCCCACTTAGCACTCATTCTGAACCCTGGAAGGTCCTGAGATTCTAGAGCTTAAAATGATGGCATACAGGGGTTTGGACAAGATATTTTAGGTCATTTTTAGATGTTTATGATTCCATTTAAATCAGTTGGCCTCATGATAACTAAGCAAACGTAATAACCAATAACAGTGACAAGAGACTCCTGCCCACTCCCTGGATGCCCATGTACTCACACCTTGACTACATGAACCAAATTTTGTGCAGACTTCAGTAAGATTGCACAGGATGAGAGTATGTCAGAATGTGGCCTATTATCAGTAATTTATACTAATTTTAGTAATATTTTGGTTTATTTTCAATCTTTTAAAAATTGTATTTCCTTGAGGGTTCCCTATTTTTGGACAATGTTTCATCATCACATTTTCTCAAAACAAAAAAACACATAGATCCTGCAATAGCACAGAATATCCAGGTTGAAAGGGTTTACTCAAGAAGGGTGAAAAAGTCAGGCATTAATAAAATAGAGGCTTCTAATGTTAACACTGACTGAAGAAATGTAGATTATTAGAATGACAGTTTAAACAAACCTTTAAAATCTGGAGGAACAGATTAGCATTTAATTTGCTATGACTTTTGAAATTTCTGTGCCTGGTTTACATTACTATGTGAAAGCCAATTTAAGCATTTCCTTTCTAGCAGTCAGTCACTAGGAATCAAACTTATCTACACCTTAAATAAATTCAGACAAATGGCCGCAGACCTTCATGTGAAATAAACAGGAAACATAGTAGGCACACTTGTAATCTGGAAGTGTTTTAGAATTTTTTGGTAACCTCAGTAATAAAAAGTACTGAGTTCAGAAAGATAGACATTTTACATGAATGTATTTACAACAAAAAAACCCAAAGCATATAAGAAAACAGGTGGATGGGGCGTGTCAGGCGGCATGAGATAGAGAAGATAGCAGGTAGGTCTCCTTCAGATTCTGTTTCTTCCAAATCTCTGGGGAAAAGTGATGCACATTACAGACCAAGGTTGCTGCAGCTTGTGCCAATTACCCTCTATGTGCAGTGGACCCTTCCCTTTTAAAGGAAGTTCCAGGGCTGGCATAAGCATGGGAGCTGTGAAGAAGCTATATTACCAGGAAGCTACAGGGAATCTGGAGGGTTGGCAGCTGCTCAGAAGCAAGGTGCTCTTCCTGCTTCTTGCTACTTATACCAACCTCAGATGCACTTTTGGAGGAGATCTTCCAATGGCCTTCTTCTAGTCCACATGCAAACATTTTCTTCTGGCTGGTCTCCAATGACATGCATGTATATCAGAAAATATTCAGCTTTAGACAGTGTAATCACCCATGTTTTTCCATAAGAGGAAGGGGGAACAAACAGTAACTCCTTGCCCCTTACAAAATTGTAAAGAAACTAATTGCAGGCAGGTTGTAGTAGGCACAGTAAACACAGGTATTGTTTCATCTCACAGAATTTCCATTCCACACAGCCAGAATAACAAACACAGAGAAAAAAATGACTTTCTATGTGTGTGTGTGTGTGTGTTTTTTTGAATGACCTAATCATAACTCAGTTGTGCCTCCACATTGCTCTAATACTCATGAGTAATGCAGTCACAGCAAATGTATGGAACTAAATATTTTCTTCCTTTCACCATTACGCATTCTTTCTGTACATATGTACATCTAAAGCTACACAAAAGGGGAGATAACTGTAGGTATATCTTTTTCTAATTAGCATATGGTTATTGTGAAACAACACCTGTTATCTTCATCTGGTTCAATTCTGGAACATATGGGCAGAGTAAGCTCTTTTGACCTACTGTAATCCTCAAGTACATGACAGCGCCTTCTCTAACATATGTTCAGCTTTAAATACCATCGATGCAGTTTGGCATGGAAGGACAAATGATTACCAAAATGTTTAGTGAATCTGGATTGATAAAAGAAAACAGTCAGAGGAAATTGACAAATACCAGGCAAGGCAACTCCTGAATATGTTAAAAGGAAGCTTAGCAAAACAGCTCAGTTATATGGTGCTGTACAGCATAGAGAAAACAAGAAAATACAAAAACAGAAATATGCTGTTTAGTTTGTGAGCTACACATTGTTTCATTTCAAAATATGAACAGATTCTGGGTTTTGTCATCTGTGACATATCTCACACTTTGGGAAATAATGAAACTGTTATTCCTTTCAAAACCCAGAAGCCTGAAGTCTTTGTAAATACTAAAATATCACAATTAAGTGCTAGAAAATTGACAATAGACTTGTAAAAAAAAGTACAGGCACTTGCTTTACAAAAAGAACACCAAAAGATTAAGTAAAATAAAATGAATGAGACCAAATGACTAACTAAAGTTTAAACTGCAAGCAGATTACTATTTTTTGTGGGCCCCCGTAAATTAAACACATCATTATCCTGAAATACAGAGAGCAATTCAACAGAGATGGAATTTTTGCTTAACTGAAATCTGTTGCTTTGCAACAAAGCTGATTTCATTCCTGCAGTCAAATATTCAGTGAATGGGTTCCCAGACTAGAAGTTGTGTGTGTTTTTAGAAAGCATTAACTTTTTCATGGAGTAAACAAAGTTTTTTTCACAGTGGAGCAGCCAATCTTCCTAAATGCATTAAAAGGCAGACAGGGTCCACTGCTTCATGTTGGTGTATTTTTAAATAATTACGGAGATGTTGTAACCTCTTCACAATTAAGTCTGCAAACTGCATGAATTATAAAGCTGTATTTTTGTATCCATGTAACTCAGCTTGGAATATGAACTTGGCTGAAAAACTCTCAATTTCACCCGAAACACAAAGGAGAATGTATACACAAAATCTGAAGAAAATTTTGGGTTATGGGTTATTAAAAGTTTCCTATTTTTAAAAAAGCTGACTTTTATCTTCTTTTAGCTCCAGAACAGCTTTTCATTATCTCTTCAAAACTTCATGTAGTTAAATCCCTTTAAAAACTTGCAAACCTAATATATTTGTATTAAAAAACTGCAATTAAGCAATCTTATTCATTACTTTTGTTGTGGATGATTTGAGAGCCAATGCTGTTTCCACCAATTTCAACAGGTGATAGCTCAGGGATAACATCCTTTAGCTCAAGATGTAAAGGCAAAATTCAGGATCGTGCAAAAAAAATCATTGGTGAAACAAAAGCAAGAGCCATTTTCCCCAGTGAGATTGGTGGTAGAATGAAAAAGTTTTAAAGGCTATGAAGGAAAAGAAAAAGTATTTTAAACTTTGGCAAGTGACACTCCTACAGCAGGATTTCCAGGGGTACAAAAAAGCCAAAAAGATAAAGAAAAAGTAAAAGGTGGCAGACTCTAAAGCTAAACCCAAGGAAGGCTTATATGCCAATCTTGAAATGAAGGAGAATGAGAAAGAAACATTTAGATTGGCAAGGACTTGCAATAAGAAAAGTAAAGGTATTAATGAGATCAAAGTAATTAAAGATAAAAGTGGAACTGAATTAATCAATGCGATTAAGGAACAGTGGAGAAATTACTCTGAAAGGCTTATGAATTAACAGAATCATGCCATATGATAAAACCAAACCAGAGTATGGTGGCACCAGTCCTAGAAGAAGTTGTTGCAGAAGCATCAAGCAACCTGAAAAATAATGTTCTCAGATGCAATGGCATATCATAATCATGGAAGTGCCGGGAGCAAGTAGGTGTAGTAGTTTTACTTTACTTTACTTTGACACAGTAGTTTTAATTGCATTGTGACAGGGCTGGGCTTGTTGGTAGTATGGCCTAGTGGTTAAGTCCCTGGATAACAATTCTCCAGTTGGTAGCAACCCCTGCTGATGGACACTCTGGCATGGCAGTGGATAGTAGATAGTAACTCAGACCCTCAGCCAGGTCACTATTGAAGACTACCCCTTTCCAGGATAACTGAGTCTAAAAACGTATAAATGTCCAGCATCATCCACAAAGGAGTTTCTGACCCAGCTCTGGGCCTCAGACGTCCTCATACCCTTATTTCAGTGCTTCCAATATCTTTATGCCACCCCTTCCCCCTTATCGCAGAGGGGCCGGGGAGGAGGAGTGCTGCCACCTTTGCGACTGGCTGTAAGGGAAGCCTGGGCCCTCCCTCGCTACCAGGATCTGGCCCAGCAATATCAAGCTTTCATGGGTCACCTCCTGCCACTCAGTTTCTCAGTCCAGGGACGCAGTCTCACAAACACATTTGTCACAGTCTCACAAACAATCCAAGAAAAAATAGAGCAAAGGGTTCTTTAATCCTTAAGGACAAATTAGTCCCTCCTCTAGGACATGAGGTAGCTGCTGCTTGTGAGCTCTTCTTCCCCGCAGCAAGAACTCTTGCGGAGTTCTCATGACAAGTCCATCCCCCCATCTTATCTGCTATTGTCCCTTTTCTGAGCTGTCTGGCTATCCTTTAAATAACTCCTCCAACTAGCGCAGGCTTTGCAGGTGCAATGAACAAGGGCAACTTAGGTCCAGAACTGCCCCTTAGCTTTTTCTATCCCCAAGTGGAGTTTACATACCCCATAACAAGGTGGTACCAATTACAGAGAAAAAAAAGGGGAATCCAGGCTTAGATAATTTGGGCATGTGAAAATAAGATCAGAAGAATATATAGGAAGCAAGCCTCTTAAACTTAAAAATGTAGGGTAAGAGAAAGTTTGGAAGGCCCAAAAGTAGACGGATGAATGTCACACAAAAGGATGTGATTAGCTGTGGCGTTTCTGAGGAACTGCTTCAAGACAGATTAAAGTGAGGAAGATGGACTCAAAGAGCCGACCCCACACAGATGGGAGTAATGCTTCAAGAAGAGCTCTAAGGGAAAAAGGACTGGATTTCAGAGCTTTACGACTAGATTTCTAGTCCCAGTTCTGAAGGAGGTGGTTTGTTATGACGAGGTAGCACTCAGAGTATTTTTAAGGATCCATGTTATTAAGTATCAAAAATGTGAAGCATTTCCTGGGTTCAGTCAGAGAAAATCTGAAATTTTAATTAGAAGGAACAAAATTAGAGAAAGTCCTGGGAGCTCTGGTGCCTCTGCAGTTTGGCCAACAAGCCAGGGAAGCCCACCAAAGTGCACCAACATGAACACCTAAGGCTGGGGAGGGGAGTTAACCATCTGCAAACTCTTTACTGGCAGTGAGCAGAAAACATTCCCAGCCCCCAAAAGACAATGAACACAATATTCACAGTAAGGCTCCAAACCCCAGTCCTACTCTAATCCTAAGAAGGGACGTGAGAGATCTGATCTTCCCAGAACAAAATCGCATCCCAGAGCTGGGGGAATTGCTCATAAACCTTCTGTTTGGTGCTAGGTAGCCATTAGGGTTATGGTGTACCTTTGTGTTCAATACCTCAGAATCAGCCACAAGGAGAGGAGTGTGTATGCTCCTTGAAGGGGCTAAGGGTTTTCTTTCATGTGCTACTCCTCCTGAGGCTGCAGGGGGAGGAGGGCTTTTAGAAAGCAGAAGTTCCCATTCCCATTCCCATCAAGGAAAGTATGACCGCTGCTTTAGAATATGTGGCTTGATCCAAATGATCAGTAATTTCAGAAAGTAACCTTTTAGTATGAAGAACCCCAAGTAAAATGAATGGGTTCTTGGAAGTCACTGTGGTGTGTAGTTTCACCTGTCAGTAAAGGTTGACATGAAGTATGACAGATAAGGCAACGCATGCCTATAATCCATCATCTTTCTAATTATTTTTTAAGAAGTCAGGTGAATTTTAGGTTTCATAGATTCCAAGGCCAGAAAGGGTCACTGTGATTATCCAGTCTGACCTTCAGTATAACACAGGCCATAAAACTTCCCCAAACGTTATTCCTAGAGCATATTGTGACAGAGTCAGACCAGAAGGATATAGGAGAGTGCTGGAAGGCAGGTATATTAGCCTCAGGATGTGCAGGTCCTTGTTCCCTGCATAGCCAAACAAAGGCTACTCCAGGCCAATCAAGACACCTGGGGCCAATTAAGAACCTTCTAGAAAGGAGTAGAAACAGCTAGCCTAATTGGGACACCTGAAGCCCATCAGGGACTGGCTGAAACCAGATAAAAACCTCCCAGTTAGTCAGGTGGGTGTGGGTGTCAGGAGCTGTGGAAGGAAGTTATGCTGTTGGTGAGACTGAGTGTAGGACAACATATCATACTGAAGGAAGGAGGCCCTGAGGTAAGGGTGAAGTGGAGTTTGAAGAAGCAGGGACTGCTGTGGGGAAGTAGCCCAGGGAATTGTATTGTGTTTTGTGCCTAAAAGGTCAGCCATCTTAGCTGATACTATTAGGGTCCCTGGGCTGGAGTCCGGAGTAGAGGGCGGGCCCGGGCTCCCCCCTTTTTTCCATCTTCCATACTGGCCTGTGATGAAGGCAACTCACTAGGTGGTGACTCTTGCCAATTATACTGAGAAAGGGAGGTCACTCTGGGGCCTAGATGAGTTTCTGAGGCCCCTAAATCTGCCAGGAAGCACAGGGCCCACAAGTACAGACTTGGAGCTTTGTCACAATATAAATAGCCAATCTTGATTTTAAAATTGTTGGTGATGGAGAATCCATTACAATCTTTAGCTGATTGTTCCAGAGGTTAATTGCCCTTACTGTTAAAAATTTACACCCTATTTCCAGTCTGATTCTGTCTAGCTTCAACTTCCAGCCATTGAACCAAAGAGTCCATTATCAAATACTTATACTTGAAATAGGTGCTTACAAACTATGGGGTCATGTCACCCCTTAAGCTTATCAAATTGAGCAACTTGAGTCTACAACTACAAGGCAGGTTTTCTAAACCTTAGTTATCCTCACTGTACTTCTCTGATGCCTCTCCAATTTACCAGCGTCCTTCCTGAACTTTGGGCATCAGAACTGGACACAGTATTCCAGCAGCACCGGTGCCAAACACAGAGGTAAAATAAACTCCCTCCTCTTATTCAAGATCTATCTGATAAAGCAACCAAGGATCACACTAGCCCTTTTGATCATGAAAGAGGAAGGCTGGCAGAGTCCAGTTAGAGCCATGAATAGTGCTGGCACATACTGTGCAAGCTCCCCACAATATTTTCTGTAATGGGTTTGTGACCTAAACAGATGTCAGTTAGTAATTTTCTGCAATCAAACTCAGATCTCCTACAGTGAAAAGCTTGGGCATTAATATATTGTGTCATACAGTCCTTAACACTTTCCTGTAATCTAATGATGTCTAAAGTACATCTCATTTGGGATGGTTCTGAGAGAAGACTAATATGCATAGTAAAACTACAGCATTTTAGCCCAGATTTTTGTTAAGCTTCCCAGCAAATAGATGCATTTTGAAAATAAACAAAAACAAAAACCACTTATAGAACGAGCCTTTAGGGGCGACTTTTCACATGCACATGTAAAACATGCACATATATATCTGTTCATATTGTGTGTAAGTCCCTGAATGTGCAATGGGTGAAGATGCAGGTTTGTGGGCACAAGGGGTACATACTCCAAATGGCCTTGAAGACTGAACATTTGTAACAAATAAAATTGAACTTAAACAATGAGATGAACTTAAACATATTTTTAAAACCAACAATTACTTATTCTTTAAGTCATTGTTGTAGACAGAAAACACCAGGGAGACTAGTTCCCTTAGAAAGTGCTGTCCAAGACAATGTTGTCTGCTTATGACTCGTGTATCACACAGTGAGCTTCCTTTAATCATGGTTGAATGTTATTGAATTGTACTTTTAAAATATCACATACAACTCGTAAAGATTAACCTTCAGGGTAAGTACTCATGCCATATGTTCATGTTTTACAGGTCTTATCCTAGCAATTAAGCTTCCTGAAATCGTAGTCCTAGAGGTGAAGAATTAGCTAACAGACTTTCAATTTATAAGGTGTAATGTGCTGTTTAAGCAAGGGTTTAAAATCACCGTGACTAGAAAATTTTAATAGTTCTCAAAGACCAAGACATTTTTCTTGCATAACACTGTCACCACTCAAGTATTTAGCTTCTTATTCTTTCAAGAGGATGAAGTATTCACACACATATACACACACAAGATTGCCCACAGTTGGCAGTTTCCAAACCCACTGACACATTTGTCTCAGTTTCATGTAAAAGTGACATATCCATGAAGAAAGTTTTCTTAAAACACTTTCTATTTAATATCTACAAAGCTAAGTATAATGTATGGAGTAACATTTAGGCAAAAGATGAAACTACAGCAGCTTGAGAATGTAACAGTTTACATTTCAAATAGCTTTATAATTCTTGCTTGCCTTTGGACTTTCTGGGTATCAAGAACTATGCCCTTACCCTACTTTCCCAAACTATAAGCAATAGGGTATTAGAGAGAGAAGGGCCTATTTAGATACATTTTCCAAAAAGATATAACTGCTTTGCATACCTAAAATTGGCAAGTCTATATAAAACAAACAAGATGGCACTTATGCCAGTCCATAGGTGGAAATCTTCACTTCATGCTTCTTTTCAATTAGTATTGTATAGTATTATGGTGAAACCTGAACTCCTCTGATATATATTTCAGAGGCAATGCCAACATCAGTTCTCACTTTGTCATCGTTCTCACTTGGAACATTCTCAGTAAATTGATGATGAGCCATCCCAAACACATGCCTGTCCAGCACAGAATGAACAAAGCTCTATTGTAACACTGTGCACTACTGGTTGGCAGGAGTAAAAGTGTTCACTTAAGTTTGTATGTGTGAGATGATGTGGTCATTGCTGTCCTCCTTGTTTCATGGAATTCTATCAGTTTTGCTAAGAACCATACAAATGGCTGTAAACTGACACTGGCATCCAACTCAATTTGCTTTTTCTACTGGTTATTGTATGCCTAACTTGATCAGGGAAAGGGAAAGACTATTGATGATAGAAGTGAATGTTTATTGGGCGTTATACCTGGGGAAAGCACAAAGGGGAGAAGAGAAAATGGGCACTTGGAAACAAAGAAACAGAGAAAAGGGTGGAAAGCAACTGGCTAAAAGGTAAAGGAGTACCAAGAGTAAAACATATTACTCTCTTCATTTTGTTCTGCAGATACATGTTGCATATCATTGTGTCCTACTCTAGCTTGCCATATGCTATGGTAAACTTTGTGGCCTCTTATGTGTATATGTGCTGGCACTCAAGGGATTTGTCTAAACAAATCTACAGGAAACTTGACAATTCAGCTACAGCCAGCGGAGTGAATGAATTGTACTTTCCCCACAATGGAAGCTCTCTAAATTGCTTATGGTAATAAATAATATAGATTGAAATAAATGAGTAGAAACACCTACATGAAGTAGCTACTTCCTTTGGGAAATACATAGTAGCAATTCACTATGTCTGTTGTATTATACCATAAATGGTACTTAGTATTTCCTTTACTCTAACTAAACATACTTATTGCAAATTGACCTTTACAAATATCCAAATCGTTTTTAAACAGAGAATGAAAGAAAATGACAAATACTGACTAGTAAACAAACCCATAAAAGTGAATCACACCAGTAATCAGTGTTATTCTGAGGTACTCCTGTATGAACCCCAGACTGTGTGGCAAGGTAGTGTCTTATACAGAAGTATCTGTGAGCACCTTCTTTTTACATCTTTCTGAAAAGTTTCCCTTTGGAAATTTTTCCTGACGGTGAATGCCACTCATTT
Organism: Dermatemys mawii; assembly: GCA_007922305.1. NCBI lineage: Eukaryota > Metazoa > Chordata > Testudines > Dermatemydidae > Dermatemys > Dermatemys mawii. The sequence continues at coordinate 78,635,288 of ML677326.1, forward strand.
GTTGTCTGTTCTCATGTATTAGCTGGTAATGGAATAACTCTCACCTGATTAAGAGAGACGATCATTTGTACTAGTGAAACTAGCAGAAATATTTAAGAAATAATACATGTTTCTGTTTATAGACTAGACAATTTACTGATAAGGGGCACAGTTAGAAAAAAAGGCTTAGGCGTGGATCCTCCCATGGGAGTTAGGCACCCAAATACCTTTGAGGATCTGTGCCTTATTTGTTTAGTACACAAAAACTGTAGAGTATTTCTAATTATAATGATAAAATATGTATAGAGTAATTAAATTTCTGCCTGCGTTATTCGTCCTAGTCTCATGATTCTCTTAGCCCATAAAACAAAAGAGAAGCATACAGCATGTTAAACTCATTATGATTCAGTCTGTCTTATTTAAACCAATTATGGGATATGAATCCATGCCAAATACAAAATCTATTCTGTCTCTTTTGCACACCTTTTGGAATTTAAAAAGAGCATTAGCGTAAAAGATCTGGGTTGAGCTAAATAAATTTCCATCTTTTTTGCTGTGGAAAACATCAAAACAGAGCATAATTTACTAACAAGCAGTCAGGCAGAAGCATTTCATCCCATTTGAAACTCACTTTTTTCAAATACCTTGTCAAATGCTGATATTATATTTCATCATCTTCTCACAATCTCAATGGAAAGGACTCTGTTTGTAAGAAGAAATGTTGGAAGGGGTAGTTGGACCCTAATCATTCCCAGCGGGATTTTGAAAAGCTCTCAGATTTGGCCTAAGAGCTCAGTTTTATAAGGGATTTTAATGGAAACAGAGTTAGGTCAACACTGAGTGTTCTGAAAAATCCCATCCTCACTATGAGTTGATGGGTGATTTGCATAACAATGATGGCCTGACTCAAAATTAAGGACCCAGTCATTTAATCCTCATTCACATGAAGCTGGATTATGTGTCTTGCACATGGCCTTCCGAAGGCGATAATTCAGACTTCCCCTTCACTGAGAGGCCCGAGGAAAGAGTTTGTGCCCCCTGAGGCTCTTTGAAACATAGGGAGGTGAACTTTGGTCCATCCAAATTGCTCCCTCCTGGAGCATCAGTCCTATGCTGCCATGGCTCAGCTTTCTTTGGGTTATTTGCTTGCTGGGAGTGGAAAGGGCAAATAATCTTTGCTCACAAGGATTATGGTGTGTCGCTGTTGCATGGGCTGTGCAAGAAGGTAAACTCCTCACATATACGTCTGTTGCACATATACAAAATCCTGTGTTAATGGATCATAACTTCTATGCAGGTAACCTCTGCCCTGCTGCATGCTTGAAAGGGAGAATGCAAATCATCAAAAAGATTCTCTAAAGCAAAACATATTATACCAATAACTGCTAATTATATCAAGCAATCCACTCTGATCTGTTTTTCAAAGAGTAGTGTTAAAACTACGTGTAATCTGGTTGCTAGTTTATTTTGAAATAGAAAAAAATCATGAACAAGGCTTTTCATTAGTAGCTGCATATCTGGTTCTAGCAGTGCTGTGCAGTAACACACCATTCTGCAAATATAAGATGAGGCAGTTGTAGTTCATTTCAACAGTAGACTGGGTTAGCTATCAGGTTTCCAGATGTGCTACTCAATATCCATGCAACTAATAAATAATAGGATGGTGACGGTTGGAATGCTAAAATTTTCTCCACAATGACATTCAAAGAGTTAAAGAAGTTCAGATAAAAGCTGCCGCTCCAATTTTTGTCACACTGCCAACTTTAATGTCTACCCATCTTTGAAACTCCACCAGATGGAGCAAAAAGTAAACCCTCTTTTTTCCCATCAACTTTGCCATAAAGAAAGGTACAGCTAAGCCCAAAAGTGATTTATGTGCTAGAAACAGACTCATAAAAATACTTTTGAACGGCTGCAAGTTGGTGTCTTGGTAAATATGCAAGAAGAGTTTTTGGGGGAGCATCTGAAACACCATCACATTATTCTAAACTTCATCATCTTGCCTATCACTCCCACTTATAAATCACATCTGTGCATTCACATATTCTGATTGGTGGCATATGCTGGAAGAGGGACTCTCTAATTCAGAACAAAGGGGACTTTGGGTTAAATCCTGCAAGGTGTTGAGTATGCCTGTGAGATTCTACAACTTCAAGAACCCCCCCCCCCCCAGTGACGAAATAAGAGTTCACAATGTTCACAACTTCTTAGGCACTTGGGAGAATTGGTAACTAGATTAAGAAGAAGTTGTTAGGGCATGCTGCTAGTGAGGACTTGACGGATGGCTGGAGAAGTAGGGACTAAAACAAACAGGAAATATCAATAACCTTATTCCTGTTATTAATTGTCAGAGTACTTCTGGGAAACTGTGCTTGAAAGTGTATTGAAAAAAAATTATTATTATTATACAAAAACTACTTGCTGTTCATCTGTCATTTAGTAACTATTTTAAAATGCCACATTATGGCCTGGCCTGAGAAACTATATGGGGCATAAGGAGGCTAAGACAGTCCCCTATTCCTCAACACACACTCTTGCACTGCCTTCCTAAATCTATATTCCCTCCACATGCACATGGCAGTGGAGGCGGAGTAAGGACTGGTAAGGACTGATAGCAGATTATTACCCTGCAGAAGGATGAGGAGTTCAGTAAAGAATTTTTTTTGAAGTACCATTCCTTTCTTGTGCTTCTGAGTGGCACAACTCTGTTGCACTCGTTACATGGGTGCGGCTCTGAGTGTTCAGGAAGGTCCTAATTGTGCTGCCTTATTCCAAATGAGTAACACCTTACTCCACAAAATGCTATTCTGCATGTGTGCATGGGACACTTAAAGCCAAATCTCAGCCTCTAAGTTCTGAGGACTGCAGTGAGGGTGTTGCTAAGTATTAACAGTTCAATAGAACTGTCCTGAGGCATTCTGTCTATGCATGGTATGCACAGGGAGCCCCACAGGAAGTGTCATATACAACTTCCTTACATCTGTTGCATATAGGAGCAGCATGTGCTCTCCCAGTACCTGCTATGAAGTACAACAGGAATTCAGGTTGGGATCATGGCCAATCCCAAACTGGCTGGCTATGACTCTGGGGACCACGGAGCACGACTTGGCTCACTAAATCAGCCCATAACCTAAAGATTCAGGGGATGCCAGTAGGAGTGCAGTCACAAAACAACAACACAGGGAAAATAAACAGGAAAGGGCGTGGATCCTGCAGTTATGTGGAAGGGACATCAGGAGAGTATGCAGCTGACTTTTCTTAGTAGTTGTGTCTATGAGTGTCAGGTGTCTATTCTGCCTACCCCTCCATGGATGTACTGACAGAGGAAAGGAAAGGGCTTGCGCAGGCAGAATTTTGCCTTTGACATACTACTCATAAATGTTCAGATTCAATTTCATCTGGATATCTAAAGAGATTTTCATTAGCAACAAAATGAAATAAGATTTACTCTATTAAGTAAAAAGCCACTTGTACTGCAATAAGCAAATCCAAAAGATTGTTTTTCACAGTTAGTAAAAGTCAAACCTAAAGTCCAAAGGATCATGCCTTTTCCCTGATTCATTTTGAGAGATAACATGGATGAATTTCAGAAAGATGATCTTTTTTCAAGGTTTCAGCCTGCACTGCTTTCCAACCCAGGTTGACTGCTCAGTACATAAACACACTACTGGAAACAAGCTGAAAACCAGAAGCAAATTCTAACAGATAAAATACAAAATGCTTCACAGCGACAGCGCTACTATAGGCAGAGAATTGGACATATAACTCCTGTTATTGCTAAGGATAATTATGTTTCTACATTTATATCAACTGATCTGACAGGAATTCCCTTGAATTTCACTGTGTTTAACTAGGCAAAATTTGTAAAATGATGTAAGTATTTATTGTTATCATGGTCCATTTAAGTCAACTGAAGTATCTGTGTTGGCTCCACAGCTCCCATTCGCTGGGAACTGTAGTCATTGTGAGCTGTCGGGGCAGTGCCTGAGTCCATATAACTTAAGGTCCTTAACTTTACATATAACAACTATGAAGAATACACATATTTCAAGTACGTTTCTATCTGCCAAAATGAGGCATTGCAAAGCTTGCAAATAGCAAAAAAATGCAGCCTGGGTGGTCTGCACATTTGATTTACCTGAATCAGCAGCTGTGACCAGCAAGATGTACTGCTCCTTAGTTTCTCGATCCAAGGTTTGTATCAAGTGGAGCTCTCCACTGGCTGAGAGTGTAAAGGCACCGTCATCATTTCCACCAACAAGAAGGTATGTAAGTTTACCATTTAGACCTTGATCATCATCCCTTGCTATAACCTACAAAATGACATAAGCACATCATAACAAATAATAATAACTGAAGAGTACATGCTTGTGTGTATTTGTCATCAAGATTACCTTCTATGGCAAAGAACAGGAAATACTCCATGTGTGACACAATTAATTACAATGCATGGAGGTTTATTAAAAATTGGTTGTACAAGCAAACTGACTTAATGTAAAAGGAGTGATGAGTGACAGAGTGCTGGTTTAAAATACAAAATTAATAATTTACTCATTTTCTTCATATCTGAATGTATTGTTAAGACCAGCCATGGAGCCAGCTTTAGGCTCAGCAAAAAACCACAGCTGATTTTGCAGGAACCTGTCTAATTGGAGGGAATATCATATCTGCTGCTGTCCGAGCACACTGAATGGCACTTTAATTGTATTAGTGCCTCACCTTAAATAGAGAAGGAGGGAGGTTTGAAAGAAAGAAGGAACAGGTTGAGGTGGTGTGTGGGGATGGAAGTGGAAACCAGGGGCATGAAATGACCTTCTAAAATCCTAATGTATGTATATGATGGGGGAGGGAGGGAACTGTTATACAATTACGTAAAGAAAAACACCGCGTGCCATGTTATACTCATAAAGGTAATTATTCAACTGTACAAATCTTAGTATATGTTTAATTTTTGATGAAGCAAATTGTAATTGTACTGACCTGAAGAATAACACTTGGAAGTGTCTCTAAATTCTCAAGGACATTCACAGAATATGGAGAAATCTCAAATGTAGGAATAAAATCATTAACATCCATCAGACCAATACTGACTGTGGTGGTGTCTGTCCTGGGGCTACTTCCACGATCAGATGACTGAACAGTTAATGAGTAGAAGGGCTTTTTCTCTCGATCCAAAGGCTTGGCTACTGTTATCACGCCAGTAACAGAGTCGATCCGAAACTCATTATTGGTGTTTCCGCTGATTATGGAATAGCGAACCTGCCCATTTGTACCTTCGTCTCCATCTGTAGCAAACACCTGGATCAGATCTGTTCCTGTCAGAGTATTTTCACCCACTTCTACTTTATACAGCTTTTGTGCAAACAGAGGGTTGTTATCATTGATATCAAGGACTACTACAACTACATCTGTAGATGAAGAAAGGCATGGCTGACCTTTGTCTGTAGCTACCACTGTCAAGGTATAATTAGCAACTGCTTCTCTGTCAAGTTCCCCAATGAGTCTTACTTCACCATCAATAGTGCCAATACTGAATTTGTTTCCCAAAGGCCTCAGCAGAGTATATTCAATATAGCTGTTAGGACCACTGTCCGGGTCAGTTGCTTGAGCTCTAAACACAATGGTGTCTATGGGTGTGTTTTCTGGGATGTAGGTCAGCTTTGGAGAGAGAAAGCTTGGAGGATTGTCATTCACATCCAGTAGAATAATAGACACTTGAGTTGTGCTTGTGTATCTGGAGGATGGAAGAGTAGCCATGTCATGAACCTGAACAACAAGGCTATAGAAGGACTGAGTTTCCCGATCCAAAGGCTGCTTGATGCTCAGGACTCCATTCTTGTCAATATTAAATTGACACAGGCTATCTCCTGATGTAATACCGTAGGACAATTGTGAGTTAGAGCCTGCAAAACAAAAATAAGGACTGTAACTTAATTCCATTGTTCTTGTTGTACATATGAAGTATAGAGAAGTAGGTTTTTGAATTTCTAGTAAATAACATCATTAGAGGTAGATAAAAATGGCAAAATGATTACATTTTGAAACAATGCAATTAAATGGGAGAAAGGGTAATCACTTTTTGTGTCACCTGCAATTAAACAGAGATGTGGTAAGGTTGTATATCAGGGGTAGGCAACCTATGGCACGGGTGCCGAAGGCAGCACACGAGCTGATTTTCAGTGGCACTCACGCTGCCTGGGTCCTGGCCACTGGTCTGGGGGGCTCTGCATTGTAATTTAATTTTAAATGAAGCTTTTTAAACATTTTTAAAACCTTATCTACTTTACATATAACAATAGTTTATTTATATATGAAAGACTTATAGAAAGAGACCTTCTAAAAACGTTACTGTATTACTGGCACGCAAAACTTTAAATTAGAGCGAATAAATGAAGATTCAGCACACCACTTCTGAAAGGTTGCCAACCCCGTTGTATATTATATTTTATATGTCAGAATCAAGAATCAGAACATTACTGAATATATGGGTAGCTGACAATCTTGATAAAAATATTCATAAACTCTAAAACTTTATTTATGCATTTCTGTAAACATGCATAAATGTTTCCTCTGAATGACACAAAAAGCCATATGATAACAACACACTCTGATCAGTATACAATACACTATTATGTATTTGTTTATTTATTTTTTGATGTTTTACTTCAAAAGGACACTGTGGTGGGGCAGCTGCCTCATCCCATTTGAGACTGAGCTAGGGCAGGCTGGTGCTGCACAGACTGCCAGCCAATGGGAAAGCACCTGCTGGGAGACAATCAGGGTTTAGATTAGACGTGACCAATCAGGGCCGGGGTAGGTCTTATAAAAAGGCTGCTCAGGAAGGGAACAGTCAGTGACTCCCAGACCTTCAAGGGAGAAGGTCTGTCTCCTGAGCACCAAGGACAGAGCAGTGCTGGGCAGGTTTGGGGAGTGTAGGAGAACTCCAGCTCAATACCTACCAGGCTGCAGGCCCTGACAAGAAGGGCCCAACAGGTGCAAGGGGCCAGAGGAGAAGCGGCCCAGGGAGGACTTATGGACAAGGGGAGTGAAGGAGGGCAGGGAGGGTGCTACTAGAGGGTCCCTGGGTTGGAGCCCAGAGTAGTGGGTGGGTATGGCTCCCCCTTACCCCTTGTACCACACCTGGTCATGGAGGAGTGGCCAGAACAGACTGCAACCAGCCCTTGAGCTGATGGGCTAGACTGTGGGGTTGCGGTTGACCACTGCAACAGGAGTGGTTAAAAGACATCCCCCAGAAGGGGGTGTGATTGGACTTGAGGAGACTGTCTGGAACTGAACACTGGAAGCAGACGGAGACTGTCTGGAAGCGGACACTGTTGAAGGAGGAGCAACACGGGCCCAGAGGACAGCACAATGGATGGGACACCACCGGCAGAGGGCACCCTGCAGAGGACTGAGAGCTAATTCCCAGAGTAACCAGCAGGAAGCGCTGCGTTGGTGAGTCCCAACCCCATCACAGACACCAAAAGCAATGGAGCCCCAGATTACTCACACACATGCTCTAGTAATTATGGATTTAATCACTAGGGATCAGTTTGGCTTTATAAATGTAATATAGTGCCTTGAATATGTTACTATTATGTAATAAGTATCTTATAATTCAACAGGTATCAAACCTGCAGTTAGTGGGAAATTTTCTACAGACTTTAACGATATCTGGATCAGGATCTGTTAAACTTACCCTTGTCTTCTAGTCTCAGAATAATTTTGATTTGAAACCATGTATCAATTGTGTCTGTAAAATATTCAGTATAAAAAGACACATGCCGTTAAACTGAAGTTTCAGTAAAGTTAATGTCAATATTTCAATTGATTTCAGTGGAACCAGAATTTGGCCCTAAAACTGAGGGTTGGTAAGGGTATATCCTTCAAAGGGGAAATAAGGATGAGGGGACAGAACAAACACTGTCCTTGAACAAGGATAGTGGCAATAAAATAAATGGATTTTTATGAGGAAGCGGGGGGAAGCAAATGAAAGGAAGTAGGGATTACAGTAATTGTATATTTACACACACAATCCATATTTATGTTGCAGGTGGATATTTTATATCACTACTAGAATATAAAAATATAAACATTATCATATGACACGAAGAATTTGGTGGCTTTAGAGGTATAAAGTTTGATTCATCACTGTGTTACTCCAGTTTCAAAGCAGTTCAACTCCATTGATGTAACCAGCATAAAATCATGCTGAGTAGTGTAATGCTAAATCAGAACCTTAAAGTTCCTATCCTGAAATTGGATAGTGATGGTCCATTAACCCTTATACCCATGCAGAGGTTCACTCAAGTCAAAGGTGCTGTGCATGGCTACAAGGTGAGAACTGAAGATCTCTTTGAAATAACACAGGTCAAGGGTGAAATCCTGGCCAGATTTAAGTTAAAGGAAGCTTTTCCATTTACTTCACTGGGTCAGAAATTTACTGTCTGATTCTTAATGCAAATAATGATACACATTCAAAAGAGAGAAGGCAGAGAGGTTACATAAAATAATTATCTTAAGAACTGCTGCAATAGGGAAAGTAACAAGAACTAGATTAAGCAGAGCAAAAGAGAATAATGTACAGATATAATTTACCAAATACAAAAGAGCATTCAAAATATCAAATGAACAACCCTTATCTTATGATTGAAATATAACTGCTGCAATTATGGACCAGGAAGACATCTATTCATTTTTGTAAGAAAAATAATTTTGAATCTTGACAAAGGTACTAAGTGACTAGGTCTGCTATATACTGAAAAAATGTATTTTGAAAAACTAAAACCCAGAGCTCATGCTAAACATTTATATTATTCTTTAAAAAGATGAGCTGAGATCTATTTTCTCTTTCTGTCTCTGCCTTAAATACTGAAAACATAAATATATAATTGATAAATTTTTATACTTGGCCTATAAAGGTTGTGTTTGAAACTTAACGGATTTTTATATTTTATCTAACCCTCTCTAAACATCTTTTTCTACAGTGCATAATCTCAAGTTGGACATTTAAGTGTCTCGTTACTTTGTATTTCCTGCCAATTTTATTCAGTAGCGTCTCCCCGACCCACTGAACTTCTCAGGAAATACATGATTCTTATACACAAAGTATTAATCAGTGCTTTTTATTGTTCTCAAAGTAATATGACTCTAAATCATTCTCTTTTAAATATGTAGAGCCGGACATGAAAAATGATACATTTAAATAACATTTGGGAAAGAGAAATGTATTTATATGCCAGACATAAATTAATTAATGTGTATATATCGCTCTGAACAACTGAAGCACTAAGCATTATAATATTATACATTTGTTTAGCTTGGTTTTAACTTGCTTAACTTTACCAATGAAAATGTTCTGAAATGTCAAGGAAATGTATTCATAGCATGAAAAACTATGAAATTCATCAGCTAGTAATCCTACTCCCATTTAAATCAATGGGAGTTTGGCCACTGACTTTCACTGGGAAAAACAAACCCTAAAGAAGATTGAATTAGAAACACTTTCATTACATTTATTACTCTGTGTTTCCAATTCTTTCTGTGGTATATTTTATCACTTGTTCCATATACAACTAATTACTCATTCATTTTTTATCTTCATACCCATATGCTATTTTACTTCTCTGACAATATTTGTTCATAATAGTCCTGAACTTCCAGTATTTGTAATTCTTCCAATCCATGACAGTTTTATTATACTTCCTGGTCTATTTCTCTGTGATGCAATATGTTCATTCCTTGTATTGCTTTTTAAAACAAAACAAATATCTCATCATTCTCTTGGGTCTGAATCTTGGAAACATCAGGCTACTCATATGGTCAGTTGAAAATCCTGGCCCTACTGAAGTTAATGGGAGCCTTTACTATTGCCTTTAATGGAGACAGGATTTCACCCATAGTCTCGTTAGAGAAAGGCATTGTCCATTTAAAAACAAAACAAAACAAAACACCATGCATTTAATTAGAGGTGAGGGCATCTTTCATTTGTATTGCAATTGTGAGCGTGACTTCCTTTATCCAAGATGGGAGGACTCCTCCACACTGATCACTGTCAAGACTGAATAGTAGCTAGCTGCCTCACTGGATTTATCTTTTCTCTCTGATAATGCTTGCCTTCAAAGCTTAGACAAAGAGATGTTAAGCTCTAAAGTTTTTAACTTGGTTAATTAATATTAATGGGACACGAAAGAACCAACCCTTTCCCACTCATTTTGGCACATACAGGGTGCTGGACATGACCAGCAGATACCCTAACATCTTGGAGTCTTTTTTTCCTTGTGGTAATCTCTCTTTTCTACATCTGTTACAAGCTAAGTCAATAGTTTGCTTTGGTTTATGAGGACGATACTCAGGTTATACATTTAAACATTTCTGTTATTTCCATATGAAACAAACAAAGCAAAAACCAAAACACAAATACAAGAACGAATGCATAAGATTTTTTTGCACAGATTTGAAAACTGTAGCAGACTCTTTGATATTACTATCCATCTGTATATAAACAACTCAAACTGCTGCAAACAACTCTTTTCCAAGAGGCAGGTCAAACTGGAAAATAACAGTGGAAGTATTTTCTTACTGCAGGCGTTTGCAGACTTTACTAATGTTTATTTTGGACTGACAGAAAAAAAAAACAGCCTGATATAAAACAACATGACTTTCATAGTCCTGCAGGCTATTCATATCATTTAATATAAATGATCAGACAACTTCCACAAAACAGTTTATTAATATACATTGAGATAATTATCTGTCAGCTATTTATGGAGAAGAACAGTAGTAACTGCTATCATATTTTACACGAGTGTGCAGAAAATTACCTGGATAGAGATTTCAGGATTGAAACATCAACATAGCTTGTAACATTTGCTGAAGTTACAGAGGTTCCTTTATAAATTCTACTATAAAGAGTTTGCTATATGTGTTGTGTTGTAGCTGTGGTGGTCCCAGTCTTAGAGACAAGGTAGGTGAGTGAGGTAATAGCATGAAGGTTTACAAAGGTGTCAACATGTCGAGATTTAAAAGATGATGATACATGTAATCTGAAGATTGTCTCACACACACAAAGTTGATCCAATCAACCACCTTGTTTCTCAGTTAGGGTGACCAGATGTCCTGATTTTATAAGGACACTCCCAATATTTGGGTATTTTTCTTATACAGGCATCTATTACCACCTCACCCATCCCAATTTTTCACACTTTCTATCTGGTCACCCTGTTCTCAGTATACTACAGTGAACCCAGCATGCCCATGTAATGCAGTTTTTACTCCATTAATTTTAAATCTATCCTACTATAAAATATAGGGGATACTGCATTTTATTCCCCACTGCCTCACACCTTGTGTTGTCATTTACACCTCGTGGAATTTGAGTATAAAGTAGGTATAAAATACTACTCTTATGATCTGGAAGTATTTCATATCCATTTTGTACAGTGTAAATAAATGAAAAAAGTGCAAGGCAATGGATAATAAGGTCCATAATGTTTAATGACATTAAAGCGATCACCCAAATCAAGAGAAAATTCAATGCCAAGCACTATCCCCCATTCCTAGTTGCTTTTTTGTGTTTTTTGGTGTGTTTATTATCCTTCTATAACTTCACTGATGATATTTTGAGTGATGTATAAATAAGATGGATTCTTGTTCACTTATAATATCTACATTTTTCAGGTAATTTTTTAAAAACTCAACCTCATTAATGTCTGTTTACATTTAATAAAATCAAATACTCTACACAGTAATATTTTAAAGTATTATCTATATCTACATATCTCTCTACAGATACAATCACAATAATTATTCTTCATTAGTCATTACAGGCATAAAGTACATTACACAGTCTGTTTGACCAAATTATGCATATTTAAATCCCCACATGTTGATACCTTATAAACCTTCATGTGAATAATCCAAGAATTAAAACCTTTTAACTAAGCATTTCTCTGACGTGTACTGACATCGTCCCTTCATCTTCCCTTAGAGTATACAATACATTTAACCGGGGGCATTGTAATGACTACCGATGAGGTTCTCGCATATTTCCTTGTAGTGTTTTAGAATCTATTATACATTTTGCTTTAAAATAATGTTACAAAAAACAAATCCAAATAAAATATTAAATTAAAACAGTTGTTTTATAGATCTCATTTAAACTCACAATATTAAGAAAATTATCATTATTCTGTTCTCATTGTGCCTACATAGTTCAATATGTTAAACATTGTATTAATATGTATGACCAAGAAGCCAGTACTTGACTTCACTAAGTATAGACGTATTAAATGTCATCTTTTGGTTTTTTACTGATGTCAAATAGAAACATTCAAAAACATAGGAAAAAAGTCACTAAAATATCCAAGTATTTTTTTAAAAAAACCTGGGTATTTCAGATACAACTGTATGGTTATTGTGGATAAATAATGTCTTTATAAGGATGACCATTATTTGCCCGTTCATGAGCAAATGTCTTAATATTTGCTAACATGCAACATGCATCTGTCATCAGAATGTTTAGAATACAAAGGAATACATACCATCATCTGCATCAGTAACATTAAAGTTGAGGATAGTAGATCCTGGAGGCAGATTTTCCATCAAGGATGTGCTGTATGAGGGCATGCTGAATAGTGGCGGATTATCATTTACATCTAGTATGTTGAAGTAAACTCTGATGGTAGTGAATTGACCACCACCATCTCTTGCATGGACAGTAAGAATGTAATATTGCTGTACTTCATAGTCCAATATGCGAGTCAGGTTAAAGACGCCAGTGACTGGATTCAAGAAGAACATACCATCTTCATCATCTTCACTCACAGTGTATGTGATCTCTCCATTTACACCAGAGTCATCATCAATAGCTAAAATGGCTGCTACCAAAGAACCTACACAAAACAATGGAAGAACTCAGTGAGAGAACAAGAACGAGGAATTTCCAAAAGAATAGATATAAAACTGGATACTCCTATAGAACTGGTACTCAGGCCATTCCTGTGGAATAACATTTCTCTTCTTTAAGAAATAAGAGCCTCAAAATTATATGTTTTTGTTAAAATTGGGAATTAAATATATGGGCCCCCAATTTACCACAGCACTTACACACCAAGGTCCATTCCTATTCAGTAAAGCTTTAAAGCATTTGCTTAACTTTAAGCATACAATTAGTCCCACTGAGGCACTGAAATATGCCTAAATTAGCTAGATATCCATTTTTTTTCTTGGAAATATCAAATACATTTAAAAGGGATGAAACCTGTTGGGTGCCACAGAAACTAAGAGTTCACTCTATAGTTACTCTAACATTAATAGAAAATGTCCTTTATATTTTTTAAACCAACCTTAAAAAAAGGAGAAAATTGTGTAGTAAATTATATAAGACTATTTACAAAACTTATAGAAAAAATATTTCTTTAAATTCTACGGGACTTTTCCATAAGGGTGTGCTCAAAAATAATTTCACAGACTTTCACTCCACAGGAACATGTCTGACTTTCTGTTGTATACAATAAAACTAAATATATGTTTTTTGAGGCTGCTGAGTGGTTATTCCAGTATGGTTTTTATTTTAAATTATTCTTTGGACATATAGAACCATGGACAGGCATCTCTATTTTGTATTTAAATTGAAAAAAGTAAATACCACTGAATAAATTAAGACAAAAATACTGTCTTTTAATAGTATTTAACTTGCAGTGTTCAAGGAAGGGAACCCTGGGTGTACGTAAATGTCAGCTATTAAATCTACATTTATTCTTTTTTTGAATGGAGCTGCTGGAAGTTTTATAATGTCTGTTCAGTGTTTAACAAACTTTTCATTTCTATTTTGTTAAGTTACCATGAGCAATAATATAATACTTGGTCTGGAAACTAAAACCCTCATTCTTCAGAGGGTCCATTCTTGCAGTCCTTATTCAAGTACAATTCCCACTTCCTTTTGAGTTTGTCCCATTGTTTTATTTTTACACTTCTTGCTATACTTTACTGAAGTTTAGAAATTGGGTGTCAGTGTTTAAGCGTTTAACACAAACTATAATTAAGGTCACTCCATTTCCAAAACAGAAAATCATTTTGTTGCTTTTTCATGAAACCAGATAAATTACATGCTTTACAACACATTTTGTTATATTTGAGCAATGCAATAATTGAGCAAGCTGCTCAATATCTGAATGAAAATTAGTGTTAACATTTCATCCGTTTAATCAAGCTGAACGTTCTGGTTTCTGTTACAGATATTTGCTTTCCTAATGTTTCAATATTGCTGATTGTAGCTAAAAGGCTGTTCTAATGCTGGATACAATTACCAAATGTATAGTAATCAAATCAGCTGGAACTGTAATTTGCAAATAAACAAGGAGCTGATCATTGCTGGCCTTTTTGCAATGTGCAGGGTTAAGAAAGGAGACAAAGAGCCTTCATGCACCCCACAAAAGGGCAAACCGCAATTACAATCTTTATACTAGATGGAAAACTGGGAATGCTCCACTTGTGCATCACCTAGGACATAAGACACACCAAGTGGGAAACACCTACCTGCCCCCTGCATACCAGCCTGTCAACTTGAGCAAGATCATTGGAAAATGAAATGAGACAAGCTGCATCATCTTAACAGTAGTACCCCTATGTGCACCTGTGATACGGAGGGATGAAGGCACAATTCTGTACTTAATACGTTAGACCGGTATATATCTAGCACATTTTGGCCTTAAATATATTGTCCTCAAATTATTATGACTTTTTATTAATTTTTGATACTTGAATTCTATACGTCTGAAGATTGCTTTCATGATTTAAGAGAATATTATCATCTCAACCTGCAGGGATTATATGTATACCTGTAACTAATTCCTATTAAAACATACTGAGCCTAAAAATACCCCATTCATTAACCTAGGCAGCCCCAGCAACTATCATTCTGTGCTTAGGACAAGAAGTCCCATGGTACTGCAATCACTGCTAGAGGCACTTTTTTTCTTAATTCACCGCACTAAGCATTGTAGTGGTCTCCAAACAGTGTGTGCTCTTGCCCACCATATGTATTGTATTAGCTACAGCATGCACAACAGCACGAGTGAAGGAAAGAATTCCAACCTTAACTCAGAATTTCCTCCTTTGGTCACACTGAGTCTGACCTTTAATATTTTAGGGATTTTCTTCCCCTTTTTTATTTACTTCTTTTTAATGGCAGTATGAAAAAGAAAAGATCTACAAAATCATCTCATTGATGCTCTGGTAATTCCACATGTCCTTTGCGCTTGATGCATCTACTGTTAATATACACATTGAGAGACTACATTACCTGATGTGTTGAAGTACAAAAATACTATGAATTCTCACAGTATATTTCCATTCCCATTGTATATGATACAATGAAAAAAAACATTGTGCATACCAAGTTTCATCCCAGAGGTAAATAAGATGGAGTTATGAAAAGAATTGTGCAAAATGTTCAAATCTCAATTTACTTGAAACTGAGGCAAGTTAGGGGTCATACTCTAGCTTATAAATATCAGGCCGAGTCTATGAAGGTCTCATATTTAGTCAGCCTACATTCTTCTGGTCCAGCTAGCTCACCAAATGTAGCACCATTACTCTCGCTTTCTGCTGGATCTGATGTCCACTACCTGGGACCTTCTGGGACCACTGGATGGATGCCACTCCCCAACACTTTTCCGTCTATTCTCATTCAGTAGTAAGTATGCAGAGGTGCCAATCAGGACTGGAGTGCTCCTTGTGCTGGGCACTGTACAAAAATGCACAAAGATATGAACCCTGCCCTACACCTAAAAACTGCATTCTTCCTTTTCTGGGAGGGCTACCAGTTGCTCAATAGCTAACTCTGACAGCAGGAATGTCCCTTCTCCTGCTGCCTATGAGGAAAGTTAGGTCCATTCCTGACCACCCCTAAAGGCAGTTAATTAAAGGGATAGGGATTTAGCCTTCTCCCCACCATTAAAAAGATGGAGGAACCACAAAAATGAGGAGGGTGCCACTTGCCCCAAGCAAAGCAAGGTTGTCCTACCTTGCCTGAAGAAAAGAAAGGTTAAGTAAAGGGTGCATCCCACCTGGACGCCTGTGCCTATGGTATGAATGAGTGAGATATGGGTGGATGGACAGAGTAGGGAGGTAGTTTCTTGGAAGCACATGTTCTATAAAATTTGAACCTGCAAGGGATTATTTAATTATAGTTTCGCATCCCTGAAAAATGACATAACAGAAATATTTGCAAATGTTTACTACAATGGCACCATTATCAGAAAAACAGAAACAAATTTTAGCATTTATCCTCTGCATTCTGTTTCTATGTGAATGTCTATGCTCTAAACAATATGGATAAATAGTGGTGGCATAAATGGAAAAAACTGAATTACAATCTGCTACATGTTAGCAATTAATGTGTCAATAGTGACAATACTAGTGGTCACTGCTATATAGGTCAACTGAAAATAAAGGGTGCGGACCATCAATTTTAGAAAATAACAAGGTTTATTCTGTATTTACCTGGAGTAGTATCCTCTGGTACATCAAACGAATACACAGGTTTAGAGAATTTTGGTATGTGATCATTAACATCACTAATAGTAATATTTATTCTCATGTCTGAGGACTGTAGACCGTCATCAGCACGAACCAGCAGGGAATACTTGGAGCGACGTTCCCTATCCAAACGTTTGGTGGCTATCAGATCTCCTGACTCTGGGTCAATGTGGAAGCTGTCGTCAGCACCACTGATGATAGTGTAAGTGACAAGAGCATTAGCTCCCTAAATAAAAACAAAAATAGTCGGACCAAGTTATTTGTCAGGCAACCCTTTAAGACCAAGTCATTCCAACAACTTCTGTCTGCAAACATTGTTCAGAACAATTTCCTTAGCAAAATAGCACCCCCTACACACACACTTCTAATATTTATTTGAACTGGACAGACAGGGATCAGATTATTAGATATTTTTAACTCCTGTTAAAAAAAAAAGGCTCAAATCTAGTCAGTAAAATAAAGTGCAGGAAAACACTAGTTTTCTAAAGGCTTTGAAATCTGCTTTAAGATGAAATCAATTTCACCATACTCTATTTACTATATCATTTTATCTCTTAACAGTGATTAATGTTTCTTTTTATTGTTTTATGTTTGTGAGGCTGAATTAAGTGATCAATCTAAAAGAGGTCTCAATTCAGCTCATTCTACTCCTTGCCGTGGTGGAAAGGGAGTAATGGAGAAGTAGCAGCCAACTGGCAAGAATCTTTCTCTAAAATGTAATGATAAACTTTAAAATGACAGGTCACTTAGGTTACATCTACTCTATGAGCTAAGGTTGTGATTCCCCTGCTTGTGTACTTACGCTAGCACTCACACCGAGTGTAGCCACAGTAGCATGGGGAGTGGCAGCGGAGGTTTGCTGACCTGTGCTGACTACAAATTTACCTGAAACCAGTGGGCATGTACTTGGTATTGTAACTACCAAAGCTACCATAGTTTCATTGCTATTTATACTCACGTTAGCTTGCTGAGTGCTAATGCGAGTACGTGTTCACAAGAAGGGAATCACAACCCTAGCATGTAGAGTAGATGTAGCCCTAAATGCCATGTTCATACCTGGTGCCGTGAGAGAGATAAAGATAGTTATGCAAACAGTTGGGCAGAATGCCTCTTACCAAACATTTTATATAGAGTGTTTGTTCAAAACCCAGGAACCAGCTAATTGATAAGATAAATTAAAACATATACAGCTGCCCAGACTCAAACAGCTGTGTATAGCGCTTCAGTCCACATACTCTCTGTGTATTCAGGTGTACCTGGTGTACGTAATGCATTTTCCTGTAATTGTATAGTATAACAAAAACATTGATGAAATCTTTGCATTTCTTATGTGACCACAATCTTTATTATTTGTTCCATTTTCTCATAATGGAGTCCAACTATGAAACTGACTGAATTTGATACGGTCTGGCAAAATCTGTAACTTTTCATAAATTAGGTGAAAGGCAAAGAAAATCAAAATACTTAAAACGCATTAAAACAAACCATCTAATATACAGAAATCTCCTGCCTACACATTCACTAAATACATTAGCAAAATTCTAAGAGCTGTAATTGTTAAAGCCATGGCTACTACCGGTGGCCATGAAATGACATAACAGTTATGGTGATCTGAATGAATGCCTTACTATAATGGGTAGATGATTGAAAACTACTGGCCAAAAGCTATTACATAAAACTATGACATACAGAGGATTTTCTTACACATTTAGAACATGATTTTTGGAGGGACCTTAATTTGGCTTCGTTGTTTATGTCCACAATTTTATTCCTTCCTGCAAATAATTGTGCATGCAACCAGCAGGTAGATGTCTACAGGCACAAGCAAAATATTGAGCTGCAGTTATCTGCCAACATAAACTACAGATGCAAAAAGTAGGCCAGGTTTTAAAAGTCAGACCCTCAATATCCAAAAATGTATTGTGGCAAGAATATTACTTTTAAAAAAGATCATACAATTCACTTCAGAGTGGAAAGATACACACAAGTAAAGATGTGTATGCAGTTTTAAAATGCACATTGTTACAAACATCAGAAATGCATCTTGCACTCTTCAGAAACATTTTAAATAACTGGTGTTAGACTATGAAAATTAAGTATCATCATTCCTCCTCATTAGGCAACTGAGTGCCTCTGGAAGTCAAAGGAAAGACTCTCACTGAAATGAGGGTTTTGGAACCAGATCTAGTAGCATGTTAGTATGCTTAAAAAAAAAAAATTAAAAAATGGATATTGATACTTAATATCATCTGATGTTTTCTAAAAAAACCCACGTGTTCTAATCATCCTGTTATAAACAATGTTAAAATTAGGCTCCACACTTACAAACAGACATGTCACTATTATGAAGTCATGATTCTTGTATTCACATTTTATTTACCAGCCACAACTTACATTGTTGGTAACTGACAGAAAGAAAGAAGACATATACACATCTTTACTCATATTAGAGGTGTTCCAGTATTTTGGTTATAGAAGGAACTAGATAAATTACCATTAAAATAGTCATAGAAGCCAGCACTAAGCTAACACTAAAAGAGTTATAGGATTATCTTTACTACTGTTGAGTTAACTCATTATTTATTTAAATGAAAGATGTTTGTTTTCTAATTATTTGACTTTATCTTAATATAACTTGCTAGAAAACACCTGTTGATATTGTAATCTTTTGTACAGTCAATAGAAAGTCAATTAAAATGAATAAAACATTTCAATTAACATTTAAATGACTTTCTGCCCAAAATAAATGAATAAATCAATGAAATTCCACATACACACAGACTTCCAACAGCATTGTAATATCATTACTAGGTCAATATTCAGCTGGAATGCTTCCATTATATTCTTAATGGCTGGTCAGTTGTAATGTCTTGATAGCTTCGAATTCATATAGTTGACCATCAGATGCTAGGGAAAGTACTTATGCACAATAGAGTTTTTTAAAGTTCTTTCCTTTCCCTTTTATTTTTGTAAAATTAAACCCATGGTAACAAGTAATAGTGACAATAGCTAGATTTAGCCATAGTGTAGGTAAATACTGTGAAAGCTTCCCCAGCTTAAAAATACAGCCAACTTTGCCTGACACGGTGGTTAGACTGTAAACTTTGGATCTGGCTTTGGATTTTGGACATCTCCATAGTTCAAAGCTGTTTGGATCTGAAATTGTGATTTCAAACACTTTCCCACCACAGAGCCTTGACCATGGGCTAAAGTGAGCACTTTTAGGACTGACATGATAGTCCAGTCTCTGTGTCAAGTCAGCATGTAACATCTTTGCTGAGAATGACAAAAAAGGATGCTAATTAGTACCAAACTATGCGTTGTGATTTTTTTCATTTGTACAACTGCTCATTAAAAGGTGGATTGAGAGCATCCACTAATTTCACACACACCAGTGAACAGCACTCAGGTGACGACGACTTGGGAGTAACTCACAACTGTGATACTTTCTGAATATACTGTGGAGGAGGAGAAGGGCAAGACTGTAGTAGAAAAAAAAATGATCTTGCACTTCTTTCTCAGGTGAAATTTTTATTACAGTAATTCAGAATCAAGTCAAAATATGTTCACAAAATAGTATTATT
Organism: Dermatemys mawii; assembly: GCA_007922305.1. NCBI lineage: Eukaryota > Metazoa > Chordata > Testudines > Dermatemydidae > Dermatemys > Dermatemys mawii. The sequence goes on from ML677326.1 coordinate 78,655,393, forward strand.
TAATATTTTGTTCAAATAAGAAACATTCTCTTACCTCATCAGCATCCATGGCTGTCAGCTGCATTATTTTAGATCCATCTCCTATATTCTCTTCTACAGTTAGATCAAGCATGTCTGTTGGGAATACTGGTGGGTTGTCATTGATATCTTGAAGTGTTATTTCCACCTATGATGCAAGAAAAAAAAAAAGAGTTTCATGAGTGCTGTATCTTTTAGACATTAATTAAACATCAATGTTGCACATCATCTAACTTTGGAAAAAATATGGTAAATTATGCCTAATCAGAAGAATAAGAACATTCCCAAATAACAACACTAACAACAGAAAAAGCCCCTAAGGCTATTAAAATTCCATGTTATTATGAAATCCTCATAGAAAAGCCTCTAACATAAATAGAGTTCATTTGACTTGTTGATAGCAATTGATTTCAAATGGTCTTAGTCTAGTTTATATTGGACTAGGTCCACTGATCAACTGTCATCGTAATCCTCAGTGTTGGCCCCTGGAGAATAGCTGCCAAGACCTGGGGAAGAAGATCGTTCAACCATTAAATGCTGCCTGACATAAAGATGAGGTGGAGTAAAATTCCCCCTGAAATGTTTACATATTGGCAACTCTCAGGTCTGCAGAAGGAAAAATTCCATTGCATTTTACATCCAAAAACATTCTGTTCTGCCCATCTCCCCTGCCCCAGCCCCCAAGATTCTCTTATAATTGCAAACACAAATTACTCACTCCCTGCCTATTCACATCTAAACAATATTCTTTTAATAAGTTGTGTTTATATACTTCACAAATATTAAGGGTAGTGTCTGAAAGACTGGCAAAGGTTATTTACTCATTGTTCTATGTAAGTAAGATTGTTTAGTTCTGATAGGATTGCTGATGCTGAAATTCAAAGCTTTAGGGCTTGCTTTTTCACTGTTCAATGGGTACTGCTTGCTAAGGTTCTGATAAAGACAGAGAGGACAACAGCTGTTTTATATCTATAGTGAAAGTAAATGCTTCCCACAGGGCTCAGTACATTAAGTGGTCACCAGAATCTGAAGACCACCAAGGAGAAAGCTGAGTAGCTGAGACATGACTCTCTTTATTGTCTTTTTTTTACAAACAGGGAAAGGTAGAGAGGTAAGCCAGACAGAAAGGGAAACAAAGAAATGGTAACTTAAAAGAAAAAGCAGATATGCAGATTGACAGATAGAATAATTATTGTACTTTAGTACCACCCTTCCCATTGCCCAAAAGGGATTTCCCCACACTTGATTGAGAACATATGGCTTAACCTGGTCTGGGTATAATCAGTGCAGACATTTGAGCTCCACTGCCTGTAGTTTCTACAAGCTCAAGTTAACTACTAGATTTTCTTCTTATACTCTGCTTTCACCTACCACAAAGGCAACCAATGGCAGAATCAGTTTTATTTGATCAGAGAATGAGCACCTCAATGGTAGAAGTCTGATTCTGTGAGGAATAAATAGTTTGTGCCAATATACCCAGGCGTGCCAGAACTGGGTGCTAGGAGGCTTACCAGCTGTAAGTGAAAGTAACAGGAGGAAAGGCAGTTGGGAGTGGGGCCTTAAAGGAAGGGAAAATGGAGGACAGGGACTCAGGGGAAGGGATTATGTGGGGGCAGGGCCTCCAGGGAAGGGCCATGGTTCAGTCACTGGTGGCCTCCACACTTTTAGGGAGCTTTCGCTCTTCCTTAATCTACCTCAGGCTCTGTCTCTGTCTGTGGCCTTAAGGTCACTTAATCTGAACAAGTCTTCCCAACTTGGTTCATCTGTATTTACCTGATCTTGTTTCTTATTGTGTCTCTCCCCATTCTTCCCTCTACATTAGTTTTAACTGCCTAATTGTCCATTCCTCTCATAAATACCTTCATACTGTCATACAGATCACTGGCAAATTTCAGTTTTCAAAACAGTAACCATAGTTTTTTGAAAAAAAAAATCAGAAAACTGTCTAAGGACCTCATTCTACAGGATGCTGAGAGCAATCAGTTCCCATTAGGTTCAATGAAGTGAGGATACTCAGTTCCTTGCTGGACTGGGCCCTGTATAAGCAGACCACTTTCGTTTATAAACACTTGTGTATGTATGCTTTAGAATTTTAAAACTTTTGTTTGCTAATTTGTTTATAATAATTCTTAGAATGTCTGAAGTTTAAAAAATATTTTATTCACCAGTATTTGCTTTCAGATCTGTGCACACAGCGGTTTGTTATTGTAGGGTTGTTCATGAGTGTTGGGCTGCTGGCATTTTTGTATGTATTTATAGAAGAAAACTAAGTCATTTTTATTACTAATAATAAACATTGCATGGACATTGTAGAGAAGTACTTGTTAAACGTATAGGTCTGATGTTGGACCTGTAAGCTTTGAGTGCCTTTTATAGAAGGTCATAATTAATTCATTTAGATTATATTTAATTTATTTGTATATTTATTACCAGTGGTGTATAGATATCTCCCAGGATGAGACCTCATATGCCAAACCTCTAACAGGAAGCTTGTGTTGCCAGATTCAAACCTCTGAAAATAAGAGTTTGTAATAAATCTTTAATATGCTGACCCAACATTAGCTGTAGTATCACAAACAATTACTCTAATTATACAGCCAGAGAGATTAATTTTTAAATAATTATATTGTCTGAGAGGTTCTTTTCCGAAGAGACTAAGGCAGTATTTTGACAGTTACTCACAGAATGAGAAGCGAGTTAGTAGGAAATAAAAGAGGAAGGATTGTTATATGTTATACCTGCCAGTCAAGTCTTGGCCCTTGACCTGGCACAGGTGAAGCATGCTGTTGTTCTACTGAAATTTCACCAGCTATGGCTTGAAGGTATGGCAGCTGTGCAGCTTTGCAATTTATTTATTAATGCTATATATATCATGCACAGCTAACATTTCAGCTTCAGGTGACATTTCACCACCAGAACACATTTTCACAATGAGTGATTACCCTTTGTAAAAGATATATCAAAAATGTTTGTCAACTTTTGGCTTTCTTCTGGCTAATGACTTTGCATTGCAGAGGTCCGTGATCCCAATATAGCTATAATCTACACAACATGCAATAGTAAGTGGGAGGGCACCCAAATAGGTAGAATTGTGGAGTACAAAGTTAATTAATACAAGGATAGATTGGCTCAGTGGCATTCAGGATTATTAAAAAAGAAGGGACATAAGATCAATAAGACATTCTGGATCTTATCCTGAAAATTCAGTGCAACAAATAAACAGAACAGCCATATTTCACACTGACACTCCTTTTAAAATGCAGGAACTGAGCTAGCTCACAGTGAAACAAAAATGGTCAATCATAATCAGAATGCAATATTTTTAAGTGTGTTTGTAATAGCAATTTTCTGGTGTTTTTATCTGTGGTGTACCGGGACTGACATATTGGGTCTAACTTTATGATTTATTTGTGGGTATTTCTAATTAGCCAGTCCTGTAGACCATTGTAGTAGAAATTAAAGGTAACTATCAAGCACCTTAATAGTTAAAATGAAAGGTAACTATCAGTTTGCTACAGCACTGCAAACTGAAAGAACATTGGCATATGCCCATTAAAACTGATGTCACTAAAGCAAGGTAGCTCAAGAGAAGGTCAGAGACTATTATTTCCTCACACACACTCTCCACAACACCAACAGTTAGTTGCTTTGTTCTATACCTCAGGGCCCATTTAATAAAAAAATACATTCAAACAGTATTTCTGCCTGTGTTGCTCCTTAAGGGCTAGTACTTAGTCTTCTATTTGGAGCTACAGGGAAATATAGTGAGGGAGCGTGGCCTCCCTAAGAGACAGATGTTGGGTTAACTGCAAGCTCCTCCTGGTTGGCAGAACCGGGACAAGAACTGGAAGTAAAAAGGCCAGCCCTTCAGCTCAATTGGAGAGAAGCAGTACGTCCCTCATCCACTGTTGGAGTTCGAACCCGACAGCAACTGAGATGTGGAGGGACCACCAGAGCAGCCAGTCATTGGAGACATCAAGGAGTTGCTAGGGCTGCCATTAGCTGTTTACCCCAGTGAGACAGATGATGACCCAGGGATCCAGATACCCTTCATCAAAGGATGTGTAGGAAGTAGCCGAGGGGAGCTGTGTTGTGGCTGGATTTCCCTGCTGACCAGTGGCAGATCACTCTGCCCCTGATAGGGCCCTGGGATGAAGTGGAGTCAGGTGGGCCTGTGTTCTCCTAACCCTGCCACCTCACCCCTGTGTCTGCCATAGCCAGGGCCCCCAATTGTTTGAGGGCCTGGGCTTAGAGATCATTATTGCTCTGTCCTCAGTACAGGCCTGAGCTTCCTGACTTTGCTGCCCCTCCTTATCTGAAGGCTGGAGTAATAGACTTGTTACTGAACTGTCCTGACTATGGGCCACAGTCTCCTGACTTTGCGGCCCTGCCCTGCCTGAGGGCCTGGGTTAATAGACTCATTATTGTTCTGCCATTGTTCTAGCTGGAGCCACTGAACTTCTCGCAGCCTCGCCCTGCCGGAGGGCCAGGGATTACGGACACTGCTGCTTTACCCTGACTGTAGGTACGGTGACCAGAGAGCAAATGCAATGAAAAATTGGGACAGAGGATGGGGGGTAATAAGTGCCTATATAAGAAAAAGACCCCAAAATTGGGACATCTGGTCACCCTAACTGTAGGCTAAAGACACCAAACTGTTTAATACCCTGTCCGCTCAGAGGACTGGGGTTCCTAGATTCAGTACTGGGTTACACTGCGAAGTGGTACAGACCCCGATGCATATTCCCGCTAAACAGAGGATTTGTAGTGAGGGGGTTGGCCTTCCTAGCAGATGGATGAAGGGACAGCTGCGACCACTTTACAGGAAAGTAACAACTATTTAGGAGATAGAAAATGAGTGTAATAGATTAAATACTTTCACTAGCTGAGGCATGAAGCTCATTGGGCAGTTGTGCACACCAACTTTTTATAGTGCCCTAATTTGAAGAGGTGGGGCTAGTTCAGTGAATTACTTAAATATTTATTATTTATACATTTATTGAGGAGATGGAGGACAGGGAGGAAATCCCATTCCAGATCAAATACATATCCTTCCTGAATAAACTACTTTTCCCTTTCCTAGATATTCACCACCTTACATTTGCTGAACATGATCTTCCAGGTTTCACGATCTACCTCACAGATTCCCCAAATATTTGATTTGTATCATGGTTACTGTTTCACAAGCTGCCTATTAATAACAAAATAAAATCTCAATTCTGGGATCTTTGGGTGAAATCCTAGTCCCGCTGAAGTCTATATAAAACTCGCATTGGTTTCAGTGTGGCTAGGATGTCAACCCTTGTGCACCTTAGCATCCCATTTATTTCAACAAGAGGTTTACTGTACAAGAATTGCAATACAGAGTCATAATACCAGAATCCAAACTTGTTATTGTCAGTTGACTAAGAACTTGAATAGATCTACTACGGGGGAAGAGGGAGAGGGGGGAATTAAAAAAAACACTCTACTTTTCCATAACACTTTCCTCAACAGAGGTGCACAGCCATTTCTTCCAAAACATTGAAAATTCAAGTATGCCTTTAAGATTCTGGAGAATGAGGTTGCTTTCTTCTTATGCAACATATCTGCTCTTAAGACAATACAATAATATCATAGTTCGGACCTCATGAAAATATTTTCACTTGTTTAGTCTATTGAACTCAATGGTACTATTCACATAAGTAAAGGCTGCATGATTAAGAAAACATATTTATTAAAAAAGAAACCAATAATGATAACAAGTCCATTAGCAAAACTATTGAATTCATTTACCAGGATAAACAGCACCCTCTACACATGTAATTAACAACTTCTGCAGACTCAAGACTTGGTAACACTCCTACACTAATACTAGAAACCTGCTCCTATGGTAGCATGTTAATCTATCCTCGAAATCTCTGTGCCAATCTGATTGCCATGACAGCCTATGGCCTTAGATATTTTCAAAGCAGGGGAAATATTAATCCTAACTAGTTCAAGTTAATTAATATTCACTGTTCAAATAAATCTCATATCTTTTTTCTATAAACAAATCCACATTATATTATGCCTTGGGGGAATGGGTAACATGAAGTTTGCTAGCATGAGGTAAGACAGCATTCACTTCAAATTTACTTTACTTATTTTGTTTCGTTGTTGTTATAGGTTTTGTTTTTTTTTTAATACAAATAGAGTAAGAGTTCATTTCTCCAGTCAAAGAACTTCAGGTCTAATTACACATAAATAATCAAACCAAGAGCTTACTTCACAAAGCAATCAATCAGACACCATTTATAAAAGTAATCAGTTAGCGGCTGAATCCGCACTCATTGAAGTCAGTAGCAAAACTCCCATTTAATTCAGTGGTTCGGAATGAGGCCTTTTCTCAGAACAAAGCATTAAATTCTGCCTTTCTGGTTAAACTGTGTTGTGTCTCAGGAAGGCATATTTCTTCCCAAGCTCCCAGTTGCAAGTGTGAAGGCTACAGCAAGTTTTAACTTCCTCTGTAATGAAGCTTCCTAAGCAGCAATACTGTCTCACTTGCTGTATGACTGCTTCATTCACTGAAATGTTGCACGTCTTCCCAGAATCCTGGCATACTGCCATATTTTTGTTTTGTTTTGTGCACAATCAACTGTGCCATATTCCTCTACAATCACAACTTTTCTATTCATAGTATAGCAATTTTATCCTATAAGGGTTAGGGTTGCCAGGCGTCCGGTTTTCGATCGGACCGTCCAGTTGAAAAGGGACCTTGGCGGCTTTGGTCAGCACTGCTGAATGGGCTGTTCAAAGTCCAATTGGTTGCCCAGAGCAGGGCAGGCAGGGTGTCTGCCAGGCACCACATGGCTCCTAGGAAGCTGCCAGCATCTTCCTCTGGCTTCTAGGTGTAAGGGTGGCCATAGGGACTCCATGCGCTGTCCCCCCCCCCGCCCGCCCCACATGCCAGTTCTGCAGTTCACACTGTCCGGGAACTGCAGCCAATGGGAGCTGCAGGGGTGCCACCTGCAGGTGGGGGCAGCAAGCGGAGCCACCTGGCCGTGCCTCTGCCTAGGAGCCTCAGGAACATGTCACCGCTTCAGGGAACCACCTGAGGTGAATGTTGTTCAGAGCTCGTACTCCACACACCCTCCAGCACCCCCAAACCTCTCATCTCCCAGATCTCACCCCCCTTTGTACTCCAACCCCTTGCCCCAACATGGTGAAAACGGTGAGTGAATGAGGGTGGGGGAGACCGAGCAATGGAGGTGGAGTGAATGGAGATGGGGCCTCAGAGAAAGAGTGGGATGGGTGTGGTGTCTGTGAAAGGGCAGAGAAGGGTGCTCAGTTTTCTGCAAATAGAAAGCTGGCAACCCTAATGAGGGTACACAGACAGAGCAGTCTTCTTGGGCCTCCTGCACACTCATGCAGACACAGAGAGAATATGAACTGGGTGAGTGACCCTCCCATGCTCACATGGTTCTCAGCATTGAATCAGAGTTTAGAGCATTTTATTTTGTATTTCTGGCACTGATCCTGCCAGGCTTTCACAAGAGGAACTCCAACTTTCTTCAAAGGCACTCCCACATAAAGTGGTCTTGCAGCATCAGGCCCTGAATAGCTTTATTCTTCATGGATTTTTTCTTAAAAGTTATTTGTAAGGGGCAGGGAAAGTGTCAACTAAAGTGGACTATCAAATAATATTAACTGAAAAAGATGAGTGTCCCATTTGTATACATTATATACACTCAATTAACCTGTTCTTATATCTCTGTGATATAATCCACTGAATTATTAAATGGCTGCTGGAAAGACACATTTTAAATTTTTAGTCCAAAAGAACTCCCACCTCCAGCAACAAACAAAACCCTAGACAATTACTGCTGAATGGGCTAGACAAATTCCATGCTCAACATAAAATGAGTCATTTCAGTTCTGGAATAAAATTATTTTAGTGACCTAACCTACAGAGTTTATGAGCTACAAAGGTAAGTAAAGTAAAGCAGAGATGCTTTCGTCCAATTGCATTTGGAGGAAATGTGCCAAATACTATCCTTATATAGACCGGATTTGGATGGAATATGGTCCCATGTGTTTAAGTCTCCATAGGCCCATTATTTATTAAGCTTTATTTATAGGTGAGGGAGGAAATTTAAAAGGTACAAAGTGAGAAACAATACATTTTTTCCCACCAAACTTTCCAATTGTCCAGTAAAACTAGGAAACAAAAATGCTGAGCTAGCTTTTGTAGCAGCAGCTAGAGTTTGCTTGGCAGCAGAAAAAAAGATGCAATAACCCTTCCTCCAACCACCATGTCCATTTGTGTTCTTGATCAGAATCCTATGGAGATAATATGAGTTAAGAAGAAAGGAATCCCCATATGTCTTATGTGTCCAATATTTCTTCTTTTATTAAAGATCAAACAAAGTGGAAAGCTAATTTGTGGAAAGGCACCTGATTTTCTTCACTTTTAATTCATATATTGTTGCGTCATGCTTTCTTTTTTTCCATTTGTTGCAGTCATATTCTCTGGAAGTCTCATGAGATACCATCTAATCTAAAGATAATATATCACACACTGCTGTAATTGTTAGCAGAGGGCTCTTGTTTATTCCTAGAGTTTTGTAACGTATGACAGAAAACTCAAGCCTTTTCTCCTTTCTATATAGGAGATAGTTTTCAGTATGACAAGAAGTAAGGATATTTCTAATCTTCAAATCGCCATAGAAATGTTAAATCAGAAAACAGAAGGCTAAATTTTGTTCCATTACACTGATCTCACTGAGAGCAGAATTTGGCCAGAAATATTTATTTCTTTCCTATCTCCATCTCTTTGGCATTTTTGAACTTGCAACAAACTACGGCTGCCCAATACTGCAAATATTTATGCACGTGTATAGATTTATTCACAAGTAATCTGAGGGACTACTCACGAGTGAAGTTATGCACACGCTAAGTGTCTGCAGAATTAGGGCTTATGTGTTTCCACTAAATTGTGATGTTACAAATATAACATTGATATAGCATCTCGATGCTAGAGAGAAGTAGTAGGTGCATTTTGATAGCTCTACCTAGGTATTAAGCGGGGGTTAGATGCAGAGGGAACAAAGGTCTGCAACAGAGGATCAGTAGGGAAAATCCTAGAAACAGCCAAGTTTGGAGAGAAAAAATATAGCCTTATGTTTATTATTTTAATGATCAGTGATGCCAGGGCCTGGGAAGATGGTAAACTTGACCTGTAGGGCATTTATGTTTACAATTTTCAGAACAGGGTGGGAAGTCCACCTGCTTATCATAATATGCCTGGGAACAAGGTAACAATTGATATTTTAATAAGGACAGATGTGAGTTTATTAACACATCTGAGGCACTTGAACAGGGATCAGCCACTTTTAAATTGAGTACTGTATTACTGGCCTATAATATAGTAATTCTAACTCTTTTCTGGACCAAATAATATTTCATCATTCAATTATTTAATTAGAGTGGAACAACTTCAGTAGGAGAAATTGAGGTTGATCCCCATCAGAATATCCTCTAGCCCCTCCAACAGACAACTCAGTTGTAGATCCAGCCCTAAATGCCTAAATCTCACTGAAAGTCAATGGGACTTAGACTCCTAACTTGCCAAATACCTGTGCAAATTTTATCCTCTATGAGTGCATTCTGGTCTTGCAGTATGTTAGCAGTTATAGCTCACTTACTGTTACAAATAATCACAAAAGGAAAGATAAGCAGCTGGACAAGTGTCCAGTTTATGACATGTTTTTCCTCCTATTGAGAAGGCACACACCACCTTGATCCTCATTCCTTAAAGCTTTAGAAATTATATGATTTGATGTTCTATTACAGAGTGCATTTCCCCCAGGAAATAACTGGCACAATATCACACTTCATGTGATTGAGAAGTTTAAAAAATAACATCTTGTGTAGTAGATTCTATCCTTGGGCCCTAATTTTAGTGTTTTGGATGAGTTTTTTTCCCTTAACACCACAGAACTGTTTCTCTCTTTATGCTTTTATACAGTAAAATACCATTTTAGTAAGGCAATTTGACATTCTACAGTTGCATCATTTGTAGGAAGAAACAGTATTCTCTAAAAAACAACCGCAGATCACATTGCTTTCCAAACCCACAGGTTTAACTGGACTAGTCACAAAAAGTTATAAAAATTAGAATTAAGATCACCTTCATTGCCATTTGATCGTTAAAAAGAAAAGTAGTCACTTTTAATTGATTTTTAAATAATCTGTTTCTAACCAATAATAATCTTAATACTGTGAAGAGAAGGTGCCATAATTTGTTTCTTTTCTTTCTTTCTCTTTCTTTTTTTTTTAGGTAGCCACTGGGAATTACTCTGCCTGGAGTCTGGATTAAATGTTTCACTGCATCCAGAACACTTCATCATGTAGCATAGCCAAAATCTATCATGGTTTGTAAGTGACTCATACTTCAGCTATGAGAAGGCCATAATAAAGAACATTTTACATAAAAATGCCAAAAAGTTGGTAATTTAATCTTGATTCCAAGTAGGTATTCAAGGTCTTTGAATCCAGCATACGCTTGCTTATGCAGACAATAAGGCGTTGTCTGGAAATGTGTTACCTACTGTGGACACACCAAACTTTTTGCAAAGTGAAGAGACTGTCCAGATGACACAAGTGTATAAAAAAATAAATGTTCAGATGAGAGGTTTTCAAGTATTATTTCTGGTAAAAGCTTGCAATATGATTTATCTGCTCATATTGTTAAGAGTCCATCAGTTCTTAAACTAAGTATTTATTGAAATCAATGACATTTGGAAGCCAAGATATTAGTCAGTGACTATGTGTCTGATCACATTAATCCTTGTAGAAGTGAATAGAAACAGATGAACAAACATTACAGTATATACAGACATTAACTTCAGATGCTATTATTTGTACCGCTTAATCCTAGAATGCAAGCCATACATAATCTTAGAAGCAGACAAAAATGTTTTCTGATACATTGGTTAATGAAATGAACATTAGATCCAGGGATTCATCCAAACTGTTCAGTTCCAATGTATACTTCCGGTCTAAAATTCCAAACAATGATGCACTCTGCGCTGCCCAAGCGTCTTCCCTGATTTAAACAAATTCATTTATGTGTTTAGATACTCCGTCAATTCAGTTCATGCAAAGATTTATTGTGATGTTGTGTTAAGTACCCTGAGGCGGGGGGTGGGGAGAGGAAGGAGGTGACAAACATATCTAAGCCCCATTTTAGCTTCATTTTGGAAAGGGTAAGTAAAAGCAAACAGTTAAGGCTATTTCAACTACAAATTATCTATTACTCATGCATGTTACATGTATGCAGTCATGGCAGATTTTATTTCTCAAACAAAGGCGATTACTTCTATTAATCTTAAACCACAAAATGTCTCCTAGCATTCAGCTGCATATGTTCCTGGGACTTGAGCGTGTTCCTTACCAGCAAAGAAATATGTATGAACAACAGGCAAAGTTGGAAACCAGCCAAGCCCTGCAAGAACAGCCAGTAGTGAGGACAAGATGAGGTTAGCTCCATTCTTGATACTGAAATGCTTTTGAAAGCTCCCTGAGTGTGTGGCGACATAATAAAGGGTTGGGCTTTGTAAGCTTACTCAGTTGTTTGAAAAGTTAGAACTGAATAAGTATTTTTGAGAGGTAAAAAAAAAAAAATCATGATGCCAGCTTTTCCTGAAATCCATACTCTTTGAGTAATTATTTAAGTGCTACATAATTTACTGCTCATTTTAGGAAGGCGCAATCTCAGATATAACAGAGGAATTAAAGACTGAGTTAAAGAATGTAATAGACAAACACAGAAACTTAAGAAAGCTATGGCATATGGATTTCAAGACACACCATACCAAGCACAATGAGGAACAGAAATAATTCCATTTACCAGCAAATGAAAGATAAAGATCAAAGTAAAATGAATAGTACAAGGAATAAAAAAGCTAAACTGTCACAAATGGGTTTATTTTCCTCTCTTGCAGAAGCAGAAACATAATGAAATGCAGAATATTTCATCAGTATTGTTAAAAGAAAAAAATATGCAGCTTAGTTTTATTCCTAAAGAAAAAAACACACCTTTTTCCCCAAAATAGTTAAGGTTGAAAGTGTGTTTCACCAGAGTCCAGCTAGCACCCCTAAATATTACTCTTGCTTTAAACTAGTTCTTCATCTTAAAACAAAAGTTGAGTAGTCTAGAAATGATCAGTAAAGGGATGAAGCCAAATCCTAATTTTATAACCTTTATCAGTCACTCACCCCACATGACCTCCACCTTCTATACAACCTCAATTTGGACACCCACAATTTGCAAAAATATACGCGAAGTGTTAAATGGCTAAAGACTCTGTTGGAACCTACTTTATGTACCCATGTAGGAAATGAAGGGAGTTTAAGGGACTTCTTTAATCCCATTCTGCACACAGGAAAGAACGTTTACGATGGAAAAGCTATGCCTCTTCTGCACTGGTGGAGAGGGGCTGGCGGACAGAAGAATGGAATGGACAGATCCTTTGTTCTTTCCCATTCCCCAGTGTGTCAGCCAGCACAACTAAATGAGTGTGGAGGAGAGAGTAAGCAGTTCTAGGTTTTGACTTGGCAAAGCTTGTTTGCCCTCCAAAGTAAAGAGAAAGCTTGGAATGAATTGTGATATTTTTCTGCACATGAATTAGAACTACTGCTGACACGATGCATTAGTGTTGCCTGTAGTGCCGATTAGTGCTTCTCTCAGTCATTTAGGGACAGCTTGTGTCTGTATGTCATAGCCTGGAGTAAGGGTAACCAGGACCTGCACTGCCCAGAGGGAGCACTAAGGGTATTCCACTTCAGTGAGTGGCTTTTGAGCTACTGGGTATGCACAGGGACTGGTTTACCAGATGTCAAGCTAGCAGGTTGTACAGGAGAACAGACGTATGACCCAGCTTCCTCTATACCCCTTTGGTACACTTTTGTGTCCCCAGAAAGGGAGGGAGAAAACAGTCCCTGCAATCCACTGAGCACAGATGCTGTAATTCCACTTGACTCTTTGGGAGAGATCCTCTGTGCACTGCTTTCTTTGCACGCCCACAAAATCTGGCTTTTAGCCAATGGCAGTCTCATCTCCACTGTGAAAGCATCACACTAATTTGATCTTGCAAGACCCAGCTCATTCCCCTAGATAAATGTAGTGATTTGTTTATGAACACATATGAATTCTCCTGTAGCTAGCATGATTTCTGGCCTAAAAAAGTGTCCTAGTCAGTTGCCAAACTGATACAAATGCCTGGCAAACACTTTCTGGTTTGGGGGGTAAAATACTGGAACTTTATGCATTTGGGAGCCATCTAGTTTATAACTTTGCATTTAATTAAATGAGGTGTATTGCCATTTAATAATATATGGATTGTGAAGGTAAGCACTTTGCAGTCCATGACAAAGACAAAAATCCACACACAAAAAAACCCCTTGCAATTCACGAATGGAAATGTCACACTTGTAAGTTAAATAAATTATCCAATTAAATTCATAAGTGTGATTTCACACTAATTACATCATACATTACCACTGGGCAGTAGGACAGGTTCACTTCAGTAGTGAACTAAAGACTGAACAAGCAATAGGGTGAATCTAGTTGGAGTCACACAGAGGGTCACAGCAAAATTATTGCCATGGAGATTTAAAAGATAAATTCCTCCCAGCTGTAAGAAGCTAAAAATAATGAACTATGATGAAAGTCAGTGGAGTTGCTCTGGATTTACACAGGTGCAACTGAGATCGGAATATAAATTAGAAAGTGGGGAGGAAAGGAAGAGCCAGAGCCCAATACAATAGAAGAGAGCAGATAAGATAAAGGGTCACATGTATAAAGAAACTGGCAGGAGAGAATAAACAGAAGAAAGCGAAGGATCAAGTGATGACATACTGACCTAGGACTTGGCTTTATATTGCAAAAACATCTAAGCTTGTCATTTGCTCCTTTGAAAATATACAAGAAATACTGTTATGAATAAAATGGTATGAATAAGGGAGCCCTCGGTGAGCAGTAAGCAGATGTAACCTGGATAGGAGTAGGGATGTAAATACTGTTTAAGAAGTTAACCATTTAAACAATTTAAAACATAGCATTTAAACAGTTAACTGATTAAGCAGCTGGGGCCGATCTCACCAGCCGGCACAGTTGGGGCTGGAGCCAATTCTTCAGCATGGCTGGGGCCCCTCCGGCTGGGTGGGGGCTGCTCCAGCTGTTCTGGCCGGGTGGTACGGCTGGGCCAATTCCGGCTGGGTGGTGCTGCTCCGCCGGGTGGCACAGCTAGGCCCAGTCCAGCGGGTGTGGGGCTGCTGGGGCCGGCCAGCCTGCCAGCCCAGTTTTAACGATTAAGGAAGTTTAAGCGGTATGACTAATGCTTACCAGTTAACCGGCGACCTTGTACACCCTTGGATAGGAGAGAAGAACCCAGAATCTGCTAGGAACTTTTCTGCTGGAGAATGGAGGTGGGACATGCTCCCATCTTCTGCAGAATGAGCAGATGTTCTACTCACAGAACCTTGCAGCTCAGAGAAACCAGGATCAATTGTGTGTAGGGTCTAGCTGTGCCTCTGCACTTACCACCCTTGTAGTACACTTGCAGTGGAGCTCCAGTGTGGTGCTGTCAGGTTTAGATTACAAAGGGCAGCTCCACAGTTCGGTGGGAAGTGATGCAGCCTCAGACTGTTTTCCCCAACAGTTTTATTGAGGACAGGATGGGAATACAGACAAATCATCAGACTCCTCAGCCACAGGCCCAGCAACTTCTGCTTCACTTCTCCAACTCTGCACAACTTCTGAAGGGCAACCATTGTATCAGGGAACAGTTCAACTTGCCACAGGAAGGAACAAACCCACTGATGCTGTGCATGGTTGCTGAAAAGAGCACTATAAGAACCTGAATGTACAATCAGAGGGGTAGCCTCTGGATCTGCAAAAGCGACAAACAGTCCTGTGGCACCTTGTAGACTCACAGAAGTATTGGAGCATAAGCTTCGTGGGTGAATATGATGCATCTGATGAAGTGGGTATTCACCCACAAAAGCTTATGCTCCAATACCTCTGTTAGTCTATAAGGTGCCACAGGACTCTTTGTTGCTTTTGAATATACTACTGAAAAAAGAATGAAGTATGGTGCATAACATTTTTATTTACTAAAAAATTGTTACTTTCTAAATTCTGATTTAGAAAATGTTTCAGCAGGACCATTTTCTTTTGAGTCAAGAAATTTCTGCATGACTTTCACTCACAGGACAAATAGCACTAAATTCAAGAATATCTGCACAATTGGGGGCCCACCATGTATTTTTGTAGCCTTGTTTTAAGGAAGAGTGGCTACAGCTATCCTCACACTGATAGTCTTGGTGGGAACTCTGATTACTATATTTTGTAACTGTAAATTGCATTGTTCTGAAGTAGCTCAGCATCAGATCCTGAGTTGCTTTTGAAATCTTTCACTACCTTCCTTACTTTCAAAGAAGTATTGACAATGCCACTAAAGATAATATATATCTTTTTTGAAGTTCCCTCACATATAGAATTATTACAAACTATGCTGCTAATCCTTTGCTTTCCAAGCAAGATCAAGATATACTGACAACACACAGACATTGAATGTATCCAGTACCTGGCAGCAAGACCTTACTGTATTGTTCACAGTGGCAAGAAGGGGGTCTTTTTTATATAGTTATTTCAATATTTAGTTTACTATTGAAATAAAATCTCTATGAATAAGTAAACAAGTGTTCTGTTTGGCTCTTCTGAAACAGAAACATGACTATGAAAACCTGGGGCACCACATAGAGGTCTGAGTGATAGATCCATAGTCCCTTAAGCAACAGAGGCAGATGATGGCTCCACCTAAGGTCTATGCAACCGAATAAAGGTCATGGAGGCCCTGCTACTTCCGCAGAAGAGGAGTAACACCTCCATGATCACAGTGAATTGAAGAGACATCTGGATAAGTAGAGCTCATGTACATAAGACCCCTGTAATCAACTCCTAGTTCTTGGCCTTCCCTATGTCCACCCTCCACCCCCAGAGCTTTACACACACACCTCAAGGGCCTGGTAGACCATGGGAAAGCTTAGCTATAAATGACTAAGTTTGGGAAATCTAAACAGTTGAGTTTGTATAACAGTCCCTGAAAATGGAACCATTTTGTCCTTCCAACAATATTTAAAGGGAGTGAAGCAGTCTCCTTACCTTACCTTTCCTTTCCTTTCTAACCCCGATTCTTCAGAGTACCTCCATCTGTTTTTTAATCCTTTTAACACCTCACTGAAATAAAGCAATCCACCTGAAGGAGTGCAGTACTTTCAGGCTTTGACTCCTTTAAAGCCTTTTAATAATGTTTGAGGACTCTGAAGAACTCACTTAGCTCAACAAAGCCCAATAGCTTGATTGACACAGCTATTACCACAACATACAGATTTATAAAAAAATATGGGAAGATTTTTAGTGGTGGCAAGAGTTCAGAAATCAATGGGAGTGTGTTCTTCTATACTGCTGAAAATCATGATGAATATTCAAATTGAACTGCAAAACAACTTTCAAAAATATTATATGAAATTTAAATATTGCAAGGAACAACCAGGCTAAAAGAAAAATATACTTTTCCATGTCTGCTACATGAAATACATGGAAGTACAATCAACTTCTTCAAAATTATCTTTTGTTTTGCTTTTTCATTCTACAGAGTGATACTAAAGTTCATGTTCTTAACATGATTGATTGTGTTTATTTCGTGGTAGGTTGCAAGTCCCCAGAGAGTAGAGTATTATTATTCCCAAATGATTTCATAGGTAAAACAACAAGAGTCAATCTTGGTTATTTTTAACTGAACCAAGAAGTTCTTAATGTTGGGTGCACTAGCCAGTGTCCACAGAACAACATCATACAGAACTAATTAGATGATAGTTCACTATGCCCTATTTATATAAAATATAAAGAACTGAAATAATTTTTAAGACAAAACTGAGGGTTTTTACAGTAAAATGATACATGGTCCTATATTATATGGTATGTGGACAAGGTTCAAAGGTAGACTGCAATCCATATATAAAGATATCGGCTACCATAAAACTCTTCATAATAAAAAGATTATAATCAGCAACCTGGATATCATAAAGAGACAGTACTTCTGCATTACTTAATTATACTGGAAACCATGACATAACAGTAAAACTTCTTAGTCTACTTTCTTCAACTTAAAGTAGAAATTTCCTATGTAAAAATGTGATACCAACTGTCAAACATAATAGCCACTATTGCCTTTTGCAGCAGTCATCAACCAGCAACAGCAAATTTCAAGTTAGTGTCAACATTTGAGAGGAAACAAAAGAACTGCAACTGAAGAACTATTGTGAGAAATGAATTCTGATGATTTTTTTAAAAAAACCCTCTACTAGTTAATTTTAATGCTGGCAAGGAAGTTGACACACAGCTTTATACTGAATATTTGACCATGGGCCACTTGCATCTCTGAGACATATATGTTAGTAAATTTTAAACTGCTTGCTTTCTTTAACTTCATGGAGTTTGAAGGGAAGTGAACACATGGTATACTTTGTTTTAAAATGTTTTATGATCAGAGAGCTGGAGTCAAACATATACGAAAATACATAAAACACTTATGTAAACATAAAAATATTGTTTGAATAATTATGTATGCTAATAGTATGCATCAGAAATTAAGAGTAACCTCAGAATTTTTACATTTATACAATGTCTTCTATCAAAAATTCTCAATGCACATTTCAAACATTAATAAATTTATCCTCACCATATTAAGATTACTATTAGAATCATAATTTAGATAAGCAAATGAAGCTTGGGGAAATTAGGTTACATGCCCAGTGTCACAAAAAGTCTGCAGCACAGCTTGTTCTAAAACCTGCATTGCCTGACTCCCTGAATGCAAGAGAGGGGCCAGAGGGGAGCCTCAAGGGCCGGGCAGGAAGGTCTGTGGGCCAGATGTGGCCTGTGGGCCGCAGTTTGTTCACCCTGATGTAGCGCATGCTTACAGAATGGCAGACTTTATCCAGGGAAGCAATGACTCTGAAAAAGATTTGGGGATCGTGGTAGATAATCAGCTGAACATGAACTCTCACTGTGATGCTGTATCTGAAAGACCTAATGCCATCCTGGGATGCATAGAAAAAAG
Organism: Dermatemys mawii; assembly: GCA_007922305.1. Lineage (NCBI taxonomy): Eukaryota > Metazoa > Chordata > Testudines > Dermatemydidae > Dermatemys > Dermatemys mawii. The sequence continues at coordinate 78,673,560 of ML677326.1, forward strand.
AACCTTGAGCAGGAGTAGAAAAGTTATTTTTACCTCTGATTTTGAGACTGGTGCAACTTCTGCTGGAATACTGTGTCCAGTTCTAATGTCTACAGTTCAAAAATGATGTTGATAAATTGGAGAGAGTTCAGAGGAGAGCCACCAGAATGATTAAAAGATTAGAAAATATATCTTATAGTATAGATTCAAGGAGTTCTATCCCTTGGGTTTAACAAATAGTAATGCAAGTGGTGACTTGATTACACTCTGTAAGTACCTACTTGGGGAACAATTATTTTATGATGGGCTCTTCAACTTAGCAGAGAAAAGTATACCATGAGCCAATGGCTGGATATTGAAGCTAAACAAATTCAGACTGGAAATATGATGGACATTTTTACAGAGGGTAATTTGCCACTGGAACAATTTACCAGGCATCATGGTGGATTCTCCATCACTGAATACATCAAGATTGGATGTTTTCTTCTAAAACACTAGGAATTATTTTGAGGAAGTTCTATGTCCTGTGCTATAAAGAAAATCAGACTAGATAATCACAGTGGTCTCTTCCGGCCCTAGAACATATGAATCTATTTAAAAAACAAAACAAAATCAAGCACCTACCAGACTGGGATCCACAGGCAAGATAGGCTGTGCGAACCTTAGTTTCACCTGGCACCAGTGCCCCGGCTCAGATAAAAGTATGCTGGCCCAGTAAAAGAAACTTAGACGTGCAGGAGACTTAAGTGATGAAAATGTAGGCACCTCCAAGTTATGTCGGAGCTTAAGAGGGGGTTTTGAGTATCTCAGTTGCATCTGACGTGGGTTTTAGGTACATAAATACATTTGTGGAACTGAGACTCATCTGTGACACTGTTTGGTAATATGGTTTTGAAAATCAGATGAAATCACTTCCTATAGAGTATTCAAATAGAGAAATCACAACAGAACTTTGCCTATTTAATCTAAATCTGCCTATTCATGTGTAACTCCATTTACTTCAGTGGTGGTAATTGTACCAGATATAAACTTGGCAGATTGTTTCATCTATTCAATATTATATAGCAGCATACATTTTCACAATGCTTTACAATAATACAACAGATGGAATTATTTCTATAAGTTACATACATTTTAGCCCTAAAATAAATCAAAACAAGATAAAGACCAACAGTTCAAGAGAAGGTAAAATAAAGCAGTCTCATTTTATTCGGTGAAACTAAATTTGCTTAAAAAGAGTTACAGTCTGTAATCAACAGAAAGATTAAACAAATCATACAACAATTCCAGCCATACAAAACTGTCATGAAATCTTATGAGCATAGGAACATATTCTGTTCAACCTCTATTGTCATGATGATGCTATGAAAAAAACCTAGCAATATACTACCCATTCCTTAAAATCAGATTTTGCCCAGAAAAAGTAGAATTTTGTGAGGCTCAATGACTTTTGTATTTACAAAAAGCAATCCATATCTAATTATTTTAAAGTATTACACTTATTTTGTTTTCTACAATTTAAGATATATTTCATATATTCTAGTAACATATACAATAGGCTACATCTTGAAATTCTTATTCATTGTTTATTCAGTTCTTTTATGCTCATAAGACCATGTGTAGTTTGCCCTAGTAAAAACTGATTTAAGATCTCAGAATTTGACCCAGTTACTCTAGTATTGTAATTTATTTAATCTTCGGTCTTGCTAAATGTGAGCTACCATGTAGACAAATACATGATACAACCTGATTGAAAGGCAGATTGAAAGATTTAAATGTATACCTCCGGTTATTATAGGTCTGAAGCTTTCTACTTTATTGCCATCATTAAACATAATTAGCACTGCTTCCACTTATATGTTGCTAGAAATATGCTCACCAATCTTATGGAACAAAGAAGAAATTCATTAATTAGTGCTTTTTCCTCTAAAAAATCTCTTTGTAACATTAGCACTGCATGTGATCTTAACACCAACACTACATAACTTCACAGTATGGTCTACTTTCCAAGCCAAGTTGGCAGAGGCAGTGGAGTCAAAGGTTGAAAAGTTGGAATGAAGTTATTAAGCTCCGCAAAGAATGAAGAGAAAGGGGAGCACCTGCTGCTTTTCCCCACCTCCCAGACACTTGATTGAGGTTTAAAACCAAAAGCCATGATTTATAGAGATATCAGTAACATTATGAATCTTGAAAGCAGCAGGACTTCAAGTAAAAAGGTTACTTTTGAATTACAAGCAGCAATATATATGAAATTCTATGGGCTAAATGGACAGCTTCTGGTAAGTTTTCTTCACAGAAAAAATCCAGTGTTTGCAAACTTATTCAAAAAGTCATCACATGGTTATGTTTTAAGAGCGACAACCTCTAAAATGTCTGAATAAAAGAATTTCATTATCAGCAGAGATTACAGAGCAGAAAACTTGGGTTTTTATAAAGATAATCTGTTTGTTAAGTAATAGATGTGGATTCTACTGTATTTCCAAATTGAGATAGTGATATAAAAGCCTCACTTTTCTTGGGCAAACTGGGTAGATGCACATTAGACTGTCAGATTATTTTTATTTAAACATTTGAAAAACAATACGTCAGATCCTCTGTTAGTGTAAATCAGCACCTGCTCTACTGAAATTAATGGAGCTATTCTGATTTACACCAACTGCAGTTCTAACATGTCCAATTTACCTCCAGTTTGAGTCTCACCTGGCAGAGGTCTCATGAGAAACTGCAGATGGATAGTTTGAGTTTTTGCAAAGTTACCAGGATGGCTGGTTTTAAAAGAAATGCAGCTTTACAATAAAAAGTTTGGCTTTTTAAATTTGCCTTGCAAGCTCTGGCAAAGCTCTGAAAACAAATACATGTACCAATTTATAATGTCCTTACCAATCTTCTACAAATACTGCTTTTATGGCAGAGTTTATGGGGGACCTACAATGTTTGGAATACGATGAAAGAGCACACCAATGTTTCTATTCCAGACATGAACAACTTTAAAAATGTGGGGGCCACTCTCTTAAAAATGCTGAAAGGTATGTGCGTTTACTAAAATCTAATGAACAAAAGCAGCGTGAAGTTTCTAGTTTGTGATCCCCATTACGGAGACAAAATGTGACAAAACAGTAAGAATTTGCCAAGGTGGTGGGGGTAAATAGTGACAGTTAACTTTCATATCTCCATAGTGTCTTAACCAAGTTAAATGTAACAAACATCCCCATATGACCAGCACCTTGTTAGCCAACTTGTAGTCTAAAGAACTTTTCCTGAGGATTCCTGATGGATAGTAAAATTTATTTTTATGACAGAAAGGTGCAACCTTTAAAACTGAGAGGTTGCTGCCTTTCCATAATAGTATCAAGAATTGCTATTTTACAATGCTTTGTGTAAGTAGCACATAGGAAAAATCGATTTCTCAAGGAATGGGCAGACAGAAGCAGCCTTTTGAAATTGGTATAAATATGATAAATTTATCACACCTATCCTGTACTTACCTACCCATACAGCCATTAAGCCTGTAATGTTCTCAACTGTGAAATTGACTAGAAGCCTATTAGGCTAATTCTTGGTACAGAAATTGAGAATATCCAAGAAATTGTTTACTTCAACATAAGCAAATATTTTGATTGTAAGTTTGTGCATGTATTGAAAGCGATGCTTTTAAATTAGAAACCTTAATTGCATTTAGTATGAAATACTTTTATAAATTAGCATTCCTCACAGTTACATAACTTCCACTTCCTTTGGGGGCAGCCCCTTATTTCAAGGAGTGTTCTCCTCCCTTGTTGAAATGTATTTTAAAAAGTCTCCATTTTTACCTTTCCCTTTTTAAAAAGAGATATTCTGCAGTAGCAACAGCTATTGTTAAATGACAAACTGGAGCTGTTGTTTCTGAAAGTGCAGGATAATCCTGGACAGTTTAGTTCAATTGTGAGGTGAGTTTTTTATTTAAATATTATAAAAAATATTTTAAAATGACTTCATGGTGCATTGTTCTGTCTTCAAATTCAGCACACTATATTCAGAAATGATTTTAAAAGGCCAGGCGGTGTAATGTTGGATATAGGAGCACAGTTTGTTTCAGCTGTCTAATGAAACCAAGGTAGGATGGAATAAAGATACTCCATTCTGTTTACTACTTTGCTTACATTATCTCTGTCAGGATTGCCTCCCCACTCTGAACTCTAGGGTACAGATGTGGGGACCCACATGAAAAAGAAATAACACCCCCCAAGCTTATTTTACCAGCTTGGGTTAAAATGTTTTTCCCCAGAACACAACTTCTTCTGTGTCTGGAATTAGTAGCTGCCACCATCAAGTGAGAATGTCTCAAAAACTATTGGACATGGGCCACTTAAAGCCCCTCTGTCTCTTTCTACAAAACCCCCAAACTTCCCTGGGAAGCTTGAGAGAAAAAAAAAAACAAACCTCGCCTGCTTCTGCGAGATATGCCTGATCCAAAACCAGAATCTTACACAATGGAAAACAAGCAGTCAGATTCTTAAAAGAAAGATTTTAATAAAAGAAAAAAAGAAAGGAATAAATCCCTTATAACCATCAACAGAACAGCATCTACCATAATCAACAAAAGGATTCAGAAACCAAACCTCTCCCCCAAGGCAACTTTCTCCCACTGTTGATATCTCTGCTGAATCTTACAATCTCAAGAAGCACCCAGCCAACACTCACCACTAAGAACCCTCCAAGTGATATAAAGAAGGTAAACTTACTGACTACAGTACTCGATAGAAACTTATAGTTATAGTGAAAGAAATAGCTGTGTTCATCCCATAGCTGAGTTGAACCGAGAGAAGACCCAGAGAGAAACCGAAACTCAAAATCCTTTGTCTCCTGAGGAATTTCTCATTGGTCAGTTGTCCACCTCTCAGATTACCTTTAGCTTAACCACTTACAGGTAAACACTAATTCTAGGCTACTTCATACTTATGACAATCTCCCTTGAAGACACTAGGTTGAGAATCATGGAAAAAATGAGATGAAATGTCTCTAAAGACCAAACTTTATCCTGTGTTTATTCTGTAGTATATCTGCTCATGCCTTTAGGTTGTAAACTCTTCAAGGACTTATTTGTTTAGCACAGTTTCCTTTTATACAGCACATTGATGGTACTATCTCAAAATAATAATGGTGCTCTTGTACTCAAGAATACAGTGTCCAAAGTTAGTTCTATGGATAGCATGAAGTAGGAGCATTTCTTCTGTAATGCCTGACTTTTTTCTGATTCCCAAACAACCCTAAACAGGTTAATTTCCTGAACTGATGATCAGTATAGGTTGGAAGTGGTGTGTTTCAGACTCTAGTGAAAGCTCCTTGGTATCAGATATCTGCCAATGTTCTTGGCTTATTGGCATTCACTTGCTGAAATATGGTTGAAAGTTCTGATTCCTTCACCCTGAAATGTTCTACCTTTAAAACAAAAGAGGACCCTTCTAAAAATCTGAATCCTACTTTGTTGGTATGTTCAAATTGAAAACATAATACTGACTATTACCTAGGTGTTTTTCAAACAGATTTTTAATATAGGAATCACACTTCACAGCACAAACCATATTTTCTAACTCTTCAGTTTCAACAGCTCATGTATGTTGTCAAACAATTAGGTCACTGTAGTTTTCCCTGGCATGAGACTATGGGTGAAATGCCTCTGTACTTTAGCCCTTTGCAGTTTAGGAGATGAAGTCATATGTTGTGACTATGGTAATTTACACTATTCCTTTAATCTAAAAAAGAAATTAAAGACACATATGTAGACAATAATAATTAATATTCTGCTCTCATTTATACCAGTGTAAACTTAGTAACTCCAGTGAAGTCAATGACGTTCTTTCCACATTTTGTATAAACTGCTGCTAACATGTTAATTGCTGCTGCTTGTGTAATATTGAGAGTACAGAGTAGGAAAGGTCAACCAAAAGGGGTTAATGGAAACCTGTTAGTGCAGAAATGCAAACCCCTCAAATCTATCAAAATTAATGAGGAAGGCAAGAAGAAACATTACAGTTCTCCCGTCTAGACTGCCAGAACCTACATAGTCTGCCTCATGTTAATAAACGCAATAGAAAATCTATTCCTTTCCTCTGGTTGTGGTATTTATATGTTTTATAGTCTGTGATTTTTTTAATGCGAGAGAGCACTTTATTAAACAATGGAATCTACCACAATTTTAATGATCTTTGTTAACTTGCATTCCTTAGACCATAGTAAAATTCTAATATCGTCAATAACCTTCTGCAGAAATTTTCACAGAAAAGTTATGAAAGACCAAATCAGAGGCTCAATCTGCAAATAGTTAAGCACTTGAGTAACTCTACTTTTGGGGCTGAGAGAAGGGCCAAAATGGTACAGAAAAGTTAGATAACTTCCAAATAGCAGAATACCCACACAAACACAAATCCCTGTAGTTTTGCTCTTCACTGCTTGTACACTGATCACATTTCAAATCAGAGAGGCCACAGAGCAAAGCCTAACAGAAATGTGAAAAATAAGCAGAGAACCTGCTAACTTTTAAAAATACTCCTAATTCATGTCTTTACTTCCCATAAAACTCAGTCCCCCCACATTTTTAAAAAACCCTCTTGTTAACTTCCCAAAGGGCTCAGCTGAACGGACGTTGCTAAAGCAACTGGGTATCCCTCCTGAAGATCATTCAACTTCGAAAGTGCAAGTGATTTTTTCAAATCTACATATGCCTCTAGTTAGTGTATGCTATTTGTATTGTGCTTCGAGTGAGTTGATAGACTTTGCTGAATTTAAATGATTGATTTTTCTCTTACTTCTAACTGAAGGAAAAGAATAGCCAACATGAAGACTGTGACAAGCGTTTTCTTTTAGAGGATGAGCAAAGATAGTCTTTTCCACAATTAATTTCTTCAGCATTCTGTTTGTCATGATGCACACCACATTCAATTCCAGCTCCCTTGATTTACTACAGAGTCTTCTATGAGCACCTTGAGATAATTGTCTAAATAGTGAAACTGAACTTCTCTTTTACATAAAGAAACTCATTGTTATGCAGGTGTAGACATATTTCATAGCACTACTGTCAAAAGCTATGAGCTGACTACAGTCCTGTTATATCCTGCTTCACTGACTTCTATGCATTGTCCACAATACATTTCAGAGACAGAAAAAAAAAATCCAAATCAATGTCATATTTGTAAACATTTGTTTAAATTCTAGGCTGACTGAAGTGATGTTCTTTGCAATTCAACAGTGATATTTATGAGTGACAAGAAAGGTGTTGAGTGCAAACATTAGTGCAAACTATAAAGTCAGTGAATGCATTGTTGCCACTGGTAATTTCAACAAAGGTCCATGTACTTTGGAGTTATTTCAACTGGAACTAGAATCAGTCAAATAATTAATGATACAGGATGTTAATATCTTGTGGGGGCTCAAGGCTGTTAACATTAGTGTCCTTGTATTTTAAGTGATATTTTGTAAGCAGAAATATAGAAATAAATTTTCTCATTTGGGTGGATTTTCTTTTTTTAGATTGTGTGACGGAGTCAGACCAGAAGGATATAGGAGAGTGCTGGAAGGCAGGTATATTAGTCTCAGGATGTGCAGGTCCCTGTTCCCTGTATAGCCAAACAAAGGCTACTCCAGACCAATCAAGACACCTGGGGCCAATTAAGAACCTTCTAGAAAGGAGTAGAAACAGTTAGCCTAACTGGGACACCTGAAGCCCATCAGGGACTGGCTGAAACCAGATAAAAACCTCCCAGTTAGTCAGGTGGTTGTGGATGTCAGGAGCTGTGGGAAGAAGTTGTGCTGTTGGTGAGACTGAGTGGTAGACAACATATCATACAGAAGGAAGGAGGCCCTGAGGTAAGGGTAAAGTGGAGTTTGAAGAAGCGGAGACTGCTGTGGGGAAGCAGCCCAGGGAATTGTATTGTGCCTAAAAGGTCAGCCATCTTAGCCGATACTATTAGGGTCCCTGGGCTGGAGCCCGGAGTAGAGGGCGGGCCCGGGCTCCCCCCTTTTCCATCTTCCATACTGGCCTGTGATGAAGGTAACTCACTAGGCGGTGACTTTTGCCAATTATACTAGAAACGGAGGTCACTCTGGGGCCTAGATGAGTTTCTGAGGCCCCTAAATCTGCCAGGAAGCACAGGACCCATAAGTACAGACTTGGAGCTTTGTCACAATTGAAATAGAAACATAGAGCCAAATCCTATAGTAGCTTCTCAGATACTGCTTCTGTTGTTCAAGTCAAAGGGAGATTTATCTGTGAAAGGAGGATTGAATTTGAATACATTTCTCTTTCCTAACAGAAATACAAAGATGGGACAAGCGAGCAATATAAAGATAGGATAATAGTGAGTTATCTTAATTTGATGAAGTCACAACAATTTCCAAATAGAAAGTAAATCTAAAAAGGTCTTCATAAATTCTAAATCTACTTTTTTACTTAAAAAAAAGAGAAACACTGAGAATCTGTCTATTAAAAAAAAAACAGAAAAAAAAGAAGAAATATAAGGCCAAGAGAAGCCTCTCTTATTTATTTTGCAGGAGGGGATTAACTAACTCTGGGGATTGAATAATGTCCATCTTTAATAATGGTATATGCTAAAAAGAGGCTTACCTCCCAGAAGCAGACAAACTTGTTAATATGCAGGATCTCCTTCACCTCCCCGCTTCATATTTCCTAATCCTTTGTATGATGATGGTAGGATTGATTTATTTTTAAATAAAATTGAAGGAACTCCATTTTCTTTTCAACATGATAGATCACTGGTGAATTCCATACAAAGAGTATTCAGAAAGCATTATTATAATTCAGTTAAATGGCTACCATATTCTAATCTGTACATATACTTGAGTGGAACAGCTTAATTAAATATAATCAGCTTCCTACAACTCAGGTGTATTGACTGGACATGTCTTTAATTGGCAAAGACAAAGAGTGGCAATGCTTCAGTTGCTCAATACAAATTAAGGAATCTTTAAAATCAAGAACCTTAAAAAAACAAAACCTAAATTGCCAGTTAGCAAAATAAAACAATGTATAAATCCTTTGATTATTCAGCCACCTATCTAGAACTTTAAGGCTCAGATCACCACTAATCCAAATCTCTTTGGCATTCTTTATGTTTTAATTCAAAGGGTCAAGGCTTCAGTGTGGAAGAAAAACCATTCCATTTGTTATGTTACTTATAATTCTACACCACTGACATCCACAGCTTCAAAGAACTGTTTAATCCATGAAGCAAAGTGAAAAATCGAGTGAAGGGTCTTTGTTGCACCCCTTTTAAGGAAACGAAACAACAAAAAAACCCAAGAAGTTCTCCGTGGGATTCGCTTCTTGATCTGAAATAGATTTAACAGTATAGCTAGATCAGAGCTTTGTATGGAATTTGATTTTCAATTAACTTCCACCCACTATTTCATTTAAACAAAAATATTTCTTCTCTGCTGTTTTATGGTTCTTGTAATTAATACAGTCCATTAGCATTTTGTTAAAATTCATTGCAGACAAACACTATGATACCAATTTAAAAGTATGGTAGACTTGCAGATTCCACAGAACTTGGGAAGTGAACATAAATAAAGTGCAGCCACATTTTAAGATTTCCTCCAGGAGAGAAAGGAATTCAAGCAACTACCTTCGAATTATCGAAGTTCCTTCATTTTTTTCCCAGTTTGTTTCACATAGTTTCTTTCAACATTATTATATAAAAGGGAGGAGTGGGAGGACGTAGTACACATATCTTCTGGGTACTGAACATACAACTCTAAACTATGTTTATATACTTTATTGTAACCTATTACAATGTTATAAACAGTTTTTCCTATATCAGTTTTGTCAAACTGATCTTTAGCAAACATTTCACCTTATTTGTAACTAAAGCTGATATTCATCTTGCTGATCCTCTTTAAAAAAAAATTACATTTTAACTTTAATAGCACTAGACAGTAGCAACAAGATCTTTCTTTGCATACAGTAATTCCTGAATGATGTCAGAACAGCTTTGAAATAATGTTGTTAACTGCCCTGGGCAACAGAAGAAGCAGACGACATTATGGATCAAATCCTGGCCGGCCTACTGCACAAGGGACTAAGTAAGCATAAGTCTTCTTATTTCCCTGGGTTGGCTGTTCGTGTCACAGGAGATAGCAACCTCCACAGAGTCATTACTCTCCCTCCTATGCACGTAGATGAGCAGAGGAACCTTGGCTGTGCCCATGCCCAATATGCCAGGCCACAAAGCCAAGAGACATACATTATGCCAGGTACAGGACTGATTCAGAATATGTCTAGTGTGGAGCATGAGGAAACAAAAAAACCCCAATCACAATACAACCCCAATCCCCACTGGCTGCTGTGGTAGCACAACAATCTGATGTCCCATAACAAGACATGGTAGCAAAGCCACAACGGTCAATAACAGCTCAAGTTATGTCTAAAAATCTTCTCTTCATTGCTTCTGTTCTCAATGGAAGGGTGGTTAATAAATTCACATAGAGACTTCAATTGGGAGATTTACTATGCCACTTCAGTACCTCAAACAAGTTTTGAGAAAGACTGCTGTTTCAGGATTAGGGAAGATGAACTAACCACAAAAATACCATGATCAATTTCAGTGATAAGGAGGGGGAGAAAGGCATGAATAAAAAGGTAACCCCTGAAGCTAATTACATGAAGCACTTGCATCAGTTCATCCTCATTTCCTGCTTTGCACAGCATTTGGCAGGCGGTTAATAAATGACAGAAATGTACATAGAAATAAAAGAACAGCATCCTCAGTCTCCACAATCAAAACCACAATATAAAATACTACACTGGCAGAATACGCTGTACAAGGACTAAGGCAAAAAAAAACTTTTTGAAAACATATGCAGGATATTATTCACTGTGGTTAAACTGGCTTGACCTTTCCTAGTTTGTTCCTGCAGCTCAAAGCTAATGGTATCTTCCCCAGCCAATCCGATCCTCAAAGGCACTTTTGGGCACTCTCCAAGGTGTGCATTCTTAGTAGAGAAACTTCTGTTTTCCACTAAATTCCTTAACAGTGAGTTCCATATAATTGCATTACGCTGGGAATTATTGAGAAAATATTACTGCTCTGAAACAGTATTTGCCCTATGTATTCCAGTAGTTTAGTCAAAAACCTTTCTAATCTTAGTTCCTATGCTTACCTTAAAGATATATTGTGGTTTCAATAACTCTGAAGTTTATATATTTAGGAAGTCTTCTTCAAACCATGATTGTCATTACTTACACTTCTTTAATTTAGGAAAATATACAGCCACAACATTGCTAATGCATTGCCAAAAGAATAAAATGATTATAGAAGACAGGTCACATTCAGTGCTATTTTATATAATATCCAACTTCATTTATTTCACTGGAGCTGTAGAGAGTTTATGTTACCAGAGAAATAGGCACTATGTGCTACAATTCTATGTTGTATTCTAGCATAGTGTTATCATTCATAATAGATTATCAGATTGGCTATTTGATGTATAGTGAGAGGATAAATCCTTTACTCTTTTGGTACACTTGCACATCCTGTGAATTATAAATGAGGTTACAGTATGGATAACAAGTCCTAATAACTTCCAGAACAAGTAATAGAGTTACATCAGGAAACAAAGCAATCTTTTGGATAATCATTTTATGATTAAGTTTACTTAATTTAAGTAATTTAATTTAACTTAAGTTTACTTCCTGGTATTGAAATGTTAATTACACTGGGCCAAATTTTCTGCTTATGTCAACATTTGGCCCATTAACTTAGTTATTGGGTACAAAATAGAAAACAGCAGTCCTGTGACAAAGTGCCATCATGAAAGGTTTGTTTTACTTTTATTATATGACTTTCTGAATTGTGTAAGTCTACACAATGGCTATGATACAATCTTGCTTCTGTAACATACAATGACTACAGTAAATGGTGACAATTTTAACTATTATATTTTTTTCAAGCATGCATAAAATCCTATTTTATTATACATAGGCATCATAATATTTTAAACCAGGGGTCGGCAACCTTTCAGAAGTGGTGTTTATGTATTCACTCTAATTTAAGGTTTTGCATGCCAGCAATACATTTTGATGTTTTTAGAAGGCCTCTTTCTATAAATCTTTAATATATAAATAAAGTATTGTTGGATGTAAAGTAAATAAGGTTTTAAAAATATTTAAGAACCTTCATTTAAAATTAAATTAAAATTCAGAGCCCCCCCCAGACCAGTGGCCAGGACCCAGGCAGTGTAAGTGCCACTGACAATCAGCTTGTGTGCTGCCTTCGGCACCCGTGCCATAGGTTGCCTACCCCTGTTTTAAACTTTTGTGTAACAAATTGGAGGAGTATATTATGTATCCCTCTCATTGGCTGATCCCTACGGGATAGCTGTTAGCTACTGCATCTTGCAAACAAAGTCTCTGCTTTAGAATTAGAAGTTCTAGGTACAGTTCCCACTGAAATCCCCACTGGGCAGCAGTTACACTTGAAAAGCACAGTAAAAAAAAAAAAGAAAACTCGTTACCTTACTGATTACAAAATATGACCAGGGTCCTGGATTTCTGCAGCTGTATTATTCCTCCTTTGCTACAGAATTCTATTCCCAAAGCATTTATTATTTAAAAAAAATCAATATGTGTTTTTATTCCTTATGATTATAGAGATAGTGTTTTCAAAGTTAACTGAGGGATAACGATGCAAAATCTTGCAAGTATGCCCATCTCACAGCCTGTTTGCAAGCATATCTGAAAATGTGTTAAACCTGCTATTTACCTAAATCTATGTGAATACCTGATTGGGTTATATAGTTAACTAAGCCTACTGAAAGTTATATTTCCATCCATACACAAGTGGCTAACAGCTGAGCCCTATTTTCAGGCATTTGTTAACAAAAGCAAAGTCCCAGTAGATGATTACAAAATAAATACACATTAGTCAGTGCAGGGGGTTTTATCATGAATAATTAAGTAAAATAACTTTAATATCAATTTCAGAATATTTTTGCTTAAAAATAATATCCTAGATTTTGAAGCAAAAGGGCTGGTGGATTTAGAAAAAAAGTCTAGCTTTTTATAAAAGAGGTTTGGGATTAGCAAAGAGGGACCAGAAAGATTCTTGACATGGCTAAAGAGAAGGTATTTTTCTGTTGAGGAGGACTAGGATTGTGCCAAGACAGTTAAATATGGATCTAGGCAGCACAGAAGCAGGAAAACTCAAAGAAAGTCATAAGAAGACAATGTAAGAAATTTGCTAAAAACCAAATCACAGCTAGGATTTTCACTGACAAAAAACAAAACAAAACAAAAAAACCCACAAAAACCAAACACATACTTCAGTTCAAGACTAGTGGTTCCAAACTGTTTGCCAGAAGCTGGGAATGGGTGTCAGGAGATGGATCACTTGATGATTACCTGTTCTGTTCATTCCATATGGGGCACTTGGCATTGGCCACTGTCGGAACACAGGATACTGGGCTAGATGGACCTTTGGTCTGATCCAGTATGGCCGTTCTCATGTTCAAACAACTTGTAATAGTGCAATAGTATAACTGAAGTGTTTTGGACCATTTATGTACAGTGCAGTATTGGTAATATGGGAAGGCAAGAAGTGAAGAAGCCTTCAGCAAGGACATCAAGTGTCACCCAACACCATCTGCACCAAACTGCAGCTCTGCCTACTGACAGAATGTCCTGCCACAGGATCAGGACACAGGATTTAGAAAACCAACGAGAACCTCACAAAACCTTTCTCAAGGGAAAGTTACTTGGCAGGGCTGTGGAGAAGCAAAAAAACCCTTCAAGTGCTGCAGATCCCAAGGACCTGGGCAGGGGGAAAATGTTCCTGTCCCTTGGTGTGCTCGCCTTTTCATTATACTGCCCTGCCTTCATCTTGAACCATACCTCTTTTAGAAACTATCTTTTATCCTGTCAATGGCTCTTCCATCCACAAGAAATAAACAAAACAAACAAAAAACCACTAAGAGCTATGTCTGAAGGTAAGAAATGTTACTTCTTCACTGCCATATACACTACAGGAAAACACCCAGCTGAACACTTTAATGCAGTATGTCATTATTTTCAATTCTTTCAAATGATTTCTGACATGAAATCATGTTTTGTTTTGTTTTGGTGGGTAAAATGGCTTTTACTCCAGACTTTAGGGTTAGACAAATGTGGGGTGCCAGTGGACCAGCACCCATTGCCTGCATTCAATCTGATTTTTGACAAGGATGCCTATTGTTTCTTGAGGCACAGCACTCGTGAACTTGCTGTGCTGTCTGTATTTGCTGCTTCCGGCAATAGGGATAGCTGTGATTACATCAATGACAGGCTTTATCAATATCTCACTTAGTAAAAAAGGGACACCAATATTCCTTAAATATACAGGGCTTTGCACCATCCACAATTTCATGATGCTGGAATGCTTGACAAACCCCTTCTAGTCTGAAAAGTACTCACTTTCAGGGAAGGGGATTCAGAAGTCTTTAATTCCAAGTGCACTTGAACAGTACTGACATCCTGTCTAGGTTCTAATCTGAATTACTGAGATTACAGTTGTTCAAATCATGAATGATCTGCTGATGTTCAATGAAGGTCAGCTAAATATTCTGGACTTTCAGCAGCTTTTATTCCAATTGTCAATGGGTTGTTGTTTTGGTGATTAAGGGGACATTGATTATGCGTGTGGAGCTGTCCTCTAGCAAAATCTACAAACCTGTCAATGAGTGATGAATAATTGCAGTTGTCAGCGGGAGTTTTGAAATGTGACATTCTTCAAGACTGAATCCTACAAAATTCCCCACGGTCAGTTACATATGAAGGCCCTTAATAAGATCATTTCCAAACAGAGGGAAGAATATAATCAGTATGCTTTACAGACCCTGAACATTTGTTCTCTGGAAAAATATTTGATTAAAAGTGTTGCTGGCTGAATGCACAGCTTTATCTTATCCATATAACCAAGAAGCCCTTGCAATTAAATAGAAATCATCTAGGTGAGCATAGATGTTCTTGTTCTTTATCCGCACTTGTTCAGATTATTTCAGAGCTAGTAAATGAGTTTAAATATCCTGAAAACAATTTTGGTTATACCCTGCACATAGGAAGCTATGTCTGATATTGTACAAATGTTTTTCCAGCTGTACAATTTGCATATTTTATGTCTTTATCCTGTGAAGAGTTTGCAGCAGAAATATACACCCTGGTGACTACTAGACAGTAGTCTCATGTGTTAATTTCCATCACTTGCAACTTTTTACAAAATGAATACATAATTACTAACTGCACTGAGCTATCATAACTATATTATCAATGGTTCCCAAACTTTAACAACTTGTGAACCCCTTTCACTAAAATGTCAAGTCTCACAAACACCCCCCCTAAAAATGAATATTCCCTGGTATTTTCTCCTTTACCTGAGTATAAATTACAAAAGCAGTGACCTTGGAAATATAAAATTTGTTTTTATGACATGCTTATTACACACTATTTATTACTATTATTTATCATTGCTGTATTTTATGACATTATGAAAACGACAACACTCTTCCAAGATCTCACTTTTGTAGCTTGTATCACTTTGACTAAACCTGTTATAAGACAAGGCTCCTATGTTTCATCAAGGAGTATCAGATGTGAAGGTATTTAAGCATGAAGGTATTTAAGAAACCAACTCAAGAATTCCTTCTACACAAGCATTCAGGTCTTGAGCAGTCCAGGCAAACAACGCACATTACAACAAAGCTTAAACTTGTTCTTCTTCATAATTTTTAAAACACTAGCTGCCTATTTAATTTCAAAAATAGCAAAAAATATCCACCTCCCTTTCCATTTCTTATAAGGAGTCTTGGGGTATGTCTACACTACCCTCCGGATCGGTGGGCAGTGATCAATCCAGTGGGGGTCAATTTATCGCATCTAATCTAGATGCGATAAATTGACCCCGGAGCGCTCTCCCATCAACTCCTGCACTCCACCACCGCAAGAGGTGAAGGCAGGGTCGACCGGGGAGAGTGGCAGCACTTGACTTATCACAGTGAAGATGCCGCGGTAAGTGGATCTAAGTACATCGACGTTATTCACGTAGCTGAAGTTGTGTAACTTAGAGATCGATTCCTTTCCTCTTCCTCTTCTGTAGACCAAGGCTTGAAGTTTAAATCTCCTCAGTGTGATAGATATGCTTGCTTTGATCTGCTTACTTCTTAGAAGCCCAGGGACTCCAGGCTGCTGGCTCCATGCTGCCCAGAGTTCCTAGTGATAGATCTGTCCACCATTAGGGAATTTTCTCCTGAGAATCCCCTGTTTGGGAATGACTGCCATATTATGGATGTATGATATTCTTTACATTTAGCTTGCTATGAAAGATTAATACTTCTTTCTTTGACGGAGCCTCCACCCAGCTGTACTATTCTTCTCTAATATAGAATCTGCTGAGGGTTCTATTGTATCTTAGAGAACAAGAAAACATTACCTGAATCATCCATTCTGCTAATGTGTCATTTGAATTCTCTTGTATGAGCTGCTGTTGACAATGAAGGTGTTCTGGGAGTTTTCTTCTAGATCGGTGGTTTTCAACCTTTTTTTCATTTGCAGACCCTAAAAAATTCAAATGGAGGTGCAGATCCCTTTGGAAATCTTAGATATAGTCTGCAGACCCCTTGGGCCTGTGGACCACAGGTTGAAACCCACTGCTCTAGACCATAAAATGTCCCTCCAAGCTATGTTCATCTGTCATACTATCTACCTCCAGTCTTTCTATAATTTGTATTGTCCTCTATACTTTTCCATATCCTTCCTGAACCAGCAGAAACAATGCTGCTGATAATATTCTGGATGCAATAGCACCAGGATGCTTGTGGTCAATGCATTATAACTTCCTTAATTTTACAAGTGACCCTGCATCTAAAGTGTTAGAGAGCTTAGCTGTGTAACGTCCTGCACCTGCCTCTCTATCCTGTCTTCATTTATTACCCCTAGAAAAAATAAAAGCCTACATATCCAGATTTTAAACAATAACCCTTGGAGACTTGGGAAAATAGTTCCACTGAGAATTTCCCAGCAGTGGAGAGCTGAGTAAGAACACCGTCTGAGTCTGGAGCTTAACAGCAGTTGAATCAGACCTCAGGGCATTACAAACTTTTCTGAATATGCCAGGTATACTCATTTGCATTCCTTTTCAATAGTTTGTGTGACAGACTGTACTATTGTGTCCACCACTTTTACAAGACTATGATAAATTTTTTATGAAGTATGCCTTGTGAGGCATCATTTTAAAATTATAATCTGCTGAACATTATTGTCCTGGTAAAAAGTGTGTAGTAACACGTATGTAAAGTTACAATATTTTACTGTATGACATTGCTGAGACGTGCCCCAAGTTTAGAAAAGCAGCCCAAATCAGTTCCTTACAGACAAACGGTGAACCAGCACTTCAGCTAGATGTCAACTTAATCAAATGGACTATTAGCAGGTTGAGTGGCCATTCCTTGGCAAAAAGAAGAATCTGAACGAGAAATCTACATTTTGGAAGACAGAGTTCCCCTTCCCTGAACCCCAGCTGATGATTCTCAAAGAAGAGAAATGCTACAAGAAGGAAGAACAGAGGACACAAATAACCTCTCTACCCTCCTCTCTACTCAGGCATCAACAATATTTGAAAGACAAAGGAAGTATCAGTGATCTGGGAGCATGGTGTTGACTGAAGGCATTCAGTCAGTAAAAGCATGTAGTGAGGAAAAATCTATTCTTTTAATTCATTTTGCTTGTTAAATTAGGTATTAGTTTGTGTTTTACCTTTTATTTCTTTGTAACCAGTTCTGACATTTATTCCTCATTACTTGTAATCACTTAATACACTTCTTTCTGTAGTTAATAAACATCTTATATTGGTTTCCATAAACCAGTGTGGTTTTGGACTGAAGTGTCTGGAACCTCCATTTGAGATAGCAGGGTTTGTGAATATCTATTGATGAAATGATGACCTTTCTATGAGCTTGTACTGCATAGAAAAACAAGAGCTGGGCAGTACAAGGTGCACATATCTGGGGACAAGTCTGGGACTGTGAATTTGCTGACATCATTCTGTTGTGTAATTCAGGAGTGGCTGGCTAGAACATATCATTCAACTGGGAGTGATTTTGCATGCTAGAGGCTGTGTGTAAACAGGCAGGAATGGCTCCTGTCACAGCAAAGCAGTATAAAAGGTACTCCATTTTCAGAATTGAGGAGACACAGCTCTTTCAACAGTTCAGACTGAACCTGGGGAATGTCACAGTTTGTATACAACACAAGATTTATTTATCGCAATTTCATTGTCAACATCACCTTGGGCATCATAGCACTAATAAAGTCAAGTCTTCATGCAAAAAACATCTGCATTTGATTTGCTCTTACCGCTGCTGAGCACATCACCACCACAATTACAAACAGAAGTATTTGGCTTTTATTACTTTGTTATGCTTCACAGCCGATCTTTACGGCAACAGAACTTGCAAAGCCATGGACTCTTACAGAATCTTATAGTCTAAGTTCTTTACACTATTATTTTATTTGTGAGGTTTCCAGGTATTGTTTTTGTTTTTATTTTAGATTTAATATAATAACTGGAAATATGAATCAACAGTAATAATTTTACATATATTTTTTTAAAAAATCTTAGTTATTTCCTCCATTGTTCTCCCCAGAAGATTCTGTATGGATCTGTGTGCCTTGTTCATATTGTAAAACTCTTCAGGACAGAGACTGTATGAATTTTCTTTTGCTGAAATTGCAAAGCTTAACAAAGTAGGATGCAGATTTTTTTAAAAATTAACAGAATTATAAAAGAAGACTGTCAGACTATTAAAAGATCTTTACGGAAAATCTTAAATGGTGATTTCAGGCAACACACACACACCTCATAAACATTTTGCTATTTGTATTAAATGCTGTGCTCAACTGGGACTTTAATCAACATCCTAGCGCAGAGGGTAATGTGGAGTCACCCAGCCCTACCAAGTTTTACGAGGCACTGTCAATCTGTTTGTTTTTCACTTGCATGCGTACACACACTGGTTTTGTATACACACTGGTAAGGCTAAAACACTTTTTAAAAAATATCTCACTAGTTATACGTACACTGCAGAGTTGTAAAGGAAAACGTGGGCTAAATTTTGGGCATACCAAATTGACTTTTTTTCATTAAAAATATGTTTGCTGAAAAATGAAGTAGGGTTACATTCTTTGGTACTATATGCAGTTTTGCAGCTATTCATTTACGTTGTCACACACTGTTTATTTCTCCAAATAATTCATCTTTATTTGTCCAAAAGCCAGCTAATAAATACCTCAGTTAGATCATGATTGCATAGTGTTTCCCCATCTCCTCCCCAATCTGTCAGCATTTAAAACTTCCAAAATGTTAAGTGATTTCATTTACTGAAAACCAATACCTTTAAGAATTCTTAGAATTAACTGTACTTCAAATTTATAGTATTCAATTTAAATGTATAAAGGCTCTGGGGAAATAATTTACTTAAAACAACAAAACTCAACAATAAGAGAATAGTTAGGTGAGTTGTAGTTTTCTATAAAAAGCTGCAATAGTGCTTGGAATACAAAGCCACTATAATCCTGTCTCTGGTGAGCCTCAATCACCACAGAGAAACATATGAACTAAGGGTGCAATGGTTAAAAGATAGGTTCTCATGCAAAGTGTCTTGTCAGGAGACAGGAACGCTCAGAACTGCCCTTTTTCAGCCCAAACAAATTCGAAGGTGGTTTAACTTTTAAGATTATTCACAGTAGGGAAAAAATCCCACACAGAGAGGATCTGATTACTGGCAATGTAAAGAGTCCTTAATGTGTAACTGTAATTATTTTTACTTCCTGTCCAACGCCCAAATCTTGCTCCTTGCTCCTATTTACAAAAGGAGCCCCTCTGACTTGAGCAGGGTTTGGCCCAAAAGAGTGTTTACCTGTATTGTTAGATGTGGAATATGATTTTACCTCTACACTATAAACTATCATTCCTACTCACCTGAAGAGAAAGTACAATAAGTAAATACACATGACCAATTAAAGGCTGAAATACAGTAAGACTGAGTGAACATAACATACATAAGAAAGGCCGTACTGGGTCAGACCAAAGGTCCATCTAGCCCAGTATCCTGTCTACCGATAGTGGCCAATGCCAGGTGCCCTGGAGTGAGTGAACCTAACAGGTAATGATCAAGTGATCTCTCTCCTGCCATCCATCACCCCCCTCTGACAAACAGAGGCTAGGGACACCATTCCTTACCCATCCTGGCTAATAGCCATTAATGGACTTAACCTCCATGAATTTATTCAGTACCTAGTGGGGAGAGGGATAGCTTAGTGGTTTGAGCATTAACCTGCTAAACTCTGCATTGTGAGATCAATCCTTGAGGGGGCCATTTAGGGATGTGGAGCAAAAATGGGACTGATCCTGCTTTGAGCAGGGGGATGGATTAGATGATCTCCTGAGGTCTGTTTCAACTCTGAGATTCTATGATAATCTAGTGTAAACAGAATAATTAAAATGTAGGGACACTTCTGTTCTCCCCTTCGTAGACTTAGACTTTTACAGGGCTGTAATTGGGTAGGAGGAAAGAGGTGTTAGAATTATATCTTCATTCCTCTCCCCAAAGGAAACTGTATCTCTAATATCTAATTTTGAGATTGTTTTATAATAGTTTCAAAAATTACCCTGTCATTGAATTCTTTCTCTTCCTGTCATCTTTTACAAACAAACACACGTGAGTGCGCACACATGTATAAATAAGAGACCCATATGACACGGTATCTTAGCTGTGACTTAGTGATAGTTATGTGATGTCTACAATATACTTTAAAATAACATTTTGTAAGGCAGCTGTGTTTACAAAAGGAAGTATTTTTATAGGACCCCTAAGTAAAAAATATCTCCCATTTCTTCAGGTCTGTCCCTCATCTCTGTTCCCCTCATCATTTTTATATGCAAGCTGTCTCTCTTTCACTCTGTCTCTCTCTCTCTGCTAGACAGATTATCAGCGATGGGGCTTAGAGAATAGCATTTAGTATTCATCTATTTTTACATAAACACCTGGAAAGGACATTAACATTCTAAACTTCCTGATCAATATTTTAATGATCAATTATATCCAGAATAAACATCTAAAAATAGATGCCATGCATATTTTTATTATTACTTTTAAACATAAGCTTACAAATAAAAATATTTAAAATTATTGAATATTACAAGTATAGAGAATATAATCTCTTCTTTTAGTAATAATCTAAAAAACTGGGTCTATAACACAAAAAAGTTTTGAAAATGAAACATTAAATGCCTTGATTTTACAATGCTAGCTCAGCATTTTTGGGAAAAAATATAAGAATTCATAAAGAGGAGCTTTGTGATCCTTTAAAAATGTATTTGCACATTATAACTGAATGCCCATGATTTCTGAAAACACAACAAAAATGGATTTGTTACTTTGTGGGAGTATTTGGGATACTCTTAACATTTTATTCTGAAGCTACATTCTTCACAATCAAATATTAGCTTCAGGTGTGACTACAGTACTTTGTATTTTGTAATGTTACCATCTAAAACACCAATATGTAATATTATTAACCCTACTACAAAATGAAATGTGTGTGATACTCCCACCCTTGAACTTCACAGACTTTATATAAAGTTTAATTATCTCTTGATGAGTATTGCACTAGTGGTTATTTAAACCTTCACTTAATATACATTCAGGCGCTGCCATTATTTATTTATTTATCCTAACTTTGACCTCTTCAAACGATACATCCTTCTCCCCTAGGGATACTGCTGTGTTAGATTAATATTTTAGTGACCCTTGATGTATCTTTTACTCTGAAAACATGCCTTGGGAAAGGCAAAGAGATGTATACCTGACCTGTGTTCAGTTTTCAAACAAGCACTATACTGTTAAAAGGAGGAGAGGGATCTTCCATACACACCATAATTTAAGAATCTTGAATTATCACTTTAATATTTTTGTGTGTGTGAAACTGTTTTATGTAGTAACAAAAAATATGAGAGAAAATTATTCAGAGATAAATGTGGTGGCCAATCATAATATTTTACTTTGCCCTTCTACTAGAATGAAATATACCTATGGAAGTGAATAAAGGCTGCACATCAACAAGGCACCAGTGGATGAAATTTATAAATCTGAATGCTCATTACACTGTTATTTTTGGTTCTTGGAGCACTAAGTGGAAAAACGTAAAGCACTGTTTCCACGGTGAACCAAAACTCCATAAAATTTTATCAGAACACCTCAGGCAGATATCTGTCTAGGGAAGACAAAGTGTTGGGGGAGGAGGGGAGGATTTTTTTTTTTGGTCCAATCAGCCTGGCAAGGAGGGCAGAGACCCTTACTGAAACTCTCTAGCCTGTTTTCCTCCTCTACCTTCCCCACCCCAAAACAATCATAGACTTCTTTTTTAACTTTCTTCAATAAGCAGATTGTGAATAATAATTATTTGTAAATAGGGATAATAGGGAAGCTGAAGAGATTATTTCCTCTCTCTCCCCAACAAAAGAATCTGTTCTTAAATTCCTTATGTTCAATTAATTCCTACTCAGAAAATATATTTGTTCCTTTCTCAATGTATTGTTATTTTCTGTGGCTTCAATTACATTGTTTTTTTGGAGGAGGAGGCAGTTAAGCTTGGCCTACAGCTTTGATACTTGCATAACTTTCTCATTTCCAGGATTTTCACAGGTAAATCTTTAGC
This sequence comes from Dermatemys mawii, assembly GCA_007922305.1. Lineage (NCBI taxonomy): Eukaryota > Metazoa > Chordata > Testudines > Dermatemydidae > Dermatemys > Dermatemys mawii. The sequence goes on from ML677326.1 coordinate 78,696,274, forward strand.
AGCAGTATAAAGATAAAGCTGAACTCTTTATTCGGTTATATTAGTGCAAGTGCATTTTAGTCACTGGATACACAGGCATCACTGGAGCGAGAATGTGTTGTACAATCTTGAAAATCTCTTATTATGTGTCTTTAGTAATAGTCAACAGCAGCAATAGCTATCAGGTGGGAGGCTACCTGATTTCATACCACTAAACTGCAAGTTTTTCTTACTTTGAAAAAAATATTGAAGCTGTAACCTGGAGGGAGGGGAAGGATTTCTTGGCTACTCTTCAGATGCTCTACGAATCAAGCTGATTGGCTTGAATCCCATTCCCAACCCACATCTTTCTTTCCCTTATTTTTGCATAGCAAAAATATACACACTGATTATTCCACATGTTATAATTTTTCCTTTAAACTTATGGTGGTTTTTGTTTGTTTGTTTGTTTTTGTTGTTGTTTTATAGATAAGTAAGGTTCTACTCTCTACTTTAAGGCATTTCTGTGTTAATCTGTCCAGCTCCCAAAAGAACAAGAAGTGGCAAATATTCAATAGCCAATTCAGAAACTCTAATAAACACTGAAACAGGAAAGAGGGAACTGGACAGACCTAGGGAGATCAGGAAACAGACCTGTCAGACTGGAAATCGCATTTGTTTATTTCTCTATAATATCTATCTACTTTACTTTGTACTTGGAATTTTGCAAACAGTACAGACTACCACAAATGAGACAAGACAGATAACACTGACATCTTATTTAAATGCTGGAAATGATATGAATGTAGGAAGATTTCTTGGGGCCACATCCTCTTCTTCCACAGAAAGAACAAGTAGTATTTGTGGCACCTTAGAGACTAATCAATTTATGTGGGCATAAGCTTTCGTGAGCTAGAACGCACTTCATCAGATGCATAGAGTAGAACATACAGACAACATGTCCTCATTGTCATAATGGGATGCTGCCTTGGGTTTCTCCTATATTTCTGGCAATAGTGGACACACTGATACCAACACATTAAAAATGGTTTTATCCATCTATTTGTAACAAATGTGGAGATGTCCCTGCTAATTCATGTCTTTGTGACCTCCAGTTTCTACAATTCACTGTTTAAATGCAATGAAAACCGTCTTTTAAAAAGCCCCCCGGAACATCATGCAGTTGCTCACCTACTAAGCAACACTGATTAGCTCACACACATTATCACAGAGGATCCTCAATTGAAAATTTGATTTCAAGGTCTTAGTCTTAATCTTCAAATTGCCTAATAAATTATAGCAGGGACTGCATCTCTCCACAGTCATGACCTTTCATGGTAGTTGTATTCTATGGGAAAAGTGCAACTGTCAGCAACGTGAGTGGGAGTAATGGACAAAGATTTCATGGACACAGAACTCAGGGAAAACATTCCACATAGCCCCCATGCCACTCTGAATGCCCTTTCTGGAACTCTATGGTACAATTAGCACTTGCTGCTTCTTCATGCATGGCAAAACAAAAGGGTGAGTATTCCAATTTTGCATGAAAAATTAAATTAAAGGATAGCACAAAACACAAATTCATTAGCTTGATAAAGCTCATTATCTAGACAGATCACCAGCTAATCAAATATTCTAATAGTCAATTTGATACTTTAACCAAATGCCTAGTTATACACTATTCATTACATCAAGCTACTGTTATAGCTGTATAACCATACAATGTGATGTTGAAATAAAGGTACCAGAGTGCCCTTTAAAAAAAAAAAAATTCATATATAATCAGTGATCTGGGATTGTCCTTACCTTTATCTTGATCTCATACAAAGAAGTTTGTCATATATTTCTTTCTATTCTCCATTATTTCATTATATGGGGAATCACTATCCAGAATTTCAGCATATTGTATTAACCCTTCCCATTTTCCCAATCTGAACAAGATAATATTTGCTAGCATTAGAAAGTCAAAAACTTAATTCTTCATCCCTGATTAAAGACACTTGTGACTTTAAAATGTGAGCCTTGACAAACGGAATGCAGCTTCACAAAACATGCTACCATGCATCTGTTTTATTGCAACACTTTCTTTGATTGTTTGAACACTGCTACAAAAATTTTAGCCTAGCCCACAGAAATTTTAAGAGCAAAATATGAGAAAAGGGCTCAAAGGAGGTTTGCATCCAGATTTCCAAAAGTCCTGAGAAGTCTAATTTTATAACAAACACAACAACAATTCTTTTGGACTAGATTCTGCAACCTTTATTCACAGGTAGTCCCAATGAAGTGAGCGTGGAAGTCGAAGTCAAAGTCACTAGGTGGGCAAGTAAGAACTCATCAATCTGAGCAATGGTTACATAAATGGGAGTTGTAGAAGCAAATCTCTTAAACGGCATTTTAAATATTGCAGTAAAAAGTTAAAAAAATCCCCAAACCACCTAATGTTCATTATAAAAGTCATCCAAAAACCAAAAGTGTCTGTGACAAAAACAAGGTCAACTGATAAATTCCCACATTCTAAGAAACAATCATTCAAGAAAAATACCCTCCAGATTTTATAACAGACACACACACGCACAATATTTTCAATACTTCTCTAGAAAGGCATAGTAAAAGTATTTTGTAATTTTAAGACTTTGGGGAAAGATGAAATTTTTGTGTATCTTGGCTGTCTTCTTCATAATTTTGGTCTAGTTTCATATGGAAACCCAAATCTGGCACCTAAACTTTTACACTTTGGCTTTCAGCAAAACATGAATTTTAAGAGGAGATATGGGGAAACAATAAATTCATCGCCTGATCTGCTCTAACAACCTCTCATTTCTTAGCAGCTCACACATATACGTATCGTATTGAGTTAGCCTTAGGAGTATTTCAAGTAGGCTGATATATGGAGCGTTAAGGGGGAAAGGGCATTTTTTTTGCAAGTATGCTGGAGGTTTATTGCTTCATACAAAAAAGTCTATCTACTCACTTTATTCCCTTCAACCTGAAACAGTTATTGGCCAATGGCAATGCCTATGCTTTTAAACACACAAAGATAGAGTTCTGGGCCTATAGCTCTATATCTGTGCATGTTTCAATAACCTTTAGTAGTTCTTAATAATTCAGCAAAGCAATGATTTGCTATTGGCATCTCCGCTCTGAAGCAAAATCTTAATGCTTCCATTTTGTTTATGAAAACCCCTGCAGAAAAACTCCTCTGTGACCTTATTTGGGTTTTTGCTTCGGGGCCCCAAAGTCACAAAGCTGGCCCTGTCCAAAGAATTTCTGATCACATGAAAAAAACAAGCTGACAAAACAGCAGGTGTGGGGCTTAGCCAACAAATAACCAGAATCACAATTGTTTCATCATCATTATTCACAGTATTTTCTAACTGCCAATCCACGTGCAATCTCACCCTCGCACACACATAAAGAGGATTGGGGGTACAGATAGAGAAAAGAGCTAGTTCCTACTTTTCAGTCAGCAGGAGAATAGGCTAACGGATTTTAAAGCTCTGTAGTCCCACAAGTGTAATCCCATACCCTTTGAAATCAAAGGCAAACCTCCCATTCATTTCAGTGAGCCACGATGTTACCCCAAGTATACTTTCCCACTGTCAGTTTCCCTTCCAATATCTACTTTGTTCATTTGCTCTACTAGACTAGTTTACATTGAAACAGATATGAAGCAAATAAACTTTTGCCACAGATAAGAAACAGCTTATTAAAAAAAGAGTCACAGTGTGAAGAGCATATTATTATGCAGGGTTATCATGTAGCTCTCCAAAGTAGAAGAGAATTAATTATTTTCTAGATTCCATTGCTGTATAAAACACTATTGTCACAATTTAAGCGGGATTTCATGGGTGCAACCGAGAACAACATTTGGCCCATTATCAGCAATAGCATGTGTTTTAACTTTTTATCTTGTTAGAATTACGCTGATATTTAATATAGAAAAATATATCCATTCCCTTTCTTATGGAAAACAAGCCCTGATTTTACTAAGTTAGTGGGTGATTTACTTTTGTTTTGTTTTTAATTTTGTTTTTAATAAACATCCTAGAGAATGCCATCAGGGATGTCAGCACAACTCCTAGTAAAGGACTTTGTGTTAACTTTTGCTCCCTCTGCTGCCTCTGCAGCAGTACAACAAAATATAGTAGGGGCTTGTATTCATAGAATTACTTTTGTTTAAAAGCTATTTTGTTGTTTGTTTTATTAGTTTTCTTGACAATTAAATGTTATATATTTTGTTTTAAAAATCTATTTACAACTTAAACATTTTACGATAGATCAAAGCTGGGATCTAAATCAATGGGTTTACAGATCCGTAAAAATGTTGAATGGAGGTTTGGACCCCTTTGGAAATCTTAGACAGTCTGTAGATCTACAGGACCAAGGGGACCATAGGCTGACAACTGGTTTAAACAATTCAGGAAAATGCAATACCTTGTGTTACATCAGATCTTGCTTGTTCCATCATGACTGTGCCCTGATCCAGAGGTAAAAGCATTGTTCCATCATGCAAATTTGCATCGTGGAAGGTCAGGATCTGCAGAGTCCCCTATGGCAGTGGTCTTCAAAGTGGGGTTCACGAGACAACCCCTGAGGGTGAGTGAGACCCCGCCGCTGCCAATCCCGCCGAACTCGGCAGTGATCTATTTTGTACCGCCCAAATTCAGCCACAGAAAGCGGAAGCTTTCTGTTCGGCGGCATTTCGGCGGACATACCCTGGGGGACCGCGAGTGGATGCCGCAGCTCGAAAAGCCATAAAAGTTTGAGGACCACTGCCCTATGGTGTCTGCATCTCCTGCAAGGTGCAATACAGAGGGTCTTAGTGTGGGTCCCAGGAGTACAGAAGAATCTAGAAAGGGTAGCCAATGAATCTGCAATTACAAAGATCCATGGACCATTCTCCATCATGGTGAGGGGCATACTATTCAGAGGGCCTGCTGCAGCTACAGTAGCAATCATGAAGCAGCCCTGTTTTCACTCTTTGGCTCCTACGGGAAGGAGTTCTTCCCATCCAAACCATACTGAGATATCCTGCCCATAACCCAGTTTTTACATTGGATGCTGTGGTTCAGTATTTGAATCTCTGGGAACAATAAAATAAATCCATCAAACTAATACTGGTAACAAACCCTGAAAAAAAATCTGTTTTCTCCAGAAAGATATCTCTTTCTACAGAATTACAAAAGACACCATTAAAATGTTAGTTTGATGGTTTATGGTCAAGCTTGGCCTTCCACAGGTTAAACAAATAATGGCAATTTAAACCAAGAAGAGATGCTAATTAATGATTCACAGTCCTTCAAATTCCCAAAGCAAGACTATCACAAAAATAATAAATCACTTTCCTATATACTCAGAAGACTATTAAATCATGACAAACACTTTGTTTATTGTAAAGCTAGAGACTACTTTTTACCAGGAAAAATACTAAAAAAGGAAACAGGAAGGAGTCTCAACAAAAATGAAGATTTTTACACACACACGCACGCACACACACATACACACCCTTATCTATAGATAGCTATACATATAGTAGTTCCCTACTCATTGTCTCACTAATCCAGGAGGACTTTTTTTTTAAAAAAAAAAAAAGGCATTAAGCCAATGTTCTACTGATAAAACACATAATAGCTTTTGTTAGCCTGGGGAAATATTTTACTCACTAACTACTAATTTGTGATTGTAGAATTTTATGCCTTCCTTTTTGTTTATTTAAATAGTTTAAAAATTCATGGCTTCCCCTTGAGCAATTAACCAAAGACTTTTGAGAAGCTCAGAGTTTCTATTTAAATCATTTTAAACCCAGACATAGGACAGCTGTGGATAGATTACCTTCTCTTATTGTCTTGCCTGTAGGAACAGGTGAAATGCATACACAGATCTCATTTGAACAAAATGCATCTAGACATGAAGTTTGCCAGTCAATCTCTTTGGTTTGTTTGAATTGCTTCTACACTCTGAGAGAAACAAGTGATTAAGAAAACAATTACTAAACATTAAAGGGCTAGATTTTCATAACTCATAGAACAGAGCTGACATTCTCACACACAATCTCCAAAATTGTTCTACTAAATTCTGTGCATAAATTATGAAAATCTGTCTCTTTACAGTAGAAATGGGTGACCAGAGAGCAAGAGGGTGGGGAGTAATTGGTACTTATATAAGACAAAGCCCCAAATATTAGGACTGTCCCTATAAAATTGGGACATCTGGTCAGCCTATGTAGAAATGGTCTGAGACAAATCTGGGTGAATGGAAAGAGTGTCAATCATTATAGAATTTGGCCTTACCAAAATGGTTTGAGTTAAACAACTCCTACAATACAGATCACTAATGCAAATTTATTAATGTGTTTACTTTGATTATGAATCTACTCTACCAAAGTGTTAACTTATTTACTCTTCCACAGTGTGATCTGTAACTAATTCATATTTGATACACAGTAGAAAATATAGTGCAATAGTAAGAGTAGGTTACAACATTTTGTGCTTTGATCATTTAAATTCAGATTCAAAACAGGCAGCAAGTTAGACTCAGATAAACACTTGTACCCAGGACAATTAAGATGAGAAAATGGGTTTGCTAGGCCAAAACAAAGAGTGGATAGATGTGGGAATAGTAGATGGTTATTTGGATATTAGATGAAAAGGCAGACTGAGAGAAAGTTTCTGTATGTATATAATTTCCAAAGGATAAAATGATTCAGAAAAAAAAACAAAAAACTTTTTTTCCCCAAACCAATGAAGGTAAATTGATGGGATTCAGGACATGACTAATGGTAATTTCTTAAGACACACCCTACAGTCTCAATGAAAGCTACAACAATTAGCTTTGTGGATGACGTCTGTGGAGAACTGACCAAAGTAATCTGAAAGGTAGAAATGAAGGATCCGAGGAAGGAAAAATAAAGGGACAGCAATGACACAAAACATTTGAAATGAGAATGTTCGTTGCTGACACACTGCCTGCAAGAGAGTGTACGTACTCTAAAAATGTAGATATCTCCTATTTTCCACTACGTGAAGAGGGCCTCTCTTGCTGAGCTTCTGCAGCAAGTATAGCTAGCTACATTTTCATTCTATTTCTTATGTTTCAGTCTTATTTTTCTCTATTCTTAATGCATCTCATTTCTCTAGATGCCCGGTAGCTTTAGATGGCTTGCTGGGAATTTCATGTAGGTATCCCCAGAGGAAGAACAATTTTTAACAAGTGAGAAGAGAGACACGGAAACTTGCTGTGGAAAACCTTGCATTACAACTTTCTGATACTGCAAGCATTCTTTTGCTGGTACATTCAAGCTTAATCTAAAACCTTCAAGAGATGGACAATCCATTGTGTTAACAGGAGATAGAGCTAATTTATTGGTGGGGGTGTAACCTTTGGGAGTGGTGACAGGTATTATACACATGGGCTAATCAGCTCAATCCTCCAGCAACTAGCTGTTAGGAAATTTTTCAAGCCCTCTATTATTATAACAACAAGACAAAATATTTTATTTATTAAATATGTCTATATATCACAGATGTATAGGATATAACTGTAGCTATTTTGATTGTTCCCCTCTTCTAAACCTCTGTAGGCAGGTTGCCTCTGGGCAAAAATCCAACAATATAGAAAGAGCATTACAATAGACTATCATTATCTTGATCATTATCCTGCTATGCCAGAAGAAAGGAAGGGGACACTAAGGCCATGTCTACACCACGGGGCTAAGTCAACAAATTATGTTACTCCTGTTACGTGAATAACTGGAGTCGACATAGCTTAGGTCAACTTATTGCAGTATCTGGCTGCAACTTTATTTTTAAATGTCTGGGACCAAGTGGACTGTGCAGGTAATTTCATATTTATTTCAAATATACACGTGGGCCTTCTGACAGTCCTCACTTTACCCACCTGGTTCCCAGCCAACTTGCTGCCTCAAATGAGAGTTAAGGGTGGGCTTTAAAGGGTTGGGTCTGACTCTGGCTTCCTGACAAACCTGTCATTGGAGCCTCAAACCCTGCCCCCAAACTCATTTTCTCTCCCTTAAAAAGTACCTCCTTTTAAATCCTTTACCAATCCATTTTATCTGATCACTGTATCCCTTCCCTACATAGTACCTGCATTGGACATGCTCCCCACAATTACATAATGAGTTGCCACAAGCCTAGTTCACACTTCATGTTTGTTCAACTAAGCCTACCAAACCTGCTCTGGGGAAGGTGGAAAAAAAACCACTTCGCCTTGGCGGTGAGAAAAAAGTTTCTTCCCAGCCCACTAAGAAAGGCGGGACTAGTAGGGTTGCCAACCCTCTAGGATTGTCCTGGAGTCTCCAGGCATTAAAGATTAATATTTAATTAAAGACTATATCATGTGATGAAGCCTCCAGGAATACATCCAAGAAAAATTGGCAACCCTAGCAATTAGCACAATATACGCAGTGAATCCTGCCAAAGCCTGGTATTTCAGCTCTTCCGTGGATGGGAGGGTGGGTGCTGCTCCACCGGGTTCAGATAAAAGATGGTATTCACTGCATTGGCAAGTACCTATAGAGCCCTCCTCTCTTCTGGATATATATGCGGATGTGGGGAGATGGGTCAGCATTCCCACCCTGACCTGGTCTGCCGCTGGAGTCAAAAGTCAAACCTTTGTTCTCTGGCCCTTAAAGGGGTTTAATGTGCGGTGATGTCAGTTTGCTTGTATCTTGTTTCCAGTTTCTCCTCTTTTTATTATTCCTTTTGTATTGTCAGATCTTCCAGTCTGGAATTTTATGTTTTGTAATTATGGTTTTGTAGAGCACTTATTACATTAAATATGCCCCTGATCTTGATGGTGGCCTCTGCATGCTGCCATAATAATAATAACAATATTTTCTATTGTTTAAATATGTAATAACGCATTCAAATATGAAATATTTCAGAGCTACAGTACAAGTATAAAAAAGGCTTAAATAAAGTTAACCAGCATGTATGCCTTTTCCTTCCTGGCAACGAAACACAAGGCCAGATACTAACAAAAACAGTGATGAGCTGCTGCAGAAAAACATCAACCTGTAAGGAATACATGCTGTTCAGCATACACTGCAGTGGGCGATGTGTCTGCTTTCTAACTCCAGCACTTATGTATTGAGACACCAATATCATGACAATTATAGCATTTCATCACATGATATAGTCTTTAATTAAAGATTAATCTTTAATTCCTGGAGACTCCAGGACAATCCTAGAGGGCTGGCAACCCTACTAGTCCCTCCTTTCTTTCTTATATTTATGTATAAACATAAATATATTCCTTTTGCTGACATAAAACCTTACCTGATAGAGAAGCAATAGAAAACGATAAAGTTGATGGAAGCTAATAGTTGCAATGTTTAAACATATTAGCTCTGAAGGTGTTAAAGTGCAATTAATACACATTAAAGCAGAAAGAAACAGCTACATAATTACAGAGGATAAAATGTATGTATGAAATATACACATATTTTATATCTTTCTCCACACCCCCTTAATAGCAAAAAGAAATTCTACTGAAGAGAGAGGGTAAAGGGGCAAGGTTAGACTGCGTCTGAGGTTTTCTCATTTCCCCCAGGCCTCTATGATCCTGCTGTAACTTACTGCTGTTTTTTATTTTGAATACAGACTTGTGTATATATAGAAATACATTCTTTAGAATCTCTTGACATTCAAACAAGGGAAGGAAGCCTATCATTTAGTGACCATAACTTTTGAAAAAGTGGGTGTGTGAATGCATGTTTCTTTGATAAGTCTTCCTCTGATGTATACACCCATATCAGCATTTCCTTCTTTTGCCAATTTCAGAACAAAAATGTGCAGTGTAAGTGAACTTTTATTTCATGCCACAATAATCTATAATTTAGTGGTTAACAAAGAACACTTGGATTTCAAAAAACCTAACCAATGCCTGTAATTCAAAAAGATTTTTTTTTTCTCATCAAAGCACCACAAGGTCAGTGTTTGAACATTTCCAGTGTTCTGTATCCAAGATGTGGGCATTACGCATGTTACAAGTATTCTGGAAAATGTTAGCCTTTAATATGGCACAGTGACAAGTATTTTGCTGTTTGGCATATTGTCCTATTATGATTATCTGAGAATAAATTTATCAAACATAAAAGACTAAAGATGTACACATTTTCCACCAATAAATAAATATTTGGACAGGTCTTGATTGAAACAATTATAGCCATAAATTTTATTGTCATGCTATCAAGGGACAAATTCCATAGTAGAGAAATATTTCATTCTAGTTCATTTATTTTATTCTGAGTTCACTTATAAATTTGTTTGAAAGTTAACTAGTAAGCAACTACTACTGACTTCAGAAGTCAGGACATTATCAAAGCTCATTGATGTCAATGGGAAAACTCCCACTGAACTTCACTTGACTTTGGATCAGTCCCTCAAAGAATATCATGACAATTATAGCATTTCATTTCAAATTAATTTATATCATTTACAATTAGAACTTAAGCATGTGAGTTTTACTGCTTATCATTAAATAGCTTAAACAAAAACAAGATTGTTACAAGTGCCTCTTGAATTTTCTGTTCCTCAGCTATTAGAGTGGTCTGCTTAAGATTAAGGGCAAAGTCAGTCAACACAGGTAGACAAAGCACAGCTATGTGTCTGTTCTTGTACTGTTTCCACATGTAAAGCTATCATTAAAGGCAGTGGGAGGTTTGAATGTGCAAAGAATATAGCATTGGTCACTACATCTAAATGATTTGATAGTACTGGCAGTCATCATTTTCATTAGATCTCTAGATTTTCCTGTAAAAAAACAGTAATAGTGGCATCTTTGCTAGAGAAAAGTACCTATTCTGGAGACTCAGTTTCTACATATTTTTTTTCATTGGGTAATAAATAGGGGTATCAATTTTTTTAAAAAAAATAATGATGACTAATTATGAGATAAAAATAGTCACGATTAATCAGTTTTAATCATAATGGAAAGATGGAGTGATTATTCCACAGTCTTAAGGAGATAAGGGCCAGAGATATGCCAAATCTGTATTAGCACTCCAGTGAAATCTTGTAAATGGTTTTCATTAATAATTTACCAAAATACCAGCCTGCAAAATTCAAGATCAAGTCATTCTAGTTAGTGTCGCATATGAACCAAACAACTTGTTTTGCAACTGCTTGTGTTACACTGTACTTATATATTGTACAGCACAAATAAGCCCTGAACTACTTTGGGGATGGTGTATAGCACACAGCCTCAAGGGAGCTGTATTAAAACATAGGCAGACATAGTGCTTAAGGACCTCCAGGGACATCCAGCTAATGTACTCAGCCACAGAGAGCAGTACAAGCTCCCCTCTGAACCCCTGCAGAATAGAGGCAGACAAATAAACTGCAGGTTATCAGCATTCTGTCTTTGATTACTTCACAGTATCAATAATGGCTAGAAAACAGTGTCTCATGTGACTAGAGTATTTTCTTAGCTTTGATACTTTTAAAATTGTTGGTATAAATATAACAATATTGCGCCAGAACGGGACAGAAGTGCTCTCTCCTCAGAACTGTTCTGTGTCCTTAGATCCTACACAGAGCTCTCTGCTGGGTGAAGGATTAAAGTAATGGAGCAGACTAGAGAATGAGGGGAAAGACTGGAGGCGGGCCATTCCACAGAAACCAGCAGGTAATCTGTTCCAAAGGTAATACAGCCACAGGAGCTTTCCTGTAGAGTCCCTCCCCAGTGTGAAAACCTCCTTTAGGGGCTTGTTTCCAGAGACAGAAACAGTTCTGAAGGAGGGGTTGGGGAGACCAACAAAAGATGGGAGGTAACATAAAAGCACAAGGTCTTTATACAGATGACCCTTCCTGCTGACAGATGTCTGAGCTATGTAGATTCTGAGGCCTGATACTTCTCCCCCTTCACTGCAATGGAACAATCTACTGGAACCTCCATGAGAGAAACTTTATGGAGATTTCCTGGCTACCCATATTAAAGAGTCACACAAAGATGGAGAATCAAAACAAAAACTAAAATGTGTTAAAAACAAGGATGTCTGATACCCTACGTGATTTTTCAGCCTAGCCCAAAGGAATTTCTTTGAAACAGTGCCTGATACTTTAACTACTATCTGCTTTTCCTACTTCTTGCTTTGTAGCTTTGTCACTCTGTCTTGTACTACAATAGCAGAATCAGCAACACTGCAATCTGAATGAAACAGTTTGAAAAATCTAGATGTTCACTACTGCACGTTTATGTCGTAACAAGTAAACATTTAATGGATATTAGTAATCACTGCCCCCCACAAAAACATTCTATAATACAACAGTAAAGAAAAGTGCAAAGGACACTTTTATTATTATAAATAAGGACCTGAAAATTAAATTTGAGTAAAAATAAATGGGCAAATAGATTTAATTTTTACATGCTACTTTAACTCCTGCTGGGCCAAATTGGGGAGCCCTTAATCACAAGCTCTTATTTATGAGTTGTTCTGTTAGCTTCATTGAGAAGTTGTGTAAATAATTACTCACCAACGTCAGTAAATTCTTCAGAATCAGTTCCAATGTGATGATGTTATTTGAATGTGCATCATTTAGGGCCAGATTCTTTTAGCCTGCTTCATGCTGAGGCTTTAAATAAATGGGCTGCTCACATCGTAAGGTACTGCTCCAAAGGAGTAAATTTATCAGCCTGGGACCTTTAGTAAATGTGAGTGAACTATTAAGAATGCTGTTATATTTACAGCCTTCATTCTGCATAAGCTTTCATTAGAGATTTGGGTGTATTAGGAATGTAGGACTAGCTCTTAAATGGTATTTGCTAAATAATCCTAAATCAGAACAGATTTTTCCCTCAATCCTGTTAGTTCTGATTTCATTTTTTCAGGTATTGTTGTTAAATGCCCTCTGTTCTTAGTTTTACCCCAACACCTTTGTAGGAGAAAAGGACAATTCAGAAGACTGGGAATAGGAATGCGACAGAGACTTTCACCTTTAGGTCACCATTTCAGATCCAGCCCTGGTCATCAGTCACAGAAGGCCAGTACATTTTGACAGCAGTGGACAGGTGGTCCACGTCACGTAAACAATTAGATTTGGCACCCATGCTGGCTATGTCAGGAGAGACGCCATAGACTGAGTAAGGAGAGAAGATGAACTGCCCTATAATGTCTAGAGGTGTTATAGCATTTAGTAAAAACTCTGCCATGATAAACACAGGGCTTAGATGCCACAGTGACAGGCAGCTTATAAATAACTCAAACAGACAGAAGTGCCCTTTTTCACTCAATAAAGAAGGGAGAGTGGGTTGGAGGGTAGTGTTTGTCTTCCTTTTGGAAAAAAATTACTACTTTAAAAAAATGACTTTCTGTAACAACTTGAACTTTTTGGATTTAGTTTTTGGATTTAAAAACTCAGCAGGGTAGAGAGCCAAACGACAATATGCTTTTATCTGTGAAATGTAGTGAAGTACATCATGGTAATTTCAATAATAATCCTCACAAACTATGCATTTAGATAGAGACTGTGACTAGCCCAGTACAAGCAAAGAAGAGGTTATAAGAAGTCATGCCCAACCCTCTGTGCCCCCACAGCAGCCAGTCACAGCAATATTCATTGCTATATTCCTCAGAAGGTACAGGAAGAATTAAGGGCAGACCCATGCCTTCACCACCCTCTGTAACAGCCAGTAGATTTGGGCCACCACATGGGAAGTACAAGCTGCACCTTTCAAAATCTGTAGTAGAGCTACTAAGCTACAGGCTTCCACTATGCTCCTGGATGCACTGGAGCTATCTAAGGTACAAAGGGCTTGATTTTCAGAAGTGCTGAGCACTTGCAGTTCCTAACTGCAGCTTAGTGGAAACTGCAAGTACTCAAGAGTATTGAAAATCAAGCCTTAGAGCAGGCCTGCACAACATGCGGCCCGGGGGCCACATGCGGCCCGCATGGGCTCACTGTGCGGCCCGCGGGGGATGAGTAGGGGTGGGGCAAGCCAAGAAGTGGGGTGGGAGGAAGTGGATGGGGGCGGGGCGAGGGCGGGGCTTTTCGGCCCACAGCTGTTTTTTTTGCAGTAATATGGCCTTCGCTGCTTTCTGAGTTGTGCAGGCCTGCCTTAGAGCATCTGGAAATTTCAGCAGAGTAGTCTCAGCACTCCTTCATCTTTGGGGCTGTGGCTTTGTTGCCTGAATCTAATCCAGAGGTGGTATCACCCTTCGTCTAGTTCCTTCTGATGTTTCATTTCAATGCATACTGCTGATACTATTATACAATTATTAATAATAAATAATAGTAATTAATGGTTCCGGGATATGGTGCGACTACACCCCTACAAGGTGTGGGATTTATTGTGGAATTCCATCAAATGCTTTCCGGTATGGACACTCCTCAACAAGGCAGCTGACATTGAGACTAGAGTTGCTTAGTTGAGAATGACAGTTGGCCAATGTCCATATAGTTTCAAAGGATACCTGCTAAACAAAACATCTAAGAAGAACTGCAAAAGTACAATTCTTGCTACGAGAATGTACTCACATTGTATTACTGTGAGTCTTCAAGTCCAATACTGAGAACCTAATTCAGGAATTAAATCAACGGGCAACCTTATTCCCAAGAGAGGATCTCTGAGTAAGTATTTCTGCACTGGGCACTTGATATGAGAGCAGAAAGTGGGATATTATAATGACCAGTAGAATTTGTGAAGGAATGTAAGCACGGATATTGTATTAGCATATTTTTGATAATTTGTTTAGATGGTTGGTCTCCTTAGGTTAGCTGTTACCTCCTTTTATTATTATTGGCAAAGAGACAGAAATGTGGAATATCCAGCAGCCTACTTTTTTGTAGTACAAACTACAAAAATTTGTCAAGCATTAAAGTATGGCAGCCAAATATAATTTTTCAGATGTTATGTTTCAGAATTCAAGTGTAATTATAAAATGAATTATATTAATTAAATTCATTCTTGTTACAATGTGAGGATTGTTTTGCAATTAATAATCCTGTCTCAGCATCCTAAATTGGTGTCTTCATATCCAGCAAAAAACTGGCAAATTCCCAAGAGACACTTCATGAAAAACCTTGCCAAATATTTCCTGTCTTGATGTCCTGAGATGATACAATTCGGCTTTTGCCAAACTATGGGCCCTATGCAATGAAAAAATAAAAAATAAATTAAAGAAAAAAAAGGAGGAGAGTGAAAATGCCAAAAACATGTACCAATCAAAAGAAAAAAAATAAATATGGAATGAAATGTAAAACTGATTTGCAACAACACACAAAAATGTGACCTGTAACTCTGAAATCTAGAAGAGAGAACACTGACACTCCACAGCCAACTATAAAAAGGATAATAATTTATTGTCTCTGAGATAATGCAGACAGACAAAGAGTAATGATTATAGGGCACTGACTTTTCATTCCAAATATATATCTTAATTTGGCAATACAAACGTGTTTTCTTCAATTGTCTTGCTGATAGCTGTGAACTTTATGGCTAGGAGTTCTCTGTATTTTCTGGCAACCTGTATCAATGCATCAAAGCTGCTGCATTGTGATTTTTCATTTTTTAACTAAACTGCAAGTAATATAAAATGTCATTTTGGGGGGAATTCATATATAAAAAAACATAGTGAACTTGGTGAACTCAAATAATTACTTCAATGGGACTTAAGTGCATGCTTAAAGTTAAGCACCTGCTTCAATACCTTGCTGAATAGAGATGGATTTAAGTGTGCTTAGTGTGTACTTAATTGTTTTGATGAATTGGGGCCTAGCAGAGCATTAGAAATATATTTGTTATCTTTATTTTTTTCTCAGAATTACTCCAAATGTTATTTCTGTTTGTTGTAATATTTATAATTCAAATATTTTTTTAAAAAACAACATCACCAACAAACCTTTAACTGTTTCAGTTCTTCTGTAAGGAAGGACTCTCTATGTCAGAGGTGGGCAAACTACGGCCCACAGGCCACATCCGGCCCACGGGACAATCCTACCCAGCCCTTTTGTTCCTGGCTGGGGAGGCTAGCCCCCAGCTCCTCCCCTGTTGTCCCCCTCCCTTGGAGGTATGCCACCGCATGGACAGTGCAGCTGCTCCACAGGGTGGTGTGGCTTCCAGTCCTGCTGCTCTGAGCAACACGGTAAGGGGGCGAGGAGTGGGGGATTGGATAAGGGGCAGGAGGTCCCAGAGGGCAGTCAGGGGACAGGAGTTGGATGGGGTAGAGGTTTGGGGTCGGCCAGGGGACAGGGAGCGGGGGCGTTGGATAAGCATGGGAGTCCCAGGGGGCCTGTCAGGGAGCAAGGGTGTGGATAGGGGTCAGGGAAGTCAAGGGACAGGGGGTTGGAGGAGTCGGGAATTCTTCGGGTGTAGATGGGGGGGCAGGCTGTTTCAGGAGGCACAGCCTTCCCTACCCGGCCCTCCATACGTTTTGCAACCCTGATGTGGCCCGAGGGCCACAAAGTTTGCCCACCCCTGAGCTATGTACTTCCAGGAAAGCAGTACCATCATGTTTCTAGATGTGCACTGTTACTCCTGCTGCTCCATTAAAACACCATAAGCACAATATGCCAGCATGAAATGGGTTAACTCCTGCCGTCACACCTTTTTTTGTGAATGTTCAATGATGAGATTTCCTTTTGCCCACTGACCAGCTTAAAGTAACTTTCCTTCACTTTTTTATAAAGCAAAGATTAAATGACTTCAAGAGAAACTAATACTAATGGATGAAAGAAAAGAATCTTCTAGATACATGAAGGAGCTAGCTATTTCTTTAATTAGTACAGGGAAGGAGGTTCCCTACTTCTGTCACTTTATTAACATATACAAATCCATAATGTTTAAGGGCTCTCCAAGACTACTCACACCAATCTGACAATAGACTCAGCAGTAAATGACAACCCCCCAGGAGAAAGGACTATGACTTTCTAAAACTAAGATGCAAACATATCTACAAGATACAATCCCTTAGTATTCAACCATTTATACTATATTTATCACACTTTCAACCCTAGCTACAAAGCTGGAGAAAAATATTGAGTTTCTCATTAGTGAGAGCAATAAAACCTGTGAGAAGGAGTTGTAAAATAACATCCCACAGATCTTTGTGTGTGAAACCCCTAGGATATCATACAGAATAAGTCTGGTGGGTATCTCTCAATGTTAGTGTATGTTTTACCAGTTTCTTGCTCCATCTCTGCTCTGCCCTTTTGTTTTCCTATTATTATTTAATTCCTGATTTTAAATTATTTTTCCCATGGGTTAGGTTCTAAACTTACTCCTGGTGTTTGCTTCATTTGCAGCTTGTTAGTGAATTCGTGAGTGTCACTATGTCAGCAATAAATTAAGCGGTGAAACACTTTAAAATTGAATTTGACCTAGGGAAAGAACAATTAAGGCTATCAAGATGTTGCAGTGCTAGTCAGTGTTACTAGCATAATCTTTTGTTAAGAAAATCTGTAAAAGGGATTATTTTTAATCCAATGGTGATTGTTACTATAACTATATGAATGATTACAAACAACCACCATTTCCATATTTGGTCAATCATCATGCTGCTACTTTTGGCCTGTAAAATAAAGGCTGGACAGTTGTTTGGTACGCTAGCTTTTGCTCCTCATATGAACAGTAGTTTATTCAACAAAATATTGTATTTGAGCTTCAAAACTCAAATACAATGATTAATATAGAGTTAAATATCCTGCCAATGTAGCCCAGGAATATTGATTTGCAGAGTTATGTGAAAAATCTTATAGACAAGCATGTGTCTCAGTATCTTGCTCAATGTCTTGCCAGGTTTCTCTGCCTAGTCACAACTCCTTGGCTGGGAGCATGGGGCTTAAGAGGATGGTCCCAAGGCTGAGGTTCTAGTATTTGTTCTACTTTTTTTCATAGAAACATAGAATATTAGGGTTGGAAGAGAACTGAGGAAGTCATCGAGTCCATTCCTCTGCTCAAAGTAGGACCAACACCAACTAAATCATCCCAGCCAGAGCTTTGTCAAGCTGGGCCTTAAAAACCTCTAAAGATGAAAATTCTACCACCTCCCTAGTTAACCCATTCCAGTGCTTCACCACTCTCCTAGTGAAATAGTGTTTCCTAATATCCAGCCTAGATCTCCCGCACTGAAACTTGAGACCATTGCTTCTTGTTGTTACCTGCCACCACTGAAAACAGCCAAGCTCCATCCTCTTTGGAACTCACCTTCAGATAGCTGAAGGCTGCTATCAAATCATCCCTCACTCTTCTCTTCTGCAGACTAAATAACTCCAGTTCACTCAGCCTCTCCTGGTAAATCATGTACCCTAGCCCCCTAATCATTTTTGTTGCCCTCCGCTGAACTCTCTCCGATATGTCCATATCCTCCTACGCAGAGGGACCTAAAACTGGATACAATATTCCCGGTATGGCCTAACCAGTGCCGAATAGAGAGGAAATAATCACTTCCCTCGATCTGCTGGCAATGCTCCTACTAAAACAGCCTAATATGCCGTTAGCCTTCATGGAGACAAGGGCACACTGCTGACTCATATCCAGCTTCTCATCCTCTGTATTTTGTATTTATCTTTCTCTGATTTTATTATTAGGGATACCTTTACAAATCCAGATTTTTTCTTAACAGCTACCTGCTCCTGCTAATTATTCATCACCTAAAGTTGCAAGTATATGATGACATCACTACTTGTTACTATGAAAGTATTATGATGTTATTAACAAAAAGCTCCATTAGAAAGGTTAATTATAGCCTCACTTCTTGGGAGGAAAAAAAGTCTTGATGTACCTCAAGTAAACATGTTATGGAGTCATTTATTAGCACTAATAATTTAGGTTTGAATTACATAAACATTGTGTACAGTCAATTTCCTATGCACCTTAAGTTGGCTTGTGTCTTTCAGGGCAGCACCCCACATTGCACACAGTGAGGAGCTGCTGTACTCAGAAGGAGCTTCAGGAGGCATGGATCAGGATTTCAGAAGTAATCAGCATTGGCCTCCATTCACTTCAGTGGGAGCAGACGTTGAGTTAGTTCAACACTGAGTGCTTCTGAAAATCCCACCCTTAAGTACCGCAAGATCCAATACCTTCTCGATGGTCTTTTCAGAAGGATGCACCCCTCTCTAACTGGCCAGTTCTGATGGCTGGTATGAGGGGGAGATGATGCCATTGCCCTACCTCTTCCTTTGAGGTGTCTCATGCAGCCTGCTCTATACAGTCATTGCTTTAGTGTATGTGCAGGGTAGGTAACTGCTCAGTCTCCAAAGGCTGCAACACAGGGAGTGAGGGGAAGCTGTTACTACTATTAATAAATAATGAACCTGAATTAAATTATTTATTTAAATATTCCACTTTCTCCATCCATAATGTTTCTAAACATGATGCTCAAATCTCAAAAGAGTTTGTCTTTTGTTCCTCAAATAATGTGGAGCCATTAAAATACCCAGCAATTCATATTTCCAGTCATTACTGGATAAATAGATGGAGATTGAACTAAATAATGACATGCCCCACTTCACTAAGAAAAAAAGAAAAATGATCAGGTTTCCTTGAAATGAGACCACCATGACTGCTAGTGTGAAAACTATCACAGCTGCTATCTTAGCCTTTGAAATAATTCAGAGAGAGCCTCATTGACAAGGCAGCTTTTTATCAATTCCACACTTCAGGTCTGCTGAGCCCATTGAGGAGAATACTTGTGATAGGTAGCTCACAGAAAACAAAACACAATCAAAACAGCAGGACTACTATTCTCAGGATATTACTATGTCAATCACAGGATGCAGCTGTGATACAGGGAGCTTTTTTAAAAAAAGCTTCCCAACTGTTATCTCCACGTACATGACAATCTTAGACAGGTTTACCTTAGCTGGAATAGTACGTATCAAGATACTGGGAAGCAAAGTCCAGAAGTCACTTTAATTCTGAAGGAAAGCTATTGTATGCTGTCATTCCTTAAGTAAAAACTTACACCAGCAGCATTAAAGAGTACATACCACTCATTTACCACATCATGTAGTAATCTTCTTTAAATTGTGCTTAACTCTGCAACTATTGTATGATTTGAAGTATATCTGTGGATTGTAGTTTCTTACAGTGTTTTATATAAATAGTCTCTATATGAGGAAAATCTCAGTAGCTCACACCTTCCTCTTGTTCATTTCAAAGAGGGCATATTTTCCCTGATAAACTTAAAACCTTTCCATAGAGATGAACACCATAACACAATATGCTCCAAACATGACAGTGTTGCTTGTTAATTTTGATACTGAATGGTGGAAAAGCATCAGAGGGGTTCTGCAAAGCCAGCATGTGATATCTCAGGCTGGCAAGAAGAACAACAAAAACCTTTATAGAGAAGTGGCACTGCATGGAACTATCAGATGCATGTCGATAAACAATGATACAGATAAAACATCTCAAAGATTTGGAGCAAGAATTAATGTTAATATGAACAGCATTAACTCCTGCTGGCATTTCTATGGGATTTTCAGGGACAATTCTGCAAAGAGCTCCAGCTTAGCTCCCATCTGTATGACATGCTCTTTACCCCTTCCTTTAAATCTATAGAACCGCAATTATGCAGTTGTCCAATGAATGGTCACAATGCCACCTTGGCTCAGGTCTCTCCCTTTTTATTTCCATTTTTCTTCATTTACTACACTCTGGACCATGGTGAGAGATGTTTGGATGAAAGATTTTTGAACAGCGGGTGTTATTTTACTCAGAGTACAGTGTTTCCTCTCAAGAGTCCTAAAGTCAGTGCCAGCAGTAACTGAGCCCAAGTTTAAAAAAAGAATTAAATAAATATCATCCTTGAAACAAATACCATCTCACCAGAATCATTACTGTATAGCTACCCTCAATAAGTTATTATATTACCTTAAAAAAACTGATCATGTATAAACATCCTACTATAACTCATCTAAGCAAATGGTATGCTCCTTTTCCCAACACCCAACAAAGAAAAGCGATTCTGCCTACATTACTAGTCCGTCGATTTTCTTAACAAATCAGTTCCCTGTATTTTTCTGTTGAGAAATGCTGCATTTCTATTAGTAAATTTCCAGTATAAATTAACTGTATTCCCATACAAATGGCACAACCATAAGAAGTGGATTTTAAGCTTGTCTTAAACACTAAGTATGCTTGCCTCAAAGAAAGATGCTCTATAATGCTCCATAAAGTCCGTATATATTTTGCTATTTGGAGCAAAGTGATGTTTGATCAATCTCTGATGAAACATCACAGGTTAAAATGTGTGTTGATAGGGTGACCAGATGTCCCATTTTTTATAGGGACAGACCCGTTTTGGGGGACTCTTTTTTTAATATAGGCACCTATTACCCCCCACCCCGTCCCGTTTTTTCATAATTGCTATCTCATCACCCTACGTATAAATCTTCACAATAGCATGGAGCAAATCACATTACAGTACCTTGTCCTTTGCTGCTACAGGCTTCTAAAAGTTGTAACAAATATGCAGGCAAGGATTTTCACAAATGGGTACCTAAAATTAGGCTCACCAGACACAATGAGGGCTCCTAGCCCGGCACTTATGTAAATGTCTAAATATGGTCTTAAGAGCCTACCTTTAGGCATCTATTTAAAAAAAAAAATCTTAGCTGCAATTTATATATGCTTATATTTACCACTAAAAAAAAGCCATCATAAAACTTAAAGTGTCCCAGTTTTCTCTATAGCATGCAACAAATAAATGTTAACCAAGTCCCTATTATTATTATTTAGACTGTTTGGTGCTGTATAGAACACAAAGGAAGACATGTCTAATCTAAAGTGTGAAGACAAAGCACATCAGACACTTAATATATCAGACCACCAGAAGAGAGTCTAAATACTAAGTGATGCAAATATAATTCCCCATACGCACACACACTTTTTCCCCGACTCTTCTTTTTTAGTGGATTAACATTGATAAACTTCATGGACAATATGAGTTTTAAAGCGGGTTTGACTGAAAAGAGAAAGTGGTCATTTGACATGTAAGGGAAGGGAGGAAGAGGAATGAGGAAGGTATGAGCACAAAGAGGTGGAAATTCTAAAGGATGTTAAACATGGCAATACTGGTGCAGTAGATAGGGAACAAGGAGAAAATTACACAAGAGATGAGCCTTGATCATTCCTATTATTTCCTAGACTGGAAACACACATGCATTAATTTAAAAATGAAAACCAGATATTATCACACAACTGAGGTCTCTGTTTCATATATTCACATAACATACATACAAAAATTGTTTAAAATCCTTCTCCGGGTGGACTGGATACCATCTGTGTACTAACACCAAAAGTTTTAGAACGTGAATATTGTAGATAAAACAATTTTTTACTAACGTCTGTCTCATCTCACTGCTTTGCTTCTGTGGGCGTCATTAATTCTTTGTCATTCTACTGTAATCTCTTTTCTATTCCTCTCATAGTCTTAATAGGAGTATAACTTTTAAATGTCATGTAGTTTGCTAAAAGCAGATAGAGATCAGTAGAATTTTCCTGAATTTCCATATGCCAGATAGAGTTGCCAACCCTCCAGGATTGCTTTGGACTCCTCACAAATTAAAAATTAATCTTTCATTAAAGATTATGTAATGTGATGAAGGCTCCAGGAATATGTCAAATCAAAACTGGCAACTCTAGTTCTGCACTATCATTCTTTACCCTACCCTATTTTGACTTTATTTTGGATTACAGGGAGTTTTTAATATCTTATCCTGAATCTTTACTGTCAAAAGAAAAGAAACAGACCTGAATATAAAACCTTTAACCATAAACAGTAAAATGAAGCATTTTGAATCTGTTAGCTTTTCTAAAATACCATATTTGTATGACTAGAGGGTGTGAGAGTGTCCACACAAGCAGGCATACATGCATTCACATATTGTGAACTGCAAAGCAAGGCAGGAAGATATTTAATCTTACAATGAAATGTTAGTCTTTAAGAGTACAGAAACCTATTCAACTCTCATTTACACTGGAGTCACTCAACAGAATCTAGCAGTTACACTGGTGTAAATTAGATTAGAATCAGGCGTTTTGATTTGCAAATACCTCAAAGGTTTCTGTTTAGATTAATGATGATGAAAGCAAAACATATTCATGTCACTCCAAATAATTAAACCATTTCAGTACTAAGACTACAGTACATACACTACAGAGACTGTATGCTACATAGTGAATAAATAACCCTAACAACTTAATCCAATCAACAAAATACAAAATGAGAGTTAGCATTTTTAGGCTGGTTGCACTTCAAGGCTTTATTTGCCCAACTAAATTGGCACTAGATTATTTTAAAAGAAAATGTTTACCACAATGGCATTTTTGTTTAACACTGAACAAAATATATAAGAATGTGTAAGACAACATGGAACACAATGCAGAGATGATGGATATCAATTGGTGAGCAAATTCTTTGTTTATTTTGAAAGAATGTTATCAGGATTTTTCTGAATGATATCACTAAACTGCTGGCTGATTTTCCATTTTAAAATTATTGTAAAACTGGTGGAATTAAGCAATCATTCTGACTGTCTGCTAAGCCTTTTGATGGGTTACATGCTTTTTTAAAAAAAGCTGTTCAATTCAGCTAAAAACTGCTCCACTATAATCTAACATGGCTATATTTATCTTCAAGCATAAAAGCTGTGATTTTATTTTATTGGTAATGTAAACAGACTATAGTTAATGAACTACTTGGAGAATCAGAGACAGCCCATAAAGGGTATGAATGAAATCCCGGACCCACTGAAATGGGTGTTTTGCCATTAACAACAATGGAGCCAGGATCTCACTCTATGGTGACACAAAGAACACCACCACATTTCTCTAGAGGTTCCTGTAAAGTTCACCAATAAGTGGCAAAAAGGAAGTTTTCTCTGGCAAGTATGCACTTGTGCTCCAGGAGGGAAATCTAACCTGTCAATTACTGCAAAATTTAAGATTTCAGTGAAAAGAAAAGAAAATTAAGTTTTTGCAATCAGAAAACAAGAAAGAAACTGACAAAAACTGACAAACATAATATCAATTTCTCTTGGCAGACCATTAGGAAAGCTAAGTAGGCATTGGCTCTGTTCAAGAATGAAAACTAATACAATAGATGATGTAATAAAATACTGGAGACGGTATCCTCTCAGCAGTTAGGAGGATGGATTGGGATACAGAAGTAGAGCCCTCTGCCGCCCCAACATCATGGTAGTCAGGATGGTCTGCGCTGTGGCAGCAGAGAGAAAATAAGCCCCTTCTTTTCAGAGGGAGCAGGGGGCTTCCTTCAAGCAAGGTACAGGAACAGTGGACTGCCATCATTGGTGTCTTCTCACCCCATCTTTCGTGTCAGCCTCTGACTAGAAGGTTTAACCCTCAGGATGTTAAGTATCTGGTATTTTATTTCAATAGCTGAGAAATTAATCAGGACAAATGTCTAAGAGTGACTTTCTACCCTATACTAATGTTTGATTCATCATACTAAAAAATACATAAGGATTAGGCTCAAAGTTCTCATATATCACAAAACAGGAAGGCCATAAGGTAGCCTGGATATCACCAAACAGATATAAACTATGTACACTGTCAGTCATATAATCTTTGGAATCAAATTGAAACTTCTTTAGGCAATTGTCAGCAACCAGTGCAGACTGCAGTGTTTTTGTAGCTGTGTTAGTCCAAGGATATTAAAGAAACAAGGTGGGTGAGGCAATAACTTTCATTGGACCAGGTCTGGTTGGTGAAAGAGACAAGCTTTTGATTTACACCTTGTCTCTCTTATCACTGAAGATAACATTTAAGGGCTTCTTCTGCCTCTGTGTGTTCCATCCTTACGTATAATGATCTCTTTTTGAATAACTTAAGCATAAACTAGATATTTTTCTTATACAATATTGTGATTTCTACATCTTAATACACCAGTTCAGAACTCCTAGGTTGTGGTTTCTGCTCCATTTTAACTGGCAACAATACAACAAATGGTTTTCTGTACCATTCAGGAATGATCCTCTTCTTGTGACATAGTTGCGGGGAGGGCGTGTTCATTCTACTTTTTCATAACCTCAAATAGGCTCTGAATGCTACACTCTAAACCAGTAGTTTTCAAACTTCTTTTCTGGTGACCCAGTTGAAGAATATTGTTGATGTCCGTGATCCAGTGGACCTGGGGATGAGCAGTTTGGGCTATTGGAGGGAATCACGGCTGGGGCTGAGCGTTGAGGTATGAGGGTAAGGGCTATGGGGGCAGAGCCAGAAATAAGGGGTTTGGAGTGCAGGATGGGGCTCTGGGTTGGGGGTGGGGGTGCTCAGGGCTGGGGCAGGCGGTCAGAGTGTGGGAGGGGGTCAGGGCTCTAGTGTGAGGGTGGGGCTGGGATGAGGAGTTTGGGGTGCAGGAAGAGGGTCTGGGGGTGCTCAGGGCTGAGACAGTGGATTGGTGTGTGGAGTTGGGGTGTGGGCTTACCTTGGGTGGCTCCCGGTCAGCGGTGCAGCGGGAGTGCTAAGGCAGGCTTCCTACTTGACCTGGCTCCATGGACTATGCTGTGGCCCAGAAGTGGCCAGCAGCAGGTCTGGCTTCTAGACAGAGGCGCACAAGTGGCTCCACACAGTCTCACCCATGAGCACCGCCCCCCAGTTCCTATTGGCCAGTTTCCAGGCAATGGGAGGCGGAGGTGGTGCTCGGAGCCCCATGACCCCCCCCCACCCCCGTCTAGGAGCTGGACCTACTGCTGGCCGCTTCCAGAGCACAGCATGGTGTCAGAAGAGGTAGGGACTAGCCTGCCTTAGCAAGGCAGAACCACAGATGAGACTTTTAATGGCTCAGTCAGCAGTGCTGACCAGAGCCGCTGCCCCCCAATGCCTTACATTGCAATCTGTAAGTTTGGGGTTGCAATCTGCAGTTTGAAAACCACTGCTCTAAAGGGCTGGATGCTAAAATGAAGGAAAGAGTTGTATGCTGTAGATATGGGAAAAAAAATAAGTACTGCTGATAGCATTTATCTGTCAGGATGTGCAGGCTACTGCTCTACAAGTCAACTAAAGACAGATATGGTTCTGTAGCAGGGTCATCCTTAGGCATACGCAGC
The DNA here is from genome assembly GCA_007922305.1 of Dermatemys mawii. Lineage (NCBI taxonomy): Eukaryota > Metazoa > Chordata > Testudines > Dermatemydidae > Dermatemys > Dermatemys mawii. Next base: position 78,722,265 of record ML677326.1, read on the forward strand.
ATAGGCAGATACCCCGGGCACCCGAAAATTTGGGGCACCACCAAAACAGCAGGTAAGCGCGGGTCAGCTCCTCCACACCCAGTGTGCACTGTAGTCTCCTTAGGCAGGGGCCGTATGCACAGAGCCCAATCAGAGGTGGCTCTACGTTTTCTGCCGCCCCAAGCGCAGCAGTCAGGCGGGCTTCGGCGGCACGCCTGCAGGAGATCCGCCGCCGCCGCCGATTCAATGACGTTTCTGCAAGAGGTCTGACAGTTCCTCGGCTTCGTTGTCCCTGCTGCCAAAATGCCACCGAATCCACGGGACCAGCGGACCTCCCACAGGCACATCACGAATGCCCGCCTGACTGTTGCCCTGACAGCAACCAGCAGGCCTCCCCCTGCAGTTTGCCGCCCCAAGCACGCACTTGCTGCACTGGTGCCTGGAGCCACCCCTGAGCCCAAAGTGCCAGCGCAATGCATTCTGTGTGAGAAAGAGGGTACGGGGTTCTCTGCAGAGAACTGTGACTCTCTGCCGCCGTGAGGTAGGCTGGGAAGTTTAGAATGCTTTGCTGCCACATCCCCCATCCCGTCCCCCAGGCTCTGAGCCTGGGCTGCCGCAATGTCTGCTGCGTATGAAGCTTGGTGTGTCAGCAATGGGGGGTGGTGTTTTTCTGGGGGTCCGTGGGTGGGAGTGGTGGCTGTGCCCCAAGTCAGGCCAAGGAGTACCAGTTTAATAATACTGCTTAGGGCCTCATACATCCTAAGGACAGGTGCGTTCTGTAGCTTGCAAGCTTCATTTTGCATGCTCTGCATAGGACACAACTGTACTCTTCAGGATTCCCTGCAACCCAGTGTGAAAGGGAGATTAGGGGTGTGCCAGGGGAGAAGAGCATGCTGGGCTAGGGGATTTGTAACTATGCAAATTAACTGGCCATTATCCCTGCATATAGGGTAATAGCACAAGGAGCAATGCAATGGGACTGCTGCAGTAACATCCTAAGAGCAAACAAGCTGTAAATACTGACTATAGATCAGCTCCACTAGCTTATTAGCAATAAAAAGTGCAGCAGGCAAGCAGAGTAATAGGGAAAAGATCTCTTTAAGCATCCTGAAAGACCACCATCACATGCAGTGTATCTGTGATACCAGACTGGTCTCAGCTTGCATTCTTGAGCCGTTGGTGCCTCCCCAAAGTACATCCCTTCTAAAACCTGACACTTTTATCTACTTCAAGTCACCATACTCCACTGCTGTCACCGCACAGCATGAGGAGAAAGGAGGTTCCTTTCCCTTTGGTGCCTGAGCACTTAAAGTGCACTGCTAAGTTGCACTAGGAATTCCTGCAATAAAATATAATTTGTTTCTTTAACCTAACATGAGCAAGGCTATAGGAAACCTTTTTTTATTTCTTGGTTCAATTCTTTACCTTCCTAATGTATTTTAAATAAAATATTTTGTACGCAATCATGTAATATGTGATAAAATGTTCTTGTACTTATGCAAAACAATTCACTATATGGGCTTTTTTGTTTGTTTTAAAGGTAAATAAATATATCCCCATATAATCTTTCTCAAAACAGACAGGAGGAAAAATTCATAATCCAGGGGTCAGCAACCTCTCGGAAGTGGTGAGCCGAGTCTTCATTTATTCACTCTAATTTAAGGTTTCGCGTGCCAGTAATACATTTTAATGTTTTTAGAAGGTCTCTTTCTATGTCTTTAATATATAACTAAACTATTTTCCTATGTAAAGTAATTAAGGTTTTTAAAATGTATAAGAAGCTTCATTTAAAATTAAATTAAAATGCAGAGCCCCCTCGACCGGTGGCCAGGACCCGGGCAGTGTGAGTGCCACTGAAAATCAGCTCACTTGCCGCTTTTGGCACGCATGCCATAGGTTGCCTACCCATTATCATCCCTACCTGCTTCCTAGGAAGCCAGAAACTGAATGAGGGCTTTTTAAAAGCTGTTTTTTCACCTTCCTTTGTTTTGGAGGAAGTAGAGTTCCTCACCATGAGGTGGACTGCCTTCCCACACACATCTCAAATTATCTACTACATTTCTTGTAAGCATTTGATTTCTCAGGTTTGAGTGAAGCAGGGATTCAAATAAAAGCCATTAATGCAAAAACTCATCAACTTGCAAAAGCTCTCTCTGTTCTGTGCTAATCCGTTTTATTTTTGTTTTGCTTTTATCCAGTCTCTAACTCCTAAATTGGACAGTCCTTCCATTTAACAGTACAAAAAAGTTCAAAGACAAACAGAGTTGACAGAATTGTTTGAATTGCTTTAGAAAGTTGAGCATGTAATCAGCTAACCTGAGTCTTCTAAATTATAAACTAGCAGATGAGTTTCAGAGAAAGTTTAAAAATATATTGGCTCACTAAAAAATGTTACTGTAAAGGCTGGCAAATGGCTGATGCAAAAAAACCCAAAGAAGAATAAAACAGCTATTGGGTGAAAGGGTGATATTTTTATCAATAGTCCAGACAAAATAAATTTTAAAAAGTCAAATATTTTCAGAAAAAAGCTCTTTATGTATCACAATGGGTAAAAATAAGGTGGGATTAGAAGATCTCATAGGAAAGAACAAATTATCTAAATTAGTGTGGAAGATAAAGAAAAAAGCTTTAATGGTACCAAGTAAAAGGGCATTTAAGGAAAACCTGATGACTACCAGGAAAGGGAAATCGTTAGAAGATAATGGATATGTAACTACACATTTTATGACAAATTCAGTGAACAGTTCATGCTATTTTATAATATGCCCTGAATCATTTGTACGACGTGGGGACAACACATGTAACAACAAATAATGTTTTCATAATACTATTTCAAATTCAATAAAGATGAAAGGGAACGCAGAAAGAAGCTTCAGATCTATGCTTCTTATAATCTTTGGCTGTAGTCTGCAAGACAAAATGTTGGCCACCTGGCAAACTGGATCAGCTATTACGCAAACTGGTAAGAGGCCAGAGTTTACATCAAGAGTATACAAAAGAGTGGCCTGTAGACAGCAGGAGAATTCAGAAGAGTTGCAACAAGACACTTACCTTTATACCCTTGTGAACTACTTGGTTGACTTTTTCTTATGGCTCTTCATTAGTAATTGTACCTAGGGTGCAGTACCTTTTACATTTGCCAGCCCTGGTAAAGAATTCATTTCCATAATATGTGTCAGCATTTGTGGAGAAATCCTGAGGGCTAGAACCTATAGAGTCTAGTACTTGGGGCACCGATAATGTTTGCCTCAAAGGCTATACAAAAAACAGTACCAGACAGCACAGGAAACACAAGGGCAACACTCTGCATTGTGTCACTGCACTATTGTATACACAAGTGACACCCCGGCTGAGAAATGTTAGTCTCCTTTAGCCTACAAGACAAGGTACCAGCAACTACATTACTCTTCATGCTAGCACTGGAACCTTTGGCTCAACAATTATGGGACCTTCAGAATGTAAAGAGGATTAATGTGGGGTACTAAAATACACACCCACACCCACCATACATGCTGTATGTACAGATGATTTAGTACCCTGAAAAATCCAAGAGTAAATTGCAGTAGAAATCATTACAAAATGTTGAGAATAGTTGAGTTTCACTGAAAAGGTGAAACAGTTAGGATCTATGCTTCCAAATGATCCCATTCCTGTACAGCATGTGTGAATGAAAGGTTGGTCAGAAATATTCCAGGTCAAATGTTGGCCTTAAATTGGAAATGCATCATCTAAATTCTATATTGATAACAATCTAAGTAAAACAGGACTTAAGTCAGCTTTATACAATCTCTCTGTCCCAGAACACTTTAACCAGGAAACTTTCCCAGGAAAATATAGCCAATAACATCAATTTCTACAGAACCTAACCTTTCACTAACATAAATAAATAAATTGAAAACCCATATATTTTTAGCCATTTCTGTTGCAAAGAAAGACTTAAGATTTTAACTTAATCATTAGTGAGAGAAGGTAGGAGAGCTAATATTGTATACTGGATCAACTTCTGTTGATGAGAGAGACAAGTTTTCAAGCTTACACAATGAGCTCTGTGTAAGCTCAAAAGCTTCTCTCTCTCACCATCAGAAGTTGATCCACTATGCGATATTACCTCTCGCACCTGGTTGCTCTAATATCCTGGGACCAACACATCTATAACGCTGCCATATAACAATGATTGTAAACTGATGCTGCTACTGGGCTATATGAAAATATCTACTGTGGTTACGCTATTGGACCTACTGAAGGAGCTCTGCTCACTCTGCCTCTGTACTAAGCTAGTGAACGGACAGCTGCAGTGACTGATGCTGAATTCCCAGGGCTCCTCGCTCTTCAGTTTTCCCCCATGCTAATCCTATTGGAAGAGGCAATGAAGATCATTGGCTCTTTGAGGGTTCTCCTTCCCTGGGCCAGGCCTGGTCCCTCCACCTGCAAAGTAAAGCCAGGTAGAGAGCACTCCTGAACTTCCACCCAGCAACCTTGTTCCACAGCTGGCTCAGCCTCTTTTTTTCCAGTGGCTCCCTCTCCAGGCCAATGAGCAGAACTGAAAATACTTGTTTCCTTATTTCTCTCCACCATGTGGTCAAAGATCCCAGCAGCTCCAATAGCTCCCTCCCTAAGCATGGGAGAAACATGGCCCTCCCCAGAGTCTAGGAACATAGTTTTCTAAAGTGTAATAGCACTGAGGAGATGTGAATGTGATGCTAAGGCCTTCAAGGTAAGAACTGAGACATGAGTGGGAAAGAAGCCTGAGGAAGCCACAAGAAGTTAGGAGGAAGCCTGGTGGTGAGAGAGGTGCAGAGATTTGGTGAGAAAGGAATATAGCAGATTAAGTGGGGAGGAAGGGAAGAGAAAATTGATGAGCTGGGGGTCTCTGAGAGTGAGTGAATGAAACTGTGACAGTGTTGGGAATGAGTCATGCCTGAGTGGGTGGGGGAAAGAATCGGGTCGTCTGGGATGAATATGGCTCACATGGTGGGGTTGCGTAATGAATGAATGACAAGAGTGATGTGGTTGCTCGGTCTGAGAAAAAGGTGTGAAAATAAGTGTGAGTGAGAGAGAGAGATAGACTATGTGTATGTGTCAATGTCAGTCCAGGAGTGTGTGTGAGAGACAGACAGTTCAAGTAGACAGGTTCAGAGTGGTAGCCGTGTTAGTCTGTATTTGCAAAAAGAATGAGGAGTATTTGTGGCACCTGAGAGACTAACAAATTTATTTGGGCATAAGCTTTTGCGGGCTAAAACCAACTTCATCAGGTGTATAAAGTGGAGCATACAGTAGGAAGATAGACAGATAGAAAGAACATGAAAAAATGGATGTTGCCATACCAACTCTAAGAGGCTAATTAATTAAGGTGAGCTTTTATCAGCAGGAGAAAAAAACTTTTTGGAGTGATAATCAGGATGGCCCATTTCAAAGAGTTCACAAGAAGGTGTGAGTAACAGTAGGGAAACCTAATTTAATGGTATCCAGTTTGCAAATTAATTCCAGTTCAGCAGTTTCTCATTGGAGTCTGTTTCTGAAGTTTTTTTGTTGAAGAATTGTCACCTTTAGGTCGGTTACTGAGTGGTCAGAGAGACTGAAGTTTTCTCCTACTCATTTTTGAATATTACAATTCCTGATATCAGATTTGTGTCCATTTATTCTTTTGCGTAGAGACTGTCTGGTTTGGCCAATGTACATGGGAGACGGGCATTGCTAGGACATGACTGCATATACCACATTGGTCGATGTGCAGGTGAACAAGCCCCTGATGGTGTGGCTGATGTGATGAGGTCCTATGATGGTGTCACTTGAATAGATATGTGGACAGAGTTTGCACTGGGATTTGTTGCAAGAATAGGTTCCTGGGTTGGTGTTCAAATAGAGTCGTGTGAGGCTGAGATGCATGTTTGCATGTGCGTGTTTCCTCAATTACTAAGATTGTTTTTTTTTTTGAAATCGGGAAGGATGTGGAAAAGATAGAAGACATGATACGTAAAAAGTAAATAATAAAAAATTGTTAGTGATCATTTTCTGATACGTACCACAGCTTGGTTTTGGGAAAACACATCTGGATTTCCAAGTTTGTTCTGTATGTACCTATCTCAACAGTGCAGAAGACAAAGAGATAGAAAGCACTTCTTACTTTGCATTTTTATAGCATCCAGTGAGAGGGTTTTGTATTTTTTCTTCAGTTTAATTAAGTGCAGACTGTTTCTCACTTAAAGGCAATCACTTTAATTATAACAAATATTTCTCCTGCCACAGTCCTAGCATGACTGATTCAGAGAAAGAACAACACTTTTATCAGGCACTAACAAGAAACAGCCACTCAGCTCCAAGACACTAGAAGTACTGTTCCCTTTCACAGCTTTATTTTAAACCTTCCCTTGTTTTTCCTCAACAAACCATGGCACAATGCTCTTGCATGCTCCCCTCCCCAAACTGCAGCTGTCAATACCAGGTTGTTCAGCCTCTGAATATGCGAGCAGCCTAGAGTCAGTCTTCCCATGGAAATCAAGTCAATGACCTGCCTCCCCTGTTCCTTGTGAACCAAAGGACAGCCATAATTTTTCTTTCCCTCTGTTTTCACATGTTGTAAATGTTCACTCAAGTCGTTAGCCAATACAAAATGCATTAATTCCTCCAAAGTGAGTTCACCATGAATGATTTAATTCTAGCCGATTAGGCATAGTTTTCCTTTTCTCCTTAAAAAAAGAAAAATCAGGGAACGCTAAGGTATTTTTCACTCAAAGTCTATGTTAGCCTTATTATCTAATCAAGTGGAAAAGGCCTTTGTCTGCACTGGCCCCTCCAAGAAAAGTGCTGCAATAAAAAGTTTAAAGATTTTTCTCAATCTTTTGTTATCCTAAAAGACTACAGCTCAGTCAACTGTTGTCACATCCAGAAAAAACAAAAAGAAAAAAAAGAAAAAAAGAAAAAGAAGAAGAAAAAAGGAGGGGATAGAAAGGAAAAGGATAAAACCATTGCTATAGTAGGTTGTGGGGTTTTTTAAGCCACTTTTTGGAGCCAATGAAGAATTGTGATACACAAAATTACGCAGTTCCTTTTGAAAGATTTGCATTTAAAAGATTGTATACAGGCTTGAATACAGGTCGCTTCCCTGTGACCATAGAAACATTAGAAAAGGTGGAAAATTCAGTCCACTGAACCTCAAATGACTTTATTAAAGTGTCACTAATCAGAACCCAAAGACGCAAGGTCTTAGTGTTTGGGCTAACAAAGTGAATAACTCTCAAATGTCTAATGACCTCCTAAGAGCATTATTTTAAAAAAGCCTTGTCGACAGCGAGTAAAATAAGAAAACTTTCATTGCTCTCTAAGAAAGATTAATCCCATGCAGATCACAAGAACGCTACTGAACTATGACTCTGAATACAATAAGATGTGGCTCACAGAAGGGGAAAACCCCTTTTAAACTTTAAAGTAACAAGGACAAACAGCCACTCCTTTTTGTTTGTGATGATTTATAATGTGTAAAACATGTACACAATTACTGTTAAGTTAAATCAAGTATCTCAAATATACATTAAATTTACATTTATTTCACGCAATTACTGTACTTTAACTCCTGCATTCCATACTAAATCATAAAAATGGAAGGAAGAGAAATATCTATATTAATTGAAAATCCTGCCACTAATCCTTACAAGTAATCCAGGGTGCACATGTACATGGGCGGTGATCAGTAAACGTTAATTATATACACATTACATCTTTATAATTAATCAGCTGATGTTTAAATCATATTTCACTGCATATGTCCATTATTCACCAGAGACAATATCACATTCCTCCTTGTTATTCGGACCCATAATCTGGGTGTCATTTTGACTCAACCCTCTCTCTAGAGCCACACATGCAGGTTGTGTCTAAACCTTGCTACTTCTTCCAGTATAACATCTCCAAGATCTGATCTTTCCCCTCTATTTGCATAGCTAAAACTTTTATCCAGTCACTGAACATCTCACATCTCAGTTGTTACAACCGCCCCATCTCTGATCTTGATGAACCCTGTCCTACATCTTTAAATCCATTCCAAACTCTTCTGCTGAAGACATCTTCTTGACTCATCACATGTTGTTTTTTCTTTACTCTTATGCTTTTTCAACATTTATTACTACATATGAGTGCCTTGTTCTGATCTCAGCAGAATTCATGGCAGCATACAATTATTTCACCCTTTTTCCTCCCCCTCATAATATACATAACTTAATGCATGCCCTAGCTATAGTCCTCTTACAAGACTTTAGTAAAATTTGGCAGTCTGTGCATAAATGAATCTGACTCAAGAGAAGCCTAAGTGTGCTGGCTTTGCATAATTTAACTTATGTTCTGACAGAGGCCCAGATCCTGCAGAGAGACCCACATAGATAGACTCCCTCTCCCTTCATCCCATGGTTCTGCAGAATCCCAATGGCTTTGACTGCTTCAGGACTAGGATATGGTACAATATTACTCATATGCTAATTGCTTATAAAATGTATAATATATGACATATATATACACATGATATCATTTTACTATGGTAATTAAAAACTGTTATTGTAAAAACACCGTATGTTTGCTTTATAGATCATTATCATTATACCATTTTAATTACTAACTAGTTTTTAAATAACAATGATTAATGATATTTTTATTAGATTATTTTTTTCATAAATGTAACAAATACCCATCGAAGAACGTTAACATTTTAGCTGATTACTTTCAACTATAGCAGAGTTTTGCATTCACCGCTATATTTTATGAGTTACTCAACAAGAGCTGATTTGATCAAAAAAAAAAAATAAGATAAAAAAAAGAGGCCACTTAATGACTACAAGTCTGCAGAAGGATGTGGGCAGCCTTCTTATAAATTGTCTAAGTGAAAAATTTCTAAGCCTAACCTTTTTTTATTCTGGGACTCTGCTAAATTTCACTGCAGTCTATGTGTCCTCAGTTATGAATTAATGTTAGATAACAGAATGAATATAAAGTACAAAATATAACAACATTATTCTAAGAAGGGTACTTAATTGTACTGGTTATTTCAACTTGACCCCATGAGTCTTCTCCGTTAACAGTAGTACAATCACTGAGAACACATGGGTGGATTTGTAAAAGTGATAGACATATGATCCACTAAAGAATGTTGCTTGTTCATTTGAGTACATTTTAAAAAATGTGTTAGTCATATAAGATTTCAGCACTGAAAGGGGGTCTCCTGTGAACATTGAACATAATTGACTTTTATAGCCCTCATTCTCAGAATGACATGCAGCTTTTTGGAAAACAGTTATTTCAGTTGCAATAAAATCAGGCATAACCTTGTACAAAAATAACTTTTGAGTTCCCTATTACCGTTTAGATGTAAGGTGCAAAATGAGAAAAAAAAAACACTATGACCAGGAGCAGCAACCCAAGCAAGTAGGCATAAAAGTAGTAAAAGAAGGTCTGAATCAATTTAAATAGAAATCTTTGGTTAATTACTTGTCCTCAAAGTAGCCAAATACATTCATTTTCTTTTTGTCTGTTTTCTATGTTAGCAGGGCTACATGCAGTTCCAACCTGGTTACTTCAAAACCTGAACAGAGCAGTTATAAATGTACCATATAATAGGATAACCGCTAATGCACATAATCCACAAGTAACAAAATAGGCAGAGTAAAGGAGATCTCTCTGTGTGCCTGTAAGAAACCCCAGGGATGCATCACACTGCTTGCTTACCAGAAGTGTCTCTATGGTTTCAACAAAGAGATGCCAGTGAAATCTTTCTTAGAAAACATCTTTGGTTCTTAAAAGATTGTACCACTTCAGCGGTAAACTCACAATGAAAAGAAAACGCTAATTTGCATCAGCTTTAAACATCTTATGTTCTAGTACTACAAAGCCTTATGTCTGATAAAGTACTCCTTCTACTTGGCAATAATTGTAATGAAAATGCAAAGATCTGGCAAGATATTTGCTTCTGAATTGCTTCTCTATTACCATGGTGAATTTGGAATATCCACCTCTGAGCTGGAACAAAATGAAGATAAAGGAGATTCAATACTACTATTATTGTTGAGATTTCTTTTTTAAAAAGTCTTGATGAGATAGCACTAAACGGGATAGAAATTAATCATGGGAATAAACCAAACACTCCTTTCTGCAGTAAAACAGCAAAAAAAGTGCTAAATGAACAATAAATGCAAACTATTACATACTCGAAAATAATTAAATTTAGAAAGAGAGTATACATGCAAAGAATCCTACAATTATGGAGATAAAACCAGAATATAATTAAAATAACAATAATATCTTTTTTTTTTTTTCCAGAAATAGTGGTCTGTTGTCTTCATATTTTTTTCTTTGGTTCATTCTGAGTTCACACACCAAGAATTATCTTAGAATTAGTTCACTTGGAGCAAATACTCTACCTAGCATTAAATATGAGAAGCTGCTGGGCCATGCAAAAGTAAATACACTGAGGCAACAGGAGGAGGGCTCCACGACAGGATGCAGAATGGTTCCACAGCCATTCCATGGGACTACTTCAACTCAGTGGTCTGTATGGCTTTAACATGCTCCCATTTCTGGGGAATATCCACACAGTAGCACCTGACCCTTCCCTGATCCATCCAAGTTCATCACTCCTGCTCTCTGTGAGTGGCAGTGACTGGAGCTAAAGGCTCCAGAACCACACAGAGTGAAGGCTGTGTATTCTGCAGGAGGGGCACACTGCTTGTATGCTTCCCCCAGCCAGGGTGCTGATCTTCTAAATTGCTGAGTGCCTTCTGCAAGGTGCCAAACTCCTTTAATGGCCACTGAAAGCAATGGAAGCATAGAGTTTCAGCATCTCACAGGAAACACTCAGCAGCTTGCAAGATCAGATCTTTAATTGTCTTCTTTCCTTAGAAAAATAAAACATGATTTTCTAGATCAGTCCTTAATGCTAGTTTGCATTTAAAATGAGGACTAGTTCTACTATTAAAGAATTCCGGAGATAACATTTTGTTATATTTTGGCAGAACTATGGCAAAGCATAGTCAAAGACTTCCTTAGCATTTTCAGGTTCATTACAATAGGAAAACAATCCACACCAAAAAAACCCAAACTGTTTCCTTTTTCTTTCTTTCTTGATCCTATTAAGAATCTTTATTTGCTAAAGTAAAATTAATACTAGAAAAAGAAAACATTGACCCTCTCACTACCACAACGGTGGTATTTCTGAAAACATAAGATAAGAACAGCACAGGGATTATTTGAAAAATGTGAGTAAAAATAGATGGGCAAGAAGGGCAAAATCTTACAAAAAATACACACAGCCTTCTAAACTAGAAAAATATCAATGGCTTAACAATCATTTTCATATCAAAGTCAATGTGGCATGCCACAGGTGTCTCCCACCTTTCTGCAACAACAACAAAAACAGAGTAAGGACCTGCAGGTAGTCTGTACCTTCCACTCACATTCAAAATCAAAGGACTCTGAGGGTAATATTTTCAAAAGTACCAAAATGGGTTTGGGAGTTTAAATCCTACTTTAGGCACTTAAGTCACCTTGATTTTCAGTAAACTCTGAAGTGTCCATGGGAGACAGCCAGCTAAATACCTTTAAAAATCTGGCCTTTAAGTACCTTAGTCGTCTTTTTTTTTTTTTTTTGGAGGGGGGAGGAAAACCTTGGGCACTTTTGAAAATTTTACCCTTAATAAAAACCTACTGATGATTTAAATACATAGTCATGACTTCACTTCCAGAGAATAAAATGGCCATTGCGAGGGAGGGGATTTACACTATAGATCAGAATTGCCCCTCACACAAAATTAAATCATCTAAAAGAGATAACCTGGTCATCACGCTGCTGTGTTGGAGGCTTCATAAAAATCTAGTGGAGCCAGGCAAAAACCTATCAGCCTGTAACACAAACATCACAGAATAAGGATATCAATGAAGGGATGTGACATTGTAAATTCTTCTAACAGTTTTCAGAGAGACTTACTATACGTAAGCTGCAATATTTACCCGCGGGGCTCCCGTGAAATGTGCTCACCACAGCTGAATGCAATGGGTCTTTGTTAAACCAGCAGTAAAAAAAAGGGGGGAGGCCCTTAAGAGACCCCTCTGCCTATGGATTATGGGGAGAGGACACTTACATGAACTGGAAGTGGCTGGAGTAGGAAAGCGCACTGCCCATCCAGGTGCTCAGGGGAAGAGGAAAGTATATATACAGTTGCAGAGAAAGCCTGTCTCGGCGACAGGAGTGCAAGCAAGCCAGTATGCCCTGCTATGGTGTACCGGCAAGAACCATTGCGCCGTACCAGGGACCGGCTTCCCCAGGCGGCAATTTAAAGGGCGTGGGGCTCCCAGCAGTGGCTGGAGTCCCGCACCCTTTAAAATGCTGCCAGAGCCCCACTGCCAGAGCCCTTGGTTAGCAGGAGAGGGGCTCGGTTGACAGTTTAAAGGACTCGCGGCTCCAGCTGCTACTACTGCCCCAGCCCCTTTAACTTGCTGCCAGAGCCCCGCCACTGCTACATGAGGGCTCTGGCAGCAGGGCTACAGCAACAATTTAAAGGGCCTGGGTGGTAGTGGTGACTGGAGCCCCAGCGCTTTAAATAGCCATCCGAGCCCTGCTGCCGGAGCCCTGGGGTAGCGGCGGCAGGGCTCCGGCAGCAATTTAAAGGACCTGGGGCTCCAGCCGCCAGTATTGCCACAGTCCCTTTAAATCACCCGCCTGAGCCCCACTGCCGGAGGCATGGGAGTTGTGGCGGCAGCAGGGACCCCCGGGGCTCCATCGGCAATTTAAAGAGCCCGGGGCTCCACTGCAGTAGCGGCGGCTGGAGCCCTGGGCCCTATAAATCACCCCCAACTCCCAGGGCTCCCAGCCACCTCTTCAGCTGGTAGTTCAGGCGGCAATTTAAAGGGCCCGGGGCTCCCAGCTGCCACTACTGCAAAGACGTAATCCCTCATTTAAGAATAAATCTTGCAATAGAAGATCGAAAACATCCCGTAGATTATTCTAGTTTTTATCATTTTTAATTACAATCCATTTTGAATTGAGTTTTGACACAAATACATGAATTGTTATGGGGGGAGGTTATTCAGCACTTTCAGAGACTGAACTGTATGTTCTATTTTGTAAAAATAGACCTCGCACTCAACAATTCATATTTACACTTTAAACCTGAAAGTCATTTGTTATTGCATTTGGTAGGTTGACTCAGGATTCCTGCATACGTAGGGTAAATTTCCTATATCCAAAGATCAAACTGAATGAATGTATTTCCATGGTCATTTTGTGCATGCCTTCAGCCTTGTTACTTTCCACTAGGTATTTAGAAATTTCAAGCCAATGAAATGGTATTTTTGCACATAACTGATAATACTTTACTGGAATGCTGATCTTCAATTTTAATGCTAGCCACAAATGTAATAGCTACTGTTTAGAAAACTGTTGTACATAAGCGTTACTTTAGCTGCACCCCAGGGAGAGCGGCAGCTTTTTTCTCTTTGTTTAATCAAATGACTAGATAAATACATTATTATATTCAGATCCTGACACCTATGACATGGAAATTAATTATTTCAATTATATATAGTAAATTATGAAATATTCAGCTATGTTTCAACTGTGCACAACTCCTCCTCCAAATCTCTCATTTCTACATTCTTTTATAGGTATTTTATATGCTCAGTGGGAAAGACAGAAAAAAGAACTTAGTTAATCATTAACCTTTTTCTTGTAAAAAGAAAGCTATGCTGACTGTCTCAATTAATCAATGTCTTTGGGAGTCACAAAGGAAATAGAATACAGTGTTTTCTTTTTAACTGAGAATCCTTATTCCAAATGAGACTTTTAACATTATGAAAAGACACACAGATGTCTAGGTACTTATTACAATTATGTTAAAATATATCTAGGGGTCCTGAAATACTATCATATCTTTCAATTCATAGAAAGCAACAGAACTGATAATACGCTGGTATTACTAAAAAAAGTTTATTAATAATCAGATTTCTTTTAAAGAGAACATTGTCTTGTAAACTCTGTTAAAAAATTCTAACATCAAAGATTTTTTTAATGCAGCCTATTCCATGCATTCTATGATCTGAATATAAATACTGAATATGGATACCAAACCAACTAAAAAAGAAATTAAAGAATTTTTTTTACTGTTAACATCTGAAACATCTAAGGTGTGATTTTCAAAAGTGCTCAACATTGCCTTAACTCTGTATCAACCGGAGTAAAAAAAAACAAAAAACAAACCACCTACATCCAGTGGGATCTTACTGGCTGGAGAACTGGGAAATTCATAGATTATGTTACTATGATTTCTATGTCATGCAAATACTAAAAGGGATAATTGTTAACATGCTACTCTTCTGCCCCTGGCGACAAAATATGTATCTAAGTCTGAATTTGTAGAGATATCAACAAATTATCTCCTAAAGAAAAGGAATATTGGTCACTATAGGAAAGGGAGAGAATTTGGGCAGTAAAAGGTGAAGAACAGTTACATTCAACTTACTCTGAGTCCATAGTTTTCTGTACTGATTATCTAACCGGAACAGTTTTAATCAAGGTGATTTCTATTTTTGGCAAACAGCACACTTTCTTATCTCAAAGAAACATTTTCTTCTGTAAAGTGAGATATGGCCTACAAATAATACCACAGAATCACATGAAATCCTGTTCATTTTATTCAGATGAGTAACTGCACTGGTCTCAATGGGATTACTCGTTGGGAGTAACGGGAGCAGAATTTGGCCTTTAAGCCTTTTCAAAAAAAGTAGTTCATTGGTTAGATTTTCTATATTAAGAAAGGTACTCACTGTTTATTTAAAACAATTATTTTGGGGAAAAACATAAGCTATTCCTCAGAATAGCTAATAAAAATGTTTATAAAACAAAAATAACCCATAGAGTAACAAGACATCTCAGGAAATCTTGTCTCTCTTAGCTCTGCATTTCTTTACTCCTATCTCTTCCCCTATTCCTCCAACAAGTACAACTGACAACTGGAATGGACGTGACATCCACATCTGATAATACATTTTTAGTGCTGGCCTGCTAACACACTCCTACTTGACTAGCTAAAATAGCCTGTCTTTGTACCAGCCTAGGAAAACACCTTTGCACCAAAACTGCTGACTTAATTCAGATAAAAAATAACTAGCTCATTTTTGTCTTTTGGAAGTGCTGAATGTTAATACACAAGGGTCCACATCTATTCTCAAATTACGTACACAAAATGAACACCACATAGGTCTACTAAAATAATTTTTAGAGTTGAGTTTGTGACCACGCTTTCTATAGAAATGTTCCACATTAAGTTGTATTAGTCCCAATAGTACTTGAATTTAATTTATTCCTGGTCATTTTCATACTAGATTAACACTATTGTCTTATACTCCATAGTACTGAATTCCATCCATGTAAAGTGTCTAATCAGCTACAGAGTACCTAGAGTTTTTGATTCCCTTGGGAAAGGAGAGATTTTTTTTTTAAAGGATGCTTAATATTTACAGTGTCACTTTCAGTCTAATCATATATATATTTTAAAATAAATCCAAAAGCTTTATATTTAAACAATATTAGGTCTTACACCAGTGTAAATCAAGAGTAACTACAGCAAAGTCAGTACAATTATGGTAAAAATGCAGTAAAACTGTCATGAGTGAAAGGAGAACCAAGTCCATTGTTTTTAATAATTCCTTTTACAAATTTACAGCCCAAACCTGCAAAGACAAAACCACGCAAGCAACTTTACACAAACTGAATTCAACAGGACTACTCCTATGTGTAAAGTTACTAGTGCATAAATCTTTGCAGGATCAAGGCCTTAATACCACCATTCTTTCCATAAAGATATGTCCTCCATATTGACATTTTGTCTGAGGGAACACAGCTCTACTTTATTTCCCTATTTGTGTAGTAGCCCTGAAAAATATAACATTACGTTTATATATAATAGAGTGTTTTCATATGGACCATCTCAAGTTAATGAACAAACCATTATCATTTGATGTCACCAGTTTTTATAGTAGGGTTTGTTCTCCCCTCTTTGTGACTGGTTCTTCAGCACCAAAAGACCAAATATTTCAAATCCTACATAACTAAGGGCTATCTTTAAAATGTATATATATATTTCATAATATGTGTAGTGTGTTTTAAGAAAGAGTGTCCAAAAGATACTAAACTAGAAAGATGTTCTTATCTGTAACATTTTGGGCATCTATTTTGGCAGAGTTCCATTAGTAAGGCTTTACAGCTATTTTTCAGATGCCTTAATTTCTATTGATAAAGAAAACATCTGCAATAGCCCAACTTAGTTGATGACAGGAAACAGAAAAGACCAACATAAAATCTCTTTGCCCTAGCATGAAGTCTGAAGGGCTGTTTCTCTCTCATGTTCATTAGTAAGAGTATCCTGTGGCTTTTCAACTGTGATTAGCGGGAAACTACTGCCAGGATTTATAAAACAGGAATCTTTCTTAATGTGATTTAATGAAGTTGCCTGTTCAAAGATTTTTGCTTTTATAAACAGAGAACGAAAGACACAATTTTCAGTCATTCTTTCCCAAATTTGGATTGATGGATATTGTTGCTCATTATTGGTGGAAAAGAATTTAATTTTGGCAGATACATATTCCATGTCTATTACCATGGACTTATTCTGTATATGTATTGTATTTCAATGGATTGTTTAATTGTATATTCATCATTAAAAATGACAACTTTCCAATGTAAAGTTAAGAACTAAATCATACATTCTCCACTCTTTTCTTCACATCTGTGTAAAGAATTTGCATTCATTTAACCAATGTAATAAGGGCACAATACTGGGCTCTCTTCCTTTCCTCTGACACCCCAAACCATCATAGTACAGGGGGATTCTTACACATAGTCCAACTCAGGCACCACAGAAAAGATCCAAACATCACCACACCTAACATGGAGAAAAGGTTTGTGATTACAGAATCTGGAGTGGGATAAAACTCACAGACCATCTGAGACAAAATCTGATATGGGAGGGAAGAGCAGATGACTTGTATTGCTTCGCCTACTATTTATATTATCAGCTATGAAGTGATTGTGCAGGCAGCACCATCAGCTGGTGGTGAGTATTCAGTATTTTTCTTATGTAGCACAGATGTAATAAGTGGGCTTTGCTCCACAGCTTAAGGTTTGGCTCTTAGAGTTTGGCCTTTAGTACCTTTCTACTCGCCACAGGCATACAAGATAACTGGATGCACCGAATGCCTATTCTCCTTATTATACAAAAATACTTCACCTAAACACACACACACATAGTACTGAGCAGAAAAGCAATAACAAACACCTTTATCAGTTACAGCCATCTGTGTTCCTTTAGTTTGATCCAAGCACTTTGGCAGGAATGTGTAGTTTTCTCCTACCCAATATGATCTTGCCCAGCAAAGAAAATGTTCACTCCCACTTCCTCCTCTCTCTATCAGTACAAGGGTCAAACAGTGTTCTAAATCTGTCAATGGCTGGACTTAAAAAAATAAGACATGTTTAATTAACTGTAATCTCAACAGGATCATTTAATTTTTTTGAATAATTACAACCATTTGGCAACATTATGCAAGGAAATAAAAGAGATGATAAAATAGGATTTTCACTTTAATGCATACAAAGAAATTAGTATTTAAGCCTTTACTGAAAATCTAAGAATCTGCATATAATACTGATGCCTTGTTTCTCCTTCTTGAGCGTTAAAAGCTACTCGGTATACCTCAGCTACTAGATAGAAAAGAAGGCTGATGTGCAAACCGCTGTAATAAATTCTTTTACAGGTCAGCACAGTTATAAATTAATCCTTGTGTAATTTAAAGCTCTTTGACACTACCTTATAGGGTGAAAAATCCATGTTGTCTTTAATTTGTGTATTGAATTCCAAAAGCTCCAGTACTTCTCCCAGTGAAGTCAGTAACACAACTCCCACTAACTTCACCAAGATGAGCAGAGTCAGGCTCAAAAATCATTAAATTAAGTCTATTCACAAATAAATAAAAGTACAGATATTTAAACAATAAAAGAATAATAAAGCATAGCATAAGCCTTCTGATTGCATACATACTTCAAATGGCAAATGTTTCCTTGTGTTTCTATACTACAAATCTCTTTAATCCATCAAACCTTCATGCTGTCAGAAATTGAGAGCGGGGAAAACCCCACCAGGGTATATAAAATATAATTTGGTAACAAAAACCCATGGAAAATATCAGGTTTTCTAGGTAGACACTATACAGATGTATAGATGTAAAGGCATCTGAATTAATCTTTTCTAAAATATTCCAAGAAAATCCCATTCATTTATGATAAATAACTTCAAAGTAGTTGACATTTAAAACTCTAATCCATATTGCTTTCTTTTTGCTTTTCCCAAGTCACAGTCTGCTCCTGAGGTAGCCTAACTGCACACTGCTCCATATGCGGGGCTTGTGGCAAAACCACAAGTTAGCTCTACAGTCTAAGTTCTCTCCCCACCCTCCTCTCTCTCTGCCCTGTAATATGAATTCAGTATTTTCTATCACCAGCATGAGTTATCACATATCAAAGCTGCTTCTAAAACACAAATTACTATTGGAATATGACAGCCTGGGGAAGTTGGTCAGGTCTGGCACTGCGTACCGGCTCTTACTGGTACACAATACTGGACCATACCAGCTTACTTTCACCTCTGGTTTCCACCAGTGAAGTCACCTGGATTTCGGCCAGTAGGCATGTGCAAATCTACCTAAACCCTGATGGTGTTGCTGGTGGCCCCTTACACCCAACAACCCAGTAATTAGAAGAATCTGGGAGACTTGGGTTCAAGTTTGCACTCTGCCTGAGTTGAAGCAAGGACTTGAACCCAGGTCTCCCACCTCCAGGTGAATGCCCTAACCACTAGATGATCAGATATTCTGAGGTGGATCTGTCTTATTGAAGCAGTTCCACTATTTATGAAATACTTAAATATTCACTGAGCCAGAAAGAGAGTAAGAATGATTCCACAATCCAGTGATTAATGCATTCTCCTGGGAGACCTAAATTCTAGTCCCTGCTCCTGAGCTATTGAATAAGGGGGCACCACTATTGCACTTTTTGTAAGAAAGGGCTGACTGACCCGGCTTAGGTGCCTACCTCCACGAGGACTCACAGCTATGGAAAGAGGCACTCCATCCAGCATGGAGTTAGGTGTCTAAGGGCTCATCTTCACAATGTTAAAGTGCTGCCGCAGCTTGTGTACTCTCCCAGCACTGTAAAAAACCTCCCAGCACTATAAAAAACATCTGCCCCCACAAGGGGATTAGCTACTAGTGCCAGTGCAGAGTCTACACTGGCACTTTACAGCACTGAAACTTGCAGCGCTCATGAGGGTGTTTTTTCGCACCCCTGAGTGAGAAAATTGCAACGCTGCAACGTGCCATTGTAGGCAAGCTTGAAGTTCCTTTGAGGGGCATGGTTTAGGTCCCATCCCTGCCCTTAGCATTTCCTAATGGCTTGTTTAGGCAAATCCCCACTCAGCATGCTGGCTTCTGTGAATCCTTTTCTTAGGCCTAGTGTACACTAAAGAGTTAGATCAACATAAAGTGGCTTATGTCAACCTAATTATGTCAGTGTACACATTACAGCCTTATTTCACAGATGTAAGTGTCCTACAACACTGGCATCATAACTCCACCTCCACAAGAGGCATAGGGCTTATGTGTCAGTGGAGTCAGGGTGATGCAGTGTCCATGTAGCACTCTCTTACTTACAGCTGCTCTGATTCTTGTCAATTTCGCAGCTGTGTGCTGGAGCCATGACATTGACCGGAAAGGCTGGTAGGCTCCCTGCTGTGAAATTACCCTCAGCTTGCAGCTCCGGCAGTCACCCCAGAGCAGATGGCAGGCTCCAGCTAGAGCCTGGATACCCCCAGGGTCCCAGCTGGGAGCCCAACTGCACCCAGGCTCCCAACTCCCCACTAGGAGTGCAGACCTAGGTTTTGGAATGAGGGGTGTGGAGGATGCTGCTGCACCTCCCGGTCTGAAGTGGTTTCCATTATTTACAGCGTTTGCAGTTTGGTTCAATGGCTCTCAGCATCCCCACTATAAAAATTATTCCAGCACCCCTGGAGCTGAGAGCCCTGGCTGAGCTCCTATCAGGGAGCAGAGCGGAAAGCAGCAGCTTGGCTCCGTGGGGAGCAGAGCTGAGAGCCTCGGCACTCAGCCCCCAACACTGCCCCTCTTGAATCAGTGGAAGCGCTCCTGGTGAGGACGTGCACCATCACCAAAAAGAGGATACTGTGGAAAGGAAAAACCAGTTGTAATTACTGCAGTGGGTGTAAGTTGACTTGACGTAGGTCATCTTAAGTTTGTATAAAGACATGCCCTTGGGCACCTAGCTCTCCCCTTGCATTTTACAGGGCACCTTGCTCAGTGCAGAAGATTCCACTGGGTGGCAAGGCACCTAGAAGTACGCAGTGCAAAGCTGAGCCTAAGTCCCCTGTGTGGATCTAGTCTAAATTGTTTTGAAAATCCCATTTACAACTTCTAAAGGTCATAAAACAAGTAAATTCCTATTTAAAACCCGTGACAGATGGGGGGCTTACACTGGTCATTTTGCTCATTACTATCTAATAAACTGTCCAAGAATAAAAGCCCCAACCAACCACCTCTGAATATTTTTCAAATCAAAGAAACCTGTAAAGTATTCAAACACTCAGTGAGTCAGCAGTGACCACCTCTGTTCCATCAATGCCATCCATCCATGCTTCTAAATGAAAATATATTAACCCATTACAGTTCTGAAATTCAAATGAATTAAAAGGAAGATGTGAAATGCCAAACAGAAGTTTAATGAGGGGAGATGTTAAGAATTAACAAATCATGCTTTTTAAATATTAAACTGCATCTGGGATTTTTACTCATACCAAGTACCAAGCATGCAACAGCAAAGGTAAAAATATAACAGAAGCAGGTCAACACCAGCCTGGGACTCCACCATACCTTAGAAACACATTTTTTAGCCTAGAAAAGGGGAAGAGATCTGGCCTTAAATCCCTTACTTAAATGATAGAAGTACAGGTACAGGGGGATCAACCAATACCCTTACATACTTTAGTCTTGAAATATGGTTTTATGATTCTCTCCCATGTATTATTTTTTATTATAAGAATTTATTGAACTCAGGTTATTAGGGGCATGTTATAACTTAACACGCTCTTTACAATCTGACCCAAACTGTGTATGGCTCAACATGCAATTAGTTTGTAACGAACCTTTGTCAATATAGCCAATTAACTTACACTGCATGAATAATGAAAGCTTTTATTGCTGTTCACCATAATTGTAAAAGTAACAGTCAACATTTAAACTAACATGCCACAAATCTAACAGTTTACTAATAAAGTCTAGATTAAGTTCTCTGTTCAGGTAAGCTGGTGCAAATCCACTGACATCAAATTTGTGAGCAAATTTCCATGTTCTTTTGTTTCTTTTTTCCACATACCAGCCATATTATAGCAAACACAACAGCCCACGGGAAGGGATAAAGAAGAAAAACCTCACCAGTTTATTCTCAATTGTTTCATCAGGGTGCAGGATTTCAGTCACGTCCCCGACAATGAAGCTGACCACAGGGCCAGCAAACAGACCTCAAGGATATTCCAGAGCATCAGTAAGAAGCGAAGGCTCTATGCATGAAGGACCACTGTCATTGAGCCATCCTTATATCTCTTTCTTCCCCCTGCACTGTCCTCTCGGGACTGTGGCTCCTCCGGAGTCGGAGTTTCCCCAGTCAGAGGCTGCCCCAGAGGCACAAAGGGGAGTCAGCGGAAAGTTAATATAGTGAAAATTGATTTCCTCTTCCAAAAGAAGAAGCCTTCAAGACTACTGTCTAAAGGTCAAAACTTTTGATTTTCCTGAATGCTTTTACCAGATGTCGTCAGAATGCATTTATGTCTACATATCTGGATAATGTCTAGATTGCTGTGTTAAACATATTGCAACCCACATATAAAATATTTGCATGATAATTCATGGTTGTCATATCATATCCATGAACTGATATTTAACTGATCAACATTGCATTCATGGGCATGTAGTCTGCACAACATTTTTTACATAGATATTAAAACACCAAGGCAAGTGTTCTATTTTTTTTCTTTTTTCATATTTGGCAGTACAGAAATTAGTGCTTCCTTAAAACCCTCCTTTGCAATTCTTTTGCACTACTCTTGTTAATGTATGTATTTTTAGAGCATAACTATGGCTTTTAGTTTTTCAGTTGTTATTATTTGTCCTTTTCGTATTTGCTACAGTGGGAAATAAACAAAAATTGACCACTATAAAAAAAACAATACATAGGTGACAGGCTCAGACTCAACTGGTCTAATTAAGGAAATATTTATTAGGAATTGTATAAAAATCAGATTAAAATAAAGAAATACCACCTCTAACAGAACTAGTTTTATTCTTGGCAAAAGTAAGTCTGTAATATTACTGAAAGCAATCATAAGATGCTATCATTTTTGCCAACTATAAGACTAAATATATTAGGCAAATTCTGTTTTGTTTTCCTTTTATTTACTCTCTATTCTTTTTACATCTCATTTCTAATTAGACCACCCGAGGCTTAGGGCTTGTTTTCATACAGTTTTCGCATTGATATAATTACATTTGTAAGAAAACACAATTTAGTTACAAGCAATGCAACCCTCTGGTCTAAACATATTTGAAACAAGCTATATCAGTGTAACTGTGTTCACACAAAGGGGTTGCACCGATTTAACTAAAAAAAAAATTTTCCTATAGATTTACTTATATCAGTGCAAAAACTGTGTAGACCGGCTCTTAAACTGTTGCTTCCAAATTTAATGCAAACTGTCCCAGGGAGGCAAGACAACCTTCAACCTCTTAGAAACAATAGTGAGACTTCCTGGATCCTACTGCTCTCTGGATTCTCAATCAAAAGGGTATAGACAAAAGAGTCCTCTCCCGCTGGGGTGTAGTCCAACAAATGCACAGGAAATGCCCAATGACAATGGAGAAAGGTTTAGGAGGGCAAAGACACCTATATAAAAATTGGTAAGTAGCTGTAATCAATGAATAACCACTGATGATTTCACAAAATGTTAAATCTAAGATTCAAAGAACCTTTTTTAAAGAATCCCACATTCCAGTAAGTAAGATGTAACATTTTACATGGCAAAGGTAGAGACTATTGAAGTCTATGGGATTTGACAGTTTTTCAGAACTTTGTATGAGACACTCTGACCATGACAGGACTAGGCCAACTAAAATGATGGCCTAGTTATGTAACATTATTCCTAAATTCATTAATACTAAGAAGAAATAAGAGAGAGAATACATTTTACATTACCAAAATAATGCATTTTAACCTAGGATTTTTAAACTAATAATAATGCCATATAACTATAACATTGTGAGAAGCTGAACAGCATACATTACACAACACAAATATCAGAAAAATGTCAAATTTTACAACAAAAAGGATTTAAGTAAAGAAATAGGAGTTAAAAAAGAACATTTCTTAATTTATTACTAGACACAAATTGGTTTGGAATAATTTATGAGATAGATGACCATGCCTTATACTCTCACTTTACATCAAGAAAAGCACTTAATTTAACTTCCAGATCAGTGCAAACTACAGTAATATGTGAAACAATCAACAACTATCCCATTAGAATCCACAATACCAAAACTAAAGGCAATTTGGCTTTGGCTTTAGAACCTTGAGAAGGGGTCACATTTACTCTGTTTACTCAGTATGTCATAAGTGATTTCCTTTGTCAGGCTACAATTAGTGTGCTATGGATCACTAAAGAATAAAACAATCTATAAATAGTATGAATACAAGGAATACTCTATTGTTCTTACATAAATAAATATGATTTATGCCAGATAATATTCATCTAAAATATTCCTAACTTATTTTAATATAAAACTCTCCAGTGCTGTATATTAAACACTTTGTTGCAAAAGTTGCTTCTTAAATATAGTACCATATCAACCCACAACTTCCCATTTCTCAGACAAGAGGATATTAAATGTATAACAGTCTAGGCCAGGGGTGGCCAGCCTGTGGCTCCAGACCCACATGTGGCTCTTCAGAAGTTAATATGCAACTCCTTGTATAGGCACCAACTCTGGGGCTGGAGTTGCAGGAAGCAACTTTCCAATGTGCTGGTGGGTGCTCACTGTTCAACCCCTGACTGTGAGAGGCCCTGCCCCTACTCCACTTTTTCCCACCCCCTCCCCTGAGTCTGCTATGCCCTCGCTCCTCCCCCTCCGATCCTCCTGCATGCCACAAAACAGCTGATTGGAAGGTGTGGGGAGAGAGGGGGCAGCGCTGATCGGCGGGGCTGTCGGTGGGTGGGAGGCGCTAGGAGCGGGAGCTGACGGAAGGTTGCTGATGTATTACTGTGGCTCTTTGGCAATGTGCATTGGTAAATTCTGACTCTTTCTCAGGCTCAAGTTGGCCACCCCGGTCTAGGCAACAGGACTGAAGTCAAGAATTCGGTCTGAAGTTAGAATATGACATTTATAATAATAATTAGCACTTACATGGTACTTTACATATTCAAATCACTGTACACATTATAATACTTAATGTTACGTAGTTACGGTTTTAACCAGCTCCCGCTGAAGTAAAGAGGAATTTTGTTATGGTCTTCAGTAGAAGTAGGTTCCAGTATATAGTGTCTAAATTTTAACTCTTTTCTAGATCTGTACTATTTCAACATCGCTGTGTCCTCTAAGCTTTGACTGGGGCTGGAGAGAGCATTTTCTTCTCTTAGATGGATTTTTCTTTGAATATGGCAGGAACAAAGAAATTTCTGGGAAGAAGCAATGGGTTCCTTAGTTCACTTCTGGGGAGACAATATTGCCTAGTGGGTTGATCTGAGACTCAGGAGACTTTTTACTATTATCAGCTCTGCCACTAGCATGCTGGCTAACCTTGCTCTGTCCCTCAGTTTCCCAATCTATGAAATGGGGAAAGTGATAGACCTCATTTGTAAATGTGCCTTCAGATCTACTGATAAAAAAGCACTATATACAACTTTCTCCTCTCAATGTTGTCCTCTTCACCTATACCAATACCAATCCCCATAACGTAAAAAATAATGAAACACACTTTTTGCCCTGGAACAATTGTAGATATTCTTATCTATTTTAATTAATAGAAAGAAGATTCCACTTACTACCTCCTAACTCAGTACCCACCCACCTACATTTTCAGGGCAATAAGAGGCCACTCTCTAAGACATGACATTCCTCAGCCCATATTCCCTCCAGAGGAGAAATTACCCAATTTGATTAGTGGTTCAGACAGAGGGTCAAGCCACCAGAAGTGGACTAAGGAACCCATTGCTTCTTCCCAGGAAGTTATGCATTTAAGGGTTAAATTTCCAAACCAGAAATCCTGCCTGGCTCTGGTGAGTCTGTGGTAGTAGCACCTAATTAGTGCTGGAAGGTCGTTGTAGTAAGGTAGATATTTCCGCAGGCTCTAAAAGAAACCTGCAAGCTTCTTTGTTTATTACCAGGGTAAAAACAGTCAGCTGGGTTTTTCCTCTTATGTTTGTATTAAGTATTTCCTGGATACCCATAGACTGAGGGTGACCAGCGGTCCCAGGCATACTACTACCTTAGTTACAACACAACATACATTTGTAACTCACTTATAGAATGGGAAAAGGAGGAGGGTTTTTTTTAAAGAAAAAAAGAAGTGGAATCTAATGTATTTTTGAACCCATTTCATGAAGTATTAATTATGCATATTATACTTTTTAACCTGATGACTGCATTTTTAATAAGTTCAAACATCTGTTGACTGAGATTAATAAGAAATGTAAAGAGGGAATTGGGAGAGAATTAACTAAAAAATCAATTTCTGCAAATTTAAGATTAAGAGGAACATGAGTGATGTATACAAAACAACAAATGATATAGAAAAGACCAAATTAAGAGGCTTGTTTTATGTTTTCGTGTAACACAAGAACAGTGGGACCTAATTAAATTATAAGAGAACAAATTTGTAACTGATACAAGGAAAGAGGTATTTTTTAAACAACTTGCGAGTAGCCTGTGGAACTCATTGGGTTTTACTGCAGGATTTAAAAAAGGATGAGACATTCAACTAGATAATAAGAATATCCAAAATTACATTAGCTGAGTTAAACATTTAGTATTGCTAAGTCTCAGTATGTGATCACAAATCTCACAATAATTTGCGCTCCCCATAAAGCCTCAGTTCCTAGAGTTCTGTGATTACATCAGAATCTCATGTTGCACTTTTAAAAAATAATAAGTTTCTAATCCTCATAGTAGTGGAGAAAATACAAACAATGAGAACCCTAAAGGCTCAAAAATCAGACAGCAAATAAAACAGGGGTAGACAAACTATGGACCACGGGCCATATGTGGTCCGCCAGCCATTTTTATCTGGCCCGCGAGCTCGGGCCAGGAGAGTGGTACCAGTGGCCCCGTGCTCCCCGCCCCAGGCGGAGGCCCGTGGGGCCCCGCACTCCCGGGCCAGGGGCCAGGACGAGCGCGGTGAGCCACAGGGGGAGCCTCGGCTGAGTATGGTAAGCAAGGGAGGGGCTTAGATGGTGGGGTGCCAGGGGTGGTGGTTAGGGGGAGTGTCTCAGGAGGGGCCAGTCAGGGAACAAAGAGCAAAGGGCTTAGATGGGGGTGGGGTGATCAGGGGACAAGGAACAGGTGTGGGGGGTTGGATGGGTCAGGAGTTCTGAGGGGGGCAGTCAGGGAGCAGGAAGTGGGTGAGGGTCGGATAGGGGATGGGGCCAGGCTGTTTGGGGAGGCACAGCCTTCCCTACCCGGCCCTCCGCACGATTTTGAACCCCAATGTGGCCCTCGGGCCAAAAAGTTTGTCAACCCCTGAAATAAAAGGATTGTCACATATATATATATATTTTTAATTGCATGATTTTTAAACTAAACTCATCTCATGATTTTGGGGCTTGACAAATGATTTTGGATTACCTGGGATTAGCATTACTTAATGTGTATATGCAATAGAAATCCTATTTCTTCAAGACATAAACTGACTGACGTTTTGAACAAACTCTGCATAAACATGTTATTACATCATTATAAACTACGCTAGTTTGATACACTCTTTGGAAATATCTGGTATGCACCACTGGCAGATATGTAGCTCATAGACCAAAGGTCTAATCCAGTATGAAAATTCCTGGATGGATGTGAAGGATGGAAAATGATTTTCCCACTGACTCACCCAGTCCAGCATTGGTAATTCATATTTATCAGACACATACAAAAGGCACAAGTAAAGTTGAAGGACAGAATCCTGGTACAAATTCTAGCACTGTGCCACTTCCCAACAGATGGAGGTGTAGAGGTTAGGTTTCTGATGGAGGAACTGCCCCTGGACTTCACTGGTCTCTTTCTCTCTCCCACCACTCCCCCACTCTCTCACTCACACACGCTATTCTTTTATATAGGCAACTTGCTAGAAAGTGTCTCATAAACATTTCTAAGCCTAACACCATACTAGCCATATATCACAAACCTCCATGCCTCTCCAAGCCTCAGTTGGAAAAGCATTAAAATAACCCATTCTTATTTCTCATGTTCTACTACTGTCCTCTTCACCAATCTGAGCTAACAAATGTAACACTGAGTGCTCTCTGAATCACTTAAGTGCTTCATGGCATTTAAGATGATGTTTGGTCACAGTGCTGCTGCAAGCATGCCAGGCTGTACAGCAGAACCAAGCAGACATTCTACTAACATCTTTTTCTTAACTGGTTCAGAATTAACATAGCTTAGGAAAAAATGCAAAATATTATTGCTCTCTCATTAACTAAGCACAGTTTTAGAAAACAGAGTACCTGAGCTATTAGCCTCTAATTATAATAACAACTTCATAGATGTCTCTGGTTGAACACTAAGAAAATGTAAAATCGTATCTACAGCACTATCTACTGAAGATGGTCTTTAAATCCTCATTTTACCAAACATATACTAATAAAATGAGGTAGGTGAAAACATTACAAATAAGAATATTTAAATATCACAATATTGCATGTACCAGGGTTGTATGTACAGGTACACAATATAATTCAATAAAGATAAGTGCAAAGTACTATGCTTAGGAAGGAAAAAAATCAAATGCACAACCGTCTAGGTGGGGAATAACTGTTTAGGTGGTAAGTACTTCAGAAAAAGATCTAGGCATTATAGTGGATCACAAACTGATTCACCTGTGTCACGGGTAGGCAAACTTTTTGGCCCAAGGACCACACTGGGGTTAGAAAATTGTACGGAGGGCCGCGTAGGGAAGGCTGTGCTCCCCAAATAGCCTGACCAAGCCCCCTATCCAACCCCCTCCCACTTCCCACCACCTGACTTCCCCCTCCAGAATCTCCAACCCCACCCTCCTTTTCCGCTGACTGCCCCCTCCCAAGACCCCCCCACCCTAACTGCCCCCCATGACCCCACCCAACACTCCCCTGTTCCCTGACTGTCCTGACTCCTATTCACACCCCCACCCCCTGACAGAGGCCCGGGACTCCCATGCCTATTCGACCTCCCCTATTCCCTGGCCCCTGACTGCCCACCCAGAACCTCTGTCCCATCCAACCACTCCCTGCCCCTTATCCAACCCCCCAGCCCTGGCCTTGGCCCCCTTACCATGCTGCTTGAAGCAGCGTGTTGGGCAACTGTGCAAAGCCAGACATGCTGCCCTGCAGGAGCATGTTGCCCCCACCCCCAGAGTGCTGCCCACGTGGCCGCATGGCTCTGGTGGAGGAAGGCTGGGGAGGGTCCAGGTGTCACCTCCCTGGCCAGGAGCTCAGGGGCTGGCAAGAGGATCCCGCAGACCAGCTGTGGCCTGCGTGCCATAGTTTGCTCACACCTGACCTATGTGATACAGTTTCCAAAAAGGCTAATGTTCTGGGCTGCATTAACAGGAGTGCTGTATGTAAGACACAGGAGGTAATTCTTCCACTCTGCTCAGCACTGGAAAGGGCTCAGCTAGAATACTGTCTCCATTTGGGGTGCCACACTTCTGGAGAATGTGGACAAACTGAAGGAAATCCAGAGAAGAGCAACAAAAATGATGAAAGGTTTAGAAAGCCTGACCTAATCAGAAAGGTAAACAAACAAACAAACAAACTGGCTTGTTTAATCTTGAGAAAAGACTGAGGGACCAGATAATGGTCATTCAATATGTTAAGGGCTGTTAT
This sequence comes from Dermatemys mawii, assembly GCA_007922305.1. NCBI lineage: Eukaryota > Metazoa > Chordata > Testudines > Dermatemydidae > Dermatemys > Dermatemys mawii. Next base: position 78,751,454 of record ML677326.1, read on the forward strand.
AAAGAGGACAGGGAACACTTGTCTTCCATGTCACTGAAGATAGGCCAGGAAGTAATGACCTTAATCTGCAATACAGAAGATTTAGGTTACATATTAGGAAAAATTTTCTAAATTATAAGGGTAGCTTCCAAGGGCGGCTGTGGAATCCCCATCACTGGAGGGGTTGGGCCGGCAGGGAACAGAGAGCAGGGGAATTGGGTAGGGGGTTGGTCAGGGGTAAGGGGTCTCTGGAAGGGGCAGTTAGGGGACAAGGTGCAGGGAGTTTGGATGGGTCGGGGATTCTGAAGGGGCGGGAAGTGGGAGGGGCCGGATTGGGGGCGGAGCCTTCCCTACCCAGCCCTCCATATAATATTGCACTCCCAATGTGGCCCTCGGGCCAAAAAGTTTGCCCACCCCTGGTGTAGGTTTATTTGGTCCCATCTAAGTGCAGGAGACTGAACCTGATGACCTCTTGAGGTCCCATCGAGACCTACATTTCTGATTTTGCACTCCTATTCCCTAATTTGGTTTTGGTGAAATTACTATTAAGATCATCAAATTAAACAAATTAGAATTCAAACCAAAAAGTTACAGGTTATAACCTGTGGACTTGATGCAAGAAGGCATCTTTTAAAATTAGCACTTTTCAGGTTGAATTTTAAGGAATACTGGTAGCATCTATTTGTAGTTGTGCATTTTCTTTATAAAGGAACAGCAAATTCTGAAATTTAAATCTGTCAATTTAGGAATCTGTCTTTCAAACCATTGCTTTAGCAAAACAAAATATCAGTCAAAGACTAAAGGACACTGATTGCATTGTGCTTATTCAGCGCCCTCTGACAACTGGCTTGCCTTTAAAACGTCAATTTCAGTGGTTCTTGTTCAGACATGGGGTAAGCAAAGTCTTTCCAATGAAAGATAAATTAGTAAACACCATAACCAGGGAAAGGACAGAGACTGCAACTGATTAATGTTTTTTTAAGTTGATAACTGATGATAATTTATAATGTAATTCTAAGGAAACACGATAAACTAATTATGTTTGTTTTGGGGGGAGAAAGCATTTTAGAAGTTCTAAAGATGCAACCAATAATAATATGAAATCCTAGCTCCCAACCACTGCTTTCAATATTCTTGCACAGAAACACATTTGCTTTTCATTTTAGGAGTGGCTTGTGTTCAACAATTTAAAGTTGGTTTAAGATTTCAATGCTTATTTTCTTCATGCTCACCATATGCTCTTATTAAGCATTTTTACAAAGTGTGAACCTATTACAACCACAGGGTCCTGCAAGCCCTTACTTACCCGAACATTCCCTGCTTATGCAAGTAGTCTCCAGATTGCAAAAGTTTTATTTGAAATAAGTGTTTGCAGGAGTGGGCCCAAATTTCCCATTGAGGAAAACTGTTAACCCTTAATACAACGAACCACCATGGAAAATTTTACACACATACTTATTCCTCTTGTGCTTTTTTCTCCTTCTTTATATTAGTGTTCAGTATGCAAAGAGCAATAATAGGAATCTTGTCATATCAGTAACATGCATAATTTAAATCAATAACCTCCATTTCTAAAATAGCTATAATGATCCAATTAGTTATTGCTCTTCCTAATATGCTATAAAACATTGCACAAATAAGATGCCTTACACATATTGACAAATTTCTTTTGAGTTTAAAACTCTTAATATCTGGCCCCAAATAAACAATTACCTATATAGGAGCCCAATCCTGCTCTCTCTGAACTATCATACCAAACATCAAAGTAAAACAAAAAGCAATAATAAGTGAAACAAAAAACTGCATGTTTCAAATAACACAATACCAGATACTACATTCAGCATAGCTCCTGAAAAAAGCATAGCATTCTTGGTGATTTAGAAACAATAAAGTGTACTTCTATAGGGGAAATATGGATTGAGGCAACTCCTGCATGTGAAAGTCTGAACAACACTGAGGTAATAATGTGCTTAGCTGTGAGGGAAATCGTTGAACCACTGGGCACCTCCAGCATCACCTGCTGGTCAGCCTACAAAACAGTGCCGGTTCCAGACTTTCAATGAGTGAAAATTAAATGGCTCATAGGAAAAAACAAAACAAAATAAAACAAAAACAAAAAAAGAGGAAGGCCTATGGCACAAGTAAAAATGAAATCAAGTCCCACATTTAAGTCTCTGTCTAAAAGACAATACCGTGGTATATGCTTCCAGCTGTGTGAAAGATCTGTGAGTCAAATACAGCCCTTAGGAAAATTGCAATTAAAGTATTCTTTCTTCATAACTAATGTCCTAGGGCCTATTTCCTCACACTTTAATATTCAAGCTAATCATGGAGAGAACTTTTAAACACTCTCCAGTGAATCATTTGAAGTGGCATTCTGATAAAATGTTATAATTTCTACACTTCATAACAACCTGGGGGCATCAGCAGGATTTTTTCACAATCTTTACTACAGTCAGCACCAGAGGAACAGCAGTAACTTTGAGATATAATAGGAGATCCATTTAAGGGAATGAACTGGGCATGGGGCAGTGGAGTTCAATTTTGTTCAGTCCAGGACTATGTTTTAGCTATTCAGACAGCAATCACCTGTCCAATTTTCAGACCAATATTGATATGATGATTCTAGAGACAGCAACTCAGTTAGAAGTGGAAAGGCTTACCACCAAAAAAGAGTAAGGGAGAAGTGGATTACAGCTAGAATGACAGTATATAAAAGACCTAGAAAAGCTTTTGCTTAAGACTGAGACATTTAGCATCCAAAAGTTATTTGGCTAGTACCCTTGGCTAAGATGGCAGAAGAACAACACTGTACCCATAACTATCAAAATTACCAGGTTAAAAAAAAAAAAAAAAAAAAAACCTACTGCCACTGAAGAAATATTAATAATGCTGTTCTAAGCATAGACATCCTCCGCTTCAAAGAAAGTTTGTTGCAGGTTTAAAGCTAATGTTTCTCTAACGAACCAACAGATCTCAAGAATGATATTGGAGTTTCCACTTACTTTGATCACCAACATCTGTAAAATCTAAATGGTCAGCTAATATAACAAAAAGCAATTTATTTAGAATATAAAAGGTGCAAATCTTAATTAAATAAAATATTTTTACCTCCGCTCGCTGTGTTCGAGGCAAAACAGCTGACTTTTCAATGGCATAAACATCCACCAGGTACACGCGTACTCCTTGCTCCCTGTCCAAAATGGCAGCAGTCTGGATTACACCAGTATGGCGCCCAATGGTAAAGAGGCGCCCAAAACTTTTGTCTTCACAACGCACCGAAACTATGTAATACTCCACCAGGGCTTCAGAACCCCTTGGACTAGCTGCTTCTATGGATATTACATTAGTCCCAATTGGCTCTCCTTCTTTTAAAATAGTTATATATTTTGGCTGAGTAAACACTGGTCCATCAAGCCCTTGCAGAATGATAGTCATTTCAGTAGTTGATTTCCTCCTTTCAGAGCCAAGGTCTGTGGCTGAAACTATGAGGTTGTATATGAGCTGAGAAGGCACCAAAGCTGCCGCCACTCTTAAATCTCCACTGTAACGATCCACAATAAAGGTTTCAGTGTCCCCATTGATTATTTCATACTCAACTTCCCCATTTGCTCCTTCATCAGGATCAGCAGCAACAATTGTAGTTAGGACTGAACCAATCACAACTGTTGGGTCTGCAGCAAGAGCATTTTGTGAAATAAATGTAGGAACATTATCATTTTGATCTGTTACTAAAATGGTTACATTCTTCAACGCAAATCGTCTGGATTCTACAGGCACAGCTTGATCAGTGGCTTTCACTGTTAATTCAAAAAGATTAGCAAATTCACGATCTATTTCAGCATTAGTAAATATTGTCCCTCTGACTTCATCTATACTAAAATGGTTGCCTCTTGGCATCTGTTGAATGATTGCATATGTTAGCTGCCCATTAATATCTGCATCCGGATCATGAGCAGTCACAGAAATCACAGAACTACCAACAGGAATGTTCTCAACAATAGATTTAAAAACATCCCCAGGAGGAAAATTAGGAGGGTTGTCATTAAAATCCCTAACATGTATTACCACTGACATTGTAGATGACCGAGGTGGCCTTCCTTGGTCTTTTGCTGTTATGTTTAGTTTATACAAAGATTGTGTTTCAAAGTCCAATTTTTTTGCAAGAAAAATACTGCCAGTGTTGGGACTGACGCTAAAAGTTCCATGGTTATTTGTCCCTGTAATACTGTAATGAAGGTCAGCATTGTCACCTGAATCAGAATCAGTGGCAGTGACAGAAGATACAAGTTCACCTACTCTCATATTTTCTAAGACATCTACAAGCAAAGTAGATTTAGGAAAGGAAGGACTGTTGTCATTTTCATCCAGTACATCAATGCTTAATATGCAAGTTGAGCTTAGGGAAACTGTCCCAGAATCTACTGCTTGGATAATAAGTGAGTAAGATGCAGTAGCTTCATGGTCCAATTTACCTATTAATGTTACTTGACCAGTGCCACTATCAACTGTAAACTGGTTTTCCTCATTTCCTTTAATTACAGAATAATGAATCAATCCATTACTACCTTCATCAACATCTGAGGCAGAAACTCTTAAAACTTGTGTTAAGTTTCCTGCTAATTCTGATATTGTAGCTTGATAGAGATCTTTTAAAAATTTGGGTGCATTATCATTGATATCCTTCATGTAAATCTGCACAGTTGCCTGATCCTTTAAAGGTTTTGGCAACCCTTGATCTGTTGCTATTACTGTAAGACTAAATACTGCTGCTCCCCTTTGCCTCATAAGAGTTTCTCTGTCAAACTGACGAGTACTTCTTATTTCCCCGCTTACTGTGTTCAGTTCAAAATCTGGCTGCATATTTTCAAATGAATACCTGACTTCACCATTTTGTCCAAAGTCTTTATCTACAGCACTTATTTTACCTACAGATGATCCACCATTCTGTTCCTCTTCAAAATAAAATACATAATTGGTACTATTAAACAATGGTCTATTATCATTTACATCCTCTAAAATTATTGTAACATTCACAGTAGCACTAAGTGGTTCCACTGCTCTATCAGAAGCAACAACCAGGAGAATATATCTTTCTTGAAGTTCGCGGTCCAGTTCACTCTTTATATACAGCTGGCCATCTGGGAATATGCCAAAGGCATCCCCAGAATTTCCTTCAATTATACTATAAGCTATTTCGCCGTTTGCTCCTGAATCTCTGTCAGAAGCTTGCACTTTAAAGAATCTGGAATTCACAGGCTCAGACTCTGAAATAGTGACTTCATAGGAAAGTTGATCAAATACTGGTGGGTTATCATTTACATCATGGACAGATACAGTTAGAATGAAACTAGAAGAACGCTGTGGAACTCCCTTATCGGAGGCCAAAATTTCCACCTGGTAAGATCCAGCATTTATGTCAAGTGGCCCTATTAAACTTATGGCACCATTTTGTTCATTGATAGTAAACAGGCCCTTAGGATTCTGCTTAAGGCTGTAAATGACCATGCCATTGACATCTTCATCGGGGTCAACAGCTTTGGCTTGGAATATGGTGTGCCCAGCCTTCCAGTTCTCAACCACATTAACACTTTCCACTGCATGAAGGAAATGAGGGGAATTGTCATTTAAATCTTTCACAGTTATATTGACCATGGTATCTCCAGTTATTGCCCCACCACTAGCCACCACTTTTAGCTGGTAAAATGCTTGCTCTTCCCGATCAATGATACTGGCTGTGGTGATCTGGCCTGTCACTTTGTTGATGGCAAACATGCCCCTTTGGTCACCTGTTGTAATAAGATAAGTAATGTTTGTGTTGAGGTCCATTGTAGAAGCAAAAACAGTGCCAACATGATAGCCCAAGGCAACGTTTTCAAAGACAACAAAGCTGTATACAGCTTGGTTGAAAACTGGGGGGTTGTCCTGAGTGTCCAAAACAGTGATAGTAACTATTGCTTGGTTTTGGGACTGGAGGCTGCCACCATCAGTGGCCACTATTTGCAGCTGGTAAGCTGTCTTTTCCTCCCTATCCAAGATTATTTTTGTGGTGATGACCCCTGTCTGGCCATGGATCTGAAACCTGGAGTTATCTCCAGCTGATATACTGTATTTGACTGTCCCATTGGGCCCCAAGTCTGGGTCACTGGCAGACACGGTAGTAACATAGCTGCCTGCGGGCTCATTCTCCTGGATGTGTGCAAAATACTGGATCGGGTAAAACACAGGGCTGTTATCATTCACATCCAGCAGGCTCACATTGACTCGGGCCACCGAGGAGAGAGGAGGAGAGCCCAGATCAGTGGCCAGGACCTGCAGTGAGTAATGGTCCTGTTCTTCCCTGTCCAACTGCAAGATGGTACTGAGCTTGCCTGACACAGGATCCAAGCGGAAGACCCGGCGAGGAGCCACCAAAGGGCCAACTGCTGTCACTGATGGCTCAGTCTCCTGCAGGGAGAAGCGCACTGTCCCATTGTCTCCCAAATCCCCATCGGTGGCACTCAAGATCAGCAACTCAGTTCCTGAAGGGGAATTCTCAGCCAGGGACACTTGGTAGCCATCTGGCTGGCTGAAGAGAGGTTTCTGGTCATTGACGTCCAGGATGGCCACCACCAGCTGGGCATAGGAAAATTTAGGCTGCACCCCTTGGTCACGGGCACTGATGTTCAGCACCACCTGTGAGGCCGTCTCTCGGTCCAGCCCACCAGAGGACACCATGCCAATAGCCGGGACACTGGTTCCAGAGCCAACAATGCCAGCGGTGGTGACCAGGCCACTGTGCTCACTGATGCAGAACCAGCCCAGCTCATTGCCAGAGACAATGCTGTATTTTAGGTTGGCATTGAGACCAGAGTCACGATCGGTGGCACTCAAACCCTTCACATAGCTGCCCGGTGGTACCTCCTCACTGATATTGACCCAATATACAGACTGTCCAAAGACAGGTGGGTGGTCATTGATGTCATTCACAAAAATCACCAGGCTGGCCACTGAAGAGCGGCTCACTGGGGCAGCAACTTCCCCTTCTGAAGGCACAGAGGAAGTGGGGGAGCCAGCTGGTGGCGGGGGAGCCCCATAGTTGTCAGCCACAGCCACAGTGAGGTTGTATGTAGGAATGCGTTCCCGGTCCAGTGCCGCCGCTACCTTGATAAGACTGAGATTTGGCACCTTGCTGCTCTGCACTTCAAAATGACGCTGCTCATTTCCTCCAAGGATTGACACTGAGATGTTTCCGTTGGCAGCAGGTGAGTCAGCATCACTCACAGTTAACAGTGCTACCACTGTGCCAGGTGACGCATTCTCATCCACTGATGCAAAACGGGAGGTGGCTGGGAAGTAGCGGAATTTCACCCGCGGCTCATTGTCATTCACATCAAGGAGTTGGATCAGCGCCTCAGCTCGGCCACTCAGCGCCGGCACCCCACGATCTGTGGCCTGCACGGTCAGCGAGTATTGCCGCCTTGTCTCATAGTCCAGAGGCTCCCGGATACGGATCACCCCACTCTCCGGATCCACCTCAAAAGGGATTCCCCCAGGCCCCTCCCCACCACCACCACCCTCTGTCCCTTCCAAGCGGTAGTGGATGTCAGCATTGGTACCTTCATCAGCATCAGCTGCTGCCACCCGAAGGACACTGGCCCCAACTGGCGCATCTTCAAGCACCCGGGCCTGGTAGAGAGCTTGGCTGAAGATGGGTGGGTTGTCGTTGATGTCCTGCACAGTGACATTAACCTGCAGGTATCCATGCCGTCGTGGCTCTCCCTTGTCCTCCACTTGCACCAGCAGCTGGTAGACGGGGGTGGCCTCTCGGTCTAGCCCACCCCGAGAGACCAGGTGCAGGAAGGCACCTTCTCCACTGGGATTGAGGGTGATGTTGAGCTGGAAACGCCCCTCCTCGTTGCCAGCCACAATGCGATAGGAGCTGTGGTCCACGCCATTGGTGCCACTGTCAGCATCGGTGGCTGTGTCCAGAATAAGCTGCCGGCCGCTGCCTGTGTCCTCCTTGAAAGTCACCACAATGGAGGGGTCTGGGAAGACAGGTGCATTGTCATTCAGGTCCAGTACCAGGACGCGCACCTCACTAGGATAAGTGGGCTGGCTGGAGAGCACCACCAGATCCATCACGTCACTGGCCAGACTCTCTCGGTCGATGGTGGCTCGCGTGTGCAGGGCCCCCGAGGTGGCATTGATGGAGAACAGGGCATGGTGCTCACTGAGGCGATAGGTGAAGCCTGGGCGGGTGACGATGGTGCCCACCCAGGTGCCCGGTGGCTGCTCCTCCAGCACCTGGAAGACCTGGCGGGGCTCAGCGGAGACGCGGAGAGGCAGCAGCAGAAACAAGGCGAAGGGGGGCAGCCAAGCCGGAGCGGGGCTGCTCGCCGACGGGAGGCCCATGGTGCTCAGGGGCGGGGTGTGGAAACCCAGCCGGCCTCCGCAATAAAACCCAAACAAAACCCAAGCGCAGGATCGATGCAAGTCCAGCAACGCCAAGGCGGCGGCGGCGAGTCTCAGGAAGGCGAACAAACCCCCATCAGCAAAGGCATCCAGGTGGGGAGGAGGGGGGCGTCATATCCACAGCGCCGGCCAGGGCAGGGGGGGTGCTGAGTAGCCGCGGCTCCCCTGGGCTGCGGAGGGAGGAGTCCGCGGTGAGTTGGCGGGGGGGCCGCCTGCCCGCCCAGCGGTTGTGCGGGACGCAGGGACAGAGCCCGGCGGGGACGGGATCCAGCCCGAGGCAAGTCACGCTCCTGGCCGCCCGCCGCCGCTGGGGAGAGCCCCGCCGAGCGCGCTACCCTGCGGCACCCCGGCCAAGCTCATTCAGCGCCTCGGCTCTGCCGCTCCTGCTCCTCCTGCCGCCGCCGCGGCTGCTCCGGGGCTGTCGGGGGGGCGCAGGCAGCGAGCGGCGCCTCTCAGCATCGTCAGCCCGGCCGGGCGGCTTCGCTCCGTGGTAAATCCCCAGCGCTCCAGCCCGCCTCCGCCGGCAGCCGCAGAAGCCCCGCTCCCCTCACCATGCCAGGAGCAGGGGGGGCGGTGTGTCGGGGACGGGGGGGCACCTACAGTCTCACGCGCCCCTCTCCAGCTTTGCCCCTGTCTCCCCCAGGCGCCGGCTCACTTGTAATCCCCCGCGCGGGGCTGGCTGCCCCCCGGAGCGGCTGGGGGACAGCTCCCCGCTGGGCGCTCAGGGCACGGCTAGAGCGGCTGCCTGCCCGCGCAGCCCACAGCCACAAAGTTTGCGCCCTACTCATTGAGCTCTTCACTCTTTACTTCCAGCCCCGACTCCCCCCCACGCTCTCCAATTGGCCTGTCACCGCCAGCCCCCTCCCTCTCGGCCTGCCATGGAGAGGAGAGTCCCCGCCTCCCCTCCCTAGATGGAGAGCTCCGCTCCCAGCGCCTGGCCGCGGGCCCCCTTTGGGTGCCAATCACACCGCCGCGGCTGGAGGCGGGGGTCCTCCCTCCGCAAGCGGCCCGCCAGCAGCACGGCAGCAAGCGGGAGGGGGCGGTTGATTAGGTTTGCAGGGAGGAGCGTTAGGTTGCTATAATAATAAATGAGAAGGGGATTAGGTAAAGCGCGTCTGGGAATGCGGTGCGCAGATTTGCATTAACTCGTTCATCCCCTTTAGCAGCAAGCAGGCTTTGCAGTGTTGCCATTAGTGCAAACTTTGCAGCAGGCTCTCTGGCAAGCGCCCCACGCACATACACGCCATCCCCTTCCCTCCCCCGCCCCCTGCCTAGGGTGACCAGACAGCAAGTGTGAAAAATCGGGATGGGGGGTAATAGAAGCCTATAGAAGAAAATGCCCCAAATATCGGGACTGTCCCTATAAAATAGGGACATCTGGTCACCCTACCCCCGCCGAAGAGAAAGCTGCTACTCGCACATACTCCGTCACCCCCCTGCATGTGTTCCCTGCACCGCAAATCACTCCTTCCAGAGCCCTGCACCCCAACCCATCTTGATGCCACAGTGTTGCAACCCCTGGGTCTGGATCCTGGCAGATCCGCCCAGGATTTAGGCCACTAGTGAAGCAAGGAACGTGTTTGCACTTGGGTGTTTGCAGTGCCATTGCGGCAGATGCACTGGGGTGACCAGACAGCAAGTGTGAAAAATTGTGACACTTTTTTTTTCAGGAGAAAGCATATAGTTGACTATATAAGATAAAACCCATCCTAGGAAGCATGGACATTCAGATTTTATTTGCTGGTATAAGGAGAAGATAAACTTGTTCCCTATTTAACCAGTGTAATTGATGGAATCAGGGGCCAGACATGGGTCTGACTCAGGCTCCAGATCAAAGGTCCAAGTATCTCTGCAATACTCTTGTGATGTGATGCTATTCAATTGGGGGAGGGGAGGGGTTGGGCCAAAAATTAACCAGGATCCAGATGCCAGAACTGGGGTTTTTCTGCACTACCATGTTGGGATGCAACAGGCTCTGAATTTTAGTGGTGCAATGAGAGTGGCTTATTCTCTGCTGGGGGCAGGTATCAAAAATTGGTTGAATCCAGTAGGGTCCAAATACCAGAGTTAAAGGTTTTATATGCTGATGCTGTGGTGGATGTGTGTCAGGGCCTGGGTTCCTTTTGATGCAATAGAGCAGATAAATTTGTTCTCCATTAAGTTATGAAATGGGGCAGTGGGGCCTAGAGCAGGATCCAGCTTTCATCCTGTTCCTTGAACAATTATTTTTCCAGGTCATCGGAGAGAGGGAAACCCTCTAAGAAAGTACATTTTGCAGGGAGCTTTCCTTTTTTGTAAGCAATGTATTTTAATAGTCATATTAATAAAATTCTGATCCCCAGTGAAATAAATTCAGTTTTTAATTTAAAAAAAATCTGAGCAATGTAAATGGAAGTTAAAACAAGGTGATTTACAAAGGTGTGTCTGTTCTTAAAAACAAAAATGAAGTGGCCAGAGTTCTGTATTTCTTTGTTTAAATGAAATCTTTAGAAAAGCAAGGGACAATCTGCGATCAAGTAATTTTACCCCAAGAAAATATTCAGCTGTGCAGCAACAAACTTCTCAATAAATCAAGAGGATGTTTTGGATATTGTGAATTACATACAGCAATGAAAATTTAAATGTCTGCATTTCCACCCCCTTTACCCTCAACATGTTTGTATCTTCATATGCAGATTAGTCACCAAGGCCTTACTGCAAACTCAACTACTTTACAGGTAAAGAGTGCCCTCTAGTGTTCTTTAATTAAAACAGATTTTAGTGCATTGTCTATTACATCAAATTTTACTGGAAGAGTGGAAGGTTCCTATTACAATGCTATTTCCTCTTTATTGCTTGGGATAGTGGCTTGGGATAGTGAGGGGAAAAGTGGGAAAAGATGATTTGCAGGAACCTATGAATTGCATCTCTTTGGTTAAGGTGTAATTTCTATCCAACAACATAAAGATTCTTGGCTCAGCAATCACTCTTTCTCAAAACACAGGTGCCAAAAAAAATTTCTTGGCAGTCTTAGTCTCTAAACTGCCTGTAATAATGGTATAAGCATCAAGGCATAACAGCAAAGACAGGAATAAATAAGGTGGAAAAGACATTTATAATTTATTAAACACTTTAGTGTAATCTGTTGACCTATTAACCAAGCAGCACAATCTGTCAACTGCTATCAGCTACAAAGGTTAGTTCACACAAACTATGGTAACATATAACCCTTTCCGTTATGTGCTGTCTGACTACTTGTTTAAATAAAGTAGCAGTCAAGCTTCAGAACTTAATGTCTGTCAGGAACAACACAGGATTATTGCTCCTGGCACCGGATGATGCCCTCCGAACTACGGCCGGTAAACTGTTATGCTCAGGCACTGCTGCTACTGGTGTGAGGCTGGATTGTGACGTGGCTGATTATAAAGTATAGACTATGATGGTGTCATGCGGGGAGGTGGCGCCTTACCCAATCCCGGGGGACAGGTAGGCCGCGGTGTTGGGTTGTAGTCTCTCCGACGTGACAGCTCCCAAGGGACGAAGTGCCAATGTCCGTCCTGTGCCCAAATCTCTAAAGGTATGACGGATGACCGAGATTTAGGGTGGGAACTAGTTTATTGCTTATGACCACCAATCAGTCTGGTCTACAATAGACCCAAATACCACAAAGTTACAATAACATTTACGACTATGATCACGGACAACACGATGCAACAATGACAACAATTACACATTCAAGATTCTGCATTCATTCTGTACCGCCTCCCGAGAGTTTTTACCCTGGTGAGGCCTTCAGTCCGCCTGGCCTGACTCTACCAGCTACCAGATCTCTGTCTGATCAGTTTATGGACGTCCCTATCGGCCCCGTGGTCCTACCGGATGGCGGTTTTGATTCCATCTCACGTACTCCCACTGACCCGGGTCCCTCCCAGCGTGGCTACCGGCCCCGTATGCTCACCCTCCTGTTGGTATTTGGTGGATGAGATGAGGTTCCTTTCCTTCGGGTCGTGAGTCCGAGTTCGGGTCCTGAGTCTGCTCTCCTGGCTGATCACTGGGGCAAGTGTGCAATTTGCTGGCCCGTTCCCTGCTATATTTATCTAGGTGCCTGCGGGCTTTCGCCTGTTCTGGCCTTCCCTCTAATTGGTCCCTTTTTGGTTCCCCTTTTTGGGGCCCTTCTCTAAGTGGTCCCTTTTTGGTTCATCTTCTTGGCCCCCTTTCTGAGTGGTCCCTTTTTGGTTCCCCTTCTTGGCCCTCTTTCTGAGTGGTCTCTTTTTAGTTCCCCTTCTTGGTCCCTTCTCTGAGTGGTCCCTTTTTGGTTCCCCTTTTAACGGGGCCTTCTGTGATTGTTCTCTTTTCTAGGCTGGCTACGGCCTGTTCTCTGATTGATACCCTTTGGGTGGGCTGTCCTGCACTTTTCATATCAACTTTCTGATTGACCGCTGTCAGCATGAACGTACATCTCGACCGCACAGACCTCCTATGTATACATTCCTACGCCATTGCTACATATTCTTACGCCATTGCTACTACTGCTATATTGCTAAGTTATAAAGCCTTTCATTAAGCTAGCCTATACACCTAATTCCTGGCCTCCGGATCGTGGCCTGGCCCGAACCAGGAGTCATGACATTCTCCTCACAATGTCTCTTTAATTAATAAATAAGATCAAACCTGAATGGTTACCAGATATGTTTTTACCTTGTTGATAGCAACTAAATCTGCAAAATGACAACTAAACCAGTAATAATAAACATACTGTTGAAATAAAAGAAAACAGTAGCCACACTGTTTATTGGCTTTTCTCTCTTAAGAAAAAAGTAGCAAAAGTGAGGAGAAGGATTAAAAAAGATAGATGTTAGGTGAAAAGAAATAGGGATAGAATGCTAATAATGTGGCATCCAAGGAATACAGTTAGTCCCACTTAGCATGATGTTACAGTGCCAGAGGTGGTTTGTTATCTTGTTTTCCCATGGCTGTAATGAAAGAGGGAGATCAAATACAAATGTTAGCAATATTCTTGGCTGGCTTTCATTACTGAAGAAGAAACAGTTGGCCCTATTCCGGGGTGGTATTACTACAAAAGTAAAGAGATACTGCCAGTCGTTAATTCCTGTATATCTCCTTTTCTGTTTTATGGCTGAGTTGGCATCTGGCATAGTCTGGAAGAGCAACACATACTTGGTTATGGTCTTTATAGACTGAAACTCTTTTGAGTTAGAGACACAAGTTAACAGCAAGTAAAGGGGACTGTGGATTACTGGATTTAATTATTGCATTTAGCTGAAGTCCTTGTTTGGCTACTTAGTATTGCTTCTGGTCTTAGTGTAGGCAGTGTGTACAAATTGTGACACTCTTCATTGTTGCGCTGATCCAGCCATGAGTAGGATGAGCTAACTTAAAACGGGTCACAAGTCATGATAAATATAAGATCATATTTAATGCTATCAGCTCTACACTGGAGATCTTTGAAATGTAGTTTTATTTATGCTTCTCAGATGCCAGGATCAGCCACCACACCTAATAAAGGATCCACTAGGTCTTTTAAAAAATACAGCTTTGCCGATCTATATGACTTTTTTATGTATTAGAAGAGTCCCAAAAAGGGATATGGTGTGCACAAAGTATGTGGAATCAGCAGAAAACAACACTGTACTATTGTATCACAAAGAAAAAAAATTGATATAGGGAGAAAATTATGAACATAAATTAATGTGAGCCTAAGCTAGCATTCTTCAGCATCTACCACAGTTAAGTCACTTGAGAATTTTCTCTCTGTACATTATATGGGATTTTACAAATCTGTCAGCTAAATTTGAATTCCAAATACAAAATATAGCGCTCAGAAACATTATGTGGATTTCTGACACCGCCTTGAGGATGTTGGGATGAACGGATTATAATGAGTCATCAATATAATATTTTATGTGTGTGACAGACACTGTCTTGTTCTAATGTTGTTCATAATTTGTGTATGATCACAGTTCTCACTTTCCTCTACTAGTGCTCTGAAATGTTAAAAATAAAAATGCTACTACTACTCATGCATTAAATTCAAAACTATATATCTAATAATTAATTTGACATTACCTTTTTAAATGCCATACCTGTAGATGAGCACAATGGATACAATTTACTTTTAATTGCTTTAAACTTCAATGTCTGAGCAAAATGGAATGGAAATTGCTTAATATAAAATGTGAGACAGTATTTCCGCAAAGTGCAACTTGTTACACCTGGGCTATCATTCCAGAAACATGCATTGTTGTAGCTCAGTCTTTGATAAATTATCACATCTGAAAAATGCCTCTCAGTTGACTGACATGTATGCTACAAAATGCTGTAGCTTCTATGTGTGATGATACAGCAAACAATTGTGTATATTGTATTGCTTGGCTGTATAATTCAGTATTTAGAAGCATATTAATCATCCTACATTCAGGGATTGAAAGAACAATAGATTGTTGTAGGGAGAAAGTTTGTATAACCTTTTATATCCCTAGATATTCTAGTAACTCAAAATTAAATAACAATAATGAAACATTTCAGAATTTCAAAGTTGTTTGTTTCTCAGGCTTCAACTGACTCATTTTATTGTTTTTCAAGGTTTTTTATCAAAATGTTTATTGAAAAACATAGAAATTAGGTACCAAATTTTCACTTACCAAAATGTGTTTTCAGTCAACAAAAAATATTGATAACCATTTTAATAATGGTTCTGATAACATGTTTAGTAACTATTTCAGTTAAAATTGGTGTCCTGAAATTAATTGAAATGTTTTGAAAAAAATCAATTTTACATGAAATAGTGACAAGGAAAGTCAGAGAGTTTCAGATGGAAAGGCAGTAAGTAACATCACAGCAACAAAAGATACTGAGATGGGGACATGCAGGTTTTCAATAAAGAGGAACAAGGCAATGCCTTGACCAGGACATGATTTGGCACAGGAGTGAATTACTAAAGGCCATGGATGATCAGGCCTGCTAGAAATGTGGAAAGTTTGAATGTTTTAAATGGGACTGTCTACTGATTAAAAACTGATTTTGGACAGATTGGCAGAGAACAGTGACAAAAGTTGTCTGCCAGCAAATTCTAGGCCAGCATGGTATCTGCCTGACATTGGAGGGAGTATTGATACATATGACCAGATGGGGAGACATCTTGGAGTAGAAAAGATCACAGCTACATATCGTCCACGCTATACTGGCTAGTTCAAGAACAGATCCCTGAGGGACCCTACTAAAAACACCAACAAACACCAACATCTCCATAAATGTCTTTTTGAAATCTTTCTGTTAACCAGTTCTTAATCCATGGAGCTTCTGTGGAGCTACGTCAATTTATGCCAAGCATCATCCCTTGATGTGCACTATAAACATTTTTTCATTATACTGCTTTCTTCTTACTGAATCAAACAAATGTTTTCCTCATCAGTGTTCTAGCCTGTGTTTCTAGGATCCTTTACCATAAAAACTGGCCTTGCCACTGCCCTGAAAAAACATCATTTGATAACTAGTTTTTGTTAAAGCCTACCTTGTATATTTCAATGCCAGCCCTAGCTGGCTTGTTTTATTGGCTAATAAAACGCAGCAGAGGTGATATTTGTATGGTCTGGTATTTTATTGAAGGTGCTGAGACAGCTGAATTCCTTCAGAACTGTGGATGTCCTCAAAGTGGTCTCAGAGATCAGCTTTCAGGCAATGTTTGTTACAAGTTCATTTTGGAATCTGTTTCCTCGGAAGTGTTACTTCAGGCCCTAGACTAGCATGGTAATCAGAAACTCTGGGTCCTGTAATAAAATTGTGAATTTCCCACTGTAGAGCTTGATGGCAAGTCTGGGTTTTTATTAAAAATATGGTTGCAACATATAAGAATTCCTCACCTTCTCTCACCACCCTATATTCAATCCCTTAATTTTCTATGTTGCTTTTTTACCACCTGTCTATCTGGAAAAGAATAATGGGTTGGGTTGGTTTTGGTGTGGGACAGGGTTGAAGTTTTTTGTTTTGTTTTGCCCCATACGCTCATTTCAGAGAATTCTTTCTCAATGCGGCTGCAGCATCTCAGATTTTGATCAATGAGAAATTCTAATCAACTTCTTCTGTTCTTTTCTTCAGATACTTCTGTGCTGATTCATTTTTAGGTATTACTATAGCTCACTGATCACAGAAACTTCTGACAAATACTCTCGTGGGGGTACAACTTTATAATGACCTGCATACAGAGGATCTCTGAGGAAGCTGAACACAAGGGCAATGATCTCTACTGGCAATGATCTCTACTGGAGAATAAGAACAATTACTTTTCCGCCAGCACATATGCACGTGCATACACAGAAAGAATGTTGGGTTATTAAGCTGCATAGTAATAAGCACATTGGTTATGCCCTCTGTTCCTCACCCTGCCCACTTTACCAACCAGAGATCATCACAGCACACAGGCAGTACAACCCTTCTGTGTAGGTCATCTCCTTAAGTGCCTTCTCCACCTCATGTAATAGAGCCAGTATGAGTCTATGCATTTAGGTCCTTCTGTCACTACGGGGAAGGAGAGGTATCAACACAATGTTCCCCTAGAAGAGGTGGAGGGTGTTTTATCATTTAGCCAGATAGAATGGTTTATATATATGTGCTATACTCAGCTATGAGAACTAACATTTTCATTGCTCTGACTTTTGTGCTTTTAAATTAGTACTAGAGCCAGTTCAGGCTAAGCAAGAATATCAGAATCAGGCCTTAGTCACCGGATTCAATGCCCAGGTGTCTTTCCAATGAATTTATTTGCTGCTGAATCAGTCCCCTTAGTGTTTTGCATTTAATATCCAAGTGGTGGTTGGAAAAAAATATTTTTCCAGCTATCTTTACAGCTATATTTCTTTAGGAATATATCAGTCTGAAACTTGTAGGTTTATTTTTTCAACATCTTATCTTCTCCAGTATGTTTTTCTTTGTATCCCCTCTCACAACTACAGTACTCAGAAACACTCTCAACAGGACTCCACTAGTTTTTTAGTTTAAGGCTTTTTTTAATCGCTCATGGCTTAGCTGCTCGTGAAAACCTGTTGAAGTCAGCAACCAGAATGTTTTAAAATGATTTTAAAAACTTCCTCTGCAATCCAGATACTATGTTCAATGGCATCTCACCTGAAGTCAGATTACTTTCAAATTTCGCTTTCTATGAAAAAAGTGTAATTGGAAGTATTCAACTACTCCTTCTTCCAGAGCGATGAATTTAATTGAGTCCCTGTGACTCATTAAAAAATGATTTAATGTGCTGTGAGGAGGAGGAAAATTCTCAAGCTGATCACAGCAAGAAAATCCAGAAACTTAATAACAACAAGAAATTAAATATAAAAACAATAGCAATATAAAGACAAAAAGTAATTAACAATAAAAGATGTTGTGTCATTTATTTTCTCTTTCAAGTGTAAAATTTTCCATACTGCAAATTAGAACCCACTAAAAATACTGAAAATGCTCAAAAAAAATTGCACGTGGTTCTAGTCATGATACTACTATTTCTTCAAAATTAACAATAAGACCTTTCACAAGATGATATATTCCAGTTGAGTGATGTAAACTCAAATTGATTTACTGATACCTGAGCCATGAATTGAAATTGTTCCTAATGTTTCTTCAATAATAAAAACTTCAGACTCAAATTAGTATCTTTTCTGTGAATACACAAAGAACATTTCACCAGTAGCTTGCATGTTCTTTGCTACATGTTTTTTCAGAGTGCTAACTGAAGGACTCGCAGTGTTAATTCAAATCAAGAAAAAAATCAGTTACTATCTATAGAGCACTGAACATACTGAGCTATCTGGGCAAATGCCCTAAACCACCCCAAGCACTGAAATTATAATTTTGGGGAGAAGCCTGATTCTCCTTTAACTGTATGCACTAAGTGTGAAAACTCACAGTAATGCCCCAATTCTCCCACACAATACTGTGAGAGCAGATCTCAAACAGGATGTACATGAAAAAAATCATATCTTCTGCATGCCGCAAAGAATTACAACATGCTCTCTGTGGCAAGGTGAAGAGAGATTGTGAGGGGAGTATTGGTGTGACAAGTAAGGCAGAGAATGTGTGAAAAAACACACTGTGAGGACCTGCGAGGTGGATTCATAGCAGTAGGAGAGTGGCGTTCTAGCAGAAGCGGTGGGCAGCAGAGGTACTGCTCCGTCTGCCAAAAGCAGTATGGTGTCTGCAGTCCCAAAAGGCACAAAACAACTGTCTGCCACACCTTGCACGGAGGGAGGGGTGAACGACGAGAAGCGCGAACGAAAACCCACAAGAATGTTTTTGCTCCCATCATGCAATGCCAGCTTAACCGAGAATTCCAAGGGGCAATGGGGACTGCGGGAACTGTGGGATACCTACCCACACTGCACCACTCTGAGAGTCGATGCTAGCCGCGGCAATGTGAATGCAATCTGCCGAATTAGTCCGCTTACTGGGGACACACACAATCGAATGGATACAATCGGTTTACTTAATTCAAACTCTAGAAAGTCAGCATTTCATAGTGAAGACAAGGCCTGACAGACTCTGCAACATCACAAGGAACTTCCTTATGTCTCCAAACTGATAAGAAAACTATGCCCAACACAAGAATAAATTAACGTCCCTCATGGAAGCAAGCAAAAAGATAATTATAGCCCATACTTTGCCCCATCTTCAAGAGAATTTAAACAGAACAGAGTAATAAGCCACAGACATACATATGGAATGGAATGTGTCTAATAAATCAACAGAGGACAAAATACTGGGCCTAATTCTTGGCTCCATTCCATCAGTGCAAAGCAGTTGGAAAGCTTGCTCAGCCAGGTCTCTGAGTATTCCCCTTGTAAAGGTAATCCCTGGGTGATGTATTGCCAGCATAATGCCATTTTCTTCCCATGGCAGTGAGTTTCCATAGGAGAAAGGGAGCATATCTAGCATGTCCCTGAATCCCAGCAAGTCCTGCTGCCAGGACGACTCCTTGGGACTGTGGGCAACCAGGCATAAGTTAAGCAGAGTGTAAGAGTTAAACCAGGAACAAGTGAACACCAGAGACTGGACCAGTCCATCTGGCCCTGTTATTAGGTAAGTATAAAGGTGGCTTAATGCTACTTTCAACCCCTAATTTTGGGATCTACACTGAGTGCAGCTTGGCCAGATCACAAAATGCAGCCCATATAAGGGTACTTTAATAAACAGAACTCAAGATGGAAAGAACCTAGATCTAACAAGGAGTAACAATGTAAAATTGACATTAATTCATTCATTTTCAATAAATTCATACACCAGTCATTGAGTTCCTGAATTGCAAATGCGGCATCATCAGCCAATTAATGTCTTCCATTCTGAAACTCAAATTTTGCCATAGCTATTGTTTCATAGAGAACTGAAAGGACAAAATCTTTCCACGTTCATAGCTTGTGCAGAGGCCTGTCACACAGTGAAACTAGTATGGTTCTGCTGTGCAAGGACCAGGTTATGGAAACAACTTTACCTGGTGACTGTACATCCTTTGAGAGCCATGCAGCAGTGGCCCACTGTGACTGTCTCTGGGGAAGTATGGGTAAAAATATAGGGTGAAGGAAAAACAGGCCTTGGCAGGACAAGACAATAGGCAGTGGGTCTGTGACAACGTTGAGACTATAGTGTCCACACTGCTATTTTCAGACTTGAAACGAGTAACTTACTAGCAAAAAAAAAAAAAAAAAAAAAAAAAAAAAAGGAATTGCCATATTGGATCAGACTAGTGGTGCATCAAGTAGGGTATCCTGACTCCAACAGTAGCCAGTAAGTACCACTGTGTTTCAGGAGATGATGCAGCCCTGGAGTAGTCAGATGTGAAATGATCTGGCCCCACGCAGGTCTTATCCTGAGCTCCACTAGTTGGATTGTCTTAAGCCCTGAAGCACAAGGTTTAATTTCTTCCAGAAATGCTAATCATGAATTATATAATCAATCTGAATTATGAGATAAATTATATGATATATCCATATAAATATCCAATCCTTTTTTGAATCTTGTTAAATTCTTGACCTCAACATCCTGTGGCAATGAGTTGTACAGCTAAATACAGATTCTGTAAAATAGTATTCCTTTTATTGGTTTTGAATTTTCAATTTTTTAATTTATTTCAACATCCTCTTGTTCAAATAAACAATCATGAACAGGGGGGAAAAATCACAATCTACCTTCACTATGCCATTCATTAATTTATATTATTCTATCATGTCCCCTCTTATTCATCTCCTTTCTAAGGTAAACAGTGCCAATCTTTTCAGTCTCTCCTCAGATGAGAGTTTTTCCAGGCTGTGATAGGGTATACATACCCCACACTGGAAAAGACGGAGGTTAACCCCACACTATGGGCGGTGGAAGTCCTGCACCTCAGACCACACTGGGTATGCTCCAACTACTGCCTCAGTACAACAGGGAGCAGCCCAGCTCATTCTAGGTGGACTGCCAGAGGGGAAGGACCTAGACGGAAGCTCCAGCCGAAGAGCACCACTGCCTTTGCTTGCGGGAACCAGAGACCCTGAGAACGAGACGTTAGGGCTGTGGCCAAAGGAGCCACAGGGAATCACCCACGCTAAGGAGCCCAGGGAACCCTGATTCTCAGTGAACTACAATTCCTGGAAACATGGTAAGAAGTGATCCAGGGAAGATACACGAATGGTACCTCCCCACCTGAGTGAAGTCAGTGTGTTTCAATGGGAGTCCCCGCTGATCCAGTAGTGGATCACTCTGTCACCGTTGAAGCCTGTTGGAATTGGGCGGGCTTCTGAAATCTGGATCTTAAACTTTCTGGACTTTCTGAGATGTGTGGGGTGACAGGGTGAAATCCAGATCCAAAAATTGCAGCTCAAGTCAGTTTATAATTGCAGATATATGATTTCACAGAAATTATGCAATCAATATGCCTCATGCAAGTAATTTACCCAAATTAGTCTTTAGGTCACAGTAGCTGCAAAGCAACCAACTAAACTTGGAAAGACTTGCATCTTGACCATTATCATAGTCTGGGCTCCATGTACTGTTTGATCTGTGTTAGATTCCTGGCATACACATGGAGAAGTAAAACAAAATACTCTTTCTGAAATGTTGCAGTACAACTACTTTGTTTCTTAGGCCTGGGCTGCACTGGTAGAGGGGGTTCAAACTAAGATACATAACTTCAGCAGGCGTGCCGCGGAACTTCCACGCTTGTGGCGGCAAAAACCTTAGAGCTGCCCCTGGCAGGGCCCTACTTCCCTCCCTACCATTCTATCTTCCTTCCACAAAGGGAAAGAAGAGACAGATAACCCTTTACCCTGTTTGTTTCTGCAACATGCACAGGCCAATTATACCATCTTCCCCTCAGCACAACCACTCAGCAGGTAGGTGTGGCCTAGCCCTGTTTGTAACACTGCTCTTTATAACTAGCAAGAGATGTTAATAATACTACTACCTAAAGTATTTTGGCTCAAGAAGTTGGTGACAATCATGTGACATCTATTTGAGTGCAGGAAAGCGATCAAGCAATTAACCTATCATTATCAGCTTTGTCTTTCCTTTTGTATAGATAACATCAAACATACGCAGGAACCATCCCCTTGATTTGTGGCTTATTTTCTTAACAGCTTGGCTTTAATCCAATTGACTAACTTGTGCATGAAATACATGTGCCAAGATGTTTCAGCAGGGACCTTTTAATCTGAAGAGATTTAAAAAACAAATCTGGTGAGTCAGCATTTTATTTATCACTCTGAGAATGTTATATATACCTCATGACTGAGTTACCACAGTAATTTAAATTTTACTGTTTTGGTTTGGGCCTGAGTTCTTTCATTTCATGATTTATGAGATGAACATATGGGGGGCATTAGGACAAAACAATATTGGAAGTTACACAGTTTATAATCTTATTATCATGGCTAACTTGGTGTGCAAATTTAGACAAGAAACCATTAGTGCATCTGATAAATTTCTAGGTCCTTTATCTCTATAGCACTAGTTAAATTGTAATATAAATTGTTTTAAAATGAGTAACAAAGCCTATATTTACATGCTTAAATACATATTTTCATAAGTGCAAGTTAAATGCCTTCTGCAATTGAGAGTAAGTTATTTTATGAACCTAACTACACACCAGACTGAATTAGAAGTGAAATAGTACATATTACGGAAAATTCAAAGTTTTGTTCTCTTTGTTCACAAACATCTTTCTATTTGGGCCTTTATTTTCCATATAAGCTTTAAAAAGCATCTTTCCTCTCTTTTTTTTCTTTTCTGTAGCTATATAGTACAGAATAATCAGGGCACTGAGAGACTCAGAATACCTATTAAGCAGTGGAGAGTTTTTAGTTAGGGCATAGATGCCACAGTCTTCTACTGTGTGAAATTGCAGGTACCATACAACATACCTTAAGTGTGAAAGTTTGTATCTGAAGACTTAGTTTGATAGCACTATGCTATTCAAAGCATGACTGAAGAAATCTAGCACCTAGTCTGGAAGCAAGGATTTGGAAAAGTAAAAAAAGCTATATAAGAATTTTACTTATTGCAAATCTTTCTTTGCTGCTAGAGTTTTTGTCCTAGAATTGTTCCAGATGTTGATTATTTGCTTTGGAATTTACCATAGGAACCCAACTTGGCCTTACTATCTGTCATCATCAGTCTTCCACTGGAACCATATGGGAATGGTTTTGTTTTGTTGGTGTTTACAGTGAATTGTTATATTTGTATTTCTAGTGTTAGATTCTTTCTAAGATGCATGAATGTTGCAGACTCAGCTGATGGAAGGTTTTTTACCCTCATGTGAAACTTCATTTTGGTTTTTATTTTTTTCTAACAAAGTTAAAGAGCATTTCCTACAGTAAAAGGCTTCTCCAATGCCAACAGATCTGTTTGTGTGGGACCAGCAGGTCTCATTTAGAACTCTCCTTTCCTCTCCAAATCTGCATGATGCAGATATGTTTGTGGGAGGATTTGAAGTATGCACTACCTCTGTACATAACTGGGGTTCAACAAATAGCTAGATCCATATATGGAGTATGCTTTCTTGTGTGTCCTAAGGACAAAGTTTCCCACTCTGGTTCCCATTCACGAGCTGCCTTAGTTGTTTTCATAGACACAAAAAATGCCATTTTGACAGGCCTCACTGGCAAATGTGCATCCCTTTCCTTTCTGCCAATTCCGGATATCAAAAGGATTGCTAAATACTTCACCCAAGCCTCCATTCTATCCATGTCAAAGTCTGCATTAAAATACGAGATCACTGTTAAGCACTACAAAGTAGAGGGTACCAATGGGAAAATCTGTTTTTGTGCCAAAGTGGCATCTCACAAGAAAAAGTCACTCAACCCACTGTGCATGCCCAAATGCTCTGTTAGGTACTATGTGCACTGAATTGTCAATCAGTTTTCCTCCAAATATCTCCAAAAAGATGATGGAAATATGGAGAAAAAACTCCTGTAAAGAGAAGTCATGCCCCAGTCTGGGTGCAAGTAAAAAAACTCCTGCCCTGACAACCGAAGAGACATGACAGTCTACAGTCTGCAAACGGAGTGCTATAGTATTGAAATGAAGCTAATTATTCTGAGGGGAGACTATCTTACAGTCAGTTAGGTCCAATCACAATCTCTCTTGAGAAACTTGAAATTACACATGGCAAAAAGAATCTGTCTGGGCAATGGGGAAATGCCGTTATATTATACTTCCTGATGCATGGTGTCAGAGAACAAGTGCTCCCAATTTAGCTCTTCAGGGAAGGATGCATTTTTAAAAGATTATGTCAAATGGGGTTACATGTGTGTCTTTGAATGCCTTCCCCCACGTGGTCAACCTTTTGACTGATCAGTGTCCTGATGTACAGACTGTAGCTTTTCTTCTGGTTTTTGTAAAACAATCTGGATTGTACTCATCACAAACTGTCACCTCAAATTTGTGGTGAAACATTTTCTCCAAGGTGTGACCACTTTGTGATATTGCTTGAAAATGTTTGCTTTGTGACCTTTCCATTAGCAAATAACCACACATGTATTAGAGCTGACTGGAAAATGGCCATCAAAACATTAGTTGGTAGAAAAAATGGGGAGTAGGGGGTTCAGGTTACAAGGGGAATAGATGTGAAAATGTTGGAATAACGTTTTCCTGTTTGCCAACTAGAGGTAGTGACAGCATATATTCCTTTCCAGGTTTCAAATAACTTCACCTTTGTCATCTTTGTACACCTATTGTCTATACTCGGAAGTGGAATATCTCTTGTGACACATTTGGGATGTTAAGATTTGCAATGAGGGTGTAATAAACAAACACACTTTAATTTGGCTAAATCCTGCTTTTTTCCTAGAAACTTTAGGTCTGACAAGGCTATGGTGTATGGCCAATGCATATGCCTATGTGGAAAATGGAAGCATATGAAGGACAATTTCCATTCTGAAACCTACATAAAGTCACTATTTCTGCTTGCAGGAATCTGCTTTGTTTGTAAAAACATGTAGTGTATGCTTCCCGATGAATGATTTTCAGTGTAAAATGTGTTAAGTCTTGCTTTTCCAGAAGGGTTGATGTGCTATGTAATGTGCAGGGTATTTAATATTGAAAATAGTTGCTGCGGATAATCTTTTTCTTCATCCAAACATCATTGGAGTCAATAGGAGATTTTCTACTGACTTCCGCTGCCATTAGGTCAGGCCCTTTGACTAGTTTCTGTCAAAATATTTTTTTCAAAGAGGAATTGTCCTGCTCGCTTTTCTCTTTTCCTTCAGCAGAGTTCTAAAAGCTTGTTTACAAGGCCCTGCAGAGCAGAAAACCATTACAGTGCACACCAGAGTGTTGTATTATTAACTGCTATTTGAAGTGAAACTACACTAATTTGAACTAAGAACTTTTTAGTTTGCACTAGTAGGATGTACAGAAGGCAGTTACAGCACAACACTTGTTTAGTGCATGCTACAACTCATACCCCCATAGTCTACACAGCAGGGCCATGTAACCGAGCCCTGCAGGTTTCTTCCCACAGTGATAAGTAATTGGAAGTTTTTCTCTTTAGCTACTCTTTCCCTAAATTTTGGATGGAAAAAAAAAATCTCTTGCCCCCAATATCTGCCCACCTACCCCACACTTCACCAAACATCTGAATTAAGTGCTTGCAAGTGAGAATGCACACATCTATTACAGAGAGTCTGCATTTTTGTGTTTGCTGGTCCTTTTTGACTGCGGTGCGGGGAGAGAAGAATGCAAAAGATTGGGTGAGGAGGACACCTTGGAAATAAGTGGAAGGCTAATCCTCAATTTATTATACAAAACAAGACAGAATAATAGCTTCTGCTTCACTACTGAGCTTCTGTCATGTGACATAAAAAGAGAGAAAAATCTCTTTATTACAGTAGGCCAGAAGCTGGTCCTAATAAACTGTTCAAATTTTTTAAAAAGTTGATAAATATCTATGATCTTTAGAGATGAAACATCCCTCACCAACATGCCATTATCCTGAAAGCCACTTACTTAAGCAATTTTTTTCTTTAAAATCCTTCTGTTTTTTTCCCCAAAAGATAATTTAAAGGCAATTTTTAATTTAGCATGAATAATCACATGCATATGGATAAAAAGCTCACTGAGAATAATCCTTATGCTTTGCACCGCTTCAGAGTGATTATTTTGTGATAACTCATTGTTCAGACAATTAGGTATCAAAAGGATAAGTCTTCACCTGGAGTTTGGTTAAATCCTGCTCTTGAATGTGCCTCTTTCATTAATCTCATGTATGTAAAATAATAAATGGTCAAACAAGATTTTTGAAACTAGTGGGTTGGAATACATCAGTTTGTGTGCCATTTTATATGGGCCTGATTTCTCAGAGGGTGATGGTGCCAAGGTTTCTGAAAATTAGGCTCCTTTAGAGTGTCTCAGTTTTGTCATCCCACTATTGGAGAATCCTGAACCGCTAATCACTTTTGAAAACTCTTGACCACAATGTGTTCTGATTACACTAATTGTGAAATTAAATTGGAGCCTTATTTTAGATGTCTGGATTTTCAAAGCATAGTAGTTAGATGCCCAAAATAATTGTTTGAAGTGGAAGGGGGGACTGAAAAGGTTTTATTTGCCCCTCTATCTACAGGCCCTTTAAGGGTTTGTTGAATTGATTCACTACTCAAAGTTACTGAATTACTTTCTTTGAGAATTTAATTTTATTCATGGGTGGCTTTCTATTCTATATCTGATACTCATAGTTTGAACAGGGTTAACTAATTGCAATTGGTAACCTAAATGGTATGGTATGATTTCTGTTCCGTGATGGATAAGCATTGCTATCACAATCCAGTTGTGATTAAGAATAATGAACATTCACAGAAAGTGGATTTAAAATTTTAGCAAGCAAACACAAAAACTAGAGTTTTGTGGGCATTCTCAAAGTAAAACTTCAATATACGGC
Source organism: Dermatemys mawii (assembly GCA_007922305.1). Taxonomy (NCBI): domain Eukaryota; kingdom Metazoa; phylum Chordata; order Testudines; family Dermatemydidae; genus Dermatemys; species Dermatemys mawii. The sequence goes on from ML677326.1 coordinate 78,778,284, forward strand.
AAATTTCCACTGCTCAGATATTCACATAAGCAGGCATGAACACACTTAAGAAAACTTCTCAAGTGGGAATGTGGTTTAACAAATAGGATATTGGACTGGAAGGTAGAAGACCTCACTTCTGTTCCTGGCTTAGCCACTGATCTGTTATATGACCTTGAGCAAAACACTTCATTGATGTTTTTTCTTCCTGCCACCTTTATTGTCTCTTCCATTTTTAGATAATAAGCTCTTCAGAACCAGGAATGTCATTTGCTATACATTTGCATATAATGCCTAGCACAATGAGGAACTCATTGTCTTTGGAGCCACTGGCTACTACTGTAATTCTCCTAATAATTTTTTATTTAAATTTGAACCAATAATTATGTAAATGTCTTGCAGCATTCACCCAGCTCTAGCTTCTAATTAAACCAGATTAGAACAAATAAATTCCAAGTGGAGAGCCTGAATGCAATAGAATGAAGTTGCAGTGTCATTCAGCTAGGGCACTAGTTTTGCTAAAATACTTCCTCTGACATATTAAAAACGTAAATAAATGATTGCCCAGTCCCCTCAGGTGGCACTTTATTTTAAAGGGAGATTAAACCACAAAGATATTTAATGTAACACTTCAGATCCAAATGTTGATGCATGTCCAGTAAATGTTTTTCAAAAAAATCAAACTTCATTGTTAGCCAATCTATTTAAAAATAAATTGGCACAAACTCTTTGTAATTATGTATGTCTAGCTGTCTGTAGAATTTTGTATTTATCTATAATTCCTCAGAGGATGTGATACAAAGGGACTCAGTTCTTCTGAGTTTCCCCAACTCAGAGTGTAACAGGATTTAATTGTCTTCACAGATGTAGGTCTCAGGAAGATACAGTAGTTCTCTGTCCTTTTTTGGGGGAGGGGGCGTTCCTTATTGGTTTTTAAAGGAACAGTGTTAATATATTTTTAAAAGCTAATACTGTTAGTGTTTTCTTTGTATGTTTTAATTTGTCTTAGCCTAGAGCAATATGAAAAGTTAAGTTGTATTTCCAAGTAGGGTTGAATACAATATTTTATTTATCTAAAATGTTTATGCAGAGTAGAGCACAGTGTTTAATTGTTTTTCTCCAAGGCTCTGTATCACAGATTTCTGGAGGTTGTTATGCCCATTTTGGAACACTGGAGGTCGCTATTGTCATTTAGTTGTCTTCTGAAATTATAGAGGGACACTGAAAATGTTGCCTGTGAGGTTCATTGATCCAAATTCCCCTACCCCTCCAAAAAAGAACAACAACAACTATCTTTGCATATTCATCATATGCCTATTTGACAAAAAAAGTTTTGGGGTTTTGAGAAGCATAACCTCTGGCATGCATATAACTTTTAAAATTTAAATATTGTTATTAATTAGCAGTCGTGCTTCACTTACAAATATAAGAAGGAATCTTTATCAAAATAAACATGACCTCCACATAGTGAGGCACAACTGTGGAATGGCATTATGATCAAATAGGTATTACAATCAACTCTATAAAATTGTTTTGTGTATATATTTGTTTTAAAGATTGTATGGCAGTTTTTAAATTAAATTTTGCTTTTGAACTTCTACTAAACTTGATATATAATGTGACTGGTAAATCTTTGGTGTAGTTAGCTGATGGACTGGGGAAATATCATTGTGGAAAATTAGGAACTATATTTAAAATGAGCTGTAAGTCCATTTTTCTTCTTTAATTGATGCAATACGTAATATTTCATGCTAAACACATTAGTACCACAACAGTTATCAGCATCTCAGTTCTCAACTCCCTGTTTTCCAAAACAGTCAGGTGCCTAGAAGGTTATTAATTAAATTGAAATTACTTCTAGAAGCTTGATTATGCAAATAAATTCAGAATATCCCAATATTATTTTAATATGTGGACACATAAATGAAAGCCATCTGCTGTTACCAGCAGTTGGTACAGATCAGTTGCTGCACTCACACATTGGCAAGTATTCTGACAACAGATTCAAATTAAGGGTATCAATTTTCCCAGTTCACTCATGAAGTAATATTTGTCCTGTCAATCAGCAGAGAATGTGACCTAAGCTGGCTGGCCTTTAGAAAACTTATCTAACAGAATTGTGATAAACGATAATGGTCCTTGCTTATTGCCCTTCTTCTCAAACAACTATTTATATATCAACTGTTAAAAACAAAAAACATGCCTGGATCAACGTCCAGCTGATCACTAGCAGAAGGGAATCCCCATCAAGCGCAATTACACACTGGGGCAAATAAAGCCCTCTATACCAGTTTTCTCACAATTGTGTAACATGATAGTCTGGAATAGACCCTGAGGGAGATCACTGTTGTTCCCTGAGTGTAAAAAAACCAGTTTATAGTGGATTACTTGAACAGCATTTTAAAGTGTTCAGGTATCTGGAAGGCCTCTCCTGTGATTGGATTATAATGCTTTATCATAGACTAAGCGGACCAAGCTGCCAGGATCTGGAGTCTTCAGTACTGTTATCTAATCCTGCACTATGTTTCACTGTAAAGTAAATGCGTAGCGTAAACTCAGCATATAACAAACTAAAGCTGAGCTCAGGAGAACAATCATCATCAGCAGAATGATTTGTATCAGTTCTCTCAACTTGTCTTTTTCACTGGATGACTGCTGTATCTATGCTTCTGTGCTAATGAATCCAGTTTGATTCCATCTTTTGTCCACTAGAGGTAACCCTAACATAGCAGTTGTCCTGAAAAGTAGCCATGAACCAAAGATCTTCGTTCCTTTGTTTTGGAAACAAAGAAGTAGTCAAGATAATGTATAAGCAGGTCCTTCCTATGTCCCAGCATCTACTTTGAGAAGCCATTATCCTTTTTAAAAGCTGTTTGTGTAATTAAGCAAACACAGTGTTGTCTCAATCAAACTTTCTCCTGCTTTGTATCAGATTTGCACTATTCATACATACACTATAATTTATATAGACAAGATGCAGAATATCCTAACTATTTCCTCATCTCTGGCTTAATTTCTCAGGCTTAATAATATCATGTGCTAAGCCCTGTTCATCTAAAAAAAAAAACTCAGTAGAAATGACCGTGTTTATCTTTTAAAACAACTTTAAATTGAATTAATAGAATATTACAGTTGGAAGAGAACTCAGGAGATCATCTAGTCCAATCCCCCACTCAAAGCAGGACCAACTAAGTCATCCCATTGTCAAGCCGGGCCTTAAAAACCTCTAAGGATGGAGATTCCACCACCTCCCTAGATGGTGAAGCACATTCCAGTGCTTTACCACCCTCCTAGTAAAATAGTGTTTCCTAATGTCCAACCTAGACTTCCTCCACTGCAACTTAAGTCCACTACTTCTTGTTCTGTCATCTTCCACCACTGAGAACTGCCTCACTCCATCCTCTTTGGAACCCCTTCAGGTAACTGAAGGCTGCTATCACCAGGGCTGGTGCAAGGATATTTTATGCCGCAGGCGAAACTTCCACTTTGTGCTCCTCTCCCCTTCCCCCGGAGCATCGTTTATTATAAGCTTTCAAAATACTTTCAAAAATACAACCTTTTTAGTCATGTATACTTCATTCATTCATTCTTTCATATCAAAATCTACTACATTTTATTCTACCTTTAGAATATCCAATTATTGTTATTAATAAAATTTATAAAATTAGAATGGCAGATACTCTGTCATACAACTGACAATATCAATATGACAAATTTCAACAACCTACACATGGATATTTGCACATAAACATATACACACAAATACTTAACATACACACACAATTGACACAAACTATTAGCAAAATGATTCAGCAGCACTTCCAGAGTCTTAGATCTGAAACAAGTTAACAAAAATAGTTAGCCTCAGTCAACAACCTCCGAAAACTAGTAAACTTAGCATTATAAACAGCCTGTCAGAATGGGTAACGGCTGCGTGTGATGAGAAAAATGACATCATTTCCACTTTGTACTGTAGTGTACAGTACACTTGTGCCCACAATGCAGAGCTGGCATAGGCTATAGCTATAATGTACAAGAAAACAAGTTAAAATGCATGTTCAACAATATTTCTCTTTTCTTTATTCATTCATTTTTCAGCAATAGTGTAAAACAAATTTAGGGGCACCACTTTTTGCCACCTCCAAATCTTGCCCTAGGCAGCCACCTAATTTGCCTAGTGGTTACACCGGCCCTGGCTATCACCCTCCACACACACATGAGCACTCTCTTCTCTTCTGCAGACTAAATAACCCCAGTTCCCTCAGCCTCTCCTTGTAAGTCATGGCCACAGGCCCCTGATCATTTTTGTTGCCCGCTGTTGTACTCTCTCCAATTTGTCCACATGCCTTCTGTAGTGGGAGGGACCAAAACTGGACTCAGTACTCCGGGTGTGGCCTCACCAGTGGTGAATAGAGAGGAATAATCAATCTGCTAGCAGTGCTCTTACTAATGCAGCCCAATATGCCATTGGCCTTTTGGCAACAAAGGCACACAGCTGACTCATATTCAGCTTCTCACCCACTGTAAATCCCAGGTCCTTTTCTGCAGAACTGCTCGTTAGCCAGTTGGTCCCCAGCCTGTACGGCGCATGGGATTCTTCCTTCCTAAGTGCTGAACTCTGCTGAACTTTATCATATTTCTTTTGGCCCAGTCCTCCAATTTGTCTAGGTCACTCTGGACCCTATCCTTACCCTCCAGCATATCTGTCTCTTCCCCCAGCTTAGTGTCATCTGTGAACTTGCTGAGGGTGCAATCTGTCCCATCATCCAGATCATTAATGAAGATGTTGAACAAAACTGGCCCCAGGACCGACCACTGAGGCACTCAGCTTGATACCGGCTGCCAACTAGACATCGAGCCATTGATCACTCCCCTTGAGGCCAACAATCTAGCCAGCTTTCTATCCACCTTATAATCCATTCATTCAATCCATACTTTTTTAACTTGCTGACAAGGATACTGTCGGAGACCGTATCAAAAGCTTCGCTAAAGTCAAGATATTTTATACATTATCACTCTCTCTCACACACATTAATCTAAATTCAAAGCTTGACAAGAAAAAACAATGAAGGACTAGACTTCTACTTCTTTGAATTGAGGTTCAATGGGGTCGGGATTTCGCCCCTGAAGTTAATGGTAAAATTCCCATTGATTTTATTTACAGCTAAGATTTCATCACAGGTGTGTATACTTTATAGTTTCAAACGTTACAGAATGCACTCCTTAATGGTAAGTCATGAATTCAGGGTTATAGTGTTGTTATTCTAGAAGAAAGGAACCCCTTTGTTAAAGATATGGTGTTTGAAGCAAACACTGCAAAACAGAAAACATATTAGCTCATTAACCTTATAATTAGCATATCTAACCTATAATGTACAAAATATATGCAATTCCTGACCAAAGGATCTACAAACAGAAAACTTCTCAGGTAATTCTAGATATGTTGGACATAGTGATTAAAATTGCTCTGATTCTTGGAGCTTCTCTTCTTTTCTTCCATCTTTAATCTCATTTCCAGTAGTGTCCCTCCCACATGACCACTGGGTTTTAAATCAGTTTAGACTACTTGTAAACTTAAGTACATTTTACCAGTTGCATAAAGTAAACTTGATTTAGAATCTGCTTCCTCTTGAATTGGTCTTGTTGTTCCTGTGGTACCTCATTTTCTTTCTTCTGAAATAGCAAGAAGATTAACAGAATGTTTGCCATTCGTTAGGAAATATGTCTCTTTGTTTTTGTTAGCCTGTAATGATGTTTTGTACACTATTTCATTTGAAGTTGCATTCAGGGATGTTGGCTTCTTCCTTTGAAAGACCAGATGCTAAAGGTACTGGTCTCTGATGCAACAATTATATAAAATATGTGAACCGTCTTTTTTTGTACAACATTTTATTTTAAATCCAGAGAAAGGGAAATCACAAATGGAGAAGAGGGATGGATTTGTTAGAAACATGTATGCTTCTGTACATGTGCAAACAGTGCATGTTGGCACTCAGTAGCAGCTTGAAAAATAGTTCACTGTTAAGGGCAATCAGTTTTGTATAGGTCACACTTCTTGTGTCCAAGAGATGAGTCAATCAGAGCTCATGGGAGCAATATTTTTTGTATAGTTGTGTAGTCACAGGTGGAAGTTCTCCTTGGATTTGGCCAGATGACAAATTTTGAAAGGAGATACCTGCTGTCATAGATGGTTCTCAAACCTGTAACACTTTACTATGATTGTTTAGTGTTACACTAGCCTTTACCAATTAGGAGAGCTGTTTGGTAATGTATGTGCCATGAGAGTGTATTTTATAGATCCAGGGGGAGTGCTTTCAAAGAGATTATTTTCACTTTAGAGGTTACAAGAAGGGAAATATAATAGCAAAGGTACTTCATCTGCCCTAGTACCCAAATTACAGAGCCTAGCATGTATTTTTTGTGCAAGCTTTTATTCAGTAAAAGTTCTTGAACATGTATTCCAGCATTAGGATATCATGACAATCCCTTATCCACATTATACCAAGAAATAAATCATGGAAACTGAAAGATGGTAGGATTCAACGTAGAGTATTCCTTGGGAAGCTGAAAGTCAATACAGGAGCTTCTCATCTGAGTTTCAGTATCATATACTACCATTTGTGTTTGTCACTTTGAGTTCTTGAGGGCCATGGACATCACAATGCTTGCTTCAGAAACAGAATAATTAAAAGGTGTTCATAAGTCTTTGACTAATTTAAATTTTCTTAGCACTAATCCTCAGTTTCTTCCTTTTAAAGAGATGGCCTTATAAACGGAGCTGAGATGACAAGAACGTGGGAGGGGAGCATGTTGGGATCCCGAGCTGGAGTGAAGTCACAGGGCCTCTACATGGAGATCCTTAGCCTTCTACAGTTCACCCAAATATCTATCAAGTTGGGAAGCATGCCCTAGTTTTATCCGCACTGGGGATGCTACTCTTCTCTCACACACAACTCCAAATTCATCCAATATGTGTGAAGAGCCTCCATGAGGGATCCCCGCAGACGTTTTATCCCCAAAAGTCTCTTCCCTTGGCTTTTAATATGGGTGAGGATGATTTGCACCATAATAATCCCTTTTAAAACTGTCAGAAATGAAAGCTCAGAGGAGTAATCCAGATCAGAATCCAATACCTTTGAGAATTTGGGCCTGAGAGCATGCACAAAAAAATCCATCTCTCTGGCAGTGAAAAAAGCATTAGGCTTAAACTTTAGTAGAGCTATCAATAATTTATTTCTGTGTGCCAGACAAGTTGTACTTGGGGTAAATCCTCTTTTATTTATTTTGTTATTGATTATTTATTTGTATCTACTGTAACAATGCCAGGACAGAAAGGAGGAGACCTGTCAATACAGTAATAGCTTGTTCTTCACATTTTTTTACTGCTCCTTTGTAGAAATGGAATAACATACACTCCACGTGTACTTTTCTGTTAGGAACTGTATTGGAACTATAAATCATATTGGACCTCTTAAACAATGGCAACCAATGGTTTATTCTATTTGCATCACCCCTTGTTGACAATGGAACAAATGTGTATCCAGTAATTTTATTTTTATAAATATCCAAACTCTAGTTTCCACAAAAGCACAAAAATAGCTTTGCTTTTGAAATGGAAACCTAACACTATTCTTTCTATCCCCATAATTTTTGGTTAAATAGAAGGGTATTTGTGTGCATGTGCATGAATGTGCACATAATAGAGCACATTCTCTTCAACTAATCTCTTCCTAAGAAAATAAAACTGTTTGCCAAATGCTATCCCTCCTTTAATAAAAATGAATAAAGTCTAGGAAGGTACAAATGTCTGTTCTATGTGCTCAGGTATGCTTGCATTTACAAATGTCATTATAAATTAATCATAGGCATCCAATCAGAATCTAGCTCCTCTGTGCATGTGAGGGTCTATTGTTTAGCGAGAAGTATTTCAGCACAGTAGATTGTTTGGCTTTTTAAAGTTAAGCATACAAATTGTAATGGAATTCTTATTTCCATGGAGTTTACACACACATGCAATCAGAATCAAGTCCATCATCTTGTAGAACAAGAAGATTGATCTATTAGGACAACAGTTTGTTTGGTTTTTTTAAATGAATTCTATGTTTCTTAAAGGAGCTGGATTGACAGTTCAGGAGGCCTAATTGCTTTGTTTATTCATAGCAAACGCACAGTATGAACAGTGGCAGTGCAAAATTCTACTCACAACCATGCTCTCACCTGGTATTGGACCAGTCACCCCTAAAGGGCAGAAGAGAGGTCAGTCTCCATATCCATGTTGTAATTACTCCCTTGGGAGAGACGGCCAACAAAAGTGCTGATTAGTGGTCACTATTGACCTGGACAGAATTCTATACTGTGACCTAAGGTCAAACTCCATATTCTATCACAAATTTCCTGATTCATGAAATCCATATTAACATAGGTTGTTCCATAACAGATTAAATCAATAGTCTCTCACACATTTCTGCTAACATTTCTTATAAAAATTAAGATGTCCATATCCATTTAATCTCGACTGAAAAGTCTAATCCAGCAGGCACTGGGAGAGGTGTTTAAGTCAGTGGGAGTAACTATTGTGAGTATAGAAGCATTTGCAGGATCTGGCCCATGGATCGTTGTGGAGAATTCTTCATTTGTTGTTTGGAATGAGTTATCATCTTATTAAATATAGAGACCAGTAAGATATTTTTTTGGCTTTCAGTTGGACTTTTTTTAAAGACTTTGATTTCTGAATCTAATTAAGAGAGATCTTGAGGAGTAATATACACAGACATGTGTATGTATAAATTATATAAAATTAAGAATTTATACAGATATGAATTAAAAATGTTCAGTAGCATGTTAGGTGGTCTTCATAAAACAAGTCATTTAATTTGAAATCTATACATTTAAATGTACAACGGACAAGACATGAGTAGGAGAATTTCAAACAAATGTTTTCATTTAAACCTGCAGTACAAATATTAAAGTGAAAAGATACTATGGTATTTTGAGTTATGCATATTTAAAAATATGTACTGTTTTAGTGACATATTTCTTCTGATATTTGCAAAGATTTTCTTCTCACAAAATCACCAGGGAAGAAGTTATATAAAGAAATGTGGCATTAATGTTATATGTCTTTTTGAGAGCGAGAGCCCTATTTTGTCTATTAACTGTACTGGAGGGGAAGGATAACAAATTCTCATATTTCTCTTAAACTATAATTTTTTTAAAACTGTAAAAAACAAGAAAACAAAAGAACAATGTACAAAGAATAATGTTTGAGAACATTATTTAAGAACATCGTTATGCAAATGGCTTCTAAACAATGTCACTGTTGTATACATATGCTCCATACATGGAAGTTTCTTGGGGTGGTTTTCCTTTATAGGCAACGTCTTCCAATCATCTTTCACATTAATGAACATTCTTTATTTCAGAGAAGTTGTAATCTGGAGGTTAAGTTAACAGTTGTATTGTGATGGCAGTGTAGCTCTATATTGATGTCAAGCTTGTAAGTCCTTTATCAGTTGTCTGCTTCAGCATATTCAGTCTAGCACAAATATCTTTGAAGCTGCTTCCCTTACAAAAGTCTCTGTAGAGCCTAGAGTTCCCAGATGCTATCAGGCAGTGTCAGTAGACAGGAGTGTAGCATAACTGAAACTTTATATCCCCACCTGGATCCTAGGCACTTTTGTAGCACTTATTCTTGAATTCTCTCCAGCACAGGAATGTATGACCTGGCTATAATATGGGATCACTCACTTTTGTGTAATGTGCTGTAGCCGTCTCTCCAATGCTAGTCAGGTTTTTCACAGCATATTAAGGGAGAACAATATCTGCTTTAGTAGTGTTTCTTAGCCTTTATGTGGGGTTTCCTTAATTGCACTCTATAGTGGTTTAGTTTTGGGTAATGAATTTTGACAGTGGCTGCTGCTCCAGAATTTATAGAGAGGTAACTATTGGCTCTGTTCAGTTCTTGTCCATAACAATTCTGCATCCCTCTCTCTGAGGCAAGACTATAAATGTGAACGTAGATTAAATGAAGGATGTATGGGCTCAACTGGTGTAATACTGATCCCACTAAAATATCATGGGTTCATAAGTTTGACTAGAACTCAATGTTGTGGGGTTCACATTTCGCTATGAAGAGATTGTGGTGGGAGTGGAGACTGACAGCACAGGGATAGAAAGGGAATAAATCCAGTGAAAACACAGGCCCTGATTCTCCACACAGATGGACCCCACAAAGTCCATGACCTCCACACTGATGGTAATGGACACCATGTAGATGTAAAGGTCTGTCTGTATGAAATAGCTTGTAGAGTTTGGGTCAGAAGGTGGAAAATTGAGGAATAAATGAAAATAAAATATAGAATTACTGGGAAAAATGGAGTAGTGCATGTGTGAGGGAGGAGATATTGTAATGGCAAAATTAAAGTGTATGTATACTATATACAGGACGTTAACCTAGCACTTGGGAGATGGTTATCGTTAATATTAAGCACAGGCCTCTCTTAGGCTAGTAATATATTTTTGTAGTGGAATCTCCTTTTTAGAGGAAAAGTGAGGTTAATTTAAAGGGAAAATATTTCTCAAACAGAAAAGTTGTACTCAAGAAATATTTTGAGAGGGTTTATAAACCCTCAAACTCCATGAGTTTCTCTCTTCACAAGTACAACATATAGAGTGGGGAATTAAATCAACAGGTTAGTACTTGATATGTTTTGCTACTGGAGCTACCTTTTTAGTCACGACTGGAAATAGATATATGTCCTAAGTGTGTAATTTACACACACAATTGTGTGTATGTGCATGTATGTACATGCTGGAGGGAGAGGGGGATGTTCATCATTTCCCGGGCCTCCATGATGTTGAAGAGTTTTCATTTATTATGCTGGACAATGCAGGATAGCTTGCTAAATCCCAAATCTAAAGTAAATAAGTATTTTTTTTTTCATTTCCCGCTCTCCTAGTATGTCACTTAGACATTTGACGTGTGTGTGTGCATGCACGTAAGCATGTGCAATTTCCTAAGCTCCAGTGCTATGATATTGTACAGTGTTCCAATCCCAAGTTTTCAGCTGTGAACAATAGTGCAGTATATATTCAGGAGCCTGACATATGACACGCTGAGAATGAGCCAGCAGAGGAGAGCAGCTGCTGCTCAGGCCATGCCTCTGAATTCCTCCCTTTCTCCACCTCAGTACAGAGCCAAGTGATTCCTTTCAGTGAAAGCGAATGCATCCCATGAGTGCTCTGTAAACGTGGCTGGAGAGGAAATAGACCACATGGTTCTGTGAACACCCTATGCCAAAACAAAAAGCATCCAGAAAGCAACAAAGCTGAAGTAGGGCTGTGTGGATTTTCCTTGTGCCCTGGCTAAAATCTTAAAGCTCGAAAGAAAAATACTGTATATTCACTCCCATTCATTATCATGGGCTTTCTTCCTGCAATTTACTATTTATGCAGAGCCAGAGGGGAGGACGGTGCTTTACAAACAGACTAAAAGACAAGGTCCCTGTGCAATGTTTTGGCACCATGTCATATTTTGTTTGCTTTTATGGGGATCACCTGTAAGCAGCAGCTGCACCTAAAGTAAATCAATCAGAGCAAGACTTTATCATGACTAAAGTCCACTCTGCATGACACAACTGGCACACATTTCTCCCATACATTCCAGTAAAAGAACTCAGGCTGTTATCTGTGCCAATGCAATCTGATGACTCACTGGAATCTGACACCCCAGCCCCTCCTTATAGAAGAATGAAGCTTATTAAGTTCACTATTAGCATAGCTGTATTCTAATCAAATATTTAAAAATAGAGAAATTTACCTTCCATGCATATTATTTCAATATTAACTTTGTATAGATTTAATTTCTCTGGTGATTTTAAAGCACAGGTATTATAATGACTGTCTTTATCCTTCTGCTTCTCCGGCAGCGCTTTAACCTCCCTCTCCCTGCCAACAGCGGCGGGGGAAGGTGGGGGCGGAGGAGCAAAGGGAATGACTACAGACACTTACCAGTATGGGGCGGGCTGGGGCTGGCTTTGACCAGCACCCCCAGCTTCACTCTTTCCACCCAAGGCCCCATCCCTTCAGGGGGCCAGAGTCAGTCCCAGCCCAGCCCCGTACTAGTAAGTGCCTACAGCTACTTTCACCCCTGGGTGGGGTGGAGTGGTGTCACCCCTGCGATGCCATGCCCCATTGCCCCTGGTTGGCTCCTCGCTCTGGGGACAGACCTCCCCACGCCATGGTCCATTGCTTCCAGGGGGCCCACAAATATGTTTAGTGCCGGGCCCACAAAAGATTAATCTGGCCCTGTCTGTATTCATATCATTATATGGCTCTGTCCCTACACTGGCAATTAATTGCTTCATTTTAGTGAAGACCTGGAGGGAGTATCTGAATATTTCTGCTGTGTGCCACTAATTAGTTTTGACAATTCCAACTAAATATATACTTTCCTTTGTAAGCAAAAGCATACAAAATCTGGCCAAGAGCTGCAGAAATCTACTTCCATAGTCTCATTTTTCAGCAAGTTGAAAGCACAAGTTAATATATGGCAGGACATCCAGGCAGGAGAAAACCATTTCTAGTAACAGTGGGCACAGTTTTTAAAAAGAACTTCAAGCAATTTCTTAACTATGGATCCTCAGCTGTGGAATGTGTGTAGCACTAATTTAGGGCACATGCAAGCACACTGAACAGAAGCAAGAGCAGAAGTAACTCTTTTGAGCTCCACAGCACTCCACTGTTTATAGATGGCCATGTATCAGTTGACTGATTGTAAAGTTATACAATACTGAGGTGTATATTTCTGCAGATATGCTTTTACTGGTCTGATATCAAATTACTATGTTTTTCCTTCTGGATGAAGTTGGGGGTGGGTTTTTTTTTTTTTTTTCCTGGGCTATCTGATGTTCCAATTCAGATTTCTCCTAATATCTCCCATGTCTGTGGAATCCACAGCAGGGGTTAGCTTTTTGTGTGTGGGTATTTTGAGACCCTTCTTTGTGGGGCCATCTTTTGTGGAGTTGTGTCAAGTAGAAGATTTGTATTGAGCTAGGTTTTATAATAAATTGCTAAACTTTTCTTCCCTCCACAGTACAGCTTAGATTAAAGGGGACCAGGGTATATAGCATGTCAGCTCCTCTTGTTCTCCAGAATTTCAGCTTTCACTAAACATATCCAGGTTGCAAAGAAAATCTTGTAAAGTGTGACGTGAATGTAACTGGTGCTGTGATATCTACCTGAATTTGCAGAGACCCCGAAAAAATAGCTCTGATTGAAGTTAGTTGCTCCATTCATGTAATTTGTTAACTCAGATGCCAATTTTAAATATCACTTTGCCACTGCTTGTGAAAGCATGGAAGAAAGAAGAATCGTATTTTTAAAAAAAAAAAAAAAAAAAGAGCAAGGTGATTATTTTTATTTTCAGATAAACACACCTACTTCCTAAATTGAGAGGCTGACGTTCACTTTGTGAAGTAGTTAACATTATCAGAAATTGTTTCCCCAAGATGTGATTCAACCATTGCACTTCAGGTACACTGAACTCTGATTTTCCAAATGTGGAAAACTTGGCTGCATACTTGGTAGGATTGAGGTTTCTGCACCCGTACTTACTTGGGGTGTGAGGGAGGGGGAAGTGAATCTGATTTAAGATGAAAAGACAAAATAAAACAAAACACTGATTATGTATGTATTAGAGCCAGCCTTCAAGTCACAGGCTCAGAGCAGGCCAGGAGAGGTCATAGAAGATTAGGGTTGGAAGAGACCTCAGGAGGTCATCTAGTTCAACACGCTGCTCAAAGCAGGACTACCCCAAACTAAATCATCCCAGCCAGGGCTTTGTCAAGCTTGACCTTAAAAACCTTTGACAGAGATTCTACCACCTCCTTGGTAACCCATTTCATTGCTTCACCACCCCCCTGGTGAAATAGTTTTTTTCTAAATATCCAACCTAGACCTCCCCCACTGCAACTTGAGACCATTTCTCCTTGTTCTGTCATCTGCTACCACTGAGAACATCTGAGCTCCATTCTCTTTGGAACCCCGCTTGAGGTAGGTGAAGGCTGCTATCAAACCCCTCCCCTCCCCTCTTCTGCAGACTAAATAAGTCCAGTTCCCTCAGCCTCTCCTCATAAGCCACGTGCCCCAGCCCCCTAATAATTTTCGTTGCTTTCTTTGTTAATAGACTGGGGTAAATCTAAGGTTAACAAGGATAATGAATGGCTCTGAGGAAATGATTAAATAAACTTCAACCAATAGATTAGAACAGCAAGACTATCTCATGGAAAATGAGAATTTACCTATGATGGAAAACTGTTTATTCCCTTTTGATTCTGGATTGTTTTTCAAGTTAGAAAACGAGATGTGCTTCCTTTGGTTTTTATACCCTACTTCATATAGTTCTATGAGAGGAGGAGGTTAGTTGAAATGATCCATTTCCATGCCCACTGACATCAGTGGTGAGTCTTTCTGCTGACATTTATTCAAGTCTTTTGTAAGTATTTACATCTATACATCTTGTATGACCTTCAAGTTATAGTTTCAAGGATTATTTTGTTGGCATTTTTTACTAAAGTTGTTCTATTTAGGAGAAACATTTTCTTAGATCTGATATTCTAAAACTGAGAACATTCTGGGCCTGAGACTGGGCAATCCATTTTATGCCATTGTCACTCTGTTGATTGAAGGAAATGGAGACTGAGCAAGTTGATGCCAATGTATTGGCTCTTTACAGTCACTAGTGATGCGTATTGATGTTTCTAACTGTATTTGCAACCATTTTAAAGAATAGCTGGTTTGCAAGTTGAATAGCTTGTGGTGTTGATTTTGTTTAGAACCTGATCATTTGCTCTCTGCAAGGATTTGACTTAACAGTTTGCTCAATAGCATCTCTCTGTATTGGTACTTATGCAGATTGCAATTTTGATTGGTGGGATATATTCAAATTTAGGAAACACATTCTGTTAAAGGACTTGTTGACAAGATGTTTTTCAATGTGATCATATAAGTGAAAAGGACACCTGCGTTAAAATGGTTATATAGATAGGGCCCCACCAAATTCACAGCCATAAAAATGTGTCACGGATCATGAAATCTGATCTTTTGTGGACTTTTATGCTATACTATACAGATTTGATGGAGGGGGCCAGTGTTTCTCAAACTGGGTGTCCTGACCCAAAGGGGAGTTGCAGGAGATTGCAAGGTTAATTTAGGAAGTTTACAGTATTGCCACCCTTACATCTGTGCTGCCTTCAGAGGTGGGCGGCTGGAGAGCAGCATCTGTTGGCTGAGTGCCCAGCTCTGAAGGCAGCTCCCTGCCAGCAGCAGTGCTGAACTAAGGATAGCAATACCATACCATGCCCTCCTTATTTTTGCAGTGCTGCTGACAGCGGCTCTGCCTTCATAGATGAGCTCCTGGCCAGCCTCCCAGTTCTGAAGGCAGCACTGTTGCCTTCAGCAGCACAAAAATAAGGGTATCAGTACTGCAACCCTCCTACACTAACCTTGAATGCCGCCCCCTCCACCAACAACTTCTTTTTGCGTCAGGATCCCTACAATTATGACACCATGAAATTTCAGATTTAAATAGTTGAAATAATGACATTTTAAAAATCCTATGGCCTTGAAATTGACCAAAATGGACCATAAATTTGGAAGGGCCCTATATATAGACTAAAATTTTAAAATCATTTCACTTTAAATAACTTGCTTCACCATGACTGTGTTCATGTTTTGAGTTTCATTGATAGCAGACAGTGAAACGGGTTTAATTGTGGTTTGGCTTTTCAATTGTTGTGCACTAGTGCGTTGCTGAAAGGTTTGAGTTGCAAATAGTTCAGAAGAAAGTTTAAATCAAAGCCAAAATAATATTCATTAAATTCAAATGGTTCTGTAGTAGACTTTTTATATAAATTCTACATTTTCCCATAGATAGCTCATACTGTCAGTTAAGTGTGTGTGTGTGTGTGTGTGTGTGTGTGTTACTAATAAAAATAAAAAAATCTTGAGGATTTTGATTGTTCTTAATAACTTCTAGGGTCCATAATTTTGATATGGACTTGGAATAGTAGGTTCTTCTCCTAAAGCTCCACAGGAAAGTCTAATAAAAATAAAATGGGAGAACCAGAGAAGCTTCAGATGACATGAAAAAGAAATTATGTTTACAAAAACTTAATCTGCATAGATGAAGGATCTGATCCCTCAAGGATGTCCTACATGGAACACCCACTGATGTCAAGGAAAATTCTGTCTCAGGTGGGCTTCCTTGATCAGGCCCATAGTTTCCTATACGTTGTTATGGCAGAAGCTATCAGATTCTTTGTCTTGGTGTAATGGCAATCTTCATGCTGATGCCACCATCTTCATCTTACTTTGTGAAGAAAATATTTTTGGTGGGGTCTTCTGAAGCTTCAGAATGCCTTGATCATAAATAACTTCCTAATTTCTGTGTCCTCTTTCTTGGTTTTTAGATACTATTTAGCCATATTATTACTCACTGAGTAGGTTAAAAGCACTGGTAGATTGACTTTCATTCATTCCATGTTATTCTGCTTATCACGCTGTTCATAATCACTCACTACCTTGTGAATCTCTGACCCCCAATTTTTGTTGTATCCACCTGTTGTTTCTTGTCTTGTACTTGGATTGTAAGCTTTTTGGGGGGGCAGGGACTCTTTTTATTACTACTGTGTGTGTACAGTGCCTAGCACAATGGGACTGGTGTCTCTTCAGCATTCCCTCCCATTAGTGACTGAACAATGCGATTACACATAGCTATTCTTGACTGTTGTACCCATAGGCACAGACTCTGTAGATGCTCTGGGGCTAGAACACCCATGGGGAACAATTAGTGGGTGCTCCGCACCCACCGGCAGCCAAGTTTCCCCATCTTCGCCTCCTTCCTCCCCCCTTGAGCATTCCGTGTCTCCACTCTTCCCTCTCCCTGCCAGCACTTGCCTCCCCTCCACTGCCTAATGGTGTTTGGTGGTGCTTAGGACTTTCTTGGAGTGCGAGGGAGGAGTGGGGATAGAGTGCACTCAGGGGAGAACTCGGAGAAGAGGCAGGGCAGGGGCAGGGATTTGGGGGACAGGGATGAAATGGGGGTGGGGGACAGACAGTACAGGGGTGGGAAGAGGTACGGGGGCGGGGAGCACCCACCAGGCAGAGGGGACCTGTGCAAACCAATGGGTCTGGGAGAAATGGTAATACATTTTGGAATTTGCCTCCCCCACACAAGAGGCAGGTGATTCAGGTACCTAGAGAAACAGGTGGCAGAGGAGAGGGGTTTGACAACCTACACTAATTGTTTAAGGACACTACTGGGGGGTAGTGTCCTTAAACACTACCAGCTTTCTCTGCCACAGCTGCTGTTCCAGGCCTCTCAGCCCCATATCCAAACTGCAGTGGAGGGCAATCATGCGGAACTGTAATGGAAGTCTTTCTCTGGATGTGTAGTGGTATTATGCAGCTGGTAGAAAAGCCAATGCCTCCATTTTTCTTGTCTCTCATCAGTCATCAGGTTCTACCGGGTTTAGCGTCTTTCCACTCAAGGGAGCAGAAGGAAGGATCTGACTGATAGGTTTGTTTGTAAGACCCTAGACACTCGTGAATTCTGCTACAATGTGCTGAGACAAGATTAGATGGGTTATGAACAGCTTGTAATCTTTGCTGTTTGTTGCAGTGAATATACATTGATGATGGCACAAATTAATTTTATATCCACTGGGTGGCTATACAATGAGACATTATTTCCATTGTAGATGACATCTGGGGTTATGGTAAAATGTGTTTTGTTGTCAAGTGTTAATAGCATGATTCCTTTGTTTCACCACTATAGACCTTACAAGGTCACTGCAGCTGTTTTAAAAACATTATTTTGTTGGCTTAATCATCATGTTGTGTCACTTCTTTTAGAAAAGTAACTGCTTCTTTGTTATACTTTAGTTATATGGAGAGATATCACCCTTTTTAGCTATGAATGATCTTTTAAAAAAATGGAAATAACATTTTTACACTGACAGTTGCATAAAATATGGAAATCCGTAGGCAGTTTAACATTTTTCAGCATAAAGATACTTATTGTGGATGAGTTCTTCAAAATTAAAAGGAAGCTAGAGAAATGCCTGACAACACCAACTTTTCCTTTCATTCTTGGCATCTGAAATCTGTAGTGAAGAATATGGGGTGGGGGTTTGCTTTTGAGCCCAACATAAATTCTGGAATCTCGTCAGTATAAGTACTGAAAGACTACACTTTAAGGGGGAGGTAGGGTTTGTAGCAAGTAGGCCAATAATTGCATAACTTGCAACCACGTGGAATAGAGAATGTGTTGTATTTTGCTAGATTCAGATCTAAAATCTCTCAGTGCACACAAGCATCTGTATACTTTCAAACAGAAACAATATTGTTTTATTTTAGTCAAGAAAATACATATTTAATTCAACAAACAAGTTTCTAGTTTTAAAAAGGTTTCTAGTTTTAAAAAGCATTATTTGGGGCGTGGGGTTGAGAGAAAACCTTAA
This sequence comes from Dermatemys mawii, assembly GCA_007922305.1. Lineage (NCBI taxonomy): Eukaryota > Metazoa > Chordata > Testudines > Dermatemydidae > Dermatemys > Dermatemys mawii. Next base: position 78,796,784 of record ML677326.1, read on the forward strand.
ACTGATTGTGCCGAAAATAATGAGCAAGACAATTTATGTAACAAATATCAGTAACTTACAGTTTTGTTTAAAAGTTTTCCGCTGTTCTGAATATTGTGCATCATTTCTTCAAATGGGATATGTAGAAGATTCTATATAGCAATCCAATATCGAAAGGGAGACACTTTAGGCTACACCTAGTTTGTGACATTTTTCTTTAGGGGAAAAAACGTGTTCCAGTGAGTAAAGGAATAGAGTAAACATACAAATTACTGGCAGCTTAGATTGCTGTATACAACCTAGGAAAGCTTGCTTAAGGGAAGCACCCTTCTGTTGCACACAAAGGAGCTAGTTCTCCAAAGCTGTGGAAAAGAGCTCTCCTCCCCAAATAAAAGGTCTAATGACCCCTGTAAAGACAGCCATATTGTGATGCTTTAACATGATTACAAGGAAAGAGCTGTTTTGTTTTCTCTCTGTCACTGCAGTAACAGGAAAACAAGGTGTTCTGTGATAAACTGGAGAACCTTTTATAGCGGTTTACAGTCTTTCACAATGATTCAGAAAATAACCCTGAGTTGCTCAACTAAAATGCCACATTTACAGCCAGGTGTGTTTTTATTTGCTTGCTTGTTTTTAACATGTCATATTGGCTGTGAGAATAGGGTTAGACATGAGACAGAGCAAGTTGCTCCATTGATGCTGACAAATGCAGTTTTCTTTCTTAAAAATTACTGCGGTGTATGCCTGCTATGGCCTGGAAAACCTCATGATCAGATGGCTGACTTGGGGTTGGACTGAGAGTGACCTTTGCATGGGTGTGCAGAGTGGAAGAGTATGCGCTGAGCTCTCCCCTCCAAGTGTGGCTAGTTACAATTACAGTCCTACTGCTTCAGTGCCCTGGGGGAATGAAAAGATTGGAACTGGTAAATTTAGGGAAGAGTTGATTAAGAAATATAGTAAAATTATATGGAATAATGAATGATATAGCAGATATAAATCAGGAACTTCTGTTCACTCATTCTCATAACACAAAAGCAATGAGATCTGGCATTCAATGAAATTGGCTTTAAATTTGCCATCTTTCAATCAAAGGAAATACTTGTTCACACAACAGCCTATGGAACTCACAAGATATCACTGAGATAAAGAGCTTAGTAGGATTCAAAAAAAGGACTGGCTATTTATATAGATGGCAAGAATAGTCAGAGATAATAAACATTTTTAAAAACCAAGAGCTTTGGAAGGGAACTATTATGCTTTAGTGCTTAATCTAACCTATAACTATTTTGGGATAGGAGCAAACAGTCCTGGGGGAGGGGGCAGAATGTCTCACAACTAATTTGGGGTTTCTTGCACTTTCTTCAAAGCAGCTCATATTGACCAGTATCTGAGGTAGGAGACTGGACGAGATGGACCACTGATGTGATCCACTATGTTCCTATGTCTCTTAGTTGGATTGGTGATGGAATGTGCAAGCCTTCGACAGTGACTGGAAGTATTTTGAGTAGCACTTGAGCTGTTAGGTGTCCTATGAGACAGGGATTAGATCTGTGGGAAAACAGAAATTTTATAAAGAATGCCTACATTTATTCAAAGGCAAAATTCCCTAAATTCTGTCCTTTCTGTCTGTGTGTAGGAGGAGAAAAAAAAGAGCTACTAGATGAAAAGAGCTAAAAATACAGAGTGCTAGATTGAATACAGGCATGACTGAATACTTTCATACAGGCATGCAAGAGAGGGTAGCACACAAGAAGTCTACCTGTCTTACATGGCCCACACAAGGGCCAGTTGCTGCAGCAATCTCTAACCAGGGACTGTATATGGCTATATTTTATAACCCTTCTTGGACTGAGCAAGTCACTCAATGGGTTGTGGGGGAGAAGGTAGGGAGAGTAGAACATACCTTCTCTCTTCCCGGTGCTGCTCTGCACAATAGCTATACATGCAGCACTGACCCTATCTGCTCTGTCCTAACAAGGGACCACTACCATATATTCTGTGTTGGCCTGTGGGAGATTATGCCTCCTGTCATAAAATATACTGGTGCTGATCCTGCAGCAGTGCCGTTCCAGATTGCCCTTATACAGGGCTGTGTACAAAATGTACAACCAACCATAAAGACTCCAGTATTACTTTTCCAGGTAAAAAATTACTGTAATTGTTAACAATGTTAGGTGATCATCAATGACTGGGGAGACGGTGCACAGGGAATTTCTCATAACAAGATCCACACTATGAAAAAATATAAAAATATCTAGGTTTAGAAACTCTTAGGCCTAGGTACATATCATGGATTCTCATTTCTTAGCTGACTTCCATTTTTGCAGAATGTTTTTTTCCACTCAGTTAGGCTTGACCTCAGTGCAAATATTTTTTCCCTTGTTCTTCATTAATACTTTTAATAGGATTACTATTCTTCAAAAGATATTAAGATCTAATGAAAAGTCTATGTCTATCCTAGTTATTCATATTCATGTAGGGAAAGTAATTTGCTGACTGTCTGTTGATGGGTGTGTGTGTGTGTGTGTGTTTGTCTCTAGAAATGCACATTTTATAGTATATAAATACTGAGTGGTTTCTGTTTCCATGTGAGGTGAAGGACGGCTTGGGAGTGGATAGAATGGGAGATGTTTTCATGGTCCTTTTGATCTTATGACTGGATGTGTTTGTGGATGTGTTTATAACACCTTCACTTGGCTGAATGCCATGGATAAGAGTTTTTATTCATTATAAGGAAGACATTTGCACAACAGTTTTTTTTTCTTCCACTCATCACTACTTTATTTGCCCCACTGTTTTACAAGCATTTTATGACAAGATGCTTTTATAGGGTTGGAGTCTGCGCTCATGGAAATTGATGACAAACTAGAAAACATTGTATTTACTGTTGTCCAAAGGTGTCTTGCAAACTGAGCATTATTTTCACCAGAAATCAAATAAAGAATGTTCTTGATTGAACCAGCATCATAGTTCACCTCTTGTCGATGGTAATCTTTTCGTGCTGTGTGGAATGGCATCAAGAAATTGAAAGCTTCTGAAATAGACTACAGAGCTGAGGGATGTTTGGGTCGTTAAGGCACTAGACTCAGATTTGACTTCAATTCTCTGCTCTGCTGCAGAATTTCTCTATGAAGCAGGGGCAAATCAGTCTCTCTGTGCCTCAGTTGCCTATAGTCAAAAGGGGACAATAACACTTACTTTTCCATGTCCTTTGTCTGACTTGTGTATTTAAATGGTAAATTCTTTGAGGGCAAGTCTTTCTCCCTGTGGGCTGCACCAAAATAGCTAATTATTAACCTTGAAAGCAGACAAATGGCAGAGCCTCCCAATCTCACAATTCATGAGCAGTATCTGTGAGCTTGAATTAAAAGCCCATTCTAAAAAATAACAGAATGGAAATTACTTAACACTATACAAAGCTCTAATAGACCCTACATTTAGATTTTCATTGAATTTCCTCTTGTGACTAATCCCTCCCCACCCCTACAATGAGTAGTTCATTAATCAGATCTCTTGCTTTTCTCTCAGTGAGACACGAAAAGGGGTTCGGGGGAGAGTAATAAGAATATGCACAGAACAGGAAATCTCTGTCCTTGGAATGAGCTCCTTGCAGGCAAGTCAGGAGATGTACAACAAAACAAAAGGGGATGAAAATGAATGAACCTAACCCACCTCATATTAAAGTAACCTTATCTCGAGGGAGTTCTGCTGTTCTCATTAAAAGAAAGGGTAACAAATGACAGCGGGTTGAAAATGTGGATACCACAGCCAGGAAAATGGGCAATTACCTTCCCTAACTATGCCAGTATTGTGCACAAGTTAAGATAAATAAAGCTATGGCTCTTTTTTAAAAAAGCAAAGCAAAGCTGGCTTTTGTGTTTGCTATTTCAGATGAAAAGCCTATTCTCAGCAGACAAAGAGGTAAGACATGCATTGTCTCTGCTGCTGTATAGTTTTAGACTAATATTCTTGACAACATAATGAAACTGATATGTGAAACATGTCAGAGTACGTGCATTACTGCCAGTGCCTCAGGGGATTGTCTCCTCTTCCATGTTTCTTAAACTTGCTGCACATGAATGACATATGCACCTTCTTGTGTTTATAGACAGGAGTAGGGGGAGACGAGGAATACAACGTCTATAAATACTTGTGAATGCCTTATGCACTGAAGCCTCACTACACACACACACACACACACTTTTTAAAAAATACATACCTATTGTGACAAAGCTCCAAGTCTGTACTTGTGGGTTCTGCGCTTCCTGGCAGATTTAGGGGCCTCAGAAACTCATCTAGGCCCCAGAGTGACTTCCCTTTCTCAGTATAATTGGCAAGAGTCACCGCCAAGTGAGTTACCTTCATCACAGGCCAGTATGGAAGATGGAAAAGGGGGGAGCCCGGGCCCGCCCTCTACTCCGGACTCCAGCCCAGGGACCCTAATAGTATCAGCTAAGATGGCTGACCTTTTAGGCACAAAACACAATACAATTCCCTGGGCTACTTCCCCACAGCAGTCCCCGCTTCTTCAAACTCCACTTCACCCTTACCTCAGGGCCTCCTTCCTTCTGTATGATATGTTGTCCACCACTCAGTCTCACCAACAGCACAACCTCCTTCCACAGCTCCTGACACCCACACCCACCTGACTAACTGGGAGGTTTTTATCTGGTTTCAGCCAGTCCCTGACTGGCTTCAGGTGTCTTGATTGGCCTGGAGTAGCCTTTGTTTGGCTATCCAGGGAACAAGGACCTGCACATCCTGAGACTAATATACCTGCCTTCCAGCACTCTCCTATATCCTTCTGGTCTGACTCCGTCACACTATAATAGAATGAATGTACTGCCAGTCAGTCCATCAGTCACTTAATGCCATAGTGTCTTTGGAAATTGTCTAAAGCCAGTCAAGAAGACGGTCCATTCCTATCAGGCAGTCTAAAATCTGTCAGGGGATTCCTAATCTAACATAGACTGGTGCATTCTGATTTGTTTACGAAGTCAAAAGCAACAATTATGTTGTTCAGACAGTCCAGGCATTACTGCTGGACTTCAGACTCTGCAGATGAGCATGCCTCTCTCTTTCTTGACAGGCTGGAAGCCAATATTTTTTCTGTGCAGTTGCAGTATTCCCTTCATCTTGCATTACTTTTACTACTTCAGAAGATTTCTGGTGTTTGCAGCATCATCTCAAAAGCCTGGTTTCACTCTGCTTTCAAAAGCTTAATTTGGTTAATAGAGATGAAATGATTGAACACACAGACACACACACACACAGCCCACAGCAATAATTTCAGGGTAATTAAACTAGCATTGTTAAGAAAGGGAGTGCAAGTCAGATCAGGGCTAATGGCTGCAAAGCATTACCAAGGTTTACTTTCCATAGGAACAGGAAGTCAATGATGCAAGTGGAATTTCCTAAAGTGCAAGAGTACAATACTTAAGGTTGACATCTGAAGACCTGAAATAATCTTAACAGAGATCAAAAGTTTGGTCAACCATGGGTTTATATTAGCATTTTTTGCTACTAGTATAAATCCTCATTTTGTTGTTTTTGAAATAATAAATTGTTTAGACTTTTTGCCCTCAAAATTTGTTTTAATTTAAAACTACTTATATTTCTATTTGGTCTGAATGCTTCTGTGTGTAATATATAAGCTTCTGAGACAGTCAGATGAAAGAGGCTACCCAAGACATTGAATATAATATATGAATATATAATCATACACTACCTAGTGGCATGAAGGGGTGGAGTATAAACATTTATTGGAATGAGTTTAAGATGATCACCAAGGCAGTCATACAGCTATGAATGCTCATAAAATATATATACCTTAATAATAACTATGCTACAGTAATGTCTGGATGCTCTGATCAGGACCCAAATGCACTGGTGGTTTTCAAATATAAAACAAATATAAAACAGAGCTTACATACTAAGGCCTCAAGGCACACATACACATCATTAACTCAACATATGTAAGCAGTTGTATTGAAGTCAATGGGCCTACTCGTTTGTAAATATATGCAGGACTAGGGCCTAAAATAATTTAGAAGAAACCATTGAGCGCTCTTAAAACTGTACTGAGAATTGCATAGTAGCAGTGGCAAAAGCACCCCAAATCATTGCCCTCAGCTTAAGAAGTCTATTTTGGTTCAACGTTTTCCAAAGTATTTCAGGCTACAATCACAGGAACTATTTTTATGTGTGGGCAATATGTTCAGTTCTGGCCCTCAGAGCCTGTCAATATTTGCATATTGTTCCTAAACTTAGCCCTGGACTACACAGGGTGGGTGGGAGGGAAAGATTGATCGAAGATACGAGAATAATGTAGCTGAAGTCAACATGCTTAGATCTACTTACCGCAGCGCCTTCACGGCAGTAAGTTGACTGTTGCTGCTCCCCCATCGACTCCGCTTGCGCCTCTTATGGCGGTGGAGTACAGGAGTCGACGGGAGAGCAATCAGTGATCAATTTATCACAGCTAGACTAGATGCAATAAATCAACCCCCTAAGGATCAATTGCTTCTCGCCGATCTGGCGGATAGCGTAGACATTCCCAAACAAAATTCCAAAGTTTGGCTTGGGTTATTGAGTAGGGATATAAAGATAATTATCACTCACTACTACTACTTCTTTCTATGGTTGATGTAGATGAAAAGGAACAACTATAATTTTACATTTAGGTTCTAAAGCAAGATAATTGCATCAGGAATAGTGAAACGTGTCACTGTGATGCCTCCTTCAGATCTCTGAATTGGGCATTGAGCTGTTGTATGTTTCATGGTCTGTTTTGGGTGAGCCCAGTTGCACACTGGAGAGTCTTTAATTTTCCATTTGTGCATCAAATAGCCACATCTGCCATGGTTTGTGTGGATGTGGTTTAGATTGCTCATAAGTTTTGTGGAAGATCAAAGCCAGGGTCTGGTCTTTCACAAGGTATTTGTTTGTGACTTCTTGTGAACTCCATTCAGTCAGGGCTGAAGTCACATTGTAGAAGATTAAGTGTGTGGGTCCAAAAGGACTTAAACAACTTCAAGTGGTGATAAGGGACATTGTTGTGGTCCTGGTGGATGAAGAGATGCTCAATTTTCTAGAAGGTTGTGGCATCGTGGTGAATGGATGGGGTAGCAATGTGTGACAACTTCCAGGGTGTTGGGATCAACTTGAGGGTTCCAGTGATGCATTGCATTGCAGTGTTTAGTTAGCCATCAACAAGTAGATGTGTGGCATACTTCTGGTGCATGGTATTCTGGTACAGAGTAGTAGTATACTAATCCTCTAGTTAACACCTGCCTTATCTATTTGGGAGGCAAATTGTGGCCTGGCTAATGTTACAAGCAAAGGACCATAAGAGTCTTATGCCTTTGCATTGGCTACCTACGTAATAGATAGTACTGCTATCTATTACATGGGAGACAAACTCTGTTCTCTAAATCTCTCCTTACGTGGGTGGGTGGGTTGGAAGGAGACAGGGAAAAACCTTTACTTGCTATACATTGTACCAGCTATAGATCCAAAGCAGACGGGAGAATGTGAGTCTTCACCTCTAGGGCAGTTTTGTAAATGCTGCCTCTTAATCCTGGCTTTGCCAGGAGCCCAGAGTGAGCTGTTAGTATGAGATATGTACCCTATCCCAAGTATGTCTAGCATATAGATTTGTAATACCCTCCCTAATTCTTTGCAAAAACTCTAAACTCCACCACTCCTCAACAACAAATATGGATTTTGTGGCCCAAACCATTCTGGTGAGGGAAGTCAAAACTTTGAAAAAGTCAACATCTGTGGAATTATGTTCCATCATCACTATTTTTAAATCCTCTTTTCTAAAGTTCTTCAAACTTTCCATGGGGAAAAAAATATACTGGAAGATGAGGTCTGTCATATGAAATTTCAGAAGATTATTTTCTATTTGAAGAAGTTAGGACATGGTATGGGACAATAGCTACAAACTTAATTACCACTACTATCTTGTACGATATAAATCACATACATTCATATATAACAGTTGTGATTATTATTACTGATTGGCTAAGAATTATGCATGGGGCTAGTCTCCAGTAAAACATACTATTTTTTGTTACTCTAACCCAAGTACTTACTTGCATTGAAAGGCACATTTTGTGGATGCAATTATTCGTGAGCATGCAAATAATCCTACTATGTGATTGCAATTTGAGAGCGGAGTTTTGAAATTTTAGTCCCATAAATAGATACAAATGTATAGAGCTTCCAAGACAACCCAACAGCTTCAAACCAACAGGAAATATAGACTTGGAATTACTGACTTGAATTACTTTATACTTTGACTCTAGTTTTTACCAAAGATAGGCAGAAATTGATGGAACAGAATTCCCTTTAATTTACACAATATATCATAAGAAAATTACATTTCACTCACACTTTTCACCCAGAGCCCAAAAGTTTTCACAGACCTTACTTAGGGAATAACTTTACTCATCACAGAAATGCAGTAAAATGCAGCTCTTTAAAAAGAGTAAAGCTTTTAAATGGTTTTAGACGAGACACAAGCAACTTGGTATAACTGTTCTAGATAAAAGTAAAAATATTTTACCTAAATAAAACTTCACGTCTATTTTAGGTAAGAAGAATGTAGCTGCCCTAGTGGATTTAATCAGGACACCAACTCAGAGAAAAATGATATGGGGGAAGGATGTTCTTAGGGTTAAAGTAAAAAAAATTGGGAATGAGGAGACCTAAATTCTATTTTCTATTCTGCAACAGCCGTTCTGTATGATCTTGTGCAAGCCCCTTTACCTCAGTTTCCACATTTGTAATGAGATAATGCTACTCTGTCAGAGGGATGTTGTGAAGCTTAACTCATTAATGTTTGCAACATCCTCAGACATTTGGGTGAACAGAAAAGAATAAGCACCATAGAAAAGTTCCATATGTATATACAAAACAAAGACAAGTGTGACAGACTTGGCAATTTCCTGTCATATTCTTGGAATGCCTTATTGTGTTAAGTTTATGAATTGCTGAGGTCAGGGATTGTATGTGTACTCTCTCTCTCGAGAGAGTGTACACATACAGTGACAGACTGGAGACCTGGGAGTTCAAAAGACTATACTGAAAACATGCCAGAAAAGAATAGACTTTCAGGACAAATGCCTCAACTCTGGTTATGAAAAAAAACCCTAGCCTTTTGAAGCTATGCCCAGAGGAAAGCATCATTAGCTGCTGATTACCTGGTACAGAAGGCCAACCTCAAAGGAGTGAGCTATATAAAGAAATGACTGATCAGCCCAATCTGTGGGTTCTGGTTCTGGATAGAAGACAGAAAAACTTTTAGCCACAGAGAAAATCCAGTTGTGGGTTTATCATGTGTTCATTCTTTTACTGATTTAATACATTTTCTCTAACATTTTTACCATAAGAAATGATGTGCTTAGGAGGAGTTATGCAGTAACATAACTGTGGGGCAAATGGGCCTGCTGACAGAAATTCCAGACCCCAGGGCCGTCTCTGGGGGGCAGGGCCTAGGGCAGAAATGATGCATACTTTATGTCCAGGACTGCCCATGTCGGCCCACAGGGCCCCTAAAAGCGCAGGGCCCAGAGTGGTTTTGTGCGCCTAGGCGCCCTGTGGCCTGCCCAGGTGATTTAAAAGGGCCCAGGGCTCCTGAGCCCTTCTAAATCACCCAGGCCCTTGGGCAAGTGCCCCTTTGCCCCTCTCTTCTCGCCCCCTGTCAGCAGTCCTGGGGGCAATATGCTAGTCATAGCCTTCAGAGAGAAAGCAAAGTGTAGGCACTGGCTTGTTTATGCCATCTGACCTGCTGGGAATATCACAGGGAGATGCACAGCCTTAAAATCCCCAGTAAGGAGGGAGTGAATGAGACATGGCTCGCTGCCCAAGAGAGGTGGTGGCTGGGAACCAGAAGTCTAAAGTGGGGTCAAAGAGGGAATGTAGTCCTCATCAGACTGTCACAGCAAGTAATTAGGATCTGGACTGGATTTTGCATCTCATCTAAAACATAACTTGACTAGCAATATAATTCCCCATAGCATCATGTTGGGTCATAGTTTTAATGTTAATTCAGAGGGGATAAATTCTACTTACTAAATCACCAGCATCACTTCCTATAGCACTTGGATTTTCCTTGGATGTCTCCCCAGTACAGACCTAATGCTGCAATACCTTAAGATGTGCCAAGATCACAGCCTGAGAAAAGTATTGCTGCAACATATATTTGTAATCATCACCACACATTACACTACACATCTAGTATGTTATCCAGGGGGATGACTGTCTGAAAGTTTATTACTTATATGTAGCCCTTTCTGTTTGTTTTAAATACAGTTCATAATAACTTGATCTTTAATCTTTGACTTTATATTCAGTTTATAGTGCTATCTGAATATTAGAAAGTCTGACTAACCTGCTTCCTGCAATGTTTTAGGGGGTACACTGCAAGAAACACAGCACTGGCAAACCAGGGGGAAAAAGAATTAACCTTTACAAATGCTGGGGAGCTTGAACCTTGATGGTGTTGATGGAAATGGAACAGACACCTGAGCAATCTAGAGGGAAAGTTTAAATAAGGAGAGTAAAGACACCGAAGGTCTGCATATGAGGCAAAGGAAAAGTGGAAACAAATGCTATGTTAACCTGTGGATCTCAATCTGAACAGTAAAGGATCATATTTCACTGGGTGAAAGGATTCTGAAGGTCAGTAATAATATCGCATGTGAAAAGAGCCTCACAAAGTTTATTGGATTGAAAAAAAAATATGAACATACCCTCTAATGCCTTCTTGCATTGGAAGCCTCAGGGGCCAGAATGTCAGCTGGGATAAAATGTCCTAGATTCATTGACTTCAGTTAAGCTATGACAATGTACACAAATTAAGAATCTGGCCCCAGGTGCCCATAAATGTTTATGGTGCAAGTTGGATGCATGGATATTAGACACCGCTGGCAAATCAACTTTTACCACAAGAGGCTATATAGCCAGTGGAAAGCAGCAAAGCACATAAAGGGAAATGCCATAATTTTTTCATCTCCCAGCATTTTGGCATTATTAAAGGCTTTCAAAGCACAATTGTAGTATTCTGGGTTTGGCAGGAAAATAGCTCTAGGCAGGTGCAAAGGAAGCTTGGAAAGGGTCAGGAGAAATAGGGCCAGGAAAGGAAATGAGTTTAGTCTGGAGAAGAAATCAGGACAAGGACATCAGGAGCAGCAGACACAGAGATGGGGCTGAAGCAAAAAACAACCTAAGCAGGGGGGAAATCTGAAAGACTGCAGACAATAGATTGTTGTGGGTAGGAGGAACAGGAGGAGGAAGTGCATATTTATAAGGAGCAAAAAAACCAAGTTAGCTGCATCTAAACGAAGCTTTTAGAAACCTCCATTACAGAAGAGAAGGAAATTTTGTATTTCATTTGCTGCCTCTAGTCTAGGAGGTTTCATATTTAATGGAAGGGATGCTAGAACTAAATTGAATTCTGTTAATTCTAGGCTGCTTATTACTCAGTGTTTGCAAGTGCTGTTTAAATACCAAATAAATACAATTCTTCCACTTGATGAACTATGACATTGATTATGGCATTAATCTTCAAGGACTAACGAAGAGGTTTCTTTTTAATTAGAAAAATATGTTCCTGCATTGGAATGCGAACTTTTCCCCTCTTTATCATCTTATATACTGATATTAAAAAAAAATAAATGATTCAGGATGGAACTTATAACAGAACAGAGTTTTTGAACTAGGTTTTGAATTTTGTAAGCTGAGTCTCTTTAAAGATGAGAATTGGGTGAATTAGTTCCCATAAAAAGGGAATCAACTGTAACTTTCACTCCCAGTTCAAAAGATATCAGATTCAAAGCTTTATTTTTATTTTATTATTCTTTTTATTTTTTGTGATTCAAAAGTAAAGTACATGGGAATACAGAAATTATCATACCCGTTCAGCTCAGTGTTCCACGTTGTTCATTATGCTATGTCAGATAGTGATTATTATGAGATGCTCAGAGGAAGATAGCCTCGAGTAGATAATTATGGAATGCCTATACAGTGTTTTTTATTTTAAAAAATGTCTATTGAAGGTTTTTTTGTCCTGCAGCAAGAGGATTCATGTCTCTTCCAACTTTTTTTTTCTTATTTTTTGTTTTTAATCCTTAGCATTGTAACCCTACACAGCAAATCTTTTGTAGAAACATATCTGAACCAAAACCCTGGAACTGGACACCCCTCAACTTTGGGGTAAGTCAGATATAGACCAAACCTTCATAGCAACAGTTCTTCTCTAACTTTTTAAAAAGAAATGCATGCCTGCCTGTCTCCTTGCTGTTTTTGGCCAGAAGATACTGCATGTGAAACATGGCAAAATTCCCATGGACTTTAGTGGTAGTTTTGCCTGAATAAGGTATGAAGAATTGGACCTTAGACTTTTTTCCAGATAAAAAAAGGTTTTTTTAAATTTGCTAATTCTAATTACTAGAATTACAACAGAGCACCCATTTGTCATTTGTTTGATTTGAAATTTTCTGAGTAAATAAATCCCATACACATACCCCCAAAATGGTGTGAAGACATAAATCAAAATAACATGAAACCACACACACACTAAAAGAACACAATTAAGGTTGCAAAGTCAAGCACTGAAAAGTTAGGAAATTACAGAATTTAGATTGCCTCCTTGTATATCTGGCCTTATGATACAGACTTCAATTACATGACCAAATATTATTTTTCCACTGGATCTCAGTGCCAACTGGCACCATTCTCCTACCCATTTCCATCACTGGCCTCTAGTTTCAGTTCCAGTCTCCTTTCCCCCCGGGCCCCAACTGCCAAGCTCCCAGTCCCTGTCTGCTTGCACAGCCAGCCTCCATCTTCTTGCCCAACCAGACCAGTCTCCCTCCTCTCCCTCACTCCTGATCAGAGCTTTTCTCTTCTCCCCTCCCTCCAATTACAGTCTGAGACTGTAGGTCTCAATCTACTCCTTTTCTTCCCCACTGGTCTGGCTTTTGTCTACTCAGATGACTTCCTCCTCCAAGCTGTCCGGGTGTCAGCAGAAGCAGGGGAGGGGGCATTGAGAACACAGGAGAGAGAGGCTTCCTGCTCTTAGTTCCACTGCCTGGCTTTTTTTTTTTTTTTTTTTCAACCTGGAACAGCCCGGAGCTGCAATTTTAGGGAAAGTCCATCTTAGCGCCTATAGACCTGGGATGATGCAGGCTCAATCACTCTGTCTGGTCAGCACTAGGAGTTGAGAGGCTTACACATGCTCAGTGAGGACAGAATCTTTGGAGATTTTAGCTAAGTCTATCATACCTGTGCGAACTGCAGTTTTTCAGATTTATAACTTGGCCTAATTTTGGTGGATTTTCATGGAGATGACAAAGCACTTTCTTTACGCAAAGCTCATCCTCTCTCAAATTTCAAGTCTCTGCTTTACAGCATTAGGTTGCTAGAATTTTTCAGAGAAAAGGTCACCAGTTTTTTAACATAGGTAAAACATTTTTGACCCCTGGACCTTGAAAACAGCTGAACCATATTTTTGTTGATGAATTTTTTCAAAGAAGTTAAGCTTGATGCAGACGTCCCATCCTATGCCAAACTTTATGGGTTGAAGTTTCAATATTATCAGCAACTGAAAATAGGTCTTAAAATGAGAAGTGTTGGACAACTTTAATAATTACCAGTGCTAATAGCCCATCTATTATACCATACATTGCAATTATGCTGCATGTATTTTGCATTCATTAATATACCTCAAAATAATTTTGCAAAGCTTTTTATGACCTCAAATCATATCCTCTGCTGTAACTTGTCATAATCGCATTGAAATCAATTGAATGACATCAGTTTATACCAGCTGAGGATCTGGCCTTAAATTTTTACTTTTGTGAGTTGAACTTGGTATGCAAATATTTTAAAATCCCATTAGTTCAAGTAGACTTCTTGTAGAGTAAGAGAGCTACAGCTTGATTCTAATATACAGATGGTTATAGTAAAAGCCCTTCCTGATTACATGCCTCAGGAGGTACTGTAATGTCAGGGTGGTATATTTTCCCCAAACAAGGCTACTGTTGTTCTTAGAGAGCACTCATAGGAAGCATGAAGATGACTATCGTGTACACAAAGGTATTTCAACATGTTATCAGATTAACTGGATATGTGCACCTGATACTTTTAAATCACTATTTTGAGGCTTAATCATAAATATGGTAACCTAATGAGTCAGTGGCCCATTTCAGTATGAATGCTTGTTGAGATTGAGGCAATATGTACTTGTGACTTGAATGCCTATAGGTATCTTTTCAGTGCTTCCTTGAGAAGCAGAATCACAATAATTCCACCCTCACCCTCATGCCCATTCAACTGAAGGTAGTGCCCCTTTTTGTTAGTTCTGGTAGTAGATATTCCTTATGCTTAATGAAGAGAAAGTTGAAGTGTGGAGAGGAATTACATTGTAGCTTTAAGCTACATTTGGTGCTTCAGGGTGAGAACTTCAGGTGTGTAAAACAGCACTGGGTGCACATGAGGGATGGAGTGCAAAGGTGATTTCCTGCCATCATTCCATGTCCTTCTTCCCCCAGAACTGCTAGGGCCTAGTCTGACCCCAGGCACAACTCAGAACACTTATGTTCACACACAACTCAGAACTGATTGTAGTTGGACCAACACAGCATGACCCCTTTGGAGTAGCAATGCTAGCAGGGGTAATTTGAGCAAAGATGGCTTTACTCATGTCCCTCCCCTTTGGCAGAACCCTGACATGAATCCTGTTCCAGAGTACTGGGCAGGGTGGCACAGAACTGGTGCCATGCCACTCTGTGATTCCTCCATGATGGAGAAAACCTTAAGTTGCCCATTTAAAGGCGCTTTAAGATCTCTTTGTGCAATCAGAGTAGCACAAAGGGGACTTAGCATGGGCCCTGGTTCTGGCCCATAATGTTTTGATACTTGCTAAAACTTTCATCATCTGTGAATCAATAGGTCTTTTTAAAATATTCACTGCAACATCTGCTCAATAATTCTTAAAATATAACATTATTTATTCCAGTCAATGTGTTGGAAATTATTTCACACTCCAGCATAGGAGTTAGTAAAATTTCTATTTGAGAATTTCGTTCCTTTTGTGCTACATATTCATATTTTTGTTCCTTTTATTTACTTTTTATTATCCTAAAGTAAAGCTCTCCTAAGTGAATGCCTGATGAATTATGTATTTATTTTTTTTTTTAAAAAAGTCTCCCTCTAAGGAATCAAATGATGAATTATAATAATTAGACCCATTACATAACTCTCCCCCACCAATGATCTTACAGTTGTATCACATTTTTCATCCCAAAGAATCTCCAAAGTGTAATGTGTGTTTATATCTGTCTCTCGCCTAGAAATAGAACCCCAGATCCTGCCCACCCTGGGCCTGGGGTACCTACTCAAGTGGCTGCCATCCATGCTGCCCTGGCCTCACTGATACTTTACTTAAACTAGCTTTGATATGGACAAAGGTGGCTCAGATCAGTCTCACATGCTTTAATCACACCTCTTGATTGCAGCGTAGGTATTCCCTAAGTTATGTTGGAACCTCTTAAGTCCCAGGATCAGGAGAACACTTTGCCTCACCCCCCACCTCTTTGAGGCACAGCACAGGATCTGCCTCCTAGTTAAGTGTGGTACTATATACAGGAACTAGATGCAGTGTTGTTAAACATAAGACTATATGGGCACAGGTACAATGCTCGGCTTGTGATAGTGTTATCCACACGTATTTTGTGCAGCATAATTTATTTGTTATATAGAGGTATTTATACAGATATGTGTTGCAATCTGTTTATACACTGATAGCTCCATAAATAGTTAATGTAGAGCTTTATGTGTAGTGCAGTAGACATGGTAGAGGTTTTATCTGTAGGTATGTAAATATTTAGTGCAGCTATTTTGTTATACTGAAGTAGGAACACAGGTGTTCTGTATTCAGTATAGATATGAGCGTGGTTGTTCTGATGCTTGTGGAAATTAGGAGTTGCTTCATTGAAGTCAGTGGAATTATACTGGTGTAAAACCAATGTAAGTGAGATCAGAATCTAGCCACTGTAGCAGCTATACGAGACTGTCAATACTGTGAAAGCTTCACAGTAGCAATGGGAAGGAGGTTCCACTGCATATTTTACCTAATGGAGAGTGGGCTTCAGGCCACTACTTAACAGGCTGGCATGGAAGGGAAGGGAAATCTGGAGGAGAGCCCCTTTGTATCCATGCTTATACAAATCATTTAATTGTTAGAGCCTGCAAAGGGCAACAGCTGTTGTTCCAGCCCAAAGGCTGAAGAGGCAGCCACAAAATGGCTGTACTGCATCTCCACAGCCTGCTTAGGGCTTTCAGAAAGGGTTTTGTGCCCTTCAAGCTACATGAAAGACACCCACTTCAAGCCAATTACTTGTTGTTGGTTTTTGTCATTTTTCATGCATGCTGAAAGTAGAAATTAGCTGAATCTTTAACTAGTTTTTTTCCAGCTTTAAGAGCCTTAAAGTGAATAGATTCCAAAACAGCTTCCCCACACCTGCTTTTGTTCCTCAAAATTGACTTTTAATAAAACAACCTATTGGAAATCATTAGTTGAAATATTAGTGTAGAAAACCATTTCTTTTGGTAATTTTGATAGATCAGTCATTAACATCTGAAAATACCTATGTGGAGTATTTAAATTTACATTAAAATTACATTATATTGTATAGTAAGCCGCACTGGATTTACACAGTATGATAAACAGCAATGGTTCCAAAATCTACATGCCAATTAATAATTACACATTAGGAGCTCTCATATTCTGTACTTCCTTGATGGATTTTTTCATCCTGATACTGTTAAAAAAGAGTATCGAGTTTAACTATGTTTGCCTACTTGTATGGATTTTAATACCATTATTAATAATAAAGGTTCCACTTGGACTTTCATCTTGTGTAATATTTTATCCAAACCAGCACACCCACTACCAGTAATCAGTGGAAATCAGAACAATAGAACAGTTGTAGATTGTTATTTTTCACTTGAGTTCTCACTTGGTAGAAGCCTGGGGAGTCAATCACCACCAGCAGGGTTCTGGAGACACCCTGTGTTGCCATTTGTACTGCAAACTTATAATGTACTGAGTGTACAAAAGGCCTCTGAATAGAACAGAAGTTCAAATCTAAAGAGGAAACATACAGCAGCGGGATCACTGAAATAAGTGGCTTTTTTTTTTTTGGACTGATCTTGAAAATTGATGCCCAACCTATAGGTATTGAGTTTCAGGAAAGATTTCATCACTTTTAGATTACGGTGGGATTTACTAACATATCCCCTTAATCTTATGATAAATTTAATCAGACAATTCTCTGACTAGGAAAAGGAGAAAGGTTTCAATATGTTTGCATTCAACATCACTTTGCTGTTCTCTGGGGTTGGTCAGGAAAGGTTGTGTATAAGGGGAGGTTACCTGCTGTTGGTTTGATTTCAATCTGTTAGGAATTATGCCTAGATTTTAACTTTAATGAAATGTTCACATGAGAATAAATGGATTTAGCAAAAAAAAGAAAAAATATCGTATACATTCTGCTAGTTGTGATTTTCATGGGATTTAAACTTAATTCTCAGTACTTGATTCATTTGAGATTGGTAATATTTTTTTCTAGTTAGGTGTTACAGCGCTCTGGTCCTTTTTCAGTATCCAGAGAGATTTTCATAACATGATAATAAATGTTAGTGCAATATTTTGCTTTCATATATTAATCTATTACTCCTCCGCATGAAACAAGACAATGGAATGAAACAGAAAAGCCACAGCATACTGCTGTGAAATATAAAAGGTGCAATAGAATGAAACCCCAGTGAAAATATCATTATATACAGATCAATTATGTAGCAGTGATTGTTTTCACTTTCATTACTATGCTGTAAAGACCCTCTAGAGAGAAAAAAATATATATTTTTTTAATCTCACTAGAACATAATAGGCTTTCATACATGTAACAGTCATAATGTATCCAGGGCTATCAACATTTGGATCTACAAGCTGGATAGTTTGAGTTTTAGTTTCTTCACTGAAATAGATATTATATAAGAAATATAAATGTCAACAAATTTTTATTTTTTCCTTATTTCATATAATTTGTTTATATTTATTCAAGACATACACCAATGGCCTAAGCTTCTGGATACGTGATTAAAAACAGAATTAGTCATATATTTAACATTCTGAGGTAACTCAGCTAGAAAAAGGCACTTTTATCTACTGAGACCACCCAGAATTCTAAAAGGAAAGAAAGAGATCCAATATCATAGTACCCCTAAATTGTAAACATGCTAGCTGGAGGATGCTTGCTTCCCCTCAATGATAGGTGCAAACAAACATACTCCCAGGTTGCTTCCATCCATGAATTTATATGAAAAATTACATTTCCACCCCTTTTTAACCACTCTGCTTTCATTGAGTCATTGAGGGAAGCCAAGGTATCATACTGCCTGGGATAGATAAAGTGAAGACATAGAGCTATGTGTCTTGTAGCGGGATGGTCAGCCCACTCCAGTTTGGAAGGGGTTAAAAACAGCCCTGGGAAAGGGCTGCCTTGGGGCAACCAATTACATGTGGGCTTGAGGTAGCCAATCAGGGCCCAAATGGGCGAGTATAAGAAGAGCTCCTGGGAAAACAGAAGTGAGTCTTGTTCTGGTAATAGCGCAAGAAGGACCTAGTTGCTTGATAGAGACAAGGGTACCTTGGACAGAGCAGTACTAGGAAAGGGCAGGGTGACCTCTAGGGCTGCAGGGTGGCAGCCAGACCAAGAAAAGGCAGTAGGTCAAACCCCCTTGCCAATGATGAGTGGCCATTTTAGACTGCAGTTTGCCCTGGAGAGAAGGGGCACGATGATGAATGGCAGTAGCTACTGAGGCAAGGTGGGTACAGGGAGGTTGAGGTTCCCCTGGGAGGGAAGATCCAGAGTCTGGGGATAGTGCTGTGGAGCAGCACCGCAAGGTAAGGGGCACTGTGGTCTGGGAGGGATGTGGGGCCTGAACTGATGGAAATAAGGGGACTGCAGAAGTTGGGGAGAGAACAGGGCAGGTGTGAGAGTAGGAAAGTGGCCGGAGGAGGCTACTCTTGAGCTGGATGAGCTAATTCAAGGACTGACAAGCAGGAAGCACAGTGCTGGTAAGTTGGCAGCTTGCTAAATGTCTGTATAGTGGCACAGTGGACCAAATTACTTTGATATCTCCCTGGCACTAACTGGAGAAGTGATGAATGGATCTCTCATGGAAAGCCATTCACTATGCATGAACAACTCTCTTCTGTCATGGGGAGCAGTAGTGACAGACTCCCTCTCCTGGAGTTCCCATCACACAAAGAGAACCTCTTGCTACAACCCATGAGAGGTGCAGTCTGCTTTATCTGTCTACTCATCCCAACCTGCAAGCTGGTTCAGGAACATAAAGAGGAGCGGAGCCATAGCCCAATTCTGACCCAGTGTACATGGGGCAGCCCACACTAAAAATGCCAAGATCAGGGCAGACTGCAAAAGGAGAACAGATTCTCCCAAAACTGATAGTTATCACTGAAGTTAGACTCACCAACCAGTCAAACTGTACTCCTGATCTCCCACACTGGTTTCCAAGAAGCTTAAAAAGAAAAATCACACAGCCCCCTTTATTGCATTCCAGTGCTCTGGCTCCCAATTAGTGCATTGGTCCAGTAAAGTGAGAAGCTACTGAAAAACTGCTCACTTGTACAAAATATTCTGACCCCAAAGGGCGAATCCTAGTTTGGATTTTCCCCAAAATATCATGTGCTAGTCGATCCTTTAGTGTGTAAAACTAAAGGTTTATTATAAAGAAAAAAGAGCAAGAAGAGGGTTGTTAAATGATAAAGCATTCCGATACATATGGAGTCTTCAAAATCCATATGTCAAGTTCTTAGTAGTACTACTGAGTTTGCTGGCTTGAAAGTCCTTCTGGAGCACATCCACAGCTTGGATGGGTCATTCTGTCCTTTGTTCAGAGCTTTGCTTGTGGAAAAGTTGCTCCAGAGGTATGAAGCAGGACTGAAGACAAAATGGATATGAGGCATATAAAATATGCCTTTTATATTATTTTGCCACATGGCTTTTACTTCCTGTGTCCCAAACACAAGCTTCACAGCACCCAACATGGAAGATTTTGCCTGAGAGTTTGCTGTCCATAGGCATACTCCTACAAGTCTTGCTGACTCAGAAGGTGTAGTCCCTGCCCTGTCTCAATGGGTTAATGGTATAGCGTACATCCCTTAATAGTCCATCAAGCAAGCTTAGTGCAGCTGCCCATCTGTCTGGTTGTGTCACCTTGAAGCACAGCACTAGTTTTGAAATACAGATATTTAACTATGTTTATATCCAGACATATCCATGTCTCAATTTCAGAGTCCAGGAGTCCCTGCAGCCTGGGACATTACTCCAGGCGGGGAGAAAATGGCCTTGAAATCTTGTTCCTGAAAGATACCCTTTGATTAGTATTTTCCCTTGGCTTTGTGAATCCAAATCTAGGCATATGTGAGTTGCTGTTCTTAAAATAGAGGATGACCAATATACTATAACATAAACAAGGTCTGCAATATTAAGTCTCCCACCAGTCAGAATCATGATCACTAAGGGACCAATTCTGGAAAAAGTAGTTATGAAGATACTTTTTACTCTTGTGAATTGTACCCTGGCTTCAAGGATGAGTAAAGACTGCTCCTATGAGTAGGAATTTGCAGGATTGGGCTTTAAGTTTGTTTGAGCTATAGTCCTTTAGCAACTTTGCTTCCATGCTATGGAACTTACTCCCAATTATGGGAATAGTTTTAAGAGCTCAGACACCAATAAGAGACCAGATGTTTAATAATGCTCAGAACAGAATGATATAAGATCTTTTGAAAGACAAACAGTTTGCTCATCAGATGTATAGATATCAGAATAACAAATACTATACATGCAAAATACTGAAGGGATAAATAGAAAGGAAAAAAGCAGTACTGTGCTGAAATTTTGTTTGGAAAGAAGATAAATATAGCAGCATGAGAAACATTTTTCCAGCTTAAACATGACCCTACAACCTTATGCCATGGTGGCTACATCAAAGAAAGAGGCCATACCTGAGATGATTTACATGAATAAGCAAATCCCTAAATTTACTACTCTGTTCCCCCCGTCTTCATATATTCCCTTTGATGTCTCAGTCTCTAAATGCAGGTGCAAGAACAGCAGTGGCTAAAAATTATATAAAATTACTTACATTACAGCTTAATGTTCTGGAAGCAGAGTGGGTTTTGCAGCTGGAAATGAAATGAATTTATGAACCTAAATGCTTCCCATCCCCTCTGTACAAATGCTCTCAGATTTCCACAGGTGGTCACACTTCGACAGCCACCCAGCCCCTTTGAGTTGCTTAGCATCTATGAAATTCAGTTCTGTAGGACAATGAATGGGGAAAGGGAGCTCCCAACTTGAATATAGCTCATATGTTTTGCCCTTTAGAAACAATTACCTCATTGTGTGATCTAATTTTATATTGAGAATTAGGCCTAGGGGAAACAGACTGAGTTAATTTTGCAAGATGGTTTGCATCAATATTTAGAGCTAAGCTGCTTTGGCTTTTTAATTTGGACAAATGTTGAACGCTGATCTAATTGTGTCAGACTCAAATCTGCAAATCTCTGCACTTCAGTGATCTAGTTCTAGGGAGCAGCTATCCCCGGATATCCCAATTTGAGCTCACTGTCAATTACATTAAAGAGGGTTTTTTTTTATTATTTTATTTCACTCCTCTCACATCCTCCAGCAGCTCATCTTCAGGGATTTAATCATCTTTGTTCTGGAGGTCCCATCAGTTGCAATATGCATTATTATCCATGCAAATCTTATATGATAATCTGACTGAGTCACATAAAGTATAATTGTTCAAGATAAACAGGGATAGATTTTGCTAATTAAAAATTATGCAAGGGTCTCCATATTTCACACCAAAAGTTGCTTCCCCTCTCCTTATTCTGCATGTACCATAGTAAAAGAGATCGGTGCCAGTCAGTTTAATGTATTATTTTTAAAAAAGCAATTTTCTTGGCTTTTGATATATTGTATGTAATATATATTTGTCATCTTTCTGGAGTGGTTCATGACTGTGAATACCAACTTCAGGGCAGACTGTCAAGAAGCAAGGCAGACGCCCCAAACTGGTGGCATGTTCTATAATTTAGATTTCACCAATTCTGTAACAAATGTGAACTCCTGAAACACTATAATAATCTTACCCTGGAGCCATCCAAGCTGGATTTAGTGACAGCCAGAATGTCACAGTGGCTCAGAGAGCAGGGTTTTACATAGCTTGCTCTTTCAAATTACCGTTACACTTTAAGCATTGGTGTAACAATTTTAAGTGAGTCTCAAGTGTGGTGACTGGAAAAAGTCAGAGAGGTTACAGTTTGTTGCACCCCAATATGTCACACCATACTAATATACAAGTAAAACAGACTGGTTTCCAGCAATGAATTTGTCAGTGCTTGGCTGAGGCCTAAAGTCTTGGCTAGAGCAGGCACAGTATTTATAATAAAGAAGTTGGAAAAAGGCTCAAATTTAGAGATTCAATAATAACAGAAATAATATCAATGGGATCAGTTCTACCCTCCTTCTTCTTGATGAGTAGCTATTACTCGTATAAAGATGTTCATTGATGTGAAAGGGACTACTCTTTTAATTAAGTACTTCTAAATGTGCATAAGGGTTGCAGAATCAGGCAAATTGTTACTGGTAACAATAGATTAGCAATATTAAACTAATACCAACAAATACTAATATTAATATGACTAATAATCACAAGCATGCATCTCTAACATACAAGCATCTAGATATTTTTTCAGCTTAGGTTACAGATGAATAATTATATGTTTAGTATTATACAATAGGACACTATTTTTAATTTCCTCTTTAATATACATGGACAAAATATGGATCCTCTTTCAATTTGACAGTCAGGAAGCTCCTTAGTTTCCAAAATATTGCTGCTATCAGCCACTTAGACCTGATCTTCCAAACACAATTTTCATAATGCCTGTTACCATGAATGATTCCATCAAAGTCAGTAAATACAGGAGTGTCCCATTACCAGTAATGTGTTCAAACAACTAGACCAGAAATGCATCACAATTAATTGATTTACTAGATATATAGTGTCTGGTGGTAATTGTTCTTGCTTCAGTAAAATTCTGATCACAACTATTTAAAATTCTGATCATAACTATTAAGATCACATGTAGAATGGTGTTAATCCTATCATATTTCCTTTGCATAGGTAGTAGAGTTTTGATCTATACTCAATCCCCAGAATATTAGGGGTGTGCATCTGATATTCTGGCTTGGATCAATCTTATAGCATGTCTCCTGATCTACATCCAATCTTCCATTAAATCTAAGGGGTTTTGTCCAATATTTTAGTCCAGGTCCACCATCTAATGGCATGTCTACACTACTGGGGATTGACGCTGTGGCGACTGACGCACTAAATCAACCACAGATCACTCTCCTTTGGACTGTGGTACTTCATGGGAAAGAGAAGCATAAGGTAAGTTGGCAGGAGAGCATCTCCTGTTGGCCCAGCGCAGTGTACACACTGCAGTAAGTTGACCAAAGCTACATCAACTCCAGCTACTTTATTCACATAGCTGGAGTTGCATAACTTGGGTCAATTTACCCTCCACCCACAGTGTAGACAAGGCATAACTTTGATGAACTTTTAAAATCCTTTTCAGTTTGCCAAGTTTTATCTTGACTTACAGTATAAGTTTTGAGTTTCTTCTTACCCAGAGAATCTGAAATTCAAAATGACACCAGTGAGTTCTGCTGAGTGTGCACTACAAATTGTTTGCAAGGTTTCCCAAGGTTCTGTAGGTTTTCTGGCTCTAGCAATATGACCAAATGTCATGGGTTTCATTTCCAAATCAAAATAAAACTTGACAAATCTGTACAAGTCCAGAGATAGGAAAAATGTTGTAAGTTGTAATAAAAAGTGTAAAAGATCTGTCGTGTCCATGTTCAAACCTGAATCTAGTCAATTTTCATAGTGTTTTCAGTAATGTTTCGTTGTGAAATGTTCCTAAAGCTTTGCTGCTCCATTATACTATTTTCCTGGGTATTTCTTTTTAAAAAAGTCAACTCTCAGCTGCAAAGATGCTACCAACTTCTCTCTCTCTCTCTCTCTTTTTTCCAAGGGTGTCTTTTGTATCTCACATGCAGTATTGAAGATCTCCCTAGTTTTCCATCTTTTTAACTCTTCCTCCTTTCTCATGTCTGTGAATTTTTGGTGTGGCAACTTCTGTGTCCCTGATGTGCATTGCAGTATGTTCCTATGAATGTGTGTGGTTGTTTCATTACCTGAACAAATGGGAGCTCAGATAGACCATTGGCTCATATTCATTTGTTACATAGACCAGTATGAACCCATCCTCCCAGAATCTCCTGATATTTTGTGACTTGAGCTATCTGACAATTTTCCTGTTGTGCATGTGTGTGTGTGTGTGTAAACTTATTCTTCAACAGTGAGAAACCCCCATGGTGGTTATGTAAAGAGAAAATAGACATGAAGATAAAGAATTGAATCCCACAAAATATAGATTCACTGTGTTCTTTTTCTCTTTGATTTAACATAAGATTTGGAATGTATTACTTAGTCAGCTCAGTGAATTATTCCCACTCTTTCCCCACTTATTTTTTAGAACATTGTAGCCAAGCAGTGACTCATCCCTGCAGCATCTCCCACTGGTCATCCAAGGAATTAGCTCTTCCGATATCCAGAGCACCGTCTGCAGCTCATAGTCCCAGTTGCTGCTGGCCCCGTGTCCCTCCCTGGACCCCAGTGCCCTCTTCCCTGGGGTGCTGCACCACTGCAGTACCCCCACAGTCTCACACTGGGTCTCCCCTCCCTGGGGAACCCCCACTCCTATCCCCACCTTGCCTCAGTCTAGGCAACTGCCAGTTACCACTTGTCCCCATTCTCTGGAGCAGACTGCAGTATCTTTGCCACTCATCACCGGCAAGGAGGGTTTGGCCTGCTGCTTCTGCCTCTAGGGCTATAGGCTGTCCCCTGCAACCCCAGTACCCCCTTTGTTGGGCCATCTCCTAGGCCCTACAGCCTGGGGGTTTCTAGGCCAGAGCTTCCCAGCTTGCCTTGCCTTGCCTTGCCTTGCCCCAGCCCTACATCACTCTGGGTACCCTGCTCAAGCTCCCAGCAGCCAGGCCTGTCTGCCGCTGTAGCCGGAGGAGACTGTCCCCCTACCAAACTCTAGGCCCTTTTATCAGGGCCAGCTGGGCCCTAATTGATGCAGCCACAGCTGTGGCTGCCATGCCCACTCAGCCTAGGAGCTTGCTTGCTCCCAGCCTTAGCCCTTTGCAGGGCTGTTTTAAGCCCTTCTCCTGGAGTGGGGCAGCCACCCCACTACAAACATAAGTACGATTGCCTCCTTCCTCTCTCCCCAACCCCATTCATTAACATTTTTCTTCTTAAATTGCTACCATTTCAATTTGTCTCCTCTCTCTTGGCCCCAATGCCTTTAGTGGTACTTTCTGCTTCTCTCCCCCCCTCACTCTTGGGGAATTAGTTTTAAGTCACACAGCTCCAATGATTGAAAGCCATCAGCTGTGCAAATTGCAGTAGGATCAAGTGGTAGCTGGAGCTACAGCAGAATGTTGCTTAGCAACATGGCTATGCTTTGGCCAAGCAAAGATATGAATGGAAACACATCATTTTCTGACAATAGAGTAAATTAAGGAAGATACACGTCCTCTGATATTAATGACCTCAAAAAAAAATCCACTTTACAGGGAACTCTTGGGGAGATATGTTTGAAGATGCTGCCCAGTGGAGCTGTGAAGTGCTGTGCTCAGGAATAAGAATTGGGCAAGGCCAGGGGAGTGTTCTACTAACAGAATGTGATATTAAGGACTGGAAAACACATGGAACTTTAGGAAGATTTTGTTTTCCTGACTAATACAAAACCCATCATCAATATTCCCAGTGTAGCAGTGTCATTTATATTACACTGCTGATGGTTCACATATTTAAAATTGTAATTTAATTATTCTGCTCATAACTGTGCTGTATTTGAACTTCAGTGAATTCTTGGCATGTTTATGATTATGCAAATATTTTGTTGGAGAAATGTGGCTTTAATATAGTGGCCCTCTCTCATCATTTTGAATATTTTATTCCATGCATGATTTGGGTCATGAGAGAAATTATCTTTTATATGTGGCCTATAAAACTCAGATATTTAAATTTACAATAGGACTTTGTTCTCTTACATTTCCAATTCCATAACCTGGTTTATGACAGAAGCTATTGTATTGTTTAATATTCTAAAGTGAAAAAAAGACTAGAATCAACAAAAGGACATCACAGCAGTTGCACAACCCTTCACTGTACAAATGAATCCTGCTTTTGATCTTTTTGTACTGAGGCTGAAATTCTGGATAGCCTGAGGAAGCATGAATGAGTGGATCTGTGGAACATAATCCTCAATCACTGCCTTGGGCTATTTTTGCCTCTACATGGATTTATAGAGCAGTGACTCCACAGAGTTTGTGGACCCATTGGTCCCATCCCTCTGCTGTCACCATCATTCTATTGTCCTGAGAATTCCTCCAATGAGGGAGGGCAGCATTCAGCCTGGGACAACTACTGGCTGGTCTACTCTCAGAAACCACAGAATTTCAGCGCTTCGGGGACTGAGTTTCATCTCTTCCCCATTAAACAGTGTAATGTAAGTTCTACTTGTATATCATATCTTCTCCCCTGACCAGGGGTTTTCTGGAGGAGCCTATTTACTCCCTGCTGGTTTCATTCCCCAGGCCCACATCTGTGACCAGCAAGATGTTCCTATTAGAGCTATCAGACAGAAGAACTAGGGTGGAAATTTTCTGTTAAAATAGCTTACCAGGGATATGTTATGAATTTCCAATACAGGTTTTTAATAGAATATACAACTTCACAGCATCTGCAGCCGCCAAGGAACGTAATA
This sequence comes from Dermatemys mawii, assembly GCA_007922305.1. NCBI lineage: Eukaryota > Metazoa > Chordata > Testudines > Dermatemydidae > Dermatemys > Dermatemys mawii. Next base: position 78,823,782 of record ML677326.1, read on the forward strand.
GAAAAGCACAGCAGCTGGAGAGGAGGGAGAGAAGGAATGGCTGGATCAGCAACCCTGAAGAAGAGAGAGGTGGATTAGTGGCAGAAAAGGAGATAGAAATTGGGGGAAAATAAATAGCAGCTAGGAATCAATGCTGCCATGAGTTATAAATAATGTCATAGATCAAAACCACATCTATTGGAACGCAGTGATCCATCTCTGGGTTCAGGTGACATTCACATATTATTCATGCTTTCTCTTGTGCTTTTGAGAAGTACAGTATTGCCAGTCTCAGCTGTTTAAAAATCATGAGTCAGGGCTCAAAAAATCCTGAGATTGTTTTAATAATCCTGATATATAGCAATTCTCTTCTGGTTTCTGAGCCTGTAGGTTACTCAGTTAATGTTTTCAGGGTTTTCTCTGCAACCCAAGAAGGCCTAGAATCTTATTTTTTAAAATTAAACCTGAGATTCTCACCTGATCACTTGACTTCAGGAGCTGGGTTTTTAAAATAAAATGCCAAAATTGAAAAACTCCAGATAAAATCATGAGAGTTGGCAACACTGCATCTACAGAATCTTGTCAGAAAACGGCAGCCTTAAGATATACAATTGTCTATATATTTATGGAATGCTATTCTACTATGTAGTGTAATCTGATATAACTTGAAATCTAGTATGAAACCAACATATGCTTAAGCAATGTGTACAGTGTTTTATGATGGTCTGATACAGTCAAGTGCATTCAACATGTGACTTCCAATTAAAAAGACTACATCCATTGTTAATAATTGTATAGGGTTTGAGGGAGTAAGTCTCCCACTCTGGATCAGAGCTATCCAGATAGCATCTGTGGATACGTGGGGACACACAGGAACTATGCAAAAGATGCTTCTGCAGGGAGAAGCTGGGCAAGATGTGGGTAGAAACTGGACTCAGTAGGACTACTGACGTAAGTCCTTGACCCTGCAACTGCACATGAACAGGCACAGCGGGACACAAGAGGCCTAAATGTTTGCAGAATCAGACCTCGACACGAGAAATATAAGACCAGCCTGTTGTGTGACTTTGAATGATCATTTTAATTGACTTTAAATGGTTAATGCTTCTGGAAGCAAATCAGTTTTGGTGGTGTATACAGGTGCTGGTTAGAAAAGCAGCCCTTTCAAATCAGCTTTGGTTTTTATTTTATATAGTATTGTGTTAAAATAAGTTGAAAAATTTTAAATAGTTGTTTTCCTTCCTCTTACTCAAGCTATTTTTTCTAATGCCACTTCTGGCATGTGCAGGGTTATTTTTTGGTTATCTTCATGCACAGCTCTATTCTGGTCTTTATCGTTATTCCTTCATTAATCTATAGTACTCACTTCCTCATTCCTATTGCAGTATTTCAGTTCCTAAGGAGTTCAAAAGCCTGCAGATTTAGTTTCCTTTTATTTTAGCTAAATACAGCAGTGAGTGCTAGTATTATAATGCAAAAGTGACCATAGAGTTGCATTCCTGTGACAGATATGCAGGAAATAGGAAACTGAGGGTTGAAGGTTAATGAAGGGGTAATAAAGGAGCTGATTATTTTCATGAATGCAATCACTGTATGGAATTATTGTGAAACTCAAAGTGAGCCATTGTGCATCCCCACAGAGATAGTGTAATGGCATTCATGTATAATGATATAAAAAGAAAAAGAATTAAAGTAATTACTATATAAAAAGAGTATGAGTTAAAAGTAGTCTTGCATTCAATTTAAAAAGCTTTTTAAAATATGTATTCCATATTATTTTGTCCCTGATATAAATTAAAACAAAAATGCCATTGTGCAAGTGGAATAATGAACAGTGTGTGCGGTCACAAAGATATGTACACATGTCTTGGATGCTAGAGTCACTTGGCCTTCAGTTCTGTGTTTCACAGCTCCCTTGAGGCATAAATTATATATCTTTACAAATGCATACCCTGTTTCATGTTTCCTAATTTCTCTCTCCCTCTGTTATTTGCCTCCTGACTGAATGTTTTAACATATTTACCATAAAATGTCTGTACTGTTTTTTGCAGTACTACCATCCATCTTATTTAGAGCCTGATCCAAAACCCAGGGAAGTCAATGGAAAAGACTATCATTGATTTCAATAGGCTCTGGATTCAGAGGCCCTTCATTCCCTAGGGAATTTTGGGACAATCTGTGTAAAACATACTGCTTCTGCAGTACTTTATTCCCATGAGTAGTCATTACTCATGTGAGTAATTCATTAGATATTAATGTCAGGGGAAAGGTCTGTAAGTAAGTGGAAACAGGATTTAGTCTTTTGGCCCTAATATGCTTTTTTCCCACCACCAGAAAGTCTGCATATGGCAAATAGCCAAGGAACCACATTTGCCATTTTTTTCCTGTATTATCAGAGAATCAAATGCCATAACTGTGCAAACCCAAGTAAACGATCTATGCACAAAAGGTGTTCTGTGAGTGATTCAGCTCTCCTCCAATGCCCAGATTATAGAGTGCTAATAGAGCCCTATATACAGAGATTTGGCTGGTGAATCCACTTAACCTTGGATTTACTGACCATACCTGTGGTATTACCTGCTTAGCCCCATAAACATTACCATCAGTGAAACCTCTGCAAAGCTGAGCTTTAATCCACAAAAGCCACTCCACTCCTCCACAGGATCTATTTCCTGCCCCTCTGCAAGTGAAACCACATTGGTTCCACTGCTCTTTCAGTTCTGCATTCTGGTGGACAAAGGAATAAGATTTGGGCCTGATGGCCAAATCCTGGTGCCATCAGTGTCAATGTGGAATTTAACCACTGACTCTGTTAGGTCAAAGATTTGGGCCTTAGTTCATCACAAATATGAATGTTTGTTTGTTTTGTTTTGGTAGATGTTGGGTGTGAAGATGAATTGGATTCTCCTAAAAGTACTAATGTTTCTGTGAACTCACTGACAGTGTTTGAGTTGGTTGTGTGTTGTAGTGCCTAACGTGCCTCTGGTCCCTTATGGCAGCACCATCTGGATGTGTTTTTAAAATGATCCTGTACAATATGCTCATGCATCTCTTTAGCCAAACAATTTTTGACACTCCCAGCCGTCATTCAAGCATAAAAAAGCAAACAGTCTACAGTGCTCTCTCTCAAATAATTGAATGTCCAATGAGTTACAACATTAATCATTTTCATTGCTTATCTTCCATTGCACAGTACTGGTTTGTATTTGCCCAGTAGCACTGTTCATCTGTCTAATAAGGACTATCACCCCTAATTCCTTTAGTGTAAAAACATCTATTGAAAAATAATGAGCTATCATTTGGCACTAGACCATGAAAGTGATAAAGAAAATTCCTTTAGTAAGTAGCATGGAGTAAATTAATATATGGGAGGGCATGGATTTTGTGAATAACTTAGTCATAGATAAAGCTACACTTTAATTAAGTATAAAAGATGAGACAGTTTGTTAGTGCACTGGCTACATACATCTTCATCAGAAACACAGAAATTGCTTCATCAGAAGCAATATTCTAAACATGAAGCACATAATAAGTTGCTTCTTATTTTAATGAAAAAATAATTGAACACTCAGGTTAGCATTACTGATGCCAAATTTGTGCATGATTGCATTATACAAAAATGTGATGGAAAAGGCTCTTTTCCTTTAGAAGACATGACCAAACTAGCAAGAAGTATCCTCTGCCACATTAACCCCCCACCTCCTGTGATTGTTAAATCTCAGGACAAGACTAGCAACGTGAGAACTCAGAAGCTTCATTATTCAGCTCATGATGATGGGTTTTGCATCACTGGAAATATTTTAATTAAGATTGGATCTTTTTCTGAAAGATAATTGAGTTCAACAGTGGTGATTGGACTTGAATCAGGAGTTAATTTAAGGAAGGACAATGGCCTATGTTATGCAGGAGGTCAGACCACATGTTTGCAGTTTCCCAGTCTGGCCTTAAAATCAAAATTTATAAAAGAGCACATAAAACTACTTTAATGTACCCTTTTTACTTAGATTAAACAATATGTTGTATGGTTTGAAGTACAAGATAATGAGTTTCAGTTATTAACTGATGCTTATAAATGGGTGTATTTGTGTGATGGACATGGCATCTATAGATTTCATTCCATGCATTTATTTATTTATTTTACATTGAATTAATGCTACTGTGGAAAGCAAATTAACTCATCATAGTTATAAATATAAATATACTATCATTGTAACTCATAACAAAAATACTGCACCAATTCCACTGTACTCCCTTACATGCACTATCAATAATCTTGCTTATCTTTCATTACAAACACCTGGTAACTCATGTTTAAGATTAGCAGCCATGTTAGTCAGTATCCGTAAATAAGATGATGAAGACTTGTGGCACCTTAGAGACCAACCAGTTTATTTCAGCATAAGCTTTCATGGGCTATAGCCCATTTCATTGGATGCTGAAGTGTGCTATAGCCCATGAAAGCTTATGTTGAAATAAACTGGTTGGTCTCTAAGGTTCCAGAAGTCTTCATCGTCTTATTTACTGGTAACTCAGACGTCCATCCTACAAAGTGATATGTATGTGTGGCGTTTAACACACTGACTTCTATGGGACTACTGTGCGTAAAATTATGGATGTCCTTACGTCTTTGCAGGATAGGAGGCTAAATATATATTTGGTTAATTTCTTCCCCTTGCTTGCTTTTCAATGTACAGTTCTCAACATTTCTTGCTTGGAAAATTGTAGCAACAAAGACACAGTTTAAAGCCCTTTGTTTAACCCATGAAAAATAATTAAAATACATTTTTTCATTTTAGTATACTCTTGGGACTTAACATTTTGTGAGAAAGTCACAGTGATGCAAAACAAGCTTAAAATCAAATGACCTACCCTCAATTTGACAGTCAACTTTGGAAATGAATGGATTCATTTACTAACTTACATAGCTTTCTAAATTAACTTTTTGATATTCTGAGACGTTAAGAATAAAATTTTCTTATTGGGAATCATGCTTTAAATATAAAATGTTACCTTTTTATGGGGACATTATTGAATATATATCGAGTGATTTTATTTGGAATTGTGTTATGCCCATACAAAGCACACGAGGTCTTTTATAGGGGAGAAGGCAACATGCCACATTTATTGAGAATACAATAGTTAGCATATCCTTTTCAATCACACACACCCCCACACACAGTCCTGCCAGTCAATGGTTTATAGTTGCCAGTCCATAGTCTGGATCAATCTAGTGGCCAGCCAGATTGGTTGCAGAGGGGAGCCCAGCTCTGCTGGTCATGATCCGATGCTCCTGGAGTTGTGGCAAGACGAACCCAAAGTCCCATGGCAAAGCACCCTGTCCTTATAGTCCTTTTTCTCTGTTGAAGTCTATGGATTTTTCTGTGCCAGTTTGATCGGTTACTCCTTAATCGGTGTTATCTTCTGATGTTAACATTCCCAAACACCTCACAGAGGGCCATCCTCTCCTTTTGATTTAATCAATTTTCTTGTCTTCAGGGATGCCAGTCTCCACTTCAGGGTTGTCAACCTGCCTTCCCTCAATCATGGATTCATATTGATAGTTCTCCAGTGTTAATAAATCTGTTACATTTCTTCATTCCTCCTCCCTTGACCATCTGGCTCCGACAATGGCCTTCACACCTTATCTTTTCCTGTTGCATGCACTCCTCATTCACACAAACAGTCTTTTACAGAGACCTTCAAAGATATACCAACAGCAGTATTTATATTGAGCAAGAAAGGCATTAGAAATTAAACCTCACTAAATCTTGTATTCAAAGCAGTTCACACAGTGGCTCTGGCCTTCATCATTCCTCTAACCTAATTAACATAAACACAGTACATGACCCTGTCTTTTACTCACTAAACCTTAAAACAAAGAAATGACTAAAGGGAAGGAAGGAGGAAATAAGACCCCATGTTTTATAATACAACTTATCCTAAAATAAAGGGTGCCCATAATCAGTCATAAGGACTGCTCTGGTCTGTCCCTGCCTCAACATCAGTACACACACGAACAGTCTGTCAGATGCATCAGATGTGTTTCTACCAATGCCCCAGAGGGTCATATCTTTCTGCTATTCAAATAGAGTGGCTGGCAAGATAAACTCTGACCTTTAATACAAATATAAAATCCTACCCCTACAATTGCACAGAAAACATGTTACCAGATTGTGAGAGAAAGAAGAGGAAGAGATTCCACTCTCCTCAGTACAGCTGGCATACATGCATCCTTTTCCTCTCTGTTTTTAAATCTTTCCTTTTAATCACCTTTCTTATTATTTTATGCAATGATTTTATCGTCTGGTTTAATGTTTGCAGATGGTATCGTAACACTAGATTAGCTCCTCACATCTTGCCTGTGCTGCTGGAGAGTTATTAATGCAAAATGGTATGTTGAGGCTTGAAGTTTTGATTTCTTTAAGCTGTTAGCTCCTCTTATTTGACTGGGAGGCAAATTCAGCCTTTTCCTCCATACTTATAGAAATCTCCTTTCCAGTGCAACAAGAAGGTTCTGCTGTGGAAGGGGGACTGTCCAGGAACAGCATGAAGGGAGACGATACGTTCAGGCTCGGGGCTGGGGTAGGAAAATACTGTTACATTTAAAATGGGCCATCCTGATTATGACTACAATTTTTTTTCCTCCTGCTGATAGTAGCCCACCTTAATTGATTCATCTCTTAGAGTTGGTATGGCAACCCTCATCTTTTCATGTTCTCTATGTATATATATCTTCCTACTGTATGTTCCACTCTACGCATCTGATGAAGTGGGTTCTAGCCCACAAAGCTTATGCCCAAATAAATTTGTTAGTCTCTAACGTGCCACAAGGACTCCTCATTTTTTTGGCTGATACAGACTAACACGGTTACCACTCTGAAACCTGTCACATCCAGAAGTCATTTAATGTTGTAATAAAGGCCATGCCACCCTGCAAGCTACATTGTGATACCCTTACTTACATTGAGCAGTACTTTACTACACAAATAGTCCCACTGACCTCAGTGAGTCTAAGGTACTATTTAGTGTTTGTAAAGGTATCACAATCTGGCCCTGACTTAGGAAGACAAACCAATGTATAAGAAAGAAATATGAGCACTCCTAAATCAGGAAACACAACCAGATAATCCTACAAGATATTTTTCTTTGTATTAGATTTGTATGCCTTCTAAACTTCTTGGATCAAAAATAGCTTAAGATATCACTGAAACCAGCCAGAGGGATGAGGATGGGCCTCATAATCATATCTTAGGCCATCTCTGTGCATATCTTATAATATAGTCAAGTTAAACAAGACACCATTAGGGAAAATGCGTCCCTCCCTCTGTTTCAGAGCTCATATATGTGGTTTATAAACCCTAAGGCCATTTTAGATATGCACATACTCTGTCTGATTAATGCACATTGAAGCTCGTGGGAATTAGAGAAAGCCCACAGTTCTCAACAACTTTAGGGTGGGACTTCTGTGCATTTATCTGAGGACAGCAATTAGCTCTAAAATAAGAAAACTACTTAATTCTAATTGTGCCTCATTTAACAAAACTGTTTAAACACCTAATAATTTTCTGACTATTATTTTTTAAAGTGTGTTTAATGGATAATATTCCTGTTTTGTTGTTGCTTGAGAAAAGTGGTAAGAATTAACTGATATACTGTATAATTGTATTGATGGAAAAAAGTTATTAGGCATTTTAATGAAAGGAAATCATTAGCAGGATTTGAATTTATGACCTTTGAAATGGGATCTTTATCCGTGAGTCACTATAAACTTTTATTATAATCTGTATGAATATATAGGTATTAATTAGCCACAGAAGGGCTTGTCTCTTGTTCTCTGATTGCAGTGGAAACCCACTGGATGTTGTTAGTGAAAAAAATAATAATAAAAGAATAAGAGTTGAAAAAAATCAACAAAGCTTGTGCCTAGTTTATACCAAGATCTGCACACATGCTACATTTCATGAAAATTAGACTTTGTAATTCTAGATCATTACAAAGAAAGCAAGTTGATGAACAAGTCTTTTTTTTTCTATAAATCTCTCTATAAATCATGAGCACTGGTGTCTGTGTAGGTATATTATATACTATATATTTAATATAGTATATCTAAATAATAAGATGGGTGAGGATACTGATATAATAGGCATTACAGAAAGTTGGTGGAATGAGGATAATCAATGGGACACAGTAATACCAGGGTACAAAGTAAATTGGAAGGACTGGACAGATTGTGCTGGTGGGGAGTGTCATTATATGTGAAAGAAAGCAAAGCATCAAATGAAGTAAAAATCTTAACTGAATCTAACTGTACCATAGAATATCTAAGGATAGTAATTCCATGCTCAAATAATAAGAATATAGCAGTAGGGATATAGAACCGACTACCTGACCAGGATGGTGATAGTGATTGTGAAATGTTCAGGGAAATAAAAAAGACTATTAAAATAAAAAATTCAATAAGAATGGGGGATTTTAACTGTGTGCATGTCACCTCAGGATGGGATGCAGAGATAAAGTTTCTTGATACCTTAAATAATTGTTTCTTGGAGCAGCTAGTCCTGGAACCCACAAGAGGAGCGGCAATTCTTGATTTAGTCCTAAATGGAGCACAGGATCTGGTATAAGAGGTGAATATAGCTGGAGCTTTTGGTAATAGTGACCATAATATAATTAAATTTAAATTGGAGTGTGTTTCAGGTCTTTACTTTCTACCTGCTTGGCAGTTTTCAGTGTTTTTCAACATAGTTTCAATTCTCTGTCATGTGTAATATACGCAAATAGAAAATCTGATTATGCCCAGTTTTATAACACATGCTAGCTACTCTGAACAGAGGCAAGGACTTGAACCAACCCTTTCCTACACACTCAATAAATATAATAGCTCACATTCATTCCAGGTATAACTCACCTAACCCAAATGAATTTACCCTAGGAATGAATTTGGCCTACTGACTTAAACACTTAGCTAGCGTAAACTGGCAAAGCTTTACTGATCTACATCCTTTGAGGGTATGGCCCTTAATGCATTGATAAAATAGTGTTGCTCTCCACAGAAAATTTTGAGTAGCAGAGTGAAGAGAGAGCAATTCTTCCCTAACTAGTATTAATTAAAAAGGAGGATCGAGGCCAAATTGTTAGGTTTTGATGACAGGGTCCTGGTAATAGCAGACAAATTGTTTGCTGATGTATCAGAAGAACCCTGGACAAATAGATATGAAAGCTCTGACTTCCAAAATGATCTAATACTATTTTTTCATCTATGAGATGGAGGAATGGGAATGAATCTCTTTGTAAGAGATTCTTAGATCAAATGTTGGTTGACGACCTCAGATAAATTGTTAGAGAGGAAAGGGAATCTATAGATGTCTGTCTGAGTACGTACACTGCAATAGGCTAGCATCAGTACACATCCAGAGTTCTGGTAGGGCTTGTACAACCTGTGCTAAAGCTTGTGCTACCATGTCTTCACTGCTATTTTTAGGCATGTTTAAGTATGCCTCCCCGAGCTGCAATCATACCTCTAACAACAGTGTAGACATACCGATAATGTTTGAAGTCTGCAGCCTTTCCTCATTTCAGATATTACTGCGTCACCTGAGTTATCCTATTGAAGCTTTCTTTACGACTAACTGTCTTTTAGAAATACTTTCAATCTACATCCTACTTCACCCACTGTCCAGTAAGCAAAAACCAAGGGCCTGTTACATTGTTGTGTTACTCCCATGTCACAGTGGTATAACCTGGAATAATACAGTGGTGAGTCAGGCTCACAGAGAAGGTGGAGGAACTACTCAGCGTGAGTAAAGGCTCCATATTCGGGCTATTAGCTATCTCACAGGATGACTGAGAAAATAAAATGACTAAGTTAGTAAAGAAAAGCACATCAAAGCTGAAAAGTGCTAAGTATTGTGATTAGCAGTCCCATTTTTCCTGAGGAATATGTGGAACTAATTATAAAATTGCATATTCATAAAAAATTCACTTCAGCTGATATTTTTATAGACTGATTAGTTCCTCTCTGACACGAAAGCAATACAATACAAATTACATTAAAATTTGATAAGTTTGTCCATACACCATTTGAAGTAATTTTTAATACTCTTGTTAATAATAATAATACAATCCTTAGCACTTATATAGTACTTTTCAACTCTAGATCTGGAAGTATTTTACAAATGTGGGTAAGTGTACTTAATCTCCCTCTCTATAAAAGAGGGCTATGATGTAGAGAGGTTGCATAACACACGTTAGTAACAATGTGAATTAATGGCAAGACAGAGAAAATTACCAGACCTCGGTCCTGTGCCCTAGGCAGCTACTGATCTATTCGACTCGTTTAATGCCACAAAAGCCCAGCTCCTTGGAATACTGTAATAATGCTGGAATGAAATTAACCCATTTTAACTGATATGATCCATAAACATTATATATCAACTTTAAGACAAAGTGGGTCTTAGACAATATAGTTGCTCTAGATTTACATCAATATAATCTGAGAACAGATTTTGCCCTTCTATATTCTACCTTAAAATAAATAAACCTAAACTTTTCATGTAAATTTTCAAACCTCTTTTTCATATCGCTCTGCTGTTTCAGAGTGGCCTTGTGGGTTTTGATTTTTCTTTATCACTTACAATTGTACCTTCCTGAGAACTAATTCTTAATTAAATAACCTATTCTTTAAATTCTTACTCATATAAGTAGTTTTACTCATTCAAATAGTCCCACTTTTTCATATATTATAAACCCAGAAGGGACCATTGTGATGTGATTTCCTGTATAACAGAGGCGTTTTAGGTTTGCAAGATCTGGCTCAAGCCTGGAAACAGTCTTTTATGCGTAGTTTCCCAGACCTAAAAAAGAACTCTTACTTGCCTCTCTCACCAACAGAAGTTGGTCCAATAAAAGATATTACCTCACCCACCATGTCTCTTTGATGCTTTGTAACATCTGTATGGAGCCTTGGAGAAGATCTGGGATTTGAAGTAGTGTCTAATGCTTAGAATGATATTTAAATAAAGAGCCAAGCTAGAATTCATTTCTGCTTCAGAGGTTTTTCTCCCTGAGTTTCTGGCAACAAATCTGGAAAAATACTAGTTTCCCAGGCTTTAAAATATGGGATCTGAAAATAATCTTATTCCTGCCCTAAAGGACACATAGGCAATAATTGCTCATGATAGAGGTATTAATCTTGATTTTTTTGATATTGTTAACATAAATTATGCTCTCATCAAATGGCAGAAGAACATTCTCTTTCTGCCAGGCTTCCTGATGGCTAGTGTGTCTTCCCTCCGTGTTGAAATGTACTCCAAGATGATCAAATATCTGCAGGAAGTCATTACAGACAGCCTAAAGCTCCACTTCTCTGATGATTTCACTGCTGCTTTGTTTAGCATATTGCTGACCTAACATCCACTTTGCGATAGCCTGTGTGATGTACAATGCTCCTTTTTATAGAAACACTTTGCTAGGAGTTTTGTTTTGTGCAAAAATGGTCTGTGACTCTGTATCTTACAAGTCAACGTTGCTCCATAAGTGAGATGTAAAAGAGTTTTAAGGACAGAACAGTGGAGTGGCATCCATTTAAACCAGCTGAGGACCTGGCTCTTTAGTATGGAGCTTGTATAAAATTCTTCTTCATCTTGAAATGAGATGATGGCTCTTGTAAGAGATCAATATTACTTCCACTAGTGAAGTCCTGTTGTCAGTGAAATCAACGGCAACATGTCCAGTGACTCCAATGGGAGCATGATCAATCCTTAATTTCCTAGAGTGCTAAAGAAGTTTTTGGCTAGGACATGTATGATTGTTGTTTCAGGTGCTTTCATAAGCATAAGGCTTTGGTCACACTATTATTCAGGGTCACAGTGAGGCTCGTTCCTGATACTAGTGTTTCACTTATCTATAACTTAGATGCTTTGGCTATAGCCTTGCAACAGGCAGCAAAATCTGGTGGATTTTCATAGATTGCCTATTAGAAACAATGAACATGACAACAACATTGTATTATTGCTTTCCAAATGTCTTACCACATCAGGTCCTGCAATCATTTAAATTATTCAGCAGTTGACTTTAATTCTGGGAGTTAAGACTTGCTCTAGAGCACCTGTATTATGGACCAAATCATGCCTAAATTCAGAGCCATCCCAACCTATGGTGGTGCCCTATCTAGCCCAAGCACCTGCACCCCTCACTGCAGGGGGACTGGCTGCTCCACTTGGGGACTGACCCCTCTGTGAGGGAAACGGGGGGGCTGCACAAAAGGTCTGTGGGGAAGTGGGGGCAGGAGCTGTGGGGGGCAGCATCTGGGCAGCACTGCGGATGTAGCAAGGGACCTGGCGCCAGCAGCATGATTCGGGCCTGCCTTCCTGCATCACTGGTGGCAGCGGGAAGCAGAGTAACTCGGCCCCAGCCCGCTCCGCTCTCCCAGCTCCCTGCCCTATCACTTGGGGGAAGGGGCTTGGAAGAAGGGGTCAGGCCCGCCTCTGCACTCACCAATGACGGCAGAAAGCAGAGCAACGCAGCTGGGAGTTGGCCGAGTAGAGCGGGCTGGGGGCGAGTCGCTCTGCTTCCTGCTGCCGGTGGTGAGTGCGGGGGTGGGCCTGACCCCTTCTGCCAGCTCCAGTACCCCCGCTAATCCCGCAAGCCGCATCGCTCAGTGGAGGGGGCTTGGGGAAGGGGTGAGGTTGGGCACAGCAGGGGTGGGAAGAGTTGGAGTGTGGCAGAGCAGGGGCTTGGGGAAAGGGGTTTAATGGGGGCAGGGCAGGGGCAGAGCAGGGGGGCTGGCCACTGGAGCCAGTGCCACATACGCAGCATGCAGCTGCCTAGGGCATCACGAAATTTGGTTCCCCAAATTACGTGGTGCCCTACACAGCTGTGTATTCTGCGTATACCTTAGGACAGCCCTGCCTAAACTAGCAATGATGCTGGTTTTATATCTTCTTATGCTGCCTATCTGTATTATGGGTAGCAAAGAGGGAGGGGAAGCAGGCTCTTGAGTGCTGCTATGCAATAGGGTTGCCAACTTTCTGCTTGCACAAAACTGAACAACCTTGCCCTGCCCTGCTTCTCCTCTGAGGCCCCACCCATGTCTCACCCCCTTCTCTGAGGCCCCGCCCCCATCCACTCCATCTCCCTCACTTCTATCCCTCACTTTCCCCACCCTCACTCACTCGTTCATTTTCACTGGGCTGGTTCAGGGGGCTGAGGTCAGGAGGGGGTGACGACTTTAGCTGGGGTGTGGGTTCAGGGATAGGACCAGGAATGAGGAGTTCAGGGTGCGGAAGAGGGCTCTGGGCTCAGGTGGAGGTTGGGATGCGGCGTGGGGGGGAATGAGGGTTGCAGCTAGGGATGTGGGCTCTGGGGTGGAGCTGGGGATGAGGGGTTTGGGGTGCAGGAGGGTGCTCCCGGTTGGGATTGAGGGCGGGAAGGAGATCAGTCCTGAGGCAGGGGATTGAGGGGGGAGCTCAGAGGTACAGGCTCTGGGTGGTGCTTACCTGAAGCACTCCCGGAAGCAGCAGTATGTCCCTGCTCCGGCTCCTATGCAGAAGTATGGCCAGGTGGCTCTGCGCACTGGCCCATCTGCAGGCACCACCCCCCCAACTCCTATTGCAGTTCCGTTTAGAAGCTGGAGGCGAGACATGCCGCTGCTTCCAGGAGCTGTTTGAGGTAAGCACTGCCTGGAGCCTGCACCCCTGACACTCTCCCATAACTCTGTCCCAATCCTGATCCCCCTTCTGCCCTCAGAACCCTTCGGTCCCAGCCCGGAGCACCCTCCTGCACCCCAAGCCCTCATACCCAGCCCTACCCCACAGACTGCACCCCCAGCCAGAGCCCTCACCCCTCCGACATCCCAAACTTGAATTTCATGAGCATTCATGCCCCTCCATACAATTTCTATACCCAGATGTGGCTCTTGGGCCAAAAGGTTTGCACACCCCTGTTCTAGGTACTGAAAGATTCAGGATATGAGACCTGTAAATGGGATTGAGGAAACCCTTACGGTTGGAATCGGAACAAATGTGGTTCCATTTGGCCCCTAGTTAGCTTCAAGGAATTGACATTCACGTTTTGGCGCTAATCATTTTTTATGGACATTTGTGTTTTAATTAAGCAGTGATACTTCATATGTGCAATACACAATGTAAAATCATGACCCCAGCAGAAATAGTTTCCATTCTGATTTATTTTTGTCTGCTCTCTGGTGCTTATAAATAGATTCTGTTCCTGAAAAAAAGGAACAGAGTTGACATTAAAAGCAAACAAAATCATACTAAACAGGTTAGCAAAGGGAGTGTCTAAACATTGCAAAACTATTACAGACCCTAAATGTTAGTCAGTTCAATAATGGGAATATTAATTCTTAGTACTTTACATTTTCAATGCTTAAGAAACAATAACTAATCACAAACCCTCTGCAAGCAGCTAAGTATTATTATTATTATTTTATTTTATTATGAATAATTATTTCTGTTGGAGTAATGCCTAGAATTCCCATAGCTGAAGTCAATGAAGACAATTTATACCAGTTGAAGATATTTCTCATTGTGCTGCATACTGTATGCACATTTAGAAAAACAATGAACCCTGCTCCAAACAACTAACAATCTATTATTATCTTTAATTTACAGATAGGGACATCTTTTCACAAAGCATTGAGGAAAAACTGTGCATGAACAATCTGTATGTGTAAAAAATATGCCCAAAATTGTGTGCCTATCTGCATATGTAATTAAATATGTCCTGCAAATCAAATAATTATCCTTCCAATTGGCTATTTGAACATGAAATAATTGACTTATATGTGTCATTACATAAATCATGCTTGCAAATGAAGTGCACAACTGTACACCCATTTTTGGACAGGCACAGTGTCAAAAATGAAGTCTTAAGTGACTTTCCCAAGGTCACAGACTGAGTGAGGTGAAAAATCAGGATTAGAGATTTCTACTTTATATCCCCATTCTCAAACTCTAATGCTTAATAGGTATCAGACAGACTTGCTGATAGATAAACTAAAAAAAGTTTGTCCTATGTCCATGGAATATTTATATACAATAGTAAAATGTATGTGTTTGGAGTGGTGATCTTGGATCTAGATTTACAACAGAAGCAGATTTGTAAGATAGTATTTCATAACTGGAAAATGCAGTATGCCACAGAAAACCCATGCAGAGGATCAATGGTTATAAATCTGTTTTGATTTATACATACATACATACAGCAACACAAAAACATCAGGCTATGACCCTTAGTTTTATTACATTACCGCTAGCTGAGCTCTATTATATAAATTGTACTTTTACTATGGTATATGCTGTATGCTTTAGTAATGGTGCATGCCTAATAATTCTTCATTTAAAATGTTCTCAAAAGCCATTAGAATCCAAGCAGCAAAACTGAATGTTACTAAAGATCATCAAACATGTTAACATATGAGCAGAAACAAATATGAAATAAAATGTAGAACTCATGATAGCTGCATCTTGTAAATCTTCTCAAAGTGAAACCTGGAGGAGATACAATTTACAGCTTCTAAATGAGGGAGCCACAAGGATAGAAAACAGATTTGCACTGAGTACAGCTCCTGCAGACAAAAGTTTCAAGCATGACAGCACCGGTTCCCTTAACTATGCAATGAATCTTTCCTTTGAAAGAGCTTATTTCAATTTTGATAAGCAATATTGTTCCTACTGGGTATTACCAATGCATTACACCTAAGGAGGTATTATGAAAACTATTGAGTGAGCATCCCCAGATCCCAAGGGAATCCATAAAATAATAGTGACCCAAGTTCTTCACTGCAAAGCGCATATTTAGGAGGGTCACAAATTGTAACAAAGTACTTTTGCCCTGTCAGAACAACACAGATTTTCCTAAGGACCACAGCAAAATGGTTGGAGCATGTAAATTAATGAGGTACGCCTTCAATTCCCCTTTTTAACACATGCCTTATGGTTGTGTTATCGTAAAAACACGTTACCCTTTCCTATTTCTTACCCAGGTGGAGTCATTCCTGATGGGTTTTTTTTTAAAAAAAGAATTACAGTATCCCACAGATATTATCCAAAATGCATGTTTAAATTGAGATACTTTAGTATTTTAGGTGATTATTTTAGATTATTTTAATAATGCATACTATCCTAGGGGAATCTCCTTCTTTTAGCAAGGGATTTAGGTTTATCTTTGTCCTCCTTTCATCTATGGCAGGTATATTCTGGAAAGACGTCCAATACAACATCACTCTATCAAGGTTTGAGTTTGTTGCAGGAATCCCTGAGTGAAATTCCAATGCCTGTGTTGTACAGGAGATTGGATTACCTGGTCATAATGATCCCTCTCACCTTAAAATCTATTATGGTGTATGTGATGGAATACACCTTTATATTCACATTCTACATGCTGTTGTAGTAATTTTTACACAAGGTATGCCTTCTAAGAGGTCATTTGAAAATTCATAATTTGCTGGTCAGTATTAGCCTGATAAGATGTGTGGCACCATTATATGTGAAATTATAAGATTTCCCTGTATGATGTCACTAACACATGTTCCAAATTGCACAACCCTGTCCAAGCAGAAGCTGGCAGACAGGTCTGTCATAAATAAAGGAATGTTGCCTTAATTTGCATTAAGCAGTAAACAGAGCCATGAAGCGGGAAGGAAAAACAAAGAAAGTTCAAACAGCTGAAAAAACTAGCAGGGAACATCCCTCCACATAGACTCTTTGGCTCCTGGTTCTGTGCTGGAAATGTTTTTCATGAGAGAACTGAAACTGTAAAAAGGAGGGACAAACACCTCAACAGACATCTCTCTCTCGTTCCCCCCCCCCACCCCCAAACTCCACAACTGAGAAGACAAAAAAGTAATAGCCCTTTGATTCTGGGGCTATCTATCTCTTTGTAGTTCATGAACTTGTTTTAATGTTTTATCCAATCCAGTGTGTTTAAATTAAAGTGTCTGGGTAAATCTATTTAACGTAATAAACTGTCATATTGTTCCCTTAAAGGAATAAAGACTTAATATATTTGTTCTGTCCAGGAGAGGGCTAGGCAGTCAGGACATACATTTCTGGAAAAAGATCCAGGACTGGGGGGGTGTTTGGGTCACCCTTTGTATAACCTGTCCTGTATACTGGTGAGAGCCAGGGTGAAGCTTGTAGACTGCAGTTACAGATACTCTGAGTGTGACTTGCATGCTGGAAAGCTGTTTGTGAGTGTCCTGGAGAGGAGTTACTACAGCAAGGCATTGTAAATTACCCACATCTGGATTGTACCCCAGTAAGTCACTGTGTATAATGGTCATTGTTTCTTCAGTGAGACTCCCATTTCTCGGAGGAAATTTCCTGAAAAAGGTTTTACCCTCCAGGGAAAACAAGCTAGAAAATGATTTAAAACATAATATCCTTTACATTAAAACAAATTCTATTCGATGAAATATATGGAGAGAATACAGTTTTATACTTTCCCCAGAATCCCTGTCTCAGTGTTGTACTTGTTACTCACCCACACATACAACTGTCTAGGCTCAAGCAATACAATTTCTAGTGGCATGAAATTCACTGAAGATGCTCTCTTTAAGAGTGATGCTGTGACAGATATCACAACCACGTGCAATATCTAATCAGGGGACCATTTTATATTAAGTTAACGTATCACTGTAGGATGGGGATTTATGCAATTCCAAAGGGGAGGGATACCACAACTCCTTCCAGAACCAAAAACAAACGTAGGTGGCTAATGTGGATCACTTAGGTCTGTAAACACCATCAGAGATGTACCACCCCCTGGGAAGATTGGCATATACTGGTTAAAACTGGGTTTTCCAGAGATCAACAGACAAAGAAAAGAGCTTTGTTTAAATTGGCTCACAGCCTTCCTTCTGATCCAGAAAATGGACAGGCTTTCCTGTCCAATGCGGGGTTAGAAAGACTTTGGCCTAGTAGGAACCCATAAGACTGATAGGTGACCTCTGGTAAGCTTTTAACATGTGTTAAGGGACTTTTATTATGTTTGTGTTTATTCTTTTACCTTAAGAATAAGTATGCTTGCTTACAATTTACTACATAGCTCCTTGTATCTGCTGTTTATATTGCTCATAAACCTTGGAGAGAAAACAATGCACAAGTGCTGGCTTCTAAGCAGTCTGGCTTGCTGGGGATATTGCAATGCAAGATAGGAAGCTGTGCGGCCATAAAAACTCTAGTCAGAATAGAATGGGAGAAGAGTCCCAGCCCAGAGACAAGTGACAGCTGGATGCCTGAGATTTGACTGGGTATTACTAAACTGGACAGTGCTGTGGAGGATACAGGAGCAGCTACCCTGAAACCATGACAGATTCTGTTTAAGCTACAGCCTCCTTTAACTGATGCACTTCTGAGTTTATCTTCAGATGTAAATTATAGAGGATTAGAATGCCTGAGTAGAGTGAAGTCTTTGTGCAAAATACAGTTGTCTGGCTCTATATCCGAGAAAAAAATATTGAAATTAAGCAATTCTAAAACTTACATTATAAAGAACTGTTTGGGGTTTTTATTGTTGGTGGGGGGGGGGGGTAGAATTTACATAGCCCAAATTTTGATCTAAAACCCAGTGTAATATCAGCTCAGTATCTGATATATATCATTGTAGAGACTCCCTTGCTCTACCTGGGTTTTCTATCAGGCTTTTCTATCTCTTAACCACTTTGGCCATGTCTCCACCCTGAGTGAAGATATATGTCTACCCATGTTACGGTCACACTTTCTGTTGCAGAATCCTTTAATGGTTGCTTTAAGAAAAGATCCTGGTCCAGTTGGAAATAATAGCAAATCTTCATATGGCTAGGCCTATGCTGCAAGCCAGGGTTATGATTCCTATTGCTTGTGTACCCTTCCTTGCACTTGTTTTCATTGAGTTAACATGGGTCTAAATAGCAGTGTAGCTGTGGTAGCATGGGTAATGGCAGCTGAGGCATGGCTAAACCATGCTGAGTACATACCAACTGGTTTCAGGCAGGTTTAATTTCATCAAACCTCAGCCTTGCCTCCACTGACCCTTCCCCCATGCTGCTGCAGCTATTTATCTGCATGCTAACTCAATGAGAACTAGTGTATGTGTACATGAGCATGGGAATCATACCCCTAGCTCTGAGTGTAGACAAGTTTTTGAAGTCAAGGAGAGCAGAACTGGCTGCTTAGTTGGAAGGTAGGTAGGCATAGCACAAAGGTTTTGGTCTTATTTACACTGACTGTACACCACTGTGTCAAATTACTCCTGAGGCACATGTGTATGTGAGAGCTGAATCAGTGCCAAAAGCTCCTATTAGAATGCGAAACAGCACTGGAATACACAGGTTGAATGTGTATTTAATATTTAAACAGCCTATTGTGACTTTTACATTTTGATGAAAATGAAGTTATAATGAAAATAGAATGCAGCAGGGGACTTTCCCCACTCCATTACCAGTGGCAAGAATTCTGTTATACAGCACAGAAGGAAAGAAGTGAATGTTTAAGGTATTGTTCAAGAGCAGAGAGGGAGAAAAAAAGATTTCAAGGCATACAGGTGAAAAAATCTGAAGCTGGACAGGATATTTGGCTCCTTTAGATCCTAACTGCTTTTCGGGAGCAGTCTCAATAAAATGCCCATTAAAATGGAATATATAGACATAATAGCTGGTATAATCAGTAACACAGAAGTGAAACATTTCACGCATGAACCTCACACATCCTGCAGCATTAAATGGTTTATAGGCAGCTGAGATAAAATGTTGTTCACTACTTATTCCTAGAACATACGTCTAGTAGAAAATCCTACTTGTTAGAATCTGGTGGTGCTTTATAGTGATGCTGAGTTCAAGGCTTTAATGAAAGCCCAAAAAAACCCCAACAACCAAGAGAAATGCAGTCAAGCAACAATGAATTTGCATTCTGAAGATTTTTCTTAAAGATCCTATGAGACTTTCATTGTCAGTGCTGCTGGAGACAAAGCAGGAAGAAACATGGTTCCAAGCCCTGCAGTGACACGTTAACCTGCTCGACTAGCCCTCAGCTGCCCCTTTTATGTTTCGCTAATAGGAACATTCAAATGCAAAGCATGTGAGGAGCACAAAAAACCAACAACAAATGAGCATAATAGGCAATTTTTACAATTCTCTGAAAAGTTTTAGAAATGCAACTTTCATTTCACTGTCAGTCGTGTGGAAAACTGATGAAATAGAAACATAGTAAATCAACCACCGTGAAGCTAGATCAGTTCCAACTGAGCTCTCTTTATTACAGTCACTAGCTCTTAATCTTGTGGAGGGTTGGATTTTATTTTTAACTGAACTATTGGAAAACCAAACACAATAATAATCAGACTGCTAATTGAATTAAATTCCAGACTCAAGATGAAAAATCAATTTTTTTTAAAGTTTTGCTTTCAGATTTTAACACTTGTAAATTTGCCAGCTAGTATGCATTAAGCGTGACATGATAAAAATAAGAATGAATCAACTGTATTGAAGCAAAGCGTGTCAAAAAAGTAAAGTACTTTGTGTTTTCTAACGACTTATCCATATGCAGTCTCCTAGGAGGAGAGCACTTTCTGCCAATATTTTCACGTGTAAACTGAAAGGGATTTTTCAGCTTTAATCTACAAATCAACTATTTCATAAAATTATCATTCAAAATGTTCACTAGCATTCTAAAGTTCATATTACTGGACTTGTTAAATTCCAATTTCACAAAGTCCCCGATTCTGTCAACTTTATTCACATTGAGAAAAAGGACCTTATTATGCAAGTAGACATATAGAAGACAATGGAAGTATGTGCAGAATAAGGTACTGTTCAACATAAGAAAGGATAATAGAATCTGGCTCAAAGTAGATGGGATATTATGGTCTTAAATAACAAAATGTACTCCTCCTCTGCTCCATCCCATCACAACATTTACAGAAGATTATTGAAAATTATTCAGTTTAAAAAAATCCCGCATTTTATAAGTCAAATGCATATGTAGTTGAACCTTGTGTTATTTATTCCTGGTAGATCAGACCTATGGGGCAAGTGATACAGAAAGAAAGCCAGAGATTTATGCAGCATTTAGCAATGGAACAGAACCAAAAATTCACAGCTCCCATCAACAACTTTCATCATCTGCAACTCTTCAAGGAAATAGCTGACTTCAAAACAAATCGGCAGGGGTTCAGAAGGCTGTATTTCAATTAATCTCAGGAGGAAATGGGGCGGGGGGTGAGGATGGTTCTTTTAAAAAAACTAACTTAAATCAGAAACAAGCATACCCACTAAATTTCTGCTTTGAGGTTAACAAATGCTTAAAGAAAAAACAAAGGCTGATCCCATAAAGCTTTGAAAGGTTATCTTCTGTGAAGAACACTTCATGCAGGTTTCAATAGTCCCTGTTTTTTCCATCCATGTGTGGAATAAATTTTGTTCTGTGCACCCAGGTATGTGCCTATGTACGCCATCAGTAGAAACAAAAATCCTAGATATATATTTTTAAAAACTTACTATAGGTATAATTACTCCAGCTGGGGCAGGTTAGGCATTTTATAACTCACTACCCAAAATTTTAAATTTAATGTAAGAGAAATAAAAATTATGAAATGCACAGAGCAGTGAAAACACTAAAATAACACTTCAAAAGAATAAAATTGCAGAGCATATATGTGCATTGCAGGAAGTACCAAGAAGTAACAATAACAATACTACAAGTATGTGTTGGGAGATGAGTGTGAAAGAGACTGTGTATGTGTGTGTGTGTGTGTTTGTGACACAGAGACAATGTGTGACACAGAGACTCTGGGAGGGTGGGTGAGTGTGTGCTGGCTGCTGGTGAAAGTCGTGCACTGACTCTCTTAAAGAGACACTTACTGAAAGCTCTCCTGCTCTGTCCTGAGCCCTATTGTGTACCCTCCCCGGCTCTGGGGAGATGGGGTACATGGGAAGCAGAGAGGGGAGAGAGAGACAGTGTGTGTGAGATAGAGAGAGAAAAAGAAAGAGAGAGAGACTGTGTGAGCTGGCTGCTGCCTGGGAAAAACCTCAGAAACAGTGCACTGTCTCTTTAAGAAAGGCACTCAGTTTCTCAAATACTCTCATTCGGACCTCAACAGCTTCAAGTCCTCCTGACCCATGCTGTCTCCTTTGCCCTGCTCTGTGGAGATGGGGTATTACAGGGGCAGCGGGAGTGTAACACCCTGACATCAGCTCCCTCCTTCCTCCCACACAGCCAGCAGGAGGGTCCCTGGAGCAATTGCAGGACTGAACAAACACTGCCAGTTCTGTGTGCTCTGCTATCAGCTGGGCAGCACTTAAATCTCTCCTGCGCAGCAAGCACCTTACAGGGAACGTCTAAGGGTATGGTTACACTTACAGGATTATAGCGCTATTGGTTATAGCGATCCCCTTATACACCAATATGTATAGCGCTATTGTATGTCCACACTGAGATGTGCCAGCGGTATAACATGGCCACATTTGCGGCACTTAATGCGGCATTAAGAGCAGCGCATTAGGGCATGTATCCCACAGTGCACCTCTTCCCGATCTGATGCAATGCCTTGTGGTAGGGGGGGCATCACTTGTGGGGCATTCTGCATCCTGTTTCAACTACCCATGATGCTTCGTGGCATATCCCAGCAATCCCTGTGTTTCCGTCCACCTCAAGTGCCATCTTTCAACAGTTGCAGCAAAGCGCACTCCGTCTTCCATTTTCGTGTGCCACAATGAATCCAGAACTGCTGAGGAACATGCTGACGACTGTCGCCAGCACATCTCTGTGTGCAGTGGAGTTAATCCTTGACATGCAGGATGACAGTGATGAGTCTGAAGACGAGATCGAAGCAGTGAACGTATTTGACACGAAGCTTCTTGTGTCATTAACAGACATGCTCACAGCCGCTGAACGCCACTTCTGGGCACGGGAAATGAGCACTGAGTGGTGGGATCACATCGTCATGCAAGTCTGGGACGACGAGCAGTGGCTGCAAAACTTTCGCTTGAGAAAAGCCACTTTCATGGCACTGTGTGCTGAACTTGCCCCCGCCCTGCGGTGCAAGGACACCAGATTGAGAGCTGCCCTCCTGATGGAGAAGCGGGTGGCTATCGCGATCTGGAAGATGGCCACCTCAGACAGCTACCGATCAGTGGCCAACCAGTTTGGGGTGGGAAAGTCGACTGCTGGAGTTGTGCTGATGCAAGTGTGCAGGGCCATTAATCGCATCCTGCTACAAAAAATCGTGACTCTGGGTAACGTGCATGACATTGCTGCTGGCTTTGAAGACATGGGTTTCCCTAACTGTGGAGGGGCGATAGATGGGACCCATATACCTATTCTGGCGCCTGCCCACCTAGCAGACGAGAACGTTAACCGAAAGGGGTACTTCTCCATGGTTCTCCAGGCGCTTGTGGATCACTGTGGTTGTTTTACTGACATTAACGCGGGCTAGTCTGGAAAGGTGCATGACGCATGCATCTTCCGCAACACCGGCCTGTTCACGAAGCTGCAAGCTGAGACTTTTTTCCCAGACCAGAGGATCCCCGTGGGGGAAGTCGAAATGCCCATTGTGATTCTTGGCGACCCCGCTTACCCTTTAATGTCCTGGCTCATGAAACCCTACACAGGGAGCCTGGACAGCAGTCAGGAAAGGTTCAACTACAGGCTTAGCCGGTGTCGAATGACTGTGGAGTGTGCTTTTGGGCGTCTCAAGGCGCGCTGGCACTGTCTTTATGGGAGGCTAGACTTAGCTGAGGGTAGTATCTCCGCAGTTATTTCTGCATGCTGTGCCCTACATAATCTTTGTGAGTGGAAGGGCGAAGTCTTCACTCAGGCATGGTCCTCTGAGGTTCAACGCCTGGAGGCCACATACGCACAGCCAGAGAGCAGAGTTCTTAGAGGGGACCAGCGCGAGGCTGTTAGGATCAGGGAAGCCTTGAGGGAACATTTTGAGGCTGAAAGCCAGTTCTAAAGGGAGGTGCAGAGGGAGGGAGGGAGGGAGCATTATTTTAATAGGAACAGGCAGTTGCTTTTCTGTAGCCTTTAATAATCTATGTACACTGAATAAAGAAATCCATTTATGAAGAAGACAATTCATTTTTTGAACAGGTACTTTGGTTGCTGAAAGAAAATATTGTGATGCATGTGAGGGGGAAGCCGGGGGAGGTGCAATGGGGGTGGGATGGGGTCAGTCAGAGATTGGAATATTTCCGGCTCTCTGAGTCTCCAGTGCCCTCACAGTGGCCATGTCCCCCGAACCCCATTTGCGGAGGGCAATAAGGCACGTTATTAGGGTTGACTACAGTGGATAAGGGTCCTGGGTTTGGGAGTTGTTCGATGAAGACAGAGGGGTTGGAGGCAGCTGTGGATGGTGATAACCATATAGCTGATGATAGTGGCCTGGAGGGTACTGAGGCACAGAAGGGGAAGGGTTTTGGGGCAAATTATTAAGGGGGCGGAGAGTGAGGTGCTTCTCCTCCTGAAGGGTGGCAATCCGCTGCATAGTCTCCAATTGAAGCTGCAGTAATGAGAGTAGCTTATCGGTGCTTTTCCGGCGGTGAATCGCGTTCTCCTGCCGCGCCTTCTCCCTCAACTTGCTCTTGTCCTCCCTCCACCTCTATGCAATTCGATTCTCCATTACAACCTGTTGCATTACTTGCTGTACAAGATCCTCTTTGCTCCTTCGTGGCCGCTTCCTCAGTCGCCTCAGCCTCTCAGCTGTTGATAACAGTGATGGCACAGGGCTCAAGGATGATCCTTCTAAAATAAAAAGATACATGTAACAGTGGCTCCCTTGTAAACAGCAGACATGCCTATGATTCCCCGCATTCCCCGTTTGCCTGTCCCGCAGAGAGCACAGAGACAGCAACGGAGCCCCTGCCAAGGTGAGTGCACTCCAGAGGCAGGGGGAATGATTTTTTCCCTGCCCTGCAAACCTGTGGCGGGGGTGCGGGGGGAGTGCCGCGAAGTGGCAGGAGCCCTACTCTGAGCAGCAGGCAGAGGGAATGATATTTTCCCTGCCCTGAAAAGCTGTGGCGGGGGAGTGGGGAGTGCCGGGAAGTGGCGGGAGCCCTACTCTGAACACTGTTCCAACATTCTCCGTCGGTGTTTGTCTTGGAAGATATCTCGCTGCTTCGGGTCACTGAGGAAGAAAGGGAGGGGATTTTAATGAGATGCGGCTTCCGCCCAGGGCCATATGCAGCTTGCCTATGTGCAGCAATGCTCCCCCAACCCATTGTAGCACAGTGGCGGGGACTAGTGACCGTGACCGGGACGGGGGCCACGCTGGCTCTCCCGGGAAACCTGCGCAGGCGCATTGCAAGTACTCTTATTGAGACCTTTGAAGAGATTACTGATGACAATTACTGCGATGTGATAGACTACATCAATGCACTATTCCACATGTAGGCAAGCATGCAAGCATCCCTTTCCACCCCAAGCTGCCTTCCTTCCCCATAGAAAAGCAGCTTTACCGCCACAATCCACTGCTGAGCTGGCCCCTGCAACCGCCGGACGCTGTGGCTGGCCGCCCACCTCCTGGCTTTAGAGGAGAGCTCCTGGCTGCATGCCCCCCTGCCCTCCTCCTGGCTTGAGAAGAGCTCCAGGTGGAATGCCCCCCTCATCCCTTTCCACCCCAAGCTGCCTGCCTTCCCAATAGAAAAGCAGCTTTACCTCCGCAATCCACTGCTGCGCTGCCCCCTGCAACCGCCGGACGCTGTGGCTGGCTGCCCTCCTGGGTTGAGAAGAGCTCCTGGCTGCGTGCGTCCAGGGACTCCTCCATGCCCTGGGTCGCTGCCGCCTCGTCCTCATCCTCCTCCTCTTCTTCCTCCTCCTGTTCTTCGTCCTCCTCATCCCCCCGTCTTCAGTGGTGGGCTGGGAAGTGTCCGTGGTGGTCGATGGAGTGACCGTAGGATCACCACCAAGTATCGCGTGCAGCTCCTTATAAAATCTGCAAGTCACCGGGGCTGCCCCAGAGCGGCCGTTTGCCTCACAGG
Source organism: Dermatemys mawii (assembly GCA_007922305.1). Lineage (NCBI taxonomy): Eukaryota > Metazoa > Chordata > Testudines > Dermatemydidae > Dermatemys > Dermatemys mawii. The sequence goes on from ML677326.1 coordinate 78,849,733, forward strand.
CTTTGCAATACGCATTCCTAAGATCCTTTACCTTAACATGGCACTGCAGAGTGTCCCGCTCATGGCCTCTTTCTGCCAAGGCTCGTGATATCTGCCCATAGGTATCATAATTCCTGCAGCTAGACCGCAGCTGAGACTGAACAGCCTCTTCCCTGCAACAGCTGATGAGGTCCAGCACCTCGCTATTGCTCCACACTGGGGATAGCCTATTGTGAGGAGGCATGGCACATGGAGTCATGATCAATCAGAATGATCACCTGCAAGGATTCCCTGAGAGCATGCCACGCTTGGCTGGAGCAAACAGGAAGGGGATTTTCAAATTTCCCTGGAATTTTAAAGGGCGGGTCTGACGTGTGGTCACCTGAGGACAGGACAAAAGAGTTTGCAAGTGATGACCAGAGTGGCTCGAACAGGAATTATGGGATGGGCTGGAGGCCAATTAATGCGCAGTGGGTGTCCACATTCTCGCTGTAGCGCTACAGCAGCTGCGCTACAGCCCTTATTCCCCATGCGGAGGTGGCTTACCAGGAGCGCTATAACTCTGCGGTTTTAGCGCTCTATGTGCCTTGCCAGTGTGGATGGGGAGGAGGTTATAGCACTCCTGGGGGCTTTATAGCACTATAAAGTGCCAGTGTAACCATGGCCTAAGTGGCTGCTGGCAAGGGAAATAGCAGAGTGAACAGAAGAGGCGTCCCCGCCAAAATAATTTGAGGGGAACAGGGAGGGCATGTGCCTGACAATATAAAAATTATTCTGGGGGTCATATTTAAAAGGCATGAAAAGTGAGCCACTAGAGAATTAAGATTGGAATTAAATTATGGACTTGAGATTCATTTGTGCAGACCACAAGTCACATGCATCAGAAAATGCAAATAGTTTTGCTTTAATTAGGCATCCAAAATTAGACACTGAAGAAGCACCAAAGCTGTTTCTTCCAGATATTTTTAATGCAACTGATCAAGTGGCATAAGCACCCTAATTTTATTTCTAAAAAAGATTGGGAGTCAGAATATAAATTGAACAAAAGCCCAACTATATGACGCATTATTTCTGCTGGAGATTTTACAGCTCTAGGAATAGCTTTTTACTACTGTGTGAAACTGTTATTATCTGCAGAATTCAACACAGTGGGAAACCCTTTTAAGTCCCCCTTTTTTCTTGAGTCTTAATTATAGGATAGTGTATGAACTCTGCTATCCCATTAACTGAGCATCTGCCTTTCCGTGCAAAAGCAAGTGACAGTATTTGCTAGACTGAGCCCTGTTAAGAGAGTATTCACTGTAGCTCAAAACAGTATGGTTTGAGCATTAGCAAGATGTAGTTTTGTAATAAATAATGCTCAAAGACCATGTTGTGCCATCAATTTTTAAGCAGAATTCCCTATTGATTCACTAATTTAAATAAGGTGTCCTACCTGAACACTGATGGCATGATATTCTCCGTTTGCTGTAGGCAAATTGAGGCCTGATTCCCCTATAAGCTACATTGGTATAAGTCAGAAATAGCACCATTCAAATTAATGGATCTAGAATGATGTAAAATCAATATTAGAGGGGCATGAAGCCCATAACAGAAGTGCTAGCATATCTGATGAAAAGTAGAGAGGGGCCTAAACCAAAATAAAGGGTCTAAACAACCCCAAATGTTGGGGAAGTTCAGTTCCTATTTGAATATTATTGCTGATCTCCACTTTCTTAAATGGACCAAACCCAAATATTAGAGCTGACTATGTACACTGATTTAGGTGTATCACTAATGGAACACAACAAGAGACACACTTTTCAAAGTAATACTTTCATCTCTAGTGGTGCTCCCTTTCTGCTGCAGCTAAGCCATGTTGATAGGTCAATACAAGAAATGGGCCTTTCTGATGCCTAAGATGTGTCTCTTCTGTGGATGAATAGATGACTTTGTCCTCCAGGACTGCCAACTTTTCACAACCACTACATTCACTTTAAATTATAAGTGTGTGTGTGTGTGTGTGTGTAGGGAGGAGCTTTTAAGGTCATTAGTTCCTGATCTGTTTAGCGGGCTGCTCTTTCGTCTTCTATTCATTTAGCACCCAACAACATGCTCCGGTTGAGGTTAAGGGCCAGGCAGGGAAATGTACGTCCTGGGGATGAATGCATGGCTGAACAGATGGTGCCAATGGGTGGGCTTCGGCTTCCTTGACCATGGGATGGGGTTCCAGGAAGCACGACTAGAATCAAAGGAGGGAGATGACAAAAGCCCATAGATTAGCATAAAAAAGACAACCTTAACGGAAGGCTAGATGGTGGGTGGGGATATGGAAAATTATAATTGGGTGTTAGAAGCAACAAGAGGAAAATCAGTGGGAAAATCTGCACAACATCTTAGATGTCTACATTCAAATGCAAGGAACATGGAGAATCAACAGAAAAAACTGGAACTTTAGTACATAAGCTAAATTAATTGGCATTACTGACATGGAGGGATAAATCTCATGGCTGGAATAATAGTATAGAGGAGTAGACTGAGGAGTCTGCTACAACCTTGGCTGAGGAGGCACGTGGCTTTCAGCTCATATAGTCAAGGCTCATACACTAAGAATCAAATATCCAAGGTTCAAATATATGGAATTCTTCTGAAAAGAATCTAAACCCCAAACCTATTCATCTCTGGGGGAAAACTATTCCCCTTCATTCCATCACACCTTTAATAAAAAAAGGGCCATGCTGAATGGAGTGTTCAGTTGAGGTCTTTGACAATATCACTCATATCTTAAGGAACAGCTATGCTTGTGAGGAATCTCAGCTCCCATTTCTTAAAAGAGAGGAAACATTTGTGAATATCTCCCTCTGAGATTCTCCCACATTCTTACACTCATGGGCAGGAAGAAGGAGGGGCAGGTTCATCTGTCGACTTCCTCATGGAAGTGGCTGTCATTCCATGTCCAGAATCAGCAGATTCTATGGTCTCTGCACTGATCAAAAAGATCTCTCCAGATACAGAGATCTGCAGCATCTATCCCAGCTCTGGTCCCATTAGATTCCCTGCCACCGTCCTTTCAGTGCCAAGGAGTATTTTCAGAACTACTATCCATCTACACAAAACTTGGTAGAGAGGTGGATCCTCACTAGATCTGATGCCACCAGCACGTTTATTACTATAATTTTAAATGTTGGATTTAGGTAATTTTTAGGCATTGTTTATGTTAATTTTGAAAGTTCAATACATTCTGTACACCAAACAGGTTGTTGGTGGCAAGGAGCACACAAGCCTGATTTGGAGGGTGTGGAGGGATGGTCATAAAACTGAGGGATAGAATTGCTGACATCAGTGTACACAAACCTGATATGTTTGATTTTTTTGTGTGTGTGCTGGGTAGGGGAAGAGGGGATCTGTCTGTAAGACTTGTGAATTCTAGTTGATATTATGAAGTTGTTGTCATGCAATTTCCTAATCATAGAAAACCTCTTTCTATGTGATCCATCCTGTTGGACAGGACCTACAGCAGCTACTTACTAGGCTGAGGACAATGGGAAACACTTAACTTTAAAACTATGTTCTAATAACAACATATTTATGCTAAGTAGGGAAGCAGTGTGGCCAAGTGGTGTTAAGAAGAATAGGGGTTAGGAGTGGAAAGTTACTGAAGGTCGACAAAGACGCAGATGACAAAAACAAAAGGTTCTAAAAGAAATCATTAGGAGAAGACCCACAAGACATTTGGGTAAGAGGAAGGAAGGGAATAAATTGGTGTGGAGGGAAAACTGAGTCCTCACTCTCAGGTTGGATACAAGAAGTCAGAGACAGCTTTATTCAGCAGGCAATTGCCAGGGAAGAAATACAGCTAGCAGAGAAAGAGCATCTCTCTCTCTGCCTCAGTTTCTCTTGAAAGTACAAATAAAATCATACAAATATTTATACCCTTTAATGACCTACACTAATTAATAACAATCTACTTTATGTTTATATTATGTCCTGCCCATCCTGGTAGTTTCACATTTCTGTTCTCAAACATCCTTATCTTCAAGGCTAGGTCACACTAACTCTGTTCTGTGTTTCCTTCCTGCTGTAGACACAGTCTGCTTTTCCAAATCTCGCATTATGAGAGTTGAGAGAGTTAGCCTTACTGTGCTCTGTCTTGACATGACTTATAGGCCTATAGTCAAATCCTTTAACCCTTGTTTCCATATTGGCCAAGGTCAGATTATCTGAGCTGGGGGAGAAGGCTCTGTTTTTGTGCATATAAGTGATGCATTGCAACAGAAGGATGATGGATGACCCCAAGTGACCCTGATCCAGGCCCATAGAATGGTTTCGTGTATTGAGGAAACTGAGACAGAGAATTTTGTATAAGGTTTACAATTTTTGTTCCAATCTGTGTATTTTCTGTGTGATTAAGTAAATAGCACTAATGTGTTAGAATCCTGTGCAAAGTGTCTGGGTGTTATAATCTACACCAGGGGTAGACAACCTGAGCCTGAGAAGGAGCCAGAATTTACCAATATACATTGCCAAGAGCTACAGTATTACTTAGCAGTTCCCCCATCAGTTCCCCCACCCTGCTTCCAGCACCTCCCACCCATGAAAATTAAAAAAAAATCCTACAAAAAAAGGAAACACAGAGGATGAATTGCTAAGGGAAGTAAAAAGAATAGCAGAAGCCTGTAGGGAAAAATCAGAAAGGCTAAAGCACAAAATGAATTACCTTATCAAAGAACATAAAAGGCTATAAGAAGAGTTTCTTTAAATATATTAGGAGCAAAAGGCAAAGGAAAGTGTAGGTCTTCTTTTTAGCTGGGAAGAACTAATAATTGATGACATCAAGAAGGCTGAGGTGTTTAATCCTATTATTTTCAGTCTTCACTAAAAACATTAATGGTGACTAGATACTCAACACAACTAATCTGAACAACAAGAGGGAAGGAGTGCAAGTCAAAATAGGGAAAGATCAGATTAAAGAATATTTAGATGTTAGATGCATTCAATTAAGAGGCAGAGTTATGCCATTGTAGTTCTGTAGACATAGCCTTTGTTTAGCACATTAGGGGTGGAATTCTGGTTCCACTGAGGTCAGTGGGAGTTTTGTCATTAACCTCATGTAGTGAAATTCTGGTCCCTAAACTGGATCATTTTAATCTTTTTTGTGCTTTTGTTAGCACATGTCGATCCAATTGTATTTTATCTGAAAATAAATGAAATTTAAGTGAAGAGAAGAAACCATCTTGCAGACACTGATGTCTGGCGTTCCAAGTCTGATCGCTCTTTGGTATGCCCTTGTACTGTGAGAATTAGAGTGAACACAGCTGCTTCATGTGACATTTCAAAGTGATAGCCATCTAACAGGAAAAGCAATGAGAATCGATGTAGTGAGAGACTGAGAGAGGGAAAGCAGGAGAGAGAAAGAAAGAGGGACACAGTAAATAGAATAGAAATAAAAAGTGGACGGAGAAAAGAAGCATAGAGAGCAAAAATTATATGCAAAAATCATGAGGGAAAGAAGAAAATTAATGCAAACAGAATAAGAAGAGGGTGGGGAAGAATGATTTTCCTGTCACTGCATACCAATAATTCCAACTCAAGTAAACAGAAATGTATTTTATCCAGTGGCAAATTACTCAGGCCAAGGGCTTCTTTTTACATCTCATAGAATTCATTACATTGTACCAAAGAAGTTGAAGGGATACAGGGAGTCCCAGCTACTATGGGATTTAAAATACCCTCTTGAGTTTGTATGGAAAACAACACTTCAGTGTAGAGAGATTTCAGTCAATCATCCCTTCACTTAGAAAAATTTCTATCGCCTTTAGATCAGTAAGGTGCATTACCTGCACATAGGGTGACCAGACAGCAAATGTGAAAAATCAGAACAGGGGGTGGAGGGTAATAGGAGCCTATATAAGAAAAAGACCTCAAATTAGGAGTATCCCTGTAAATTCGGGATGTCTGGTCACCCTACCTGCACATGCACTAAAGTGGCTGTCATCAGTGCTTCCCTTTCAGTAATTGCTGAGATTCTGTGTACAGGACAATCAGTTTCCATAGCCAGACCTTCTTTTCTACCCTTAATCATTTTCCATGATGCTGGTAGAGAGCTCAGCTGAAGAAGAAGATAATACAGCTGTCTCCCTAGACTCAGAAATTTATTTCTCAAACCAAAGTCAATCTGAATATAACAATTCAGGCCCATCTCTAATTAAAGATGTCATAAAATGGGTTGGGGTCATTTGGAATATGTGTCAGGAATATGGTCATAGTGCACTGCTCTAAGGTTTGTTTGTGCTGGCCAAGGTTCATAGAAGACCAAGGGAAGCGGGGCATAAACTAAAGGAGCCCTGCATTGTTCTAACTTATAATGGGGATTGTGCAGGCACCTATATCACCCCAGAATATGGAGAACACCAAGGTGCCTTAAAGATGCCTTTGTCCTCCCTATTCCCTATCCTCCATCCTTGACCCACATGCAAGCATAGAACTACTGAGAATCAGGCCTCTAGGGTCCAACACTAGTTGCGCTACCAAGGATTTTTCATTGAATTATATAGTTGTTGAGATGGAGGGAATGAATAAAAAAATGTTGTTCTGCCGAAAAGCTGAGATATACATTTTTAAAAACCCACATTTTAAATGGGTCTCTAATTATAAGATCTGGACAAAGCTTTCTGCCTGGGTTTATTTTAAAAGATTGGTCAACCACTCATAATTTGGATACTCAACAAAGAGAGGCTGAAAAGGAGGTCACTGCCTGTGTGCCTTCTGAAGGGTCTCTTGGGGAAATGTCTGAAGCTTTTCTGAAGTCTACTCTGTGAGCCATCCAGGCACTAGAAGTTAAAGTTGACTCATGTGTCTCATCTGGTTAAGCTCAAGGCAAATAATGACTTTCTGGAGGCTGAAGTTCAAAAAAAATATTCCCATAGGGATAGATTGTAAGTGAGGAACTGAGGCTACATGCCTATACAGAGGAATAATAGGAAAGACTCCTATGTTATCTGCAAGGACCTTGGGAAAGATACAAACCCACTATCTCTCCAACTCTCCCAAGCCTCCTCAATAGCTGCTGCATGCTCCCTGAGGCCAGGTCTACACTATAAACTTATACTGGTATACCTACATTGCTCAGGGGTGTGACGCAGGGGTGTGATGTAACTGAGTGACGCAGTTATACCAACCTAATCCCCAGCATAGACAGCGCGATGGGAAAGCTTCTTCTGTCAACATAGTTACTGCATCTCCTGGAGGTGGGTTAACTATGCTGTTGGGAGATGTTCTTCCATTGGCATAGTAGTTTCTTCATTGACATGATTCAGTGGCAACCGCACCACTGCAGCATTTTCAGGTTATACCTGCCCTGAGTTACACCAAAGCTGTAGACCCTCTACTTTACTGTCTGTCTCCTTGGGGATTATGTGGCAGTGTAAGCAAGTAACACAGAGACGCTGCAAAAGAATTTCTAACCACACACAAATTGTACTCCTAGAGAAAACAAAAGATGCATTTGAATCTGTAGAAAAACAATAACCACCTGCACACAAAAAACTCCCTCCAGTATCCTCACCATTCTGAGAGCCCTTTGAGTTTGTCAGTCCTTTTAGAGGTCTCAGATCCTTCCTGCAGTCCCATTTGGCAGGTGACCACCCTAAATCACTTCAAAACCCTTGTCAGGTAATCCACTGCTGGGTTGCCAGCTTACTTGAAGGCTGGGAGGTAGCCAAGTTATTGTCCAAGAGTGCTTGTAATTAAAGAGGAAACCTTCCAGGTTGACACCCCTTGTTGCCCTGCATTATTTGCATTTTGTCGAATTGATACTTATCATTCTAATCTAAGATGTAAGCAAAAAGACAACAGGAAAGGCACAGGACAATCTTATAATCAAAATGAGGCTCACACATCAGAATGAATGTGTAGTTTGATATAGATACATACAGAGATATACAAAATAATCACAAAATAGTAATCTGTTTTACTGGCTATTGTAGCAAGACTCAATCATCTCTTCTTCATTATGGACAAGATACAGTGTGCAGAGAAGTTAATGGGAGTCTCTCCATTGACTTTAATGGACATTGGCTCAGACTATAACAACATATGTTGCTTGATCTAAAGTATAAATTCTTGAGAAAAGTCATTATGGTCCATTCTTAATAACCGCTTTGAAAATTGCTATATTATATCCAATTTAAAAGTCTCTTCATGTTTTTATTTAAAACTCAGTCAAATTATAGACAAACAGAACAGTACTGTGAAGTGCCAGGCACTTCCTTTAAGACTCCTGGCCTCATTTTTGCTAATCTTTCCTGCTTCCTCTCTAGCCCATCCCTCTTATTTCCCCATGCTTCAAATGGGCACAAAGATGAAATCCTGGGTCTGTTGAAATCCATGGGAATCTTAACATTGACTCCTTTGGGGACACAATTTCACCCAAGGCCGTCGGCAATTTCAGGTACCCTAAGGACAGGATGACCCAGCATCCACCCAGTTACAAGATACAGCATTTGTTCCCCTTTGCACCAAGACACTGTCCTAACTTTTCTTATTCTTTGTCCCATCTGATTGTGATTCTGCTTAGCAGCTATGTTGGGGCACTAGGGTTCTTATTTTGCTCTCACCCCTGCTTGTGCACATGCACAGGGACTGGACACAGTTTGCCCCCAAATATCACCATGTATAAACCCAAACCAATATCACACATTGTTATGTGGCAATGACACCTATTAAGCAATAGTCATAAATATAGGTGATATTAAGGGTCTAATTCTGTTCCCTCCAAACTGTGTGAGAAGTTTGCTATTGATTTCAGTAGGAAGACGATATGGCATAGAGTGTAATTCCTGGATTTTCTAGTGTCATTTTAAATCATGCTTACTTTACCACACTTACCCTAAATTTTTATTCCCTCCACACACACTGTATATGCCTTTCATAGGCTCTTCTTTGCAAAATGAAAAGAGAAAATCATGTAATTTACGACTCTCCTAAATGTATCAGCTTGTCAGAATGGCTTATTAATGGGCCGGGTCAGACAGTGACATCCTATTAAAATGGCTTTGATTTAAAAATACATCTATAAGAACATTTAGATAATTACTATGAGAACAGGCATCCACAGGCGGAGGCAGACAAATGAGAAACTGTTTATTCACACAGCTCAAATTAATATAGCACTGTACATAACTAAAATAAAGATATATTATTAAAAGTGTATTTAGTGAGATAAATGACTATCATATAGATACTATACTTAAAGATTAAAGGTAGAATATATGCTGTATAGAAAAAGGTCCTAGAAATTGTAGGAATATTTTGTCGATCTGTTTGAGGGCAAAAACTCCAAAGCATATTTTAAATGAAAATGAAGGCTCTAGATGCATTAAAATTCATAACCTTCCAGTATTTAGAAGACAACTGAGCATGTAAGAGCAACCAGCAAAGCCAAAATAAGACAAAATGGTCTCATTCTAGATACTGACCCTACAGCTATGACCTCATACTGAGAGGGATGGGAAGCATGGAAGTGGATGAGAAATCAGTCTGTCTGTGCATCTGTATTGTGCAGATTCAAATAATATGTATTAGCCTGATCCAAAAGCTATTGATGTCAATGGCAAGACTCCGATTGATTCAATGGGTTTTTGCTCAGGCCCTAAATGGTAAATACAAGCCTCTGAGTATTCCTGGTTAGGGATAACTTGGCAAATAAATTAGCTGCACAAAGATATGTTAACATAAACATGGATACCAAACAGGTGCCATCTTAATTTTAGGTCTGTGATCCACAGTTGGCAGAGGCATGAAGGGATGAAAAAAAGTGATGGTTTTGTAATAGTGGACACTAAACAATGTGCTAATATTGACTGTGAAAGCACTGCTGAATATTGAATGTGACAGATTGGTTCATTCAGTATCTTCAGGATAGTCTTTCAGTCTGCATCTTAATACATGTGACTCCATCCACAATACATTTTAAAGAAATTAATGAGATCTGAGCATAATTATACTGTCATCATAGCTTCTAATTCAGGATGCCTCATTCAGTTTAGATGATATGTGTCATTTTCAGTAAAAATGTATTTGCTTACAAAAATACAGCTGATCATTTGCAGGCTGAGCATGACGGTGCTTTTTCTCTCCCCCTCCCCTTTTTTTAAAAGGACCGGTGAGACCAGATGTGAATCTTTGTAGCTGCTTTCGTCAGGACAGTTAATGAGCTGGGGTAGGACCACATCAAAAAGCTAGTAGAAATGGGTTCATGGAGAGGTTAAACTTCATGAATTTATTCATTGGGATTCAGCTCATGTCCTCTCAAATGAAATGTCATCATTAAAATTCTGGATAGCACAGTTGCGCAATGATGCTTCACCAAAAGCTTCTAGAAAGAAACTACGGAAATGGTTTTCATTTAGACTTCAGTGCATCACACTGAACAGAATACATACCCAGAGTGGAGAAATAATGACAGGGCAGTCCAGAATACAGTTTATTTGTCTGTGATGTTCAAAAGGAAAGATTCTGTATCTTCAAGGAAAAGTGAATTAAACCTTCATTTCTTTTCTTCTTTCCATGGAATTAGGAAATACTCTAAAATAAGTAAAAAGTTCTGCATTGCATCACATTGTCCTCCTGGTCAAGGAAGAGAAGGTAGACTGTTTTTACAGACAAGCACATGTGTTTTCAAAAGGGAAAAAATCCTCTGAAGTCAGTAAGAGATTTTGTTATACAGTCTGAAAAGAAGAGACTAAATGAAGTACAGAAACTGCCACCTGAAACTACATTAGACTGTTTTATATTAACTGGATGTCTGGGTTATGAATGGAACTTTTCCATCAATCCTAGAAGGTTGGCATATTTCAGGAATTTGTTAGAATTTGAAACTAACCATGTTGCCTACAGAAAGCTTGTTGGCTTATCAGTGATATTTACAATTTGCTAACTATTTCATTACAGGGCAAATGCAGAATTACTGACAACAAATTCCCACTCCTTTGTGATTTGCACACAAAAATTTACCCAACTTTTGTATTAAGCACATTTACTGGGCCAAATTTATGCCTTTTATCTTGTGAACTGAAATGCAGTTACAAGACAGATAAATTAAGATAACTGTTTTGATAGGTTTATTCTTAATACATTGCATCTTATTTAATGTCACAAGTGAACTCCTTTTATTCTGGGGCAAAAGGGTAGGCATTTTCCCTGTTGTTCTAGAAGAGGAAGTAGATATGAGAGGAACAGACAGGAAATTAACTATTTATTGATGGTAGTGATATTTGTAGTGAATTACAGCATAAAATCTGTTTACAGGAGATATATCCTGTTTACAGAGTGGTTTTTGTGGGAAGAATTCTGATTTGCATGCTGATCACATGAAACACAAAGGAAATCCCTCTCAGACATTCACAGCTAAACTGGATTGCTAAAATATGATATAATCTCCAGCTCTTTGATTTTCTGTCCAAGATTTAACAAGGCAGATAATGATCTGCAACATGAGAAAAATCAAGAAGCCGAGAAATAACTTTCCAACCCATGGTAAGACTTCACATGCTGAACAATGTTATCTCTAGCTTAGTTTTGGGTTTTTTTTTCTTTCTCTCCATGCTAACGTAATCTAAATATAATCAATAACCACAAAGGACTGATCCTCCACTTTATTTTTTTGTGTGTTTATCCTACTGTAACTGCTTCATCTGCTGCCTGTCTTCAGGCAAGTTTTGTCACACAGCTTAGCAGAGGAGTTCAATTCTGCAGCAGCCTAATGGAATCTGACTGAAAGCAGACCCTCTTAAAGATTTGGCCTTATGCTGTACCATGTCCGTAGGTTTTCTAATAAGACCATAATAGAATCACAGACATGAAAAAAATAGAGCATCTTCAGGGTAGATCTCTAATTTGCAACACTGGGTCTTGTTATCAACCAGTTCAGTAGCTCTAGGCCTTAACAAGCCATACATCAAAACACTGGCCCTTTGCTTTTTGTTGCTATAAGTGGGATTCGCAGCAGGTATTCATTGACCTATTGGTAATCCAGAGAGCATCTGGATCTGAGATATTATAGCTTCAGGCCTGGTTCCTCCTTTGCTAGGCATGGTCGGATTTATCATTATGTGTGAAGAGATAGGGGAAAAGGCTGTAAGGAAGTGTTCATGAAATGGAAAAAAATAGAAATGCAGTCATTCTGCATCATATGATCCTCTATCTGTCACTGACACTAGAGTACATCTAATATCTCTGGCTCTGATACCCTCACTCAGGTTTAGGAGCATCTTTTTCCATAAGTAATGCCACTGATTTCAAGTGAACTGACTGATGGAGTCAGTAAGAGACTATTCAGTTTGAGTAAAGGTATCAGAATTTGGCCCCATGAAAAAGAAACTGACCTCTTGCTAGTGTCTGCCACAACATTATGATAAGATAGCCTTATATAAGAAGTTAAACAATATAACAGACTAAGGATGTGATAGGAAGAAACTTGGATAAATGAGACAATAAAAATAAGTTAAACAGAAAAACCAACAGGAGGAAGACTGTGGGCAAAAGGGATGGGAAAACTACAGGCAAGGGTGTCTGGAGCTAGTCAACCAACAGGAAGGTTACGTGCATAAGATTCCTCTCTCCATTTTGAACTCTTTAAAAATCCTTCCTAGGCTTGATAAATTCTTTCATGCCCCAATTCAGTCCATACACTGCTCTTGACATCAATGGGAGTTATGCAAATAACTTAAAGAGAGTATATGACTGTAGGGGGTCGCCACTGGGGCTCGTCCCTCTGCGGGGCGGTTGGGCACCCAACCGCCTCGCTACACACCCCTCAGCCGGGTTGGGGAATACCCGGGCCTGGGGCTCAAGTGCTCAGTCAGGCCTGAGTAGCGTCCATTCAGCCCGCCTCAGCCCAAAAGCTGGGCGGGCAACACACCCACAGGGTAGGGTCAGGGCTCAGACCCTCAAGCAGGGGCTGAACCGTAACAGGTGGGCAAGGCCCAGGCCCTGAGGCAGGGCCGGGCCACAAACACGGGGAACAGTCAGGGGCTCAGACCCTCAAGCAGGGGCTGAGCAGTAGCAGACAGCGAGGAATGACGGCGGGCTGAGGGGGAGACTGCCACCCACGGTTAAGGGTGGCAGGGGGGAGGCAGGCCCATCCACTCCACTGCGTCCCGGCCCGGGGCCCTAGCAGCGGTTACAGGCTAGCTGCAGTCAGTGGGGATCCAGACCGCAACACACTGACACAGGTTCAAAACTCATTCCCCGGGCCACTTCCAAACTCCCCCTCAAAGGGTACCTGGGGAGGCGTGGTGACCTCCATGGGCTCCTCCGAGTCGCTGTCTGGGGGCAGAGGCGGCAGCTCCTCGGGGTAGCCTGGACTGGGGAGGCTCGGTCCCTCTTCCTCCGGGTAGCGGGCGCAGGGCAGACTGGGAAGCTCCTCGGGGTAGCACGGACGGGGGAGGCTCGGTCCCTCTTCCTCCGGGTAGCGGGCGCAGGGCAGACTGGGAAGCTCCTCGGGGTAGCACGGACGGGGGAGGCTCGGTCCCTCTTCCTCCGGGTAGCGGGCGCAGGGCAGGCTGGGAAGCTCCTCTGGGTAGCGGGCGCAGGGCAGGCTCGGCCAGTTCCCGGGCTCCGGCTGGGTCACTGGGGCTTCCCGTTCAGGAGCTCTGGCTGTAGCCTCTGGCTCCTCCGCTGGCTCCCTCCGAAGTGAGCTCCGGGGCCGAGCTTTTATCCTTCCGGGTCGGCCGGCTGACCTCTGGGGGAGGGGCGCGGGTTTCTCCAGCTCCGCCCCCTCTTGCCTCTGGGGAGGCTCGTCCCTCTGCGGGGCGGTTGGGCACCCGACCGCCTCGCTACAATGACCTAGTATAACAGCATGGATGGGGAAAAACAGCCGAACAATTATGTGAAACACATACATCAAAACAATGAAGTGATACAGAACACTGTAAATCTTTGTGCTCTGTGCCTGTTAAATTAACAAGCAGTAAACCTTGCTCTTGCTCTGTGCCATCTAATCTTAATCCCAACCTCTGAACCTTGCCTTTATGGGAAATGAATACATTGGTGAGAAGTTTGAAACTGGCAGAATGGTTTCTGAATGTGACCTTTCAGAACAGATTAAAGTTAATTGATCTAAGAACTGGATCTTTTTTAAAAATAACCTCAAAACATAAAAATGTAGCCTATCAAAATACACTTGTCAGTTTTCGGTTACATGAAAATTAGATTGTCTTCTGTACTGCTCCATAAACCTATGTCAATACACTGTTATCATTTAGCTGATGAAGTATATTTAATTCAGCTACTTAAAACAAACACCTTTCTTTTAATGTTCTCCTACCAAAGGAAAAAGTGATATCACTCAGGCACAGAAAAGCTTGACAGCTAATCTTCTAAATGTGTCACTGCATGAATTATAAACTGATGTCAGGTACAAGTATCCTTCTGTGACTGATATAACTGGTATATTACAAAGGCCAGATGCCCAGAGAAAGTGTCACATTCCAAGTAAGCACAGCAACAGAATATTGATAGAAAAGGAGCAAACATCATGAGTGCGCTTTTCAGAGGTTAGGTCAGTACAACATTTTAATGATTTGGAGCTGAGAAAGCAATAAAAATAGGAGCAAGTCCTGAAATCCTTGGTCAGTCAAAACTCTGACTTAAATCAGAGTTTTGGCAAAGCAAGGGATGATGAGCAAGAATTTAAGGTTTCAATTCATATGCAGTGACGTGAATATTTTGTTAGTTTCTTTTTTATTTAAATTTGAGGTTTACCTATCAAAGATGTGGTGATTCTTAAACTCCCTTTTTTTCAAAATTATTGTACAACATTAAAGGTGTTATTGCCATTACACAGGCAACAATGTCTAATGTTAGCCAGGATCATGGCAAATCAAAGGATTCCAGAGCCCTGGTATCTCTTTTTCATTACTGTTCCTTCAGCAGTGTTCAAAAGATTTAAGTAAAAATCAATCTGAGGGAAAAAAAATAACCCCCCAAGAAACATATTAAAGCTAGAAATTATGACAGGGTATCCTAAAATAATATGCCAAATATTCTATACTTGTATATCTTTTCCCACAAAGTCATCATGTAAAAAAAATGTTAAAAAAATTTCAGATACATTAAGAAACTGATACATTTGGATATCACAGAAAACCTGTGGAACTAGTTGCCAGGGGATTTTGCGAAGGCCAAAACTATAACTGGATTTAAAAAGTTAGATAAATTCACTGAAGGATAGTTTCATGAATGGATATTGCATATTTACAGCTGAAATCTGGTGGGTTTGATTGTGCTTCCATATGATTTGATGTTTAATTTCAAATCAGAATTCAAATTAAAAGGGAATAAGGAATGCAAATATCCCCTCAAATGAATCCAAAGACAAATGTCTACACAATCCTCTGAAAAGTCAGAAGACTGTGGGTTTTTGTTTATTTATTGACTAGTATCCAAGTGTATAAGTATTCTGATGTAAATTATACTGTGTAAATACTGTTGAACAACCTAAAGAGTAGTCACTACCTAGACCACCTACAATATTAATAATTAAGACAAAATGAGCTTCATGGTTGTTGTTGTCAGTTAGGAGCAGGTTGTGTGGCTGGGACTACAGTTGTGTGAGGTCAGTCAAAGAGAACATTGATCAGAAGCTTGTTAGAGCAGATAGGGTCACAAAGCTGAAGACCTCATCTCACCAGGATGTTCTGCCCGTTCCTGCCCTAAGCCAAGGAGCGGGTAGCTGGCAACTTCTTCACCAGCTCTATCACTGTTGATCCAGAGATAGTTACAGATCATGGAAATGGGGCCTATCAGTAAAGCACATATTCTTTCATTAGGTGAAGAAGAGGCAGGGAGAGACATACAGGAGGTTTCTTGAGTTGACTGTCCATTCTCCGGTTCTACGGACTCACAATCTGTGTGTGTGTATGTGGAGGAGAAAGGAGAGGTTAGAAGACCACTCAGATCCTGAGCTTAGTAGTTGGTCCAAGGAGTGGAATTCAGATCTGCACTCTGATTTCTGACAGCTCAATAAAGGATGGGCAGGGGGCTAGAACTGGGACCTTTATTGGAGGCAGTGGGGAAATTTTAAAAGCAAATCCAGGTTCAGGGTTCAAAATTTATTAAATTCAGGATCTTTGGTAACAGACAGGCTTCTAGTGAATGAGGGGAGGAAAAATAAGAGATGTGGGGTAGGGACAGAGGAAGCTAAACCTAGAAAATGAGGCAAAAAATAGCATCCACGGATGAAGAGGACCTTGTTCTATTAACCCACCATCCAGAAGACACTTTCCCCTTTTCAATTGCTAAAATGTATTGACTCATATCTTTTCAGTAAAGAATGAAATCCTGGCTGAGGCGGGTATTTCTGGCCCAATGCACATGACTTTTAGACACTCCCTTTTATAGAAATATAAGATACTTGGTGTCACAGGGCAGAGGTCTTAAAACCTCCTGATGTTTGCTAATGACCTTTCTTCCCTCTGCTTCCCTGCAGTGGGGCTGGATTAATGGGCCAAAACCCTCAGCAGGGAATCCAGCTGAAGACCCTAATTAGGGCAGGCTTAGTGCAATCTACTGAGCCAAGTGGAACCATTTGGATTGATGACTGGGGAGGAATATAAACCCAGGGAAGAGCTCAGGAGAGGAGGCTAACTAGGCAGGAGGAGAGAAGGGATTTAGCTCTGTTTCTACTGCCTGACACAAGCTTCAAGGGGCCAGAGGACCCAGTGAGGGATCAGTGAAGGGCCTAGTTTTGGGGAAGATGGGACTGTATAAATACTGTAAATAAAAGAGCATGGGTGAAGCACCTGCAAGGACCATCTGAGACCCTTTCTTTGGCCAGCCTAAGCATGGGGCACAGGGATGAGAGGAAGGAAACCTGTGCTGCCCTGTGGCTCTTGGATACAAGGACTCTGTTTTGGGAGCTGGGGTAATGAACAGACTAAACCACTGGCTTGGTGGGAGAGATCAGCTGAAATTAAAAAATATCATTAGGCAAGATCAGTTCTGAGGGCTCTCACACAGTGACAGCAGCCCTGGGATATCCCATTGGGGATGGCACCAACTTCCCACTACTTCATCACTGGGGTCAGAATGATAGAGGTACAGTCAATACCCTGAGGAGCTATGCATTCTTGTTTAAAATAGTGTAATTTGTTTTCACAGGTCTAAGAACATATAAGCATCCTTAATCTATAGACACACAGAATGGGAAAAAGAGAGAGAAGGAGCAAGGGAATGAGGGAGAGATCAAATCCGAACAGATCCCAAGTTTCAGTGCCATTAATGTGTTTTGCCCTCACCCAGCAGAGAGAAGGTCTGGTGAAATTTTCCTGCTTTTCTCTTGCTTTCAGTCTGTAAACGTTTGGGGACAGGGACATGTCTAGCTTGCTATGTAATGAGGTAACTGGTAATTGTTTTATCTTTTTAGATTACTTCTTGTTAGTTCCATGATTGTGTTAATTTATTTTTTACTTGGAAAATTAACATAAATATAACTTTTTAAAATTTAAAAGCTCATAAGCACAAGCCCTGTGTTAATGTCACTAAAGAACCTTCACAACAAAATGGGGCAGAGTGAATACCATGATAATCACAATTTCTGTCAGAATACATTATTCTGTGTAAATTTGTCAAGTATCTCAATTGTCTTTCATTCCACTGATACATACTGGACTCAACTCCTAAATGGAAACACATTTTATACTTTTGGCATTTAGGGAGATGCCTAGCATTAGGAGACACAGCTAAGTCATGACACTAAGATGGAACAGTTGAGTGTGAAAGTTTTGAAGAGTTGGCACAACATATGTATTCTTGTCTTTTTGGCCACACAAAGCTGCCTTTTTTAGCTATAGTTTTCTGGACATTGATTTTGCTTCCAACTTAGTACATAGCTATCCATATTCAGTGCATTTTTTTTCTCTTGTCCCCAGTGCAGCTGTTTGTTTTAATATTGATTTTTCCAATTAAATCCCATATTGTTAGCAGCATTGGAATGGAATATTTATTAGATATATTGTGTTATAGCCGAGCATCGGGGTTAATATATTTATTCATACTGTATTGGATTTGGGGTCCACCAGTCCGTATTTGCACAAACTACTCTTTTTAGTCCACAAATCACCATCAGTGGAGAACTCCTGGAAAATGTGGACCATTTTCCATACCTTGGCAGCCAACTCTCCCAAACAGCTAGCATTGGCACAGAAATTGAATATAGGATCCACTGTGATAGTACATCCTTTGGAGGACAACTCAAATGAGTCTTCAGTTATAGGTATCTGAAAACAGGCACCAAGATCTTGGTTTACAAAGCAGTTGTCATCCCCATCCTTCTCCCTTGGTGTGAGATCTGGGTAACCTACAGATGACATCTCAAGTGGCTGGAATGGTTCCAGCAGCACTGCCTCGGGAGGATTCTCAGGATCAGTTGGGAAGACTGATGCACTAACATCAGTGTTATCTCTGCAGCCAATATCAGCAGTAAAGAGGCGCAAGTCATGAAACACCAACTCTGCTGAGCTTGCCACTGTGTACATTTGCCTGACACCTGCCTCCCGAAGCAAGTACTCTTCTCTCAGTTAAGTAAGGGAAGAAGGGCTCACAGAGGGCAGCAGAAGCACTTCAAAGATATATTAAAAGTACACCTTATAGAGGGAGACTTCAACCCAACAAACTTGGAGGACATGGCTTGGAACAGAACACAGTAGTGCCACACCATGGACTAAGTCAGAGCTCACTTTGAGAACAGACATGCTCATGAGATAGAGAAGCGACAGAAGAGGAAGAAAAGGGCACATCAATCCAGCCAACAACTGTGTCTCTTCCAAGATTACACCTATTACTTCCGTGGGAAAATCGGCAGGGTATGAATTGGGCTCCTCAGCCACCTTAAAAGCCACCAATGAACTCCATTGGCAGACATCATCCTCGTTTCAAGGGATAGCCAAAGAAGAGTAGGTAGGCTAGGATTTATTTTTTAAAATTTCTCCTTTAGTATGGCATTCCAGTTCCCCTTATGTTGTTTATTTCCATTCTCTTCACCTCTGAATTCCTTCCAGGTTGATAGAGTATAAACTTGGCCCCCTTACAATCACTGGGCATTATGCCATTTAGTTCAGTGGAGACAGAATTTCACTCATAATTCCCAATATGTGATACTGGTCCCTGTAATGAATAAAATTATAGTTCCCAGAAGCAATGAAAAAGGCTAGAATAAAAATCAACATTATTTAAACAAGAATTCAAGGCTATGGCCCTATATTTATATTTCAGTACCATCCGTTATTTAGTAAACATTAAACGTGCTACAGTATGAACAATTTTCTAAAAATTGTTATAGTATAAATAACACTCTTATAGGAAAGAAGCATCAGTAAATAGCTGACTTGAGATTTCACCTTTTGTAAGATATGGTCCACTTCCTCATCCATGCAAAGAATATTTATATTCAGTATGCAGAATGCCATTACTTTAATGGCGGTGTGACCCTTAAGGACCTAACACGGGCTACAGGGTTCTCTCAGACCTCCAAAATACTAGTCAGTGTCATGGATTTATTGCTTTTGAACAGCAAGCATACTTAAATGGGTTTCTTTCAAAGCCTTTTATTTCTGATTAGGAAACTCTATTTGATCTTTGCCTGCTTCTGGCAGGGAGACATGAATCCAAGCTGACAGCAACAAGTAAGTCTTCAGACATGCTTTATAATCATCAATGAAACTTTAGGCCAAGCTCTCACAAATAGGTGCCTATAGTTAGGCCTGTAAGTCCATATTTAGGCACTTATTTAAGTCAACTGATTTGAAGATGCTGAGCATCCTGCAGCTCCTGTTGAGTTCATGTGAAGGTGGAAGGGACCATAACCCAACTCCTTCCTTCCTCTTCCTCTTCTCCTTTTCACCATACTGCTTCTTTGGAAGAAGGGCTAAGAGGGTGATAAGCAGTTACAAGTGGAATACAGGCAGCTCAGGGATTGCTACCTAAGTGGCCCTGCACAGGGAAATAATCAGTCTCAGATTTTTAAAGGTATTTAGACACCAAAATGTGCACTAAGGTGCCTAATGGGATTTCAGAAGTGTCTAGGTGCCTAATTCTACTTGATTTCAGTTGGAGTTAGGTCCCTGGGTGCTTTTGAAAATCCCACTAGGCCGCTAGCTACATCTTTAGGCCTCAAAATACCTTTAAAAATCTGGCCATTAGGCACCAGTCCTGCCAATAACCCGAACAAAAGATTGGGATATGTGAAAAATGACTCCAAGTTAACAACATCGTGTTGTATTAGCTAGATTTGTTCCTTAAACTTACAGAGAACAAACTGGAAGATTTAGGGCCAGACCCTCAGCTGTTGCAAATTGGCATTGTTCAGCTGACTTAAATGGAGCTATGCCAATTTACACCCACTGAGGATCTGGATCCTAAAGTGTGCACATCTCACATACAATACTGTATATATTTCAGGAGGACTCAGTTTTCCTAGAAAAGCAAGTGTGTCTTTAATAAAGAATAACATTTTACTGCCAATTGGCCAGATCCTTATCTGATGTAAATGAACCCAACTCTGTTGAAGTCAATGGAGCTGTGGTGATTTATATCAGCTGAATATCTGACCCAACATGAACAACAATGCCTCAAAAATTGGACCACTGTACAGCTCTCTGGATTTGCTCCCAAAGCTTTTATGGAGATTTCATTGTGCATAATGGTTTGTGTAATAAGACTTTTGTAAGGTGTCTGAAAAAGAGACTTATGTAGATTCAACTTACTGAAGACAACTGTATCTTGCTCTTTATTAGTGTCAGGGCTGTCTCTAAGCCCCACCGCTCCAAGTGTCAGGGCGGCAGTCAGGCCGTCTTTGGCGGCATGCCTGCGAGAGGACCGCAGATTCGGCGGCATTTCAGCAGCGGGGATGACGAGGCCACGGGACCCATGGACGCCCTGCAGAAACACCGCCGAATCCAAGGTACACCGGACTACACACAGGTGTGCCGCGGAACTTCTGCGCTTGAGGCGGCAAAAACCTTAGAGCCGCCCCTGATTAGTGTAATGTCATACTCACTAAGCAACAGTGGAAAATGAGAAGGACTGGAAATGTCAGTACTCTTGGAAAGGGACTCATTCACCAGTATATAATGGACATAAAAGTTACCAGTATATAACTCATCACCTTGAAAAGCATTAAGATACTTGGAGCATAAAAGGTGCTAAATAAAAATAAATACATATTTCTATTCTTTGAAGAATTACTGCCTGTCTTGTCATTTCTCTGCCAAAGTATCCCAATGCCAAGCAAAATAAATTCCAAAATGTCTGCTTGAGATTGGGAAAAAAAACCCACCAAAATCTGGCACACTACACATTGACCATATTTCTTTGTTAAACAGCCAAATTATTTATTCCATTGTCAGAGGCAACATATAGACTGTCCTGCAGATTTTGACCTATTTGAGGAATCTGCCTGTACACAGAACAGGTATAGTAAAGGGTCAGGATTCCTCACACCACTGCATCAATATACTCAAAACAGGTTCTGAATGGATCACTGATAGACTAAGGAATAATTAGTCTCCATGTACATTCAGTCATTGACTTCTCTGTGGCTGAGATTGCAGACAAGGGTGCCATCTGTAGCTGCAGTATTGATGTTGTAGACTGAGACCATAAACTCTTTAATACAAGGTACTGTACAGCCACCATATGAAGACTAATGGTCACTGCCAATCTATGTTGCTTTCACTAATGTAACATAACTAACAATTTTTATAACTACAGAAGAATATCTCAGTGCAGCTGATGAACTGGGATAGAGAAGCTGATAGCTTCCAGTTATTGCCAGGTGCCCATGGAAATGGTTTTATTTTTAGCTAGTGCTGTAACAGACTGAATCAATTAAGCCCTGATTAGGTATTGGTGTCCACCTGTATGAAAGAGTTTGCAGGACTGGGGCCTTAATTTCCTTCCTCTGAGGCTGCAAAGGCCCCTCATTCAGCAGGTTACTCCCACACAGGTGGAAACGATTGGCATAGTGATGCAGCGCTCATTACTGAGAGTATTCAGTGTTTATATCAGGGAGCAGTCTACAAATGACTCATCCCTGACAGAAAAGGAAGAATTGGTTAGTAGGTTCTGGTCCTCAGTGAAAGCAGGCTATTACACTAGGCTATAGTAGTATTGCTGTAGTTTGAGCAAGGCTTTTTTGTTTTCTATTGCTTTAAAACTTGTGGGATTAGGGTCTGTTTAACTAAAATTCCTAAAAATATAAACCTGAGGAGAAAATCTTCCTATGGATAATATAAACTAGTTCTGACAGCTTGTGGGCCCATTATCAGTGTCAGTATGATTACCTTTCTGCCATGGACTCTTCCATCTCTTAGGTTTATCTTTCTATAGGCTCAGTTTTGAGTAAAGAATAAATGTTTGAAGAGTGTCCACGCTAGTCTTTGCAAATGAGTTAGTTGACCATGTGATTTAATTACAACTTAAATTGAGGTAATGAAGTCTAGTGTATTGAAACTCTGAATGGGTACAGCAAGTGTCAACCCACCAGCTGTGCTGGAGCTTAGGCTGCATTCATTTAATGCAAGTACCTTGTCATCTTGATTCATTTTTTTTCCCTTTTTTGTCTTTTCATTGTAACTGCATAGTATCCTTAACCTCAGTATTTTCTCACCAACATTATCAGCTATATTTTGACAACAGGCTAGGTCAGTGGTCTAAAGTTTCCTAATACATATACGCATTTCATTTTTATTTTTGAAGTTGAATAGACAAATATACTGTGCAGACTACGTGAGGTTTTGAAAGGTACACTCTCCAAACACAGGCTAGCTTTGCAGAAGCACCTCACAAATTTCTTCCAAAATCCATTTATTTAATGAAGTCCTTTAAAATGTTGGCATTTGGTGAAAGCTCTGTCTTTTCTCTACCAGAACTTCATTGGGAATGGTTTGAGATCAGTTGGTGGTTTTAGATGAGTGAGATCACTAGACGGAAACCCATTACTATTGAGAATCTTTTCACTTTAAATTACCAGGTTGCAGTTTGGAAAAAAAAAGGAATAAATGTTTTTTTAACCTTATTCAGACTGCACTGTCAAGCAAATGTAACACTGGCAGTGTTGCTCTATTTATCATTTAAGGGGACTGAGATTTAGCCAAGTGTCTATCAACTTTTATGGCTGTTGATAATTGAACCTCCAGTTTTCATAACAAAAGTAAGAGAGGCTAATCTATTTTCAAAAGTTTACAAATGCAATAAACTAGAATGTCCAGAGAGATATTTATTGTATTTTTTCTGTTTGCTTAGGGAATAATTTTACCATTAGCTCAGTCCTATTTTTATTGTGTTTAGTAGACAATTTTTCACCAAATGGCACCAAATGTATCATTTCTATTAATGTAATGGGAATATAATACAGTACACAGAATATAATAGAACAATTATATTGTGTACAATTTAAATGGAAACACATATATATAATGAATTAAATTGGAATGCTACAAAATTTCCCGTTGCATGAGTTTCAAACAATGATACACAAGTGAGATATTGGAAGTTCAGTATGGATTATATTCTTTTGCAAGTACCAAACCAAATAGCCACAGTTTGGTGGACAGTCCACCGCATTAAGCGGTACCTGAATATTTGTGCTGGTTCCGACAACATCTTTACTTTCTGCTTTATTCTGTTGGAGAATAAAAAGTAAATAAAGTTGAAACAAAACAAAACTCTGCTACAACTACGACTATTTTTTTCAATAAAAAAAATCAGTGAAACTATGAATATGAGGTTTTTAGAAAAGGAAGCTGCCAGACATAAAGAGTGTACCAAGACTTCCTATAACTGTGTCAATTGAGAAAAGGATGCTATTTCATTTGATTACATTTATGTATGGCACTTTAAAATTGTCTTTTGGATAGTTTTGTAAGAAGATGTTCAAAGATTTAAATGTAGTTAAAGAGCTATACATTAAATTGACAAATAAAAGTAAGGATAATTAAATCTGGAAACAATTACTAATCCTCTCCTTTTATTTTGTGTTACATTTTTGGTTCTATTTCGGTGGATTATTCCCTTTTGAGACTAAGTGAGCAGCTGGTTAGTGTCATTGCTGGTAGTCATGATATCCAATTTGTTGTGGAATCAAAAAATAAATAACTTTATGAATGTAGAAGTTATCTGGTGAAGCCAGCATACAAATGTAATTTAGCAGAATTCATATACATTTGCCATATAAATACATCTTGGATATGTTTCTGTCATAATAGATCGTTCCACTCAATTGTTAATGCATCAGAAGAAATACTGATATACAGAAGAAATACATGCTTTTGTATTTAGCCCACATAATACAGTAATACTGACGTGATAATTAATTGCATTCCTATGCTTTCCATTTCATACTGAAAACTCCATTTCCAATTTTTCCACAGCAACAGCTTAAACAACTACTTAAATCTCCCCCCAACAAATTAGCTACTTACATTAATTCATTTTTTGTTGAAGGACAACTGCATTTCAGTATGTTTCTATACCCATAAAAGTAGGCTAAGAAGTCTGGATAGAATTCTACATTAACTTGTCTCAAAAAAATTTTTTATGGCAATAAGATTATTTTTACTTAAAACTATTTGTCAGAGAAGCCTTTATCAGTGAACATTTCTGTGATTTACATATCATTGGGGAAAAAAAGGCAAGACAAATAAATGTCAAGCCCTCTCAGATACATCTCTCTACTTCCTCCAAGAGGTTCTTTGATGCATTTTCAGAAGTGAAACATTTTTCTTTGTTGACCTTCTCTTTGGCCATTCAAAATATAGGGTATAATGAAGGTGTTTTAACATGATTATGCTCTTTTTACAAACAATTCTTTGGACATCGCCATTTGTGATGGTGAAATCCTGATCCTTATTCCATTACTTGTGAGCTCTTTCTTTTTTTAAGGTTGTTTGTGGTAACATCAAATGCATGTACAAATAATATGAATTTATATGGGTAAGAAGTAATTGGTAGACCATGTCTGCTAATTCAATCAATTAAAATAGAGTAGAATGCAGGTTGTGAGAGCAATAGTGCAGTATCTTACATTGCAGTTTCTGGGGAATAGTATATTTATTGTTGATATCTGTGGAGGGCATGTGATGTGCATGAATATTTTGCAGAAGTGACAAAGAGTCCTATGGCACCTTAAAGACTAACTAAAGTATTAGAGCATAAGCTTTCGTGGGCTAATACCCACTTCGTCAGATGCATGCAGTGGAAGTATCCAGGGGCAGGTAACCTTCCCCTGGATACTTCCACTGCATACATCCGATGAAGTGGGTATTAGCCCACGAAAGCTTATGCTCTAATACTTTAGTTAGTCTTTAAGGTGCCATAGGACTCTTTGTCACTTCTGCAATTTCAGACTATCACGGCTACCCCTCTCATTCATGAATATTTTGATGACATCCAATGTTTACAGGACTATCCGTATTCTGTGCTAATTTTTCTGGGACTCTTACGTTACTTGTATAATGAACAAAAAACCCAAGCATTTGTTATTGGGCCAGCCTGGTAACCGCTGGTCATTAGCACTGTCTGTATTACCAAGCAAAATACCCAGGTCTGATTTCTCAGCACAATCTCTTATTCAGCAAGCTGGAAGCATCTAGGTAAGTGTGAATCTGAGGGAAGAGAGGATCCCACATTGTTCTGCAGACCCTCTGTGACCACAATGGGAGAAGTAGTGATGAGCTCTGAAGAGTTTCTCATCCAATCCTCCTACCCTGAAAATTTTGCCCATGTGAAGAGTCTTGAAGAGTGCATGGTGGGTGGGAGATCTTAGCAATGAAGGACAGTAAAAAATTGGGAAAATAGGACAAGTTAGTAATATAAAGGATCACCTGAAAATCCATGTTTTTATGCATTCCCATTTATATAGAGCTTGCCTTGCTTTAATGAACCTGACATTTTGCTGTGATTTTAAGAAAAGGATATATTCAGATAGAAATTTACTTCTATGACTTGATGTTGCTTCATATTCTCTATCTGATAGGTTCTCAGTAGGGCTGAGAGCAAATGCCATTTTCTGAAAAGGTAGGAAGAAATAAATCAGAATGATGATGCAATATTTGCACTTACCAAGACAAGTTGATTTAATACTATCTCATTTTTATTTGACTTGCATTTTATTCCAAACTTGTTTAGTGTGAAGAGACTATAAAACTGTTGCAGTATCATCCAAAATGGAAATTGTGACAGAAGGCAATAAAAAACATAATGCACCCTATTATGTTTTATTTCATTAGACTCAGGTTATTGTTACAGTTATAATCTTAAAATCTGTTTTATTTTATAGCTATGATAGTACTTAATGTTGCCTTTGCATAGCCAGCTGCCTTTGCAGAATCCAATGTCCTTGACTACTTACTGCAGTTAAACCACAAAGCAAATAATATGTTTATTGCCCAGAACTGATTGTTGAAAAATCAGAAAAGGAAATAAATGGAAACTTCTAAAATATCAGGAAACAACTCCTGCAGAAAAAGTGACAACGAAAATGAAGAGAACTCCGAAAGGCCTGTTCAAGCAACACACTTCTTTAAGTTAGGGATCAGCAATGGGGGAAAGTCGGAGAGCAGCAAATATGGTATTTTGTGTGTGTTTTCTACAGAAGCATGGCAACTACAGTTTGGAGATAATTTAATTAAAATAATCTTAGTGCTTACTTGATTCTGAATATAAGCCAAAGAACACTTGCTAATAAAGGCAGTCAAATTAAGAGAGAGAGAAACTATTAATTAACTTGTTAAGGAGAATAGAAAGCTGGCTAGATTGTTGGGCTCAAGGGGTTGTGATCAATGGCTCGATGTCTAGTTGGCAGCTGGTATCAAGCAGAGTGACCCAGTGGTTGGTTCTGGGGCCGGTTTTGTTCACATCTTTATTAAGGACTCTGATGATGGGATGGATTGCATCCTTAGCATGTTCGCTGATGACACTAAACTGGAGGGAGAGTTAGATATGATAGAAGGTAGGGATAGTGTCCAGAATGACCCAAATCGGAGGACTGAGCCATAAGAAATCTGATGAGCTTCAACAAGGACAAGTGCAGAGTCCTGCACTTAGGATAGAAGAATCCATGCACTGCTACAGGCTGAGGACAGCTGGCTAAGTGGCAGTTTTGCAGAAAAGGACCTGGGGATTACAGTGAACGAGAAGCTAGATATGAGTCAACAGTGTGCCCTTGTTGCCAAGAAGGCTTACGGCATATTGGGCTGCATTAGTCAGAGCAGTGCCAGCAGATCGAGCGAAGTGATTATTATTCCCCTCTATTTGGCACTGGTGAGGCCATATCTGGAGGTGTCCAGTTTTGGGCCCCCCACTACAGACAGGATGTGGACAAATTGGAGAGACTCCAACAGAGGGCAATGAAAATGATTAGAGAGTTGTGGCACATGACTTATGAGGAGAGGCTGAGGGAACTGGAGTTATTTAGTCTTCAGAAGAGACGAGTGAGGGTGGATTTGATAGCAGACTTCAACTATCTGAAGGGGGGTTCCAAAGAGGATGAAGCTAGGTTGTTCTCAATGGTGGCAGATAATATAACAAGAGGCAATGGTCTCAAGTTGCAGTGGGGGAGTCTAGGTTGTATATTAGAAAACACTATTTCACTAGGAGGGTGGTGAAGCACTGGAATGGGTTACCTAGGGAGATGGTGGAATCTCAATCCTTAGACGTTTTTATGGCCTGGCTTGACAAAGCCCTGGCTGGGATGATTTAGTTGGGGTTGGTCCTGCTTTGAGCAGAGGGTTGGACTAGATGACCCCTGAGGTCTCCTCAATCCCTGATCTTCTCTAATTCTGTGAATTGTTTCCTTTCCATAGAAATGGTATCTATTACTATTATTAGAGTCTGATAAGAATCCTGGCGCAAAATGCATCTCTGTTTCAAGCCATTAATATGGAAACAAAGACTTTCCTTAGGACTGACAACAGCATAATTCCTCTATAGTTACTACATTTGACTTTATCAATCTTTTTGCAAAGAGGCAGAAGAATACCTTTTTTTCTGGTCATCAAAGGTGATATTGGTGATACTAATGGTCTGGAAGAGTCTATGGTACAACATCTCACCTATCTTCCGCAATGCACTGACTCAGAATCACAGAGCTTGGGCTGCAGGGCTAAAAAGTGCTGTGTAGACATTCAGGCTTGGGCTGGATCTTGTGCTCTAGGACCCTGCAAGGGCGGTTCCAGCCCAAGCTCGAACATCTACACAGCAATTTTTAGTCTGCAGCCCAAGCCTGGCACACCCAAATCAGGTGATCTGGGACATCTGCAGCCATGCTGAGGGTATTTGTACCCTAATAGTCCTGTAAACTGTTGAAATGAGTTCTTTTCGCATGTATCCCCAGACAAAGTTCTCTTCCCCTGCTGTTTGGGTCCTGGTGAGCTGATGCCATGCTGTCTTCCTCACCCTTCTCTCAATCTGCTTTTTCTGTTGACTCAAATGTTTCTGGCAGACAGGTAAAAAAGAGCTCTGTGTAAGCTCAAAAGCTTGTCTCTTTCACCTACCGAAGTTGGTCCACAAAAGATATTACCTCACCCACCTTGGCTTGGGTATATCAACATTCCTTTGGACAAACTTGTTTATTAAGTCTTCTGCCAATATTCCAATATATTCCATATTTTAGGAACATATTTCCAGCACACCATTCATCCATACATCACACAATGATGTTATTGATTGGTGTGTCACCAGCTTTCATTTGATACCACACACAATACTCTTTACAGATAAATGTTATAAAAGTAATGTACTAATTGAGTGAGACCCACCAGGAGTTTACAGAACTGTGGGCCCCCTGCCAATTGGCACTGACGAGCTCCTGTGGTCACAATTCTGAAATCAAACCCATTCAGCCTTTTCTTTTGCTCTCAACAAACCTGTCTTGCAAAACTCAGATTGGGTTCTTACTTTTTTCTTGGCCCCAAGTGCTGTGAGCATCTCCACATAATCTAGGGACAATGTCTGAAGGGCTGAGACTCCAGCACCAGCATGACAGCAGTCAGCACCAATGACTTAAAACAATGCAATTCCTCATCAGATCCCGAATGAAGTGAGGCTTCAGGCTTGAATGCTTTAATGGCACTGACCAGTTCAGAACTGAAAGCCATCTGACAGCTCAGTTCTAATAAGAGTTTGAGATTGAATTGGACTGTTTATGGCCCGCTAACTGGCCACAGGTGGATTTACTTTTGTCAGCAGAAGCCAGTGGTCAATGTCAAGCTCGCACCTCTGTAAACTTGTAAATCAATGATTGTTCACTGACAATAAATGTTAACAAGAACATAACTGGTAACAGTCCTATTGAAATTGTTGGGGCTGTGTAGGTCTATTTGTGAATCTTCAGCTGATGGGTATGTCATTGGCAGTCGCAAATTCCAGCTATCGCTGGTTGTTCCTATTTTTGTGCCTGCTACCAACCTTTCTGGTTGTACTTCACAAAGCATTGTTACCCTTTCCTCCCTGCATATTAAGAATTATGTGCAGTTGCTGGTAAAAGTTATCTGCAGCTGCATGATTGGACTTGGTGTTGGTGGGACCATACACAACAATGATGGTTGGATGTCCACAATGGGTACAGAATTGGATACTGAATGTCAGATAAACCCACAGCCAGACCAGGGCTGCTCACTCAGCTACAATGACTAACCCCTCCAGCACACTCTGCATTGACACATTCCTCAGGTGCATGCTGCAGCAGCCTAGCCCTGGGCAGGGTCCAGGTTAGACCCTGCCCAGGGCTAGGCACAGGCACAGGTATTTCAATCTCACTGCCAGAGCTGCAAGTCTGCAACAGCACCATTCGGCTAGAAACCCTCCTGCTCTCTTGTGGTGTTACAGTCCCTAGGCTTCCGGCCTTCCCTCGATCCCATGCCTGTTCCTGCCCTAGCCTTCCCTGAGCCTTGTTCTAGACCAGGTCAGGCTTGTCTGTGTCATATTCTGAGCCTGCTCCAGCCTGCATCTGCCTCCTGACCCCCAGACATTTGGGATTACTCTATCCTGGCTTTGACCTAGGGCTTTGACCTTTGGCTCTGACCACAGCCTGTCCACAGACCCCAGTTTCAGTGCTGCCTTGGCCAGATCCCAACTCTGCATCTGGCCTCGACTTTTGGCACCTGTTCTTGACTGCCACTCCAGCCACCAGGCCTAACTGCCTAGAAATCCAGTGCCTGATGTACATACCCTGAAATGTCTGTTGGGCATTAGGTAAAATTACAGCAGACACCCCTTGCTGGAGCAACATATTAAGGTGGTCTTAGAACAAATATGTATAATTCTCAACTTTGTTTTCACCACTTCCTAGCCAGAGCACTTCAGATAAGGTGCACATATCAATGTTCAGTCTTGTCAGTTGTCAGGAGAAGAGAATATATTTGGCCGCTTTGGACAATGTTTGGACATTCCAGGCACCGATTCTGCATTTGCCGTCAACACACAGGACACGGGGATGTCCCTTTCACAAGACTGCAGTAGTAATTTTCACCTCAGCAGCAGAGACAAATTTTTTACAATTTTGGCTTCAAGGACAATTCACCAGATTGAAACAGTTAGTCAGCTTTGGTAGGAACACCTTCCTGATGTGAAGGTGCTGACTCCAGTGCATCTTTACATATGATCATTTGATTTTTGACTAGCTCTTTACTTTGAGGCATCTTTTGGAGAAGATGGATGAATTTAATCAGCCATGTCCAACATTTTTTATAGATTTCCATCAGAACTTTGATTCATTGTATCAAGAGAGGTGGCATCTGAGTATGTAGCTCAGCATTCCTGGGAAGACAGTGTTGTTGATAGAAGAACGCTGTAATGAAATGGACAGTTAAATCTGAGTTAATGACAGATACATGACACACTTTCCTATTTCCCTGGAAATTTAGCATCCTGTCACCATCATTCATTACTGGGATTGATTGGTTGATGGAAAAGCTTGAGGAGTCAGCTGTTGTTGGTATTGAGCAAAACACTATTTTGCTTCAAGACCTTGAGGCTGATAAATTGGACAGGGTTTAGTGAAGAGCCACCAGAATGATTAAAGGAATAGAAAACATGCCTTATAGTGAATGAGTCAAGGTGTTCCATCTCTTTAGTTTAAAGAAAAGGTAAAGGGTGATTTGATTACAGACTATAGATACCTACCTGGGGAACAACCATTTAAAAAGGGCTCTTCAAGCTAGCAGCAAAGGTATAAGATAAACTGATGGCTGGAAGCTGAAGCTAGACAGATTCTGACTGGAAGTAAAGTATTAATATTTGCTAGTCATTAGCCACTGGAACAAATTACCAGGGATTGTTGTGGATTCTCCATCACTGACTATTTATAAATCAAGATTGGATGTTTTTCTAAATGATATACTCTAGGAATTATTTCAGAGAAGTTCTATGGTCACTGTTATACAAGAGGTCAGACTAGACAATCAGAATGGTCTGTTCTGATCTTGGGATCCATGCGTCTATGAACCCTGAATACATGGAAGATATTACCATATTGGCTCAGTTTAGTGTATTGCTGCAGCTTATGGCTGTTGTGGTTGGACAAGAAGCAGTGCATTTTGGTCTGGTTATTAATCCAATTAAAATAAGGTCATTTGCTATTACCATTAAGCAGCCTCTGACTCTACATTATAAGCAGCTCAGTTTTAACCTGTCCAGATGGAATATCAAAGATCTGGCAACTCAAATACTGTGGAACCATCATAGACAGTTCTGGAGGATGCTCTAAAGATGTGGATTCTTGTGTAGCAACAGAGGCCACCAAGTTCTAGGTCCTTCAGGGGCTTCTGTGGATATCTTATGACATCAAATTTACCATGAAGCTGGCTCTATAGAATCATGGTTACACCAACTTCACTGTATGAAAGTGAACTTGATGAGCACTAGATGGATGTTTTTGATTCTCTATGTCTTCGTCAGCTGCTCCATCCTAAGTGGCAGTACAAGATCAGCAATGAGAGTGTTCATTTCTGAACCCAGTAACTATATCTGTCAGCACAGGTTAAGTTTTGGTGCCTTTCTTAGTGCAGGCCTGTTATTCGGATGGAGGACCAGTAACTCATGAAGCAGATTTACCAGGGAATGTTGCTAAACCGTCAGTAATTGTGTGGTTGCCAAAATTTTCAGTGGCATAATAGGATCACCAGTGATAGACATAAACTGAACATTCAGCCAGACCATTTAAGGATCTAGCTAGAGATATATCTGGGCAATGCTTGATCTGCAAGAAGATTTGGGATCCCTTTGAGATATGCCATAATGATGACAATGATGAATGTCTGATGACATCATAACACTGCACACTATATTACATCATAAAACTACTTTTGATCTCTAAATCTTGTAGACTGGGCCCTTAGATACCCTTAAGTAAAAACTCTGTAGATACTGCAAAAAATGGTTTAATAAAAGTCTATTAAAGTCTTTCCTTTGATTCAATATTAACCCCGTTTCCCATCGTGATATTAAGTGGCACTCTGCTGTTGGTACCATCTTTTAGTCAATGTTCTGATTATATGAGATTATAAAGGATCCCACAGTAAGAGTGCCTAGTCACCAGATCACAATGAAATTCAAAACTTTTCATCTCTGTGTTGGTGGTTCAAATCCAGCCCAGACCAATAAGGATTTAAAGTTATTTTACTTGTTCTGTGGTTACAGCTGGTCAGATTATTTTCCCCATAAAAATGATGACTTCTTATAAAAAAACCTGAAAATAAAAAAGGGCTGGGAATATTAACCATGGGGACTAACAACAGGCATTCCTGATGGCATTCTCGGAAGAATGGTCAAGACCAAATAGTAACAGAGACTGAGCTTCGCTCACAGTAATAGAAGTGGCCCTGCCAGGTCATAACTTTACACATAGGTTAGGAGGTATAGAGAGATTCATTGCTA
The DNA here is from genome assembly GCA_007922305.1 of Dermatemys mawii. Taxonomy (NCBI): domain Eukaryota; kingdom Metazoa; phylum Chordata; order Testudines; family Dermatemydidae; genus Dermatemys; species Dermatemys mawii. The sequence goes on from ML677326.1 coordinate 78,882,622, forward strand.
TTGCTCAGACCATACCTGTTCTTTGGATTTAGTGCACTTCCAAGGACACTGTTATGAGCACTAAATTCATTAGGATAAACACCTGTTCTATAGAAGTATATCTACTGGTGAAATAGTGCCACTAATAACACACAAAGATTTTCTGTCACTCTGTGGAAGCATAGGAGTATCAGTCACAGTGTTCTTCTTAAATTCCAATTGTGTAATTGCATTCTGCCTGATAAAAATTCCACATATAGTTTTATTTTTGATAAAGTATTCTACAACTCCATTACCAAACTGTTGAATGGTGTTGTTGAGTGCTGTTAAACAGTTGCTACTTCCCATCTCAGAGCAGGATGAGTTTCAATGTTGGGTGAAACAATTCTTATAAAGAGACAATTTTGCGCTTGAAAGTACATATAACTTCCAGTGACTTCTCAATGGGAGCAGCATGTATGCATCAGAGGGCAGACTATGGCTTGCAAAGTTTGTAAAGGACTTCAATAACAGGCTAAAGCATGCTATGTAACAAACTATTAGACACAGATCTGCAAAGATATTTAGGCTTCTAATTTCCATTGAGATCAATCAAAGTTAAGAGTCTAAACACCTTGGAGAATCGAGTTAAACCTTTATTCTTGAGTCTGCCTGAATAATAATGATCTGTATAATTGTTGTTCTAATGGTTACTGTATTGCCATTCTTTTAATTCTCTGGTCCCATCTCATTTTATTAGCTTGTACAGCCTTTATCCTATTTGACTTCTGTGTCTTTCATTGTTGCCCCTGCTGTGTATTTAATGAAATACAGCAAATGCAGAGTAATATAGTGTAACTAATCTGGAAGAAAGTATGTTATTGTGACTCCTGAAGATGAGTTAGTATATTAAGTCTGCATCACTGATAATTCAGTCTCCTTGAAGAGGATGGTCAGAATGTGGTATATTGATTTATTTCCATCTTGGGACAGGCAGGATCAGGTAGTTCCTTTAGATTATCTCTGCAACTTTTTCGGGAAGCACTCTTTGCTAGATTTATCATTAATTAATCCATTGTATGTGAGGTCCATTTTCCATCTTTTCTTCAACAACGTAGAAAACTCATTACCCATAGCAGCCTTTTCAATTTCTGAAGAAGTCTTTAATCTTGATTGTTTTATTTTCTTCACTCAACATGATGCCAAAATACCATATCAGTTTTTATATTTGATATGGAGTGGCATGCAATGATCTTTGCTTAAGTAAGAAGAGACTGAGTTTTGTATTGTGAAGGAGTCAGTCCAGAAGGGTATATGAGAGTGCTGGAAGGCAGGTATATCAGCCTTAGGATGTGCAGGTCCCTGTTCCCTGGATAGCCAAACAAAGGCTACTCCAGGCCAATCAAGACACCTGGGACTAATTAAGAAGCTTCTAGAAAGCAGCAGTAATATCTAGTCTGATTGGGACACCTGAAGCCAGTCAGGGGCTGGCTGAAACCAGTTAAAAACCCTCCCAGTTAGTCAGGTGGGTGTGGATGTCAGGAGCTGTGGGAAGAAGTTATGCTGTTGGTGAGACTGAGTGGTAGACAACTTATCATATGCAAGGAAGGAGGCCCTGAGGTAAGGGTGAAGTGGAGAATGAAGAAGCGGGGATGGCTGTGGGGAAGTAGCCCAGGGAATTGTATTATGTTTTGTGGCTAAAAGGTCAGCCATCTTAGCTGATACTATTAGGGTCCCTGGTCTGGAGCCCGGAGTAGAGGTTGGGCCCGGGCTCCCCCCTTTCTGCCTCCCCTAATTAATTACTGAGAAAGGGAGGTCACCCTGGGGCCTAGATGAGTTTCTGAGGCCCCTAAATCTGCCAGGAAGCGCAGGACCCACAAATACAGACTCGGAACTTTGTCACAGTATGTAAAGCAAAACTTGGTCACTTTAGGTTTCTTATTGGTTTAATTAAAATCCTCTTTTTAGTGGTTGTTTTTTTAAAGTTATTTCAATATGCAGAGCAAAGATAGGAAGGTGTTTCTGATGTAGTTTTTCCAAGAATTTCTAAAGTATCATAATAAAGATCAAATAACTGAATACCGATATTTCTAACTGAAAGAAATTTGTAAAATTTGCAAATATTTTCAGTGTTCCTGTGAAATTTTCACAAAACAAAAGGCAACCTAGTTATCAAGCTGTAACCAGCAGAGGAAGCTATAACCAGCTGTAACCAGCAGGGGAAGCTGTAACCAGCAGAGGTTACAGCTTCCTCTGCTGGTTTCAGCTGTAACATCTGGATGGATACCTCTGGATGTATCCAGCTGTAACCAGCAGAGGAAGCTGTAACCAGCAGAGGAAGCACCAGCAGAGGAAGCTTGGGGCAGCACATTATAAGGGGCAGCATTTCAGCCAATCTTGGGGCAGCACATTCCGGACTTTTTTGTTTTTTGTTTGTTTGTTGGGGGGGAGGTGGGGGGTTTGCTTCTGCAGCATTCAGCCGCCTTTTTCTTTTTCTCTTCAACTCTCTTGCTGCTCGGGATGGCAAAAAACCTAGAGCTGGCCCTACCAATCATCGGGTGTCCTTGCTTGATCCCTGCAAACACATAGTAATTTATGAAGCCACTTGACTTCAATATCTCCAACTGCCTTGATCATATCAACAGATTATGTCATTTTCACAAACAGCTTTACCATTCTTCATCTTATTCAGTGTTCTACCTCCCCACAGAGATTGATACAATTTGAGGCTTCACCATAACTGAGGTTTAAAATCAATATCAAAGCTATGTAAAAAATTCTATAGCATGAAATTGGGTTCTTGTATCTTACTAGCATTTTATTAATCATATTTTACTATAAAAATCAGTATTCAGAATAGTGTGTAAAATATAGATCACGTATATTTCATTATCTGAACATATTTATTTGATATATAATAAAAACAAATAATTTAAAATTCAAAAAACTTAATAATCATAATGTTTCAAAAATTCAAGTGCTGTACCTACATTATAAAAGTGACGTGAACGTTCTTCTGAACCATTGACTTAAATCCTTGATTTCACCAACAGAGAGAAAATTCTACATTTTGTATAGCAATGAGACCTTTATTCTAAATGAATGAAACCAGACCTAGGCATGGACATGAACATGTGGCTGGATATGAACTTTAAGTGTTGATATTTCAGTCAATTTAAGATTAATATATTTTATTTTATTTCAGTGTATGGCCTAATAGAAACATTCTGTTTTGAGTGGCTGTATTCAAAATAATAAATAAATGATCATGTTTGAAGTTTGCCATATCAAGTAACATTTTGGTGAAAATAGTTATTATATTATAGTTGACTCTTTACTAAAAAAGGTACATTGGGCCCACAGAGACTAGAATTTTGGTGGCAAAAGGGCAAAAAGGAAGAGAGAAATGCTCCAAATTAGATGAAGTGCTGCCACACAACCTTCCCATTACTCTCTTTACTCCACCGGCTATCACTGACATTTACAAAAGGAAGAAATGTACAACATATGGTTCCTTCAGACCCTATGGGTTTTGCTCAGCAGTTTTCAGTACTAAATTGTTTCTAAATGTGGCACTTTGTATTCTATCCCAGGTTTAAACATGCAGTTTGCCTGCTTGTTTGTAATGTTATCTGCTGCACTGTGGATTACGCTTTGTAGGCCATAGATAAACAAAATCAGTAGTTCACCACCATTCTGCAAAATGTTTTCCCTGTAGCCTATACAGTACTTAGCTTATAAACTCTTTGTGGTGGAGGGCATTTTATTTTTTGTCTGTGTTTTTTTATCGCATCTAGTCCAGAGGGATCCTGTTCCATGACTGGGGCTCCTAGGCATTGCTACAATGCAAGTAATGAATAAAATAATTGAATAATCCTCTTTAAGAACTAAATCCAACCAATCAAATAAAAATGTGGCATATGTACAGATCCCACAAGCTGTGCATAAATGTGTGCCAAGGATAACATTTTTAAAAACATGGAAGTGACATATGAGCCTAAATCCTATTCTCAACTACATAAGCTCCTAAATCACTTAATTGCTTTTGAAAATTTTACACAGTCACCTTCTATCCTCTATGTTCTGCCACTGATGCCAGCCACAACCACAGCTTTTCCCACAAACACTTTTTGTAGTTCCTTTCATTCAGACCTTGTTCATGGAGCAACCTCCCCAAACTGGCCAGTAATATCATAACCCTCTGCTCCTCCAATCCTTCAACAAGATTCACTTTTGTATCTCTCCCCTTCTCCCTCCTCCTTTTTTCCCTTTTCCCTTTTCCCTCCTTTGCTCCTCATTTGCCAAGTAACCCATATAGTGTGGGTCTGGAAAAGTGTACTCAGCCTTTTGCTACATAAAGCAATTGTCTACAGAATAATCTTGGATTTCACCAAGTATTAACTCCTTAGTTATTAGCACGGTTGCCATGCAACTGTGTGTCCCTTTCTCCTCTCCCAAAAAACATGAGGACAGGACCCTACAAAGAGAAAAAAAATAGTGAAAAAATGCTCAGTAAAGATGCTGTGGACTTTGTCTCCCCATCCTCTCCCACATATACACTCTTGCTTATCTAAAGCAAATGACAATCTGCAGTTGGTTCAGTAATAGAAAGAATGCAGCTGCAGATATTTAGCACACAACAATTTGAATACTTTCAAGCATCAGCCAAAAAACAGAAAGGAGGAATCCACTGTTCTGCCTCATTTTAATGAAGCAAAGTTATGCAGCAGATGAAATTTGCCATCTCTCTCACTGATCGTTCCTTATCATCGCTCTGGAGTTATTTTCCCCAATATAGGATTTCTGAAATAAGAGCATATCAGTTTATCTTTATCACTCTTTATTCTTTAAAATACCATAGGCCAAATTGTCCTGTGTTAAACTGCTTCAGTAAGGAGAATATGGTTCATTCTCTTTGTTGATTTAATAAATTGTATAATAGCATGAGCAAAGACAAATCTACACAAAGATGTACAACTCTGTGATACACTGTGCTTGGGGATGATAATTTTAGTGTCCAATCATCTGAGCACAAGATTGGCTGCTAGCTAATTCCAGTAGATCTGCTATCCTCTTCAAGATTCTAAGATTCCTAGACAGATGAGGTGGGGTGTTTATATTTGGGTTCTCACCTATAACTTTGAATCCCTACTCAAGAACTGACAAGACTTGACATACCATAAACATTAAAATATTGCAAGGGGGTTTTCCTTACAGATAGATTTCGCTGGACTCTTATACAGTTCCTGGCATGGAGGAGAGCACAAGAAACTTCATCTGTGCCATTCTTGCAAGGTCCACACAAAGACTAGTCAGAATTATAGTCAGGGTGCTCTGAAGCAGAATCACTCCCACTGCTTCCATTGGAGAAGTGCATCTCTATATCTTATAGCACGATCAAACCTTGAACTTTCAATTTTGAACCAGTAACATACATGAAACAAGGGAAGAGGCACCTGCAAGCAAAGCAGTATGGAGCAATCAGATTAATATCTCCTAAGGCTATAGAGGACATAGTATTCTTAACATCTAAGCAACAGCTATAGCCAAGCTACTTGTAAAAACATTTACACGTGTACATGCAAAGTAAAATCTTGTGTAGTAGAACCTCAGAACCTGAGAAAAAACTAGTATATGTCATACAAACAGCTATGGATAGAACTATTTGCAGGGAGCTATGGAAAGCAAAAATGAAAAGTTATACAGTTTAAATTCAGACTCCCCAGTATCCATCCGCTCAGAAATTGGAGAAGGAGAGCTCTCTATCTTCTCCAGGATTCTGGTCTTAGAGCTGACACTTCCAAGGATGTCTTCCTGCAGATAGGGATGAGAAGAGAGATGGAAATGATTTCATTGTAGTGTTCAGGCATCCATAGATATTTGCCTCTAAGGGCATCCTGAAATGATGAAATGCCGCCGAAAAAGGTAGTGAAGATGTGTCGCCACTGAAATACCACCAAAAGAACCGGAGCACTGCCCCAATTACAAACGGTGCATTACCCCCCAAGTGTGGTTGCCCCTTTGTTCGCTGGTGCCTGGAGCCTGGAGCTGGCCCTGCAGATACTCGTCTGATCAGATATCTTTGAAAATGCAAGTATCAAAATACTTTACCATAATACAGGCACAAACGCATGTTGGGATGCATGTATTCTGGAGAAATAATAGTGCTACATTTCCCAACTATGTTTTCCCATTTTAGAGTACAGGTGTGGTTTGTAAGCAAATGTGGTTGGTTGCAATGTAGACGCATCCCTGATCCAAAGATAGCTTTGTATTATTATATCTCCCAATACTTTACTAGTATATAAACAACCATAATATATCAGATGACCTTTCACATGCAATGCAAACAAATGCAGGAACTAAGAGATACAGGGAAATAATTGCCCATGCTATTATATAAACAAGTTGTTTTTAAAATTGTTTTGGGGACACATTCACACCACTTCATTTAATAATCTACTCAGTCATCTTTAATGTCAAGTCCCGTTTCAGAGCTGTCAGTGCTTGATCAAGCCTTACTTCAAGCTCTTCCACAATGTGTGGAAGCTCAGCCTCACGGCAGCGTTGAATCAGAAACCTCGACAGTTGAGGCTGCAGGTTGGAGAGTGTGAATTAATTTTCTTTTAAGCTTTGTGAATCAACTCAGTGTTCGCTTTAGAAATTGCATTATATGTGGCCCACTTTATCCATTTAAGAAGGGCTTTTAGGGATCAATTTACAGTAGCAGCATTTTAGATTTGCTGATTTTTTTACACCCTTTCTCCTAAAATAGAAGATTCAGAGAAGAGGAGGACAAAGACAAGTGGTTCTTGATGTTGAACTGCATCTCTCTGTTTTTCTCCAACTGGCCACCAGTGACACATTCCAGCAGATGTTTTGTTTCCATTTTACACCTATTTGAGGACCCCCAGCCTGCTTCTAGACTTGTTACCACTCATTAACTTATTTCAAATACAATAAACAACCATGTAGGTAAAGTACCAAGATGGAAAGGTTCCTTACAATATTTAATATCATTTGAAGGTGTTGCTACTATCCAAAGCACCCCTTTGATTAAAATTGATTAGAAAGCACCTTCAATGGACTGACCAGCCACCTATTTCCTCATATTTTCTTTTAGTTTTTCTAGGTTTCTCCTGACTTTTGGGAGGGGGAGGATTCCTGGTCATTCTGCTACAGATAGAATGCATGTTTGCAGTAGTCCCTCCAGCTGCACTGGCATCTTCCTTGTGCCAGATGCAAAGCATATGTAAATCAGCATAGCTTCATTGAGCTCTCTGTCCCTCTGTGTTTTACAAAGCTTTGGCCCTCTGAAAAATGTATAACTTCAAGTGAATTTTAATAAAAAATAAACATTATTTCCTACTCTTTCTAAAATGTACTGTAAGTAAAATTAGTGCTCATGACAGTGTGGACAGTCATGTAATAGTTTTCCTGTGCAAGGACTGCCAAAGCACCCCAATCCTGTCCTTTATTATGACAATCTTGGGTCTTTCTTAAATAGAGACTGATAAATCATACTGAATTGTGCCAATATGTATGGAGGTTTTTGTGGTAAGGACAAGTAGAATGAGACGAACACATACAGTTTCATGTGCTGTATGATCTAGAATTGGGATTTGAATACAAGTCCCTAGGATAAAGAGTTGAATTTTCAATGTCTCATTACAGCATTTACTCTTTAAATTACTGCGTGTTAATATATAATTTCAAAATGTCAAAGCATTTTACAAACCTAATGAAAAAGTTTTAGAGAATGAACTAAATTGTAAACATTAGATACACAAGAGAAAATGGAGAGTTCAGGAGGAATTAAATTGATTAGAAAGACCAAAAAATGGAGAAAGTGATGGCAGGTTTTTTAAGTGTTGAGTATCAACAGAAGACAAATAGCCAGCAAAGGGAGGAGATGAAGAACAGCAAACCCAAATGACTATGAGTATATTATCAGGGCTGAAATTTAACAATCTGTGAAAATGGCAATGTTTTATCAGTTCAGAGAAAAAGAGGAATAGTTGAACTCTGCAGAGCAGGCAATCAACCGTGAAGAAGACCATTCTGAGATGAATTTCCTGACCTTATGATGTTGGGAGTCAGACATTCATGAAGGAATTCTGTAGTTCAGTTTGCATTAGTACCAGCAGAAAATGAGGCTTCTGGACTTCTCAGGCAGTCAGCTCACAGACATTATTATAAGATCCCAGAGTTATTACCCTCCTCCTTATCATTGCAGCTTCAGGAGCACTGGAAGGAGATAAATGTATTTTGTACATGTTTCTTGCATGCTGAAATTAAAATTAATGCAACAATATATAAACAACATGCATCCTGGAGACAAAGAGGTAGAGGACTGCAGTCACGTTTTCTCTGAAAGCTTCCTGGAGTGTTAAGATGTGTTAGTAACGTTGCATTGCATGTGCATCCTAAGAACAATCACAGTGCAAAACTCAAGGCATTAGGTTCCAACAATAAAGTGTGCACAGTGCCTTTTTGTATTAATATTCTGTCCTTGAAGTCTCATTTGGGAGTTTTCCTCTTAGGAGGATTATGTCATAGAGGATCTTTAATATGGGATGTTATCACTGGAGACCGAGGTACTTCTGAATAGGAGTCTTGCACTTGCTAAAACTTAATGAAATTTGTTCTTCAAGTATTTATGAATATTTACAAATGTCATTCTGTTTGAAATCTTCCTATTTCTGCTATTGTAGTGCTTTTTGCAGAATAAGTGACAAAATTCCATTCTCAGGACAACATTGTGAATATTCATAGATTTGTGCAGATCCTCATTTGCCAGTTTGCTACCAAACGGTAGTTTTCTATTTGCAAAGTCTTCCATTCATTTTCACCAAAACATCTGAGCTGAATATGGAAGAATTATTTGTATTTTTGGAATGATGGAAAAATGCAATTACTTCTGTCTAGCTTGTGTTGCATACTTTTTGATGCAATTTGCTTTTGCCCTATTTGGCTGAGGAATTTGCTTTCACCCTATTTGGCTGAGGAAGTGAAGCCATGTTCCTCATCATGATGCTAACTGTTGCTTGCAGTTGCCTGGATTTTTCTGATGCATATCACTGGAAATTATACTGAGCAAGGGAAAAGAGGGCAACTGCTAGAATTGAAGAATTCTCTTCAATTAATCCAGGAATGAACTAAAACCAAGCCCAAACTGGACTTTTTCAGGATTGGAAATAATTTAATTAGCTTTCATTTTCATTTTTGCAACTATTTGCACTTCTAATTTACAGTGGTGGTGATAAAGGAAGTGACAAACTTCTGTGAGAAAGGGTGTAATTGCAGAAAATCTTGCTCGGTCAGAAGAGGGAAGTACCAGAAGAGATTATTCTAGTAAAACTGACAGCCCAACTTTATTGACTCAGGAGGTTTGGATAAGCATTGGGTAAGTATTGAACCCTTCAGATCTTTTGAGGTTCATCAACCACTAAAGTTAAACTGACTGACTTTGTTAGCTTTGAAGATTCAGGTCAGATGCTGAGGTCTTCTATTCCCAATGTTCTCATTGAAATTCATGGCTCTGAACATATTTTATAAATGAGAGATCTTTAAGAGAAATTGCACAAGTGGGACTTTGGTAATAGAGGTTGCAAAAGGGCACGTCTTCTACCTCTTGTTTTTTCCCCCATACTTGTTCACTGCTCCCTTTGGGATTCCTACTGAACTACCCAACCCCAGATTTAGTAATAATTGCCTTATTAGCATGCCATAATCCAGCACATTAATGCTGTGCTACACTTCAGTAGCTTGTCCTGTCAAATAATTGATAGCTTACATGTGAAGGGAGAGGAGTACACTCTGCTTTGATGGCCGACTTTTTTCTTTTCTCTACATAATAGCATAAAAGTCTGCAAGCCAGCAGAGAAAGTGGCAAGGAAAAGATTATTTTGGGGATAGATTTTCAAATGGTGGGTTCACTTCTGAATGTACACAAAGAGTGACTTATGTGCATACCTACCTTTATGCAAGTGCAACCACTGAATGGGATGTGCAAAAATGTAAATCTGTCCCTTAATTTTTTATATTCATCAACTGAAAGCGAAAGGAAGCAAAATGAAATAACTGAACTCTCTTCCATCCTTGATTCCTATGTCCCACTCTTCCTCTACAAAGTTTGCCCTGTTGACACTGGATCACTCTCAGTATACCCTTCCTCCGGCTCTTGGGCTGGGATGTACCTCAGACTTGTATACGGATTGCATACTGTTATTCCTCTTCTCCAGATCTGTCTGCTTGTGTGTCTGTCCTTTGATTAGAAGCTCCTCAGAACAGGGAGTGTCTGGAAAGTACCTAGCACAAGTGATCACTGCAAATAACTATGGATAATAGACAGGAATTTTTAACAAAACACATTGGAAAAAATATACTTAACCACTGGAAAAATATTTTATGACTACTAAACCCTGGTGTGGAGGGCCATCTTTACGGGTAGCAGGTTAGTTCAGTCTCCACATCACTCAATCCTTAGCCTTTCTTCCAAAATGGCCACCTAGGCTTAGTTCCACAAAGTTATTCAGGTGCCAAAATCCCACTGAAAACTCATTAATGACTATTTATGAACCTAAAACAAAACTGTACAGCAAAACCTCTACAAGATACTATCCTTATTAGGCAACCTCCTGGCTTAAAAAACCTACTCAAAGTGTCTCTTGTTGCTTAATGGCTACAAAATGGCTTTGTTACAGGAAGAGATTACCTCCATTAAGTAATAAAATTTTGTTAGTCCCTTATGACAGGTTTCACTGTGTGTTCCCTTGTCATCCTTTTACATCTAGACACAAGTGAACAACTTCAGTCAGTTTAAACAGCTGACCCAGCACATATAAAAACAATGTTGATTTAGTCAGCACACCTGCCAATCTTTGCCCTGCCCTGCATACCAAAAGAGCATCGGCAGAGGACTTGATATGCGTGCTCAGCTAGATGTAGCAAAAAAACTGCTACCCACAGATAAACCTCATCCCCTAAACAGCCTGTGAAATCCATTTTTATGCATTTCAAAGCTACATTATCATTTCAAATACCAGAAGCCAAACCTGAGGGTTTTTTTCTCTTAGTAAATTGAAATGCTGTAAACATCAAAATTCATTGACCTGTACTTGCCATCTGTTAAGCAGGAAAGGGAGCAGTGGCCTACAGATGACCGCAGAGTTTGCTTCTCCAAATCAGTTGTGCTTCAGCAGGTTAGAGAAGGTAATTCACAACAACACACGGGAGCCCAGGGGTAATTTCTAAAAGAAGTATCCTCAGGGAAAAAATGTATTACCTGAATTATTTCCACAGCATCCTTTCAATTTCTGTTTTTACCCAGCATTCATCCTTGATATGAAAGCAAGTGTTTTGCTCTATTTTCTCTATACCATAAACACAAACAAAGATAATATTACAGCTCCCCAAAGCCTGAAAATCCAGCTATTTCAAATCAGCAGGATTGAATGAGAAATAGTTCTCATTCAGGCAAATAAATGAAAAGCACTATACACCCATGCGTTCCTTTCTGTCTTGGCTAGCTATACAAAGACTCACAAAATATATCTGATAGTCTGACCACAGCCAAGACCTGTTTCTTTTGTCTTTGCTCCTGTAAGATTTTGTTCTTTATGGTCTTGATCCTGCGAACAGTTGAACCTGAGGGCAAAGTAAGTACTCAGCACCTGGTAAGAAAGAGCATCTCAAGAATGAAACATTTCAGGGAAACTTTCAACCTTCCCACCCCTCAAAACATAATGAGCTTCCAAGTTTAGAAGCTTGGATTTAGATAAATTCTGCTTCAGAGTAGCAAGATCAGGAGAATGATTGTCAAATAGCTCTCAGAAAGGAGTCATGATCTTTTAGTATTCCTTACTTAGCGGGCAACATTTACTTGATATAACTAACAGGGAATATGTCAGCCTTGTTTAAAGAGGCAGGATCAAAATGGACTTTTTAATTTTTAATTTTTTTTACCAACATAAAGTACAGTACTGCCTTATTCTTCCCTAAAATAATACTTTCCCCATATATATTTAGCTCTGAAGTGTTCACCATTCCATTTTGGTACAGAATTGTCTCCTTCTCTCATGTCCATCTTAGGCCATGGTTACACTTACAGGTTTATAGCGGTATTGGTTATAGCTGTCCTCCTATACAGCTATAGGGATAGTGCTATAGTGTGGCCACACTGACACCCACCAGCACTATAGCATGGCCACATTTGCGGCACTTCAGGCGGCATTGGGAGCAGCGCATTAGGGCAGGTATCCCAGCATTCAGCTGGGTGCAATGTGCTTTTCAAACGAGGAGGGTGAGGGGGGACGTGTTGTGTGTATGGGGAGAGAGAGAGTAAGTGGTTTCTCTGTCCTTCTGAGAGCCCGTCAGCGCGTGTCCGTTCACAAAGAAGATTAACAGGCTTTGTTTTCACACAGGCTCCCTCCTTAAACATTTGCATTGCTTATCTGCCGAGTTAAGAGAGAAACGCTGAAAAGGTACTTCCGCATTCCTCCAGCCGAGTTCAAAAGAAAGAGAAGAGATGTCAATTGCCTTAAATGGCTCCAGGCATCTGAAGAGATCACTTGTAGTGCAGTGGGTGTCCACATTCTCACCATAGAGCTACAGCGGAAGCGCTACAGCCCTTATTCCCCGTGTGGAGGTGGATTATCAGGAACGCTATAACTCTGAGGTTCTAGCGCTCTACGTGCCTCGCCAGTGTGGACAGGTAGTGAGTTATTGCGCTCCTGATGGCTTGATAGCGCTATAAAGTGCCAGTGTAACCATGGCCTCAGTGGCTTTCTACATTTGGCCTCTCACATATTCATTCTCCTCTTTTTTCTTGAGATAGTCCTTTGCCTGGTTGTAAGAATTACATCCAAATCACTGCCATGTGCCTTACCACAACTAATCAGTGCATCTTAAATGCTGAGTATAAAACACTCTGAGTGAAGTGTGGAGTAAAAATTTTACACAAAATAATTGGAACAGAAGATACAATCAAAGGAATCCTGATCTGCTGACAGACTTTCCCTGGGCAGAAAAAGAAACAATTCATTGAATATATTATTTGCTATGAATTATTTTCTCAGCTCTGTTCCTGACAGTGACATCAATTATTCTGTGAAACAATCTTCCAAGGGACTCTCAAGGCTTCGTGCTTTAAAGTTAGACTGGAAAAAAATACTAGTTTCCTAATAGAGAAGAATCTTGCATTGGCAGGGAGGTAGATTAGAAGGATGTTTTTTTTTCCATTTGTATGATTCTGTGTGCCTTGTGCAATTCATAAATACATTTGAAAGAGGACAGGGTGTTAGAAGGGCAACATCACACTGCAGGTGGGAGAAACAGCAAGCTATCAACTCCACTTGCTACACTAATTGGTATGTTACATTTGCTGGAAATCTGTACACAATTATTTTAAATAAAGTTTGGTTGTAATCTTTAATCTTCCCAAGGTACAAGAGAGCCATTGCACCTAGAAAAATAATGAAAGTTTAAACATACATACCAGGAAAAATACAAATGAGGTTAAAACATACTATACCAGTACCTCTGAGAAGCTGGTTACCCCATGAGCTAAAATACACATAACCCTTCCTCCCAGTCCTTCCCCAGATATTCAGGAAAAAATGATTTATCAAAGAAACTCTTCCTTCTGAGTAGGCCAGAGGGCCATTTTTCTCAGTCACTGAGGACCAGATTGCAACAACCTTATTCCCCTTGAATAGTATGTTACCACATGAGTAGTCATTACTCCTGGAATAAGGCACCACTCAGTGTAAGTAAGAGTATCAGAATTTGGCCCTGACTGGTTTGATTTCACCTTCCTGGATTTCTCCCCAGAACTTTTATTCTTGTCACTATTTATCACTGCACACAATTTATTGAAGTTCAGGCAATAGGGGTCAGCAGGGAACATTTTTAATTTGGTAACATTTTTTCAATCCTTAAAGAAAATTAAGTTTGAGAATTTGAAAATGTATATTATTATTGGTATTATCATAGCACCTAGGAGTCCAATCTGTCCAAACACAGAACAAACATAGTCCCTTCCCCAAAGAAGAATGGCTATTATTTTATTCTAACTGATTTGATGTTCATTGGTGTGGGAATTCTGCCCCCTTCTATGCAGCCATGGAGGGCACTACCTTTAGCAGATCTGGTATAATTCCTCTGCACAAGGAGGGCAAAATTTGGGCAGCTCCAGGTACGCCACCAATCCCAACATTGTCCATTTTCAAACAGAGCTGGGAAGGTTTGGTGGAACTACTACTGTATATTCACTGGGTATTGCCCTCCCCCCTCTACTCTGTGGACTTACTCCAGCGCAATGATAGGGTTTACTGAAGTTTCAGGTCTGTAGTAAAAACTGTGGCGCCTTGGGTTCCAGTGAGTGGAAAGATTCCTTCTTTCAGAGAGCTCATCTGAGTGGCGTGTGGCTCCCTGGCTTGGTGCACTCCATTAGCACACAGGGGTTCCTCTAAACTGTGATGAGCATGTCTCTGTAAACAAAAGAAACCGAGCATTCCACTGTCTTACGTAACACTATACAGCATAGTACATGCAGACCTGATTTCAGTCAGACAATGGGAACAGCAGAAGGGTTCAGACAGTCATGCTGTACATGTTGTATGGAATGATACTGAGCTGAGTCAATGCATATCATTACTTAATAGTTTACTTCCCTAACCAGGCACCTTATTTAGAGAAGAGTGTTGCTTTGATTTATATAGTAGCTGGAAGCTGATCTTAATTTCTAGCAAATTTATCATATGGCTCAAAATTTTCAAACCGATGAGGTATTTGTATATATATTAGAGAGGATCCTGCACTGGTTCTTTTATGGTTACATCCTAGCATTTTATTGCACACACTGCAGGTGATCATTTTGAGGGGAAAAAGGAGTCTGCTGCCACATTTCTTAGAATATCTCCCAGAATACATTACAAATCCTAATTGAGACCATTATTTTCAAATGCCCACAGACTCAGGTTGTTTTATAGGCCTATAAAACCAATTTATTATACAGCCTAGCAGAATTTCAGAGAGAAATATTTATTTGTGTCTGATACACTGCATTATAACTAGTGTCTGTTACATCTTGGGAGGGAGGAGAGAAGGGGAGCATGAGAAAAGAATATTTGAGTCTGCGTGTTCAGAGGGAATGAAAATGTATTAGAGGACAAAGATGTTACTCAAGACCCAGCTTACCAAGTCTGTTTCGTTACTCACATTTAAGTACAATCATTTTGCAGTCAGGTAACATGAGATTTTAAGCAAGTTTATGGTTCAAAGAAATAAAAATAACAGAAGGATTTCTGTTCACTGTTGGTTGAAACTCCTGGATGATAAGAAGACCGGCAGTTGCTTCCATTTATTATGTAAGATCTTCGTCCCCATTCATTTAACTAAATTAAGTATACATACTTGGTTGAAAATAATAAATATTTTAGATATGAAATATTACCTCTCTTTCAACTCTGCATTTGGTATCTTTTGTCTCCAACCTCCCATAAAAGCTCCAGGACATAACCGTTATTCCCAATTCCTACGTCTATTTTAACCACACACAAAACAAATAGACTTGAACTTAATATTTGCTTTGGGAATTCCTTTTTTTTTCTCCTCTAACTGATTGCCAGTTATAACCACGCCTGTCTGTAAATGAAAGGCCCATGTAGTTTTGATGGGTAAAATAGACTTTTGATCTATAAATAATGAACACGAATAAGTCATTTAAGTGCCTCTGAAGGAGATATCCAGAGATATTGTATGAAAATGAAAAATGTGGCTGTACTAGTTAATGAAGTGACATGTGAGTTATTCAGGGGACTACAGTATAAGTATCCTTATTGCAGTATAACATATACATCTAGGCAATAGTAATGTATACATTAGACAATGCACATTGCAGTACATTGCTACACAGACATGCCTTAAGGAGGAACCTATACTCAGGAAGACTTGGCAGTTTTTGCTTTCTGCTAAGGTGGAAATATTTAGCTATAGTGTACAACAGATCTGCATACTTAAAAGTCATTTCCTATGGCCTTTGGTTTGTTTTCATTTTTTTCCTTTGGATAAAATATTCATCTCCAGCTGTTCTTCATCGATACAGCTTCCCTTATCAGTATTCAGACTCCTTATACATATTCAAAAAACAGCAAAGCTTCAGTTATTGTGTAATTACAGCTCCTGACTCTTTATACCAATGGCCACATTCTGACTTCATTGGTTTCATAGTGATTTCTAATGTTAAGTACAGCCTGGATAGGATGGAGTTTTACAGTGTATAATAAGCTGTTTTGTCTCCTTAGAGTGTAAGTTTTGTGGGAGAGGGACCATCTCTTAAAATGGTCCCTACCATGCTGTAGCACAAAGCAGGAACCAAGCTCATTTGGACCATCTAGGTGATACTATAATTTAATAATAGCAATAAATAATCTCCTCCAGTACACAAACAGTGCAACTGAGCAAATAGTGGCAAAGCATTTCAAAGAATATTCATTTCATTTCAAAAGTGAATTTCAAGTAGCACATCTTTCTGGCCATTTGTTCTCAAGTTCCATGAACATTCAAGTCCATGAGCATTACTGGCATCAATATTTGAATACTTGAATATTTTCCAAGTGCAAACTTCAAATGGCTTATTGAATGATAAAATTATCAATTTTCAGAGCAAATAATTCTATCCGCTATTTAGATAACTCATCCAGCCAGGTGGCAGACACACCTCATAACTTTAGTAACTAACTGAGAATCCCCTCTGCCCCATTCCATGTCCCTTTCAGTGATGGCCCACTCAGAACCCTTGCCTCCAGAAATGCACCTCTTATCCTCCAGCTGTGGTTCTCCTATGTCACCCTAAATACTCATCCTCTTCAACTCCTCAGCCACCAGTCCAACAGTGGATCACCTGAGAAAATTAAAATCTCTGCACTCACACCCCTCCCACGTTATCCCTCTTCTGTGCTCCTCCACCTACATCAATAGTGCCTCCACCTCCAATAGTGCCTCCTTTGCAGTCGTTGCTCTCTTCCAGTGGGAGGGATGTGCCTCATGAAGAGCACAGCTGGCATAGAACTTTATAAACGTTGGGTGGGATTTTCAAAAGTGCTTGAGTGCTTAGAAAAATGAATCTTCTAAAATTGTACCAACTGTGTTCCTGTCCCCAACTCAAAAAACCAAAACAATAACACCTTTCAGGACAAAAATGTCACTGAGTTCTAACAGTTGGCTTTTCCAAGGCACCTTCCCACAGGGGTTGAAATGGTGCTAGGAAAATGTTATTGTTGCTAGCATGGTTCAAATATGGTTTCCATCACCGATGTGGACAGGGAGTTTTTCAGACCACTATGCTCATCAAATCGTATTAGAACCCAGCCAACACAAATGTATTAAAACAAAATGGCACAGTAGTAGCAAAATTTTGTCCTGTGTATTTACAGACTTCATCTTTATATTTATACATTCACAGACAGAGGCAAAATATGCAAGTGCAATCTCCAGCTGTGACAAGTTTACACAACCTCTGTCTGTTCCAGGCAGGAAGAAGTTACAGCTGCCCTGGAAATGAGCTGCTATCTAGGGATCCTGAGTGTCCTTGTTTGAGTCCTGGCTTCTGCAGTATGCAGGATGCACAGAAAAGGCCTTGGTAGCTGACCTCTTCCGCCTACTGTGATTTGTTTATGTTGAAAATCAGGAAGGGTGTAAGGTACTTCCTGTAAGTCACAGACTCAGAAAGCTGAGGCCTTCCATGTCCTGTCTTAATTTTGTAATATGTTCATAAAAGATAAAATTCTCCCCAACACAAACGTTGGTATCAGTTGCTATGTAACTGCAACGAGATGCTGTTGTTCTGTTTTCAGTATATTACACCTTTAAATGGGGTGGAGTCATTGTCTGTTGTGTGGCATCGCAGAGGCAGCTGCCTTTGTGCATTTCAGTTCAGGTGTGGAATCTTACAGGCCTTCGCTGTCTTACGCAGAATCTTTCTGTTAAATGGTATAGTAAAATATATAGCCACATGTCTCATTGTGTGGGGAATTTTCTGCTCTGCATGTTCACAGGTAGGTGATGGAGCTGGGCACAACAATCCCTGCTACTGCCAATACTAGTGAAGAGTCACCTTTTTATTGTTTTCACAAAAGGAAAATGCTTTGCAATTTTGGCTCACATTTCCATTGCTCCCTGCAAAAGTGAAAATTTGGCATTTTTTCAGATTGAATTGTTTGCGAGATTATAAATTTTCTTAGCAACAGGAACAAATGTTTGCCTACATCAAATATAGGGGCAATTGTATTTTTCTCCAAAATGGAATGTCACCTGAATTAATAGGTGTTGTAACAGATTCATGGGATCTGTGCTACACCCCAGTTTTTAAACAGTCTCTTGGAAGAACCTGTGCAGTATGGCAGGCCCCCAAGGAGTCCCACTCTTCCTTCACGGTAGGCCACGCAAACTTACCACCTCCTAGACCAAGTCCCTAGGATCCATACACCTGCTTCACACCATGAATTCTGTGCAGTGAGTCCAATCGAAATAGACTCCTGGTTAGAGAGTTGTACACTCTTCAGGAACTAATGCACCACAGCAAGTATTTGCAGTGACACTCAAGCAGGGTTTTCAAAACAGAGTAGAATTTATTAGCTAGCTGCACTGAAAATCCTTACATTAGCATAGAGAACTAAAGGTTAAAGCATAGTCCATTCCAGTCAATCCAGAGCAATTCATCACCCAAGCTGCAGAGAACTCCATTTCTGTCTCCACTGGTCGTGTCTCAGTTGTTTGGACTTGAGCTGGGGTCTCTACTGAGCTTCCCTGCTGAGAAATGGTGGGTGGGCGGAAACATCCTTCCTCTTGGTTATTGTTTCCTAGGTGTCAATGTTTTGGTCACTGGGGCTTTCTATTATCTCTTTGGGATTCTGCACTGATATAGAGTCACTTTTAACAGGTTCCAGGCAGTTCCTTAATGATTTCTATTCACTGCAGACCAGACAGCAAGGCAACGCCCGCACCTCATGTCCTGCACTGCCCTTCTAGGACTTTCTCTATCACTGCAGCTAAGGACAAAGTACAGAGGGAAACTGAGATACACAACGGATTCACAAAAATATTACAGAATATTCCCACTTTGTCATAGGTGGAAACAGCATGATATACCATTCACTAAATTGTTGAATCCTTGCCAAATCTCTCAGAAAGGTCTACATATGCAACAATTTGCAAAGCAAATATTTCTGGTTTTGGATAACTGTAACTGGAGTTTACTTTTGGAGTGGAGATGCATTTGCAAAAAGATGATACGATACACTATGGAGAGCACAAATAAAAAGGATTGTGGAGCTGCCATACAAAATCTGGGCTCCTTGGACAATATTACCAAATCCGTCTTTAATGAAACTCTGGAACTTATGACATATTTTTTCTAGTGGCTATTGTACTTGTCTACCTTATTCATTCTAAAGCTATTCTATTATTCTAATCTTATACAGCTATCATAACTGAAATATTTTAGCACCTTCCAATGGTGTATTAAGCAATGTGATTAACATTTGTTACATATAGTGAATTCTCTCTCTTATTGTCTCCCCAGGGAGACAATTGTGTGTAGAGTGTAGTGTTTTGTTCTGGTGGGGTTTTGTCTTTAAATGTGCATGCTGTGTGTTTAAGTTAGAGAAAGCATTTGGAGTGGAAGATGGTGCAGTTTGTGACTGTTATTAATTATTGTAGGATGTCATTTCACAGAAAGTTCTGTCTCCTGCACAGATAAGCTTTAACCTTCTGGCAAAATGCTCTGTTGCACCTGAAGAGCAGAATTGTCTACTACAGACTTCATCTTGGAACTTTAGGACAGAGCAATTGAATGAAGTAGCAGCATCTTGCAAGCATGCTTAGGGTTTTTCACTCTGGTGTTCCAATGTGCTGGTGATTTTACACCATAGCCTTTCTTTGATTGCCCACTCACCAAAAAGGAAAAGAAAAGAAGAAAATACATAAATAAATAGGTTTAGAATTTTACGTACTAAAAATGAAGATCTCATTATAAATGTTTAACTCTTCTTTTCCAAATAAAATTTCCTTCACAGTTAGAAAGAGGCCCAAATCAAAACTGCAGATCAAAACCCTTCAAACTCTGGAACAGTTTGAAATCTGGATCTGAATTCACAAAATAGCTCTCATCGTCATGATGAACAGAATCAAAACTCCCCAGGTGAAAAATCTCCAAATTTGGTAGTTTCCAAATCTATATCCAGACATTTAAACTTTGGCCAAATGCTAATAAATAATCAATCAAAACCTTGAATTTTGTCCCTCATTAGCAATATATTGAAAATGAAGAACATTGTTGATGCTTAGGGCTAAAGCCGAACGTATAATTCACAGTAAATAATTTATCAGATAAACTTCATCACATTTTCTGATCATCTGTCCCTGGACAATTGCAAACTTTTTGTATATATTATTATACAAAATTAATATGTAAAATAGTAGAACTGCAAATTGTGATTATTTGCACTTTGCTGGTTTCAATCACGTTGGTTACAGAGCTTGCTTATAGCTATCATCATGTAACACTATTTGTGTTCCCAATTGGATAGATTGTATAAGTAACTAACTGAGGCCTGATCTAATTCCGATTGAAGTCAATGCAGTCTTTCCCTTAAAAGTGGCTGTCAAATTAGGCCCAGAGAGTGCAAATTTAATTTACATTTTTAAGTATCATGTTCAGACTTCACAGTTCTCACTGCTTGTGGTTATGCAATGGGACATTCCCTTTTGGCAAATATTTAAACATTCAAGCTAAGAGCTCATTTTTGTAAGCATTTCTGCTAGCAAAGCTTGAACAATTGAGTATTTGAGGAAAGTGAACATGAAAAGGTTTCAAAGACAGTCAAATCAAAATGTTCTTTCAAACTCATATGCCCATAAACACATAATGTTTTACATTGTTCACTCACCTCTATTTAGTTACTCTTATTACTGACACCAATTTTAATGGGTTATCCATTGTTATGTATTCATGTGCTGTTTCAGCCAAAAGTTCTTTAAAAACATGCCAGCTAACTAGATATATAATTATAGATGTAAACGTCCCCTGTCCTTTTCCTCTTCTTTTACATTATATTTATTCATTCAGTGCCAGCTGTGAATTTGCAAGACTGAAAACACCAGGCAATCAATACTTTAATACTTATACACAGGTCAACTTAAAAAGCTCTGTTGGCTATGGTATTCCAGCTTACAAATTTAAATGTTTATTTTTCCCCACACTTATCGTTATCGACTGTAATAACTGAAAGCATAATGCCTAAATTGCTGGAGCTATAGAGCCATGAAACTTATTTGCATTTTCTTCTAATGCGTTGGAATTAAGTTTTGTCAATGCTCATATTCAGGCTACAAATCACAAAAAAGAGGATTAATAAAATACAGAATAAAAAAATAAAATTGGGTGTTACATATCAGGAGTTATGTTTTTTTCAGGCAGTGAAATGCGAGGGGAAGGGAATATTTTTATTTACAGTCTGAAGATGATGCATATCTTTTAATCTTAGTTTCTATTTACAGTATGAATTTTTATGGCTCTCCCCTATTTTCATTCCTTCAGCTGTCTACTCACAATGACATTTTGAGATAGGATAGAGTAGATTTGAATCATGGTCCCTGGGAGAAGAATAAATTCCCCAAGTCAGCTAGTAAGGTATTCAATTTCTAAGTCCATACCGCTGCTCATCCGATATGGACCACACATGGAGATTATGTTTCATGATCTGGGCTTTCATACAGGCTGTGGTTAGCACCAAAAGGCGTGAGCAGTGTAGGGCCTGAACACAGAAAATAAGAGAGGGAAGGGGAGGCAAAGGTATTGTTCAACCTTCAAATTCTGCTCTCAGGGATTTTAGAAAAAACAATGTATAAAGCTTTGATTATAGTATCTGATCTCTTGCAGGAAGGAGTCCAGCTTTCAAGCCTGGTCCCTTCATTTTGAAACTCCCTATTTCACACTCAAATTGGCTTTTACTGTAGGTACCTCAAGTAGGTGTTTCCACCTTTAACTGCTGTCTTGAATGCCCAACTAAAGAACTGCTCATGCTAACTTTGGTGCCCAAGTAGAAAACTGAATCCACTGTGGGCCCAATTCTGCAACTCTTTCTCACATGAATAATCCTATTGTCTTCTGTGGGACAAATCACATAAGTACGGGTTGTAGAACTGAGTCCTATATAAACAAATAGAGGCAGCTTAATTCTGCCTAACCAACCCTAGCTCCCCAGGGATGCATGGTGCTGCAAAGTGGTGATGTATCAAGAGGAGATGAGGCATGCCACTACACCCTTTGCGCAGAGCTAGCCATCTGTGTAGGGGAGGATGATGTACCCCTTAACCCACGGTCTGTTAACACGCGGTCATGATGGCTTGACTCCCAACATCCACATGTAAATGGCTCTGTACTGTACTTATACTCTCTCTCTCACACACATACACATACATACACACTATTTTCAAGAGCCCATCTTAGCTGCCTATTATTAGTAGGGTGACCAGACAGCAAGTGTGAAAAATCGGGACGGGGGGTGGGGGTAAGAAGGGGCTATATAAGACAAAGCCCCAAATATCGGGACAGTCCCCATAAAAATGGGACATCTGGTCACCCTAATTATTAATTCCTCTTTTAAAAATTCCTCCTCTTTTAGTGGGAAGATGGAGGATTATTCTCACTCTTCTTCATTTATTCCTTCTTGCTCTCTGTTTCTGATCCAACTCTCCTTTCTAAACCAGTGTCCCCTCCGTCCTCATCTAACTTCTTGTTCCACATCCCCATCAAGGATTGGGATCATATTCTGCATTGATTTACACACCAGTCCACCTCATTGAAGGCATTGAGATTCCATAGGGTGTAATCAGCCCCAAATGATTTGTTTTAATATAACGTTTAATACATTTTGGCTAACTTCTGCAGGACAAACCTCATTGCAATCAGATTCTTTTCTTGGTGTCTGCATTAAATGATTCATTGCTTTCTCAAGCAGGTCACACCAGTTAGTCAATTTATCATCTTAATGTGATCTGATGTCAGTTGGTGCACCGTGTCATTATTGCTGTTTATAGTATATGCAGAAACTCAATTTTTCTCTTTCTCTGCAACACTGAGATCTTCCATCATCTTTCTTCATTTGGCTCAGCATTTTAAAATGTTATCCTTTTGCATACTAATAAGCATTGTGACTGCAACCATACAAAGGGAATCAATTTTTCTCACAGTTAGTGTACGTTACATATGTTTGGTATGTTCTCCAGGATGAATTATGCTATTGTGCTCTGCGCTGACTGTGCTCTGCTGCCAGAGAAAGCCATAATGTATTTCAGTCGTTTGAATTTGCAGCTGAACAAGCACCTTTGAAACAGAAATTATTTCACACAGTTCTGGCACTGTTATTAAAATGCAGTTTTCTTTGAAGACAATTCACCTTGCCTGAAAAGAATACACATATAACCTTTTGATTAAAATAAGGTTCAAGATCTACATGCCCTTTTAAGTAATGAATTTACTACATGAATAGGTGCCTGCCTGATTGTTCTGAGAGCTGAAGTCTTCAACCCCCAGAATGGGCAGTGACAACACAAGCTTCCCCACAGGATCTGTTAACACCAGAAAATGTTGCAGAATTTCAGCTCCAGTGATGCCAGAAGTGGTGTTAAGTACTAGCAAGGATAGGGCTCAGGTATTTCTGCCATCTACTTTCATGGTGCAGAGGTAAAAAGGTCTACATTAGCTACATATCTACATTGCTGCTAGAACCTGAGCAGCTGCATCAGTGCTTGTAAATAGGGACATATGTTTCTGATGTAGCTACATGCCACCATACTGCCAGCATGCTTCAGACCTCTACAATGCTAAAAAGAAAACACTGTTCATGCTGCATGATTGTTTAGTTTTTGACCTCTGTGCTGAGACTTCTAATTATAAAAGATAGTTTCTGTGATGTGAGGGTCCGATAGCTCAGGCTGCAGCCGAAGCCTGAATGCCTACATCACAATTAAACACCCCCTTAGCTCAAGCCTGGCAAGCCCAAAGCAGCTGGCATGGGCCAGCCCTGGATGTATAACTGCAGTGTAGACATACCCATGTGGTATGGAATTGTGGTATTGGCTGCAGAACAGAAGCTGCACAGTGCTGGTGTGGAGGTTTCTAATATCTTTGCAACTCTGACATGTCCTCTTGGATGTAGGATGAGCATTTGGTCCCAAATAATTGAAATGAAAGCCTTTTCCTTGAGATGGACTATTTTTCAGGAGTGCAAATTGCAAAGTTCCTTTTCAAGAACCCAGGAAAATCTGGAGTGAGATTCATTATAGCTGAGACTGTCATGGTCAAACTGAATTAGGATAAGAATAATTCCAGTTATCTAAGACTAAAAAGAGCCTTGCATGTGTCTGACATTTAAAGGTTGAGACTATCTTATATGGGTCTCCTGTGTTACTGGGGAAACCGTTGTTAGAGTCTTCTTTTTCCCCTTTAGGGGAACCTAGCAATGCCCTTGATTGTTTTCATTCCAAAAATGTCTGTTCACTTTAATGATATTTAGTGGATTTTTAAAATAGAATTACTAATTGTATTCAAAGGTTCTCAGAGCTCTATCATCATACAGAATATTGTCAAAATGTATGCCAAGGATATTTGTGAGGTTAGTATAAGTCATAGTCTAGACTTGAAATATTATAATTATTATTGTAGCAGCAGCAGCCACCAAATGCCCCATTCATCACAGCTTCTGAGAGGTTTGTGGCTACGGAACAGAAAATAATAGCTGCATTTTTGCAGTTCTTTAATTTGACATGCACAGACTTGGGGTAGTCAGTGGCTCAGAGAATACTGTGCTCTTGCTCTCACCTTCAAAGCAGAAATAGGGCCAGTCAGAGGTCCTGTTTAATCCTGGAAAGGTAGACTAACTATATAGTATTAGGGTAGGAAACTTTTTTCCAGTCCTGTGCACTCTGTATTTTAGAAGGAGTCCCCTTCATGCTACCAGAATGACTTAAATCTGCACCAGCACTTCTGTTAGTAATTTGCTTATTTGGAGCTTTTCAATTTGGTGTAAAATTTACTCTGGGTTGAAACTTAGAAAAAGAGTTTTCCAAATCAGAGAACTTCTAGTATTACAAAGACACAGACACACACACAAAGGTCTTCAACTTTGGACCACATCTTGATTCAAGAATGGAGCAGCAACTACTCACAAAGCAACAAATATGGAGCATGGTTTCCGTGGCTCCATACAGGAGCTGATGAAAATCTTTGGAATTGAAACATATTTGTCCAGATCCAAACAATCTACAAACTTTGTTTCACCATAAGTGAAGAGTGGGAAAAATTATTTGTCATTCTTTATGACTCAGGAAAACATTATATTTTCTTCTCAACACCTTAAGTATTTAAAATTGCTCCAAACAATTCTAGCTCAGAGAATCAGAGTGATTCAAGGTGAAACTGAGGACTCATATAGTAAATGTTTGAGTTTATCTTTCTGTAATCCATTGTCCTCTATTATAAGGCTAGACTGTGACTTGGACTATGCACCCATTTGAGGGATTAAGAGAGAGTAGGAACCCACCTCACATACCTGTGTGGGCTACTTGGGTCTAAGCACATAGGAGTAAGCAAGACTAGTACTCATCGACTCCCTCCTGGGGCTGGTGACTCGGAAGCTGTATGCAGGTGAGAGAAAAGGTGGGGCCTTGGCTCTAGTTCCCTCCCCACCTGCCTAGGGACAGAGTATCTGAACCAGCACGGGGGAAGAGTAAGGGAGTAAGAAGGAAACTAGCAAGGAACTGGAAGTCAGAGGTGTCTCCTTTTGTCACAGTGCTTCCAGGAGTAGGAAACTTTTTGTCACCCCTTACTCAAGGCTCTGTCTACAATTACAAACTAGTCCCTAGAATAAGAGATGCGGATTAATGTGAATTACCCAATCTAACTAACAGAAGAGATAATATTGCTGATATTTTATATTCCTTGGGAGGGATTTTTTTCATCCATAGTAAGATAATGTTAATCAAATTATTCACAAATTACACCTGTAGCTGTTATGGATATTCCCTGGTACTTACATTTCATAAATAATGACATATGTATTATCCAGAATTACCAACCGCCTGTCAGATCTTTTTCTTTATTTTCTTGACAAAAGCTAGTGGTTTGATTGATATAAATGAGGGCTGATGGTTTGATTGAATGATAGCAGTATTTAGTAATTTTTGTATTGTAGAATATCTTCCATAATGTTGTAGATGTTTCAGAGTATTGCAAAAGGGAAATGCAAATTATCATAATTACTTTCCAATTCTTCTTGTTAAAGCAAAATTATAAGCTTTCATTGTACCATATGCTATCCGATCACTTTAACTTTTACATGCCACACACATTTAGATTAAAAGACTTCCTTTGGGAGAGGTTAGCAGTATACACTCCATAATTAATGTTAAAATTAGCTTCCCATTATATTATAAGTTCAATATTCAATACCACCCATAACTACTCCATGCCATCCAACCTACTTTCTCTGAAATTTCACATGCCACATCTCCTCCAAGTATAGAATTATTCTGGGAAGTTTGAGGATAAATCTAAAAAGGAGATTAAAGACACAAGTTGAAATCCTGGTGTTAATAAAATCAATGGCAAAACTTCCCCTGACTTGAATGGGAACAGTATTTTCCTAACCGTGCTTTTAAAATGGCTCAGTTATTGACTTTCTGGAAAAAAAATCCCAACATTTTTTGGCTCATCATATCACCTCAGTGGCTTGGGCTACAAATTCCTATTTTCTTTTGTTGTTGGCCTAGCTATGGTGAAATATTCTTTTCTTTTCTTTTCTTTTCTTTTCTTTTCTTTTCTTTTCTTTTTATGGTTTTAAATATCTTTCTGCTGGTGAATCTGACTTTATCCTCTTCTTCTGTGTCCAATCTGTAATCTCTTTCCTTTTTTTAATGATGAAGTCAGCTTTATCTGAAGGAAAGGTGCTGTGAACTCTGAAAAGGTTGATGCATTACAAAGGTGATGAATTAGATGCATTTTAATTTAATTTTAAAACTTCTATACAGAATATAAACATGTTTTGAACAGGCTCTGAATGAGTGTGTTTGCGAAAGAGAAAGAAGGGTATAGGTATGGCTGCAAAAAAGATAGATAAACCAGCAGGAGAAAGAAGTAGATAAGTAGGAAAGCCTAGAGAACAATATGGGGATATGACTGAAAAGGAAGAAGGGGTCAACAGATACCTTATTAAAGTTGACACCAAACAACTATCCAAATTACATTTGTAAAAGTGGAGACCTTAACATTTCTCTATTCCTCCATCACTTTTCCTCGAGAAGTAGGATGAAACGTCTGAGCTGTCTGTTTTTCTCCTAGTGCAGTGGTACCCTTTCTTTTCTAGTGCTTGTTACATGTAGCATGTCAAATTCTTGTCACTGAAAGCACTGTCAGTTCCACTGGAAATGCAGTACACCATGACTAAGGTCGAAAACTGCTAAGCAAATATAAAGGTATAAGAGGATAAGAGAAAAGAAGGATGCTGCTATGCAGTAATCCTTTAAACACTGTTCTGCGCAACTCAACAAGATTAATTAACCTCTAGGTAATAACCCCCTTAGAAATATGAAACTAGGAATTTGTAAGAACTATGTGGCCTGTGTTAAGCCAAGAAGAATAACACTAGGTTAGTGTGAAGTATCTGTAGGTTTTAGGCCTTTAATATTTAGAATGTTTTGAACACAAGTTATGGGCCCAGTTTGTAGACTCCCAAGGGGTAAACTCTTCAACGACATTTATTGTCTTCATCAGGGATGCAAAATTTCTCCATGGAAAAAGTAAGGGGTCTGACACCAAGCCCCTGTACTCAGAGGTCTATGGAGGCAGAGAAGCATCTCTCAGGAAGCCCTGTGCCTCTGGGGCCTTGTGCCATCCCTCCAGCTCCCTGACTGCATGGCTCCAGTGGAACTTCCCTGGGATCTGGAAATGTTCTGCAGCTCTCAGGATCAGGCGTGTTGTGAGATGAAACTGCTCATACAGTTAGATAAATTGAAGTATTTCTAGAAGAGATCTATGTGCAAAGGGAGAGAGGGAATTTGAGAATCCACAGTTGTGCACCTCTTTAATGTATAAAATATATGCCATTTTCCTAAACCTCAGGGCAAAGTTCTGTGCTCATACTGCACACTGATCAACATTCTCTTGCTCATTAAAAATACCCTTTTTTGGCCAAATCACATCCTGCCATGATAATATATTGCTCCCAATAGGAATGTAGAGAACAGCCATGAGAAATCCCTTTTTGGGGCATGGGAGAATCTGAGGACCATTTTCACACTGGAAGTAGGATAAATTGCCATTGCTGCCAAATGTGAATTTTCCCATTGCTAGAAAGTGTCCTCTGTTGAAACTGCTCGAGGAAATATAGCGCATGTCTGCTGCGTTTTTACACATTCATCATAGACACCTCTTTCCTAAGATGTAGATCTCCATCTATAACTCTGTCTCAGATTACAAATGTATTGCAAAAGCTATCACTATGCAGTTAAGAATAGATCATACATCTGAATTTTGATTGAATTTATATTGTCAGGAGAAGTCAGACTTTAAAGATTAGTGCAACAGATATATATATACACACAATGATCAAAGCATGAGTTGCTTATAATAGAAAACCTGTTTTAAAATAACAGCATAGAGAACTTCTGTGCTGTTCCCTGAATAATCTCCAGTATGGAGCAGTAATCTATAAATCTGCTAACACATCTAACACAGATTTACCTCCCTTAGAATGTGTGTATAACCATGCAACATAGAGAGCAAACACACACATTTCTCTTTTCATCTGCATCACTTGAAACCATGATAGCTATTAAGTTCAGAAAGCCTGTGGTTTGGAATTGTCATTCACTCTTCTAGAGATTTAAAGCTGCTCCCAGCACACTGGGACAGAGATGGATATGACAATATTTCTTCCTCTTCCTTATTTAGAGGTATCACTACCAGTATGGCCTTAGGCAGATAGAGCCAAATGTGTTTAAAAAGTTTCAAGCCTTCTTTTGATAGCTGAAAAATATATCCAGAAAATCCAGTAATTGGCATGGGGCTGTATCAAGACTCATAAGCATTCATACCCATTCATCCTGAGAATAACAAGAAGAAACCGGCACAAGAATGTTCATTGCTGGTTGACCTCTATTGACTACAGGAATAAATTTGTCTCAAAGAGAGGAGATTTAAACAGAAAGAAGAGCAATACAAGGAAAAATGTTTGCGGGTGAATTTAATGCTCATTAAAGTGATGGAATAATAACTGTAAATTGAGCTAAGCCCACAGGAGGTAGGTATTGTGCAAGCGTCCCGACACAGCTATGCCAGTGCTGCTCACCCCAGTCCTGCAACACACATGGTTTTCCAATGTTGGGCTTCTCTTCAGGAAAGTCTGCCAAACCTAAAAAATCTCATGGACCTTCTGATTTGCCTCCAATCAAGCAAATTGACAAGTCAGGGGTTCTGCAGATGGATCAGCAATGGCCCATGCTGCAGATACCTGATCTGTTATCATAGCTCCAAAGAGTTTACAGTTTAGATACAACAGGAGAAAACACAGGAGGTGCAGAGAGAAACAATAAAATCACGTGAGCAGGGGTGAAAGTACCTGAAAAGTATGAGGGCCCAGCTCCAAGCCCCCAGAATGGGCAGGGCCTTGGGCTAAGGGGCGGGGCCTCAGGCAGAAGGGCCACAGCGGTGCTTTAACATCAGCTGTGTATGGGCCTATACCAGCAGCCACTTTTTACCAGTACACTGTACTGGCCCACTTTTACCTCTGAATGTGAGTGAACTGTGAAGTTCTGCACGTGCCTGGATGAATCCATTAGGTTTGTTCAGTTTCCAAGTAAAGATTTTCAGGCAGATATTTAACAGTTCAATAAAGGGCAATGAGTAGGGTTTTTAGGCCTTTGGATAGAAATATGTTTTATGGAGGCACCGCAGACTGGGTCAGGAAAAGAGTTTGAGGCAAGGGGTATGGGAGGAAGTCAGAAAATGAAAGTCTGAGAAGGACATGGACATGTTAGTCAAACACAGTATTTCCAATGCAAAGTGTTCAAACATCGTGGGAATGGTTTGAAAATTATGAGATTCAAAAACACACAATAATTTTGAGTTATTTTATTTGCCTTCTGGTTGTGTGTGTGTGTGTGTGTGTGTGTGTGTGTGTAGGAGTTATGTTTTCAAGTTTTTCTCTGTAATCATGAGAGTTGGAATATTACTTTTTAAAAAAAGAAAGCTGAGATTCTCATGCAATAATGTGACTCCAGTAGCTAGGACTTTAAGAAAAACATCAAATATCATGAGACTCATGATAAAATCACGACCACATTGGGTGGGCAACATTGCATCACACAGTTTAGACATACCAGGGTTGCAAGGAGACCAGAAAGATGTGACAGCAGAGCGGCAAGAAGCAGTCAGGATCTATGTTTTGTGTGGATCCCCTACTTTAAGCTAACATCACAGACATCATCATGACCACAGTGACCACAGAGAAAGCCACTACCTGGAGCTGATATACTTTGCTCTTTTATTGTATGCCTTTCTAACTTCATTGACTAAGTTTATACATGACTAAGTTTTTTTCCCCGTGATTAGTCCTCTAATGTTTGGTGACACAGTCTTTTCCATATGTTGGGCTCAGTCTATATACGCTGCTTGCCTTTGCCTATAAGCCTCCATTCTGCAAAGGGGGCACATAAGACGTTTTCGTCTTCATGTGTGCATAGTAGCAATACCTTTGCCATTGGTGTAGCAGCTTGTACCATTTACTTCCAAGTGCATCATAGAAATGGATGGGACAATCAGGACCTATAAGATTCTCTGCCCTCCCTGGCATCCTGGCAATAGACTGGTTTGCTTGGAGTATATAGGATAAAAGGCCTTATTGGAATCTAGTGAAGATCAAATTGCTACCACAATTAACATATTTCTGCTATAATCTGTGTTATCATTAAGTAATCCTTTTGACATCAGCACATCTCGTGATTTGGTAGTGAAATAAAATCCATATCGAGGGCACCCACTTTGACTGGTCTTTATTATTTGATTTAACTGATTGGCAAGTATAAAATCAGAATTATAGCTAAGGTATTGATCTGGAATAACTTTTATCTATTTCTTTTGCTCTTTAGAATGAAGGAGCCGTACAAAATAAAAGAATCAAAGCTCCTGACAGCTATGCAATAGCTGTAATTACATTCCTAGACTATAATCATCACATACGTTATTGAATGCAGCTTACATGCAAATATAAATGCAATAGTTGTGCAGCTGTCAGGATGATATATGGCAGACGTGTACTAAGGAATAGAGGGGACTATGGTGCAATGATATTAACAACATGATGATGGCCCTGCAGCACAGTTCTAGAATGAGAATAGTGCTACCAGTGCTTACTCTGATGTTCCAAATGCCGCATGGCATATGATAGAAATTAAAACAAGTACAAAATTATTTTTATTTTTGATCTACTTTAATTTAGAGGAGGGAGATTCTTTCTGTTGGCACCTATATTTTCTTATACTTCAAATGGAATTTTCCATGAACTCCCCTCTCAGTATTCAATAATCAGTGACCATTAATTGTCATAAATAGTTTGTTACAATAGTAACAAGATGTTTGTTTTTTTGCTTTGGAATGTCAAGGCCTGAGTGAACATCTTGTTTTAATAACAGTTTTGGATCTAATTGGAAATTAGATCAGACTATTTTTAATGGCAGGAATTTTCCGTTGCTCTGGGAGAAACTGTGATGGCTCCAGCAGTTAGCATTTCTGTTTAGGACTGCACTTAAGCACATACTTAAAGTTAAGCATAAACTTAAGTGCTTTCCTGTATTGAGGCCTTACAGCTTTTCAGTTCCTGGCATGTAATTTTTTTAGGGTGACCAAATTTTATAGGGACAGTCCCAATATCTGGGCCTTTTTCTTATATAGGTGCCAATTACTCCCCACCCCATCCCGATTTTTCACATTTGCTCTCTGGTCACTCTAAATTATTTGCCATGAGTTTGATGATTTATACAGTGAGTGTAGCTGAAAATACAAGTACTGCTTAAGACGTTTCTATAAAGTAGGGCAGTGTACAACAAAGTTTTTTTGAATAAACCTATGCTGAAGGGTCATATCCTACTCTCAGGGCATGGCTACACTTGAAAATTCAAAGCTTTGTCGTGGGAATGCTCCCATGACAGCATTTTGAAGTGCAAGTGTGGTCACGCACGAATGCTGAGAAAGAGCTCACCCGGCACTCCTGGTAATCCACCTCCACAAGGGGATTAGCTCCGAGCACTCGAAGCCCAGCTCCCAGAGCTCGGAGCCTGTCCACACTAACGCTTTAAAGTGTTCAGACTTGCTGTGCTCAGGGGGGTGATTTTTCACACACACCCCCCCCGAGCCAGCAAGTCAGAGCACTATAAAATGTCAATGTAGCCAACCCCTCAGCTACATATGCACAGCTTCCATTTCCTCTGCTGTCCTGGTGGAAGATGATTTCAGGCCTAGCCATGGAGGTGTCAACAGAATCCAGATTTATATTGCTTATTGTTTGGAAAGAGCAGGAGTGGCTTTGATAAAATAGGGTGATGAATGTGAAACAGGCAATGGCAAGCAGGAGAAGAAGACATATTTGCATCCATTTATTTATTCTCCTTTGTTTGTATACTTAATTTATTATGGGTCTGTCCTTTCTATGTAAGGGAGATTGCAGTTTCTTTCAGCATATTTTTATTTTGGAAGAATAGGCCTTAAATATTTAGCCCTATAATGAAGCAATAAACACAGACAAGCATAAAAATCCACTTCTAGTGTACCTAGAAAACAATCCCAAAATGGTTCAGATCAGAGGACAAAGGGATTTTCATGTGGTTAGCGAATAACTTAAAAAAAAACCCTGCAACTTATCAGTGAGCATCTGTTAAGAAGTTATTAAAGAAGCTTTCTTTTTATTGCTGTTCACATTTTTCCTCTTGAGAAGAGACTAGCTACAGTAAGTCACTCCCACTCATTCCTTTCTCTTTTTCTAGTAGTCCATCTTTTGTTCCTTGCAGAATGCATTCCATATGCGCTGCATTTGTTTATTAAAGCTGTACATGGGTAAATATGGTAAAAAAATATATGCTTTCCTGGGAAGTTTCTTTCTAGGGAAATTTAGATCTGTTTAACCGCTTTATTTTATTTCTGTTTTAAGGTGGTGGTGATATCTGTCTCTGCTTCTGAATTTAGTGATTTATTTAAACATGATTTCAAAGTCAGAAGGAGATGCTCTGAGGCATGCACTATTGTGATGAGTCAATAATCAGTGCTGATTGCCATGTGCTGACAAAAAAGAGATTTCATTAAATTAATATAAATTATTTAGTTGTGGTTGTGCATTACATTCAATATAAATGTGTCCAACTGAAATTCAATGTTGAAAATGGATAGATTGATGAAATACAGTAAGATATGCACTGTTATATTAAATATTATACAAAGACAGCTTCTTAAATAAAATAAGCAATCAGTAAACTCATATTTTTCCTTTTTTAGTTATTTTAATTGAACGTAACATGTTAACATTGTGAGATTTGCTCTTTTTGGGTGCTGACTACTAAATGCCACCCAGCAATGGTGAAAAATTCCCGAAACATAACGGCAAAATGTTTCCCCTAACCCTCAATTCATAATGTGTTCAATGTAAGGCACACTGTACCTCTGCTTGTTTTTATTTTCACAGCCATCTTAATAGCAGCTATGCTAAACTGGTTAGGCACTGGTCCTCTATTATTTTTATGCTGTGTGTTTTGAATCAATATCTATTTATTCTTTCCAAACAAATCTCTGGATAGTAGAGATAAGAAAAAAAACAGGTAAGTACAATTTCAATCCATGAATATTCATGGGATGAAATCATCTCAAATGCATAGCACTGGCTGAAAAAAAAAATTAGCAAAAAATCCCCCAAAACAATATGACAATGTTTGCAAAAATCAGCTGCCTATGTTGGCTGCAATACATGATTTTGATGAAAGTTTTCTACAAAATTTTGAAAAAGTCAGGAACAAATTGTAAAGAATTTTTTCACAAAATTATTTTCTCTTTGACATTTCAATTGAAAAACTTATCAACAAACATTTTATATGCAAAATAGATCAGGTCTATTTACATTGCCTGAGAGGCACTGAGTGCACTCAGATCCCATTTAAATCAATGGGATTTCAGGGCACTCGGCAACTTCCAAATGTGCTCAGTGCCATACCGGATTGAGCCTGTTATGAATGGGACCATTTAAAAAATGAATTCACACTCTACTTTCAATTAGACTTAAACTCGTCTACACTTTGAGCTGTGTGGGTAATTCCTAGGTTGTATAGAAATAGCATGCTAAAATAGTACTTTAGGTGCAGTAGCACAGGCCATGGTGAGCAGCTGCATGAGCTAGCCACCCTAAGTATATACTTGCCTGGACTCCATGGGTATTTGCTTGAGCTGGCTAGCCCATGATGCTGCTGGCTGCTATGTATGTTATCATAGCTACCCTACTATTTTTAGCATGCAAGCTTGATGACAGCTAGTGTGAGTATGTCTACATGTACTGGGAATCATACTCCTAGCCTTTATGAGCTTTACAGTGGTGCCAGCCCACACCTGAGGTCCTACCCGCCACCCAATCCTCTCCACTCCCTCCCACTCTGTGTGAATGGTGGGCAGGAACTCTGGGGTAAGACGCCGAGCAGGGGCCAGAGCGGGGCGAGGCCATAGTCTGGGCACTAGGGCCAACAAAAGATTACTCTAGCCCTGCCCCTAGTTCCAAGCATGGATTTAGCCATAGGTTTCTAACTGCTTAAATCACTTTTGTAGAGGAGACTTAGTCATGTAAGTCACTTAGGCCTTGGGCAATGCTGAACAGAGCAAACTCTAAATACCTTTAAAAATCTGAGCCAGAGAAACTTGGAGTCTTATCCTCAATTTGGTTTCAGTGGAGCTACAGCAGTTTATACTGGTTGTCATGATAAAAAATCATCAGTTTTCTATAATAGCCACATATTGGTATCTTAGATGGCAGTTTTGTACGTACAATGGAAATAACAGCACAATCATAGACACCAATCTGTTCTAAATGCTGATAAATTATTGCTTCAGATAATAATGGTGACTATTGTACTATGTATTCATTACAGTAATCCAAGCCCTCTTCATTAAAATGTCAAGATCCTATAGTGTTTTATACTAGTAAGAAATTTAGCAAACAGTTTCAGAGTCCATTTTATCTTCATCACTTGTGACAGTTTCATCAGTTCCAATGGCTTCCCTCTGATCCTCAAAAAATTATATTTAACTGGGCCATGGGCAGAAAAATATCAAATAAACCAATGGGAGGAAAACAGGACAGTAAAATAATATCCTGCAGGGGCCCAAGTGAACAAACAACATCTGTTTTTTTTTTTCTTTTTCACCCTTCCTCCTACTCAATTATTTGGGAAGGAAAATAATTTAAACTTAGTGACTAACCTGCACATATTTTTCAAACACAAAATCTTTAAAGATATGTATTGTTTTCACATATCTGTAAAGGGTAGAGAGAGTCAGTGAAACAGTGGTAATAGGATAGGACAGCGCTATGCCAAACATGAAGTTAGAGATCAGCATGAGTGTAGCTGGCATGGCAGTCCAAATGTCAATCCCTGTTCTTCTGCTTTCAGGATTTAACCTCCTTCTCCTCTTTCATTTTCCAGTGTCATGATAGGGAAGAGCAGTGAAAGGTTTAAGTTAAATTTCCTGTGGCAACTGTGGGAGAGCAATAAAAGGATCATCATGGGGCATAGACTGAGAGGGCTGGAGAAAGGGAGGAATTACATTCACAGGGTTGTTTCAGCAAGTTAATCACTTCTTATTGTAAACCTGGCATGGAAGAGACCCAGTTGTTACACTTTTTGAGCTGGTTCTTTTTCAAACTGGAGCATTTTGTTGAATGTTTTTGCAAGAAACAACCAATGCACATGGCTTACAAAAAACATCTACTGTAGTGTTTTTCCAGGAGTCCAAAATCTGTTATGACCACTACCCTGCTCATCAGAGTTGCATCTTTCTGAACTTTCAGCAGAGTACTTAATCTTAAGGAGACAGGGTCCTGGAAAATATAGCCCTTGCATTCCATCCAGTTTTGTGTAAATCAGACATTTATAATCAAATATGTAAAAAATAGCTGCATTTCCACTAGCATACACTTCATAACTTTTGAGTGCTACATGAGGAATACAACAAAATTGTCATGCTCATGTTCTGATAAGAGGGATCATGAGCTGATGCATATTCCCAGGAAAGATGACGTTGAAAAGTTTCAGATCTCCAGGTCAAATATAAATAAGTTGCTCAACTGAAAGTATCCAGGCTTCTTGGTTCTGCAAGACTAGACTGGAAATTTCAAAACAATCTATCTAATGAAATTTCTCATCCCTTCTGCTTCTGGTTGAGGCAGTAATAACTGTGAGAACAATCTATCTCATGGTAATTAAACATGTTTAGATTCTGGGAGCACAGAGGTGCATGCAAATGAAAAATCATGGACTAAGAAAAAGTAACTATAATTGTTCAAAGCTCAAAAAAGATTCCGCTCAATTCAAGTTGTGGGCAAAATTCCAGGGAATTCTGAATCAGTGTGACCATCTGGAAGAGAAACTCAGTGAAAATCAAGTTATGCACATTCATCCAATCTCTATTTGAGTCATCAACTTCTGTCTCTTCTTCACATTATTTTGGGGTTGTGGAAGAAAATAAAATCCTCACTGTCAGGCTGGAGGCAACAAAATCAGAGACAGCTTTATTTCGAGCAATTGCAAAGGAAGAACACAGCTGACAGAGTCTCTCTGCCTCAGTTTCTCCAAAATACAAGCAAAATCACATAAGCATTTATACCTCTTTGTGATGTACAATAATTAAATAATTAAGACATCTACATTTTATTTTGGCTAGTTTCTATCTATTCCAGTATTTTTCTCACTTTCTTTTCTCAAAACATTATTATCTCAAGGCTAGGTCATTCTGACAATTCTGCTGACTATTCTGTTGATTTCCACTCACTTCTGACGTGAGCCCTGCTTCTACAGATCTCACGATGTTAGGCTAAGGCTTAGCATAACAGTTGCTCTGTCTCTGACAACATAAAATGGCTGCTTGAACCCTCTCTTTCTTTTCCTACCTCCACAGGCTTTTTGTCCCTTGTTCTCTCCTCCTGAAACAAAAAAATACCCAGATTGCTAGTAATCTCTGGAGGACAGAAATGATTATCCTTAGAAATTTATTTTTGAAGTTATCTGCTGTAGGTGAAAAAAAATTTCTGTGCATTTATGTATAAGAAACTATTTTCAATGAAATATGAAACCCATTCCACAGAAATCCACAGAATCCACAGAAATTAAAATAAATTGCTCAGGTGCTTTGGGATTTAATATAACATCAGGAACTAAAAGAAAATTGTTCTATTTTGTAGATGAAAAAAATGAGCCAGAAATCCTTTTCTGTTCAATGTAGAGTTTGGTAGCTCAGGTGCAGAGCTGAGAATAGTTAAAAAAAAGTAGGTCCATTAATATGCCATTAAAATGTGTACCTGATTTGATTTGACTGAGTTTGTATAGTTTTTAATATGTTTACCTAAAAACCTATATGAATAAGTTTTTGTTCAGACTATTCACATCCGCAAATTCATTTGTTTGTTTGTTTGTTTACAGCAACCATGTGCATTTTTTTTCTGAAGTAATGAAGTGTGTTGCCCTTCACAAACAGGGCTTCTCTTTGGCATGCAAATATAATTCTTTGTGGGAATGTAACAAGAGACAATTGAATGTAAAGTTTTTTGTAAACAAGTAGCAAATTGTGCTTCCTCTGCTTTAAGTCTTTCTCCCTGTCTCCCTAGTCGGGGATGAATAGTATTATTTTTAAATCAAGTCCACATACATGACTATGATACATTGTTATTCTTGAAAACAATCCTTAGGTCTCCACCGTCTCCTTATCCTCTGCTTCCTCACACTGAAGAGTTCTCACCCTGTCTCTGACAGAATCAGAGCCTCAGTGACTTAGGACAAAATTGACTAAAATAGCCTTTGATTTTTGGGTGCTCAACCTGAGACCCTATGGGCTTGATTTCCAGAGGTTTTGAACTGAACACCAACAGCTCCCATGGATGTTAGCTTCTAAACACTTCTGAAAAATCAGGCCCATTGCCATGGGGCACCCAGTGGTTGAGGCATTCAAAGCAAAGATCTTTGATAATTGAAGCCAAGACAGCTTCTTTTCCTGGTTTGAAAAATTACAAATGTTC
This sequence comes from Dermatemys mawii, assembly GCA_007922305.1. Lineage (NCBI taxonomy): Eukaryota > Metazoa > Chordata > Testudines > Dermatemydidae > Dermatemys > Dermatemys mawii. The sequence goes on from ML677326.1 coordinate 78,920,955, forward strand.
AGTAAGGGAACAGACAAACTAATGATTGACATAGGTAACCAAACATATCTGCCAAATATCAAACTGTGAACATTGAACACTTTCAGTAATATGTGTAGTTAACAGATCATAAGCAATCCATGGATAGAAATCTTGCACAAAATATTTACCAAAAAAAATTGAACAAAGAAATTAACTGGATATTGTGATCTGTTCATGGACAGCTGGTGAACAGAAGAAAGGGCTAACTTTGACTAAAATGAGATTCTGAGGTTATCCTTTTAGTACCTTTCACTAACAAATTAATTTCAAAATGAAAATATTAGAACTTCCAAATAAAAGGAAGTTCTTTACTCAGTGCACAGTCAATTCGTGGAACTCCTTGCCTGAGGAGGTTGTGAAGGCTAGGAATATAACAGGGTTTAAAAGAGAACTGGATACATTCATGGGGGTGAAGTCTATTAATGGCTATTATCCAGGATGGGTAAGGAATGGTATCCCTAGCCTCTGTTTGTCAGATGTGGGTGATGGATGGCAGGAGAGAGATCACTTGATCATTACCTGTTAAGTTCAATCACTCCAGGGCACCTGGCACTGGCCACTGTCGGTGAGAGGATACTGGACTAGATGGACCTTTGGTCTGACTCTTTATGGCCATTCTTATGTTCTTATGTACACTTTATAGCCTTCTGGAAATGGCTAAAGTACCAAGTTTCATTTCATGCTACTGCTGTCTCAAAAAATGGTTCTAGTATTTTTTATTTCTACTTTCTGAAGATAGAACAGAAATAAAATCAGAGTTATGAATGACAAGTTTCCTGCTAAATTCTTATGCTTGCCTGAGTAAACATGATTTGGCAATGAACATTTGACCTGACAATTCTTTTCCAGATAATGAATGTGTTTTTTTCCAAATTTAAATACAGTTTAATATGTGATAATGATGGCACAGTTGATATGAAATATACAGTTTTATTACATATTGATGTATAAAGGCTGTAAAACAAAGGACAAGAGACTGGCATGTGCTGATCAGAAACACTTGCTGCCTCCCTATTCCTCTAATATTTGATAGTTACAGAATCTTTTGTAGGACAAATACAATGTTTAGAATCTAGCATTATGAGAAGAAGCAGAATCTGATGTGGTTGTAATAGCATGTTGCTTTCTGGAGAGCTGAGTTCAACTCTTAGGCTCAATTTTTTTTTATCACAACTCTATACTCTGGCACACTAGTCTGCTGGAGAAGCTCAAAATTGGAATAGCAGGGGCATGACAGGTCAGGGCTGAGGTGCAGTAGTAGAGTCCTGTGTCTGACTCTTACCAGTGCTATTAATTTCTCTTTCATAAGCATTCATTTTCTTGCAATTTTTAAAATGACTAATATCTTTGTGTGTATATATTTCTTTTGTGTCAGGTCTGATTCTACACTGGATGCCTTAGCTCAACCCAGTTATGAGCTCGAAGCAGGGATCATTTTGTGAAATTCTTTGTCCTGTGTTATGCAGGAAGTCAGACTAGATGATCACAATGGTCCCTTTTTCCCTTAAAAATCTATTAGTTTATTATAATTCATGATCATTAATAGCCAAATATAAGTTACAACACTCAAACTAGCACATTAAAAGATAGATGAGTTTTTTCAACATATATCGCAGAGCTGCCAACTTTTCCAGGGAATACAGCACAGTTCTGCATTTTTTTGTGGTGAAAGGCTTACCAGGCAAAACAGACAAGGGCCCAAATCCTCAGCAGGCGTTAATGAAGATTTACACTGAGGATCTGATTTACACTGAGGATCTGACTCTTGATTCGTGGCTTGTTGGTGTGCATGTGTGTATGGTAAGTGTAATTACCAGTGGCCTTTCACTTTCTATTTTAAGGGCATGGATGGACATATGGCTTTATGCTTCAGTAAATCAATCAATCAATCAGTCTTATATTTCTGCTATATAATGCAGCATGTCTTGGATATATCAGATTTCTTGACCTTTTTTTAAATGAATCAGTCTTTGTTTCGGAAGGGAATATGCAAGAGACTGGAGAATATGCTTTTTGCCACAGAATTGTTAAAGAAACAAAGGAAAAATGAAGTGGGAAGATCATTACCAAATCGCCCAGCTTCAGAAGGGGCCCACTTCCATAATGAGCCTGACAGCATGCAGGGCCACCTCTCTCTTCATATGCAAAGCTAATCCTCTCACCCACTCTCACAGCCGGCATTTGATTCATTTGCCTATGTGCAGAGGAGGATGCAAGGGGGGGAAGGGTCTGCAATGACCAGGTGAAGATTCAGCAGGCATCACTCCCTAGACAAACTGCACAATTCTCCAAGGACAGCATATGTCTCAGTTGTCAAGGTGTCAACCATCCTTAGAGGTGGAGGAATACATGCCTGAAACTGAAAGGAATATAAATGGAGCCTTTATCTGAACAGGGCTGTTCAAAGATGGACAAATGCATTTCCAAATATCCTCTCTCTCTCTCTCTCACTCTTTCTCTCTCTCTCTCTCTCTTTGATTCACATTCTTTGAACATCCAAAACTCCTACTGCAGTGAGTTTGAGTTTTAGGTGCAAATGAAGTAAAGGAGTGGGCCTGTAATACAGCAATGGTACAACACTTAGGACTAGGTTGTTCTCAACTCTGCACAAAGAGAAGTAAAAGTCAACGTTGCATCATTGCACTGGGGCTAACAAAATCTCTTTTATAAAGTGGAAACCCTGCCTGCTCCCAGCCACTGATGGTGCTAGCCTCACAAAAGGGTACAGAACAAGGCCCGGCCCTTCCTCCTCCATGCCTCTTGCTTTGACCGACAGAGTTAACTTGGCATGGCCAGGAGGATAAAATTCACCATTTCAAAGAGTAGCAGAGCTGGGGATGCAGCAAGCACTCCACTAGAGTCCTAAGAGGAATTTTGGATGAATTAGCCAGTTCTCTCCTTGGATTCGTGCTGTTTATCCTCCTCATCGCCTCGGAAAATGCATCCAGTGGGTTAACAGCCACCATCTGGTCACTCAGAATTGCGTGCACACACTCACACACTCTCCCTCTCTCTCACACACACACACTCTTTTCATTTTAAAGTCTCAAAGCCACACCCAGACACAAAGTAACTTATAAAAGGAAAAAAGGATTGGGACATTTTCTGTGTTTCATACATTGCCTTATTGCTCACTTCAAATCCTGACTTCCAAGCTTTAAAATTGGTGAGACACCACATGCCTAACCAAGTTCAAGTGAAAGGCAGGTAGATAATATGGCAGGTTTTAGCTGTCAAATAAATTGGGTTCCAAATGTCAAGAGAAAGGGAGTATCCCATAAGCCTGCTGAATCATTACATGAGTAAATGACCTATTAAGATTGATGGGTCCAGGCAAACTCTCAGATTCTTTTGTACTAGTACCTCTATGAGCTCACACCCAGCAAGAGCTGCAAACCTCCTTCTGAATGTAATGAGAACTGGTGTAACAGTGAAGATAATAACAATAATGATCACATTTATCAATTGCATAATGTTTTATTCAAGGTGCTTTGCAAATAGTACCTAATTAATCCCAGTGAGGTGCTGAGCATTATTATCAGCTGTTAAAGAGGCTAAGTGATCTGCTCAAGGCTAAAAACATAGCCATTGGCAGGACCCGGTCTCCAAACTCTGACCTGAATACTAACTGCCAATACATACTGTTGTTCAGATAACTGAATCTATCCAATCTCATCAGTTGTGGTATTTGTATGTCACCGATATCTGGGATAAAAAAAAGACTTCATGATACATTCTGCACTAATGGCAAAGGTGACTTCTGTGACTGATCCATCAGACATGATCCTTCAAATGTTTTTTTTTCCCCCATAGAAAGAAAAGGCAAGACAACATTGTCCTTCAAGCGAATCATCACCTAATAACTGCTAGATGTGCAGGAGTATAGCACAGGAACTTGAGCAATGTATTTCATTTTGTGTTAATCATACTGATAAATAATAATGATGAAGAAAAAACATAGAAAAAATAGTGATTCCTCTAGAATACAGCAGGCAGGATCCACCATTCAGCTCTCAAATAGTGTATCCCAAATAAGGGCTTGTTCTGTTGCAATGCCAATCATTAGTAGAGCGAAGGTCATCCTGTGAACAGAATATAAATAAGAGATTACTTACTTGTGAGCATGGCTGTGAGGATTGGGTTCTAGCAAATGTTTGTTTTCATTTCAGTCACTAGGCAGCAGGGAATTAGTCCCCTTTGTTCTTTAGGTCATACTGCTAGTGATTGCAAATATTTATACACACGGATGAAGTTTGCATTGTCATGTGTTTTTTGTTACCAGCTACAGCTATGCAATTTTGTTTTCAGTACTCTTCTTTTCCCGGGATATTTTCTCTGTGCTGGTTATAGTATCTGCTGATGGCTGTAAACAAACTGAAGAGCGCTTCTCTGATGACTGGTGTGGTGGACTGAATGAAACGAGTTGGTGTGGTCTCAGCCAAACAGATTGGAGAAATGTATCCACATCACAGCTGATGCTAACATCCATAATGACAGTCAAACAAATAGGGATTGAGTGTGTGTAGAAAATGAACTATCCAGCTGCACTAGTGTTGATCATTTTAATTTGGGGAGCTGATTCAATGTGATGAAGCTTATACCACTGCTGCTTATACCATACGTATTTTGTGGTCAAGGAGAACTTCATTCTCCAGGACTATGAAGCATATTTGAATGAAGGAAGATAACAAGACCAAACCTCAAGCTTTCCAGATCTAATATTTTCCTACCTAGATGCCCCTCTTAAACTGAGTTTTCTTTTAAGGCAGACTCTACTTGAAGTGAAATATCTCCTACTGCCAAAACTATGGAATTCTGCATGTCCATTGTTCCAGTGATCACAAATGCAAAGGCAGTGCCATACAATCCCATTCTCCAGTAATAAAGCAATGTTTTGAGGTAAAATCATTTTGTCGATTAAGGCATTTTGCAAAGGGCTGGATGAATAAGGTAAAAATGAATCCGAAACTATCAGAGATAGACAATAAAAACAATGCTTTAAAAACTTGTAAATGCTTATAGTATTTTAAATTTATTACAATGAAAATAGAGGAAATGATGTATTAACAATCCAGTAAGTACCTGCAATACCAATACATGCAAGACATGGAGGAGGTTCCTGTGACAATTGCCATCTCTTCAGTGCAAGCAGCTGATTTTCATTTAAAATAAAATTCTGTAGCTAACCACTCAGAATATCAAGTGGCAAGTACATTCAACTGAAACTGCTAACAACAGATAAAGTGCTCATATATTGTGGTACTGGTTATGTGAGTAACGTATCTTGTATCTGACCTATTATGCAAGCTCTACACCAAAATAAAACATGTATAATCTATCTAAAATTGAGAGTGAATTTAATGTTCATAAGAGCAAAAGATTAATAGCACTGACTAGATGCCAGTCGTCACCCCCACAAGCTTATACACACAGCCAGTGCCAATGTGTTTTACTTCTGAGCATCGTGTGAACTTTTCTGACTGAAACTCAAAGCCAAACAAACCTTGACTAAACTGGAGTCCGACTATGGAAATTAAGGTAGCCAAATGTTTTGTGAAACTTTAATTCAAATACAGAATAAAACATTTTTTTCCTCCTGGCCTTGTCCACACTAGGTTTTCCCTTCTTAAATTTTTCCTACAGCAGTGATGGGAACAGTAATGTAGATAGGGATGAGTGGAGATGATATTTTAACCACCCTATCATCTAGACCTGGTCTGAGCAGAGTAGATGACATGGGGTGAAATCCTGCCTCTCTAAAACTCCCATTATCTTCAACCGAGCCAGGATTTCACCCTTTTTGCATTAAATGCCAGCAGTCCTCTGGAGCCCTGTCCACATTAGTGCTGTTGTTTCTACAGACCATACAACTGGCCTGGTGGTAGCAATGGTGGGAAAAAATCCCTTGTGTAGACACAGACAATATGAATACTCTCATAGGTCCTGGAACTTTTGAGCCCCTGATACTATGTATTGACATTCTTTGTAAGTTCCTAATGAATAACTGGAACACCCTTAATAATGTCTCTTGAAAATTGTGTCATAGCAACGGTGATCTTAAGTCTGTTGTGTGGTAAAACAATGAGCAAATAAGAACATAATAATATAAGAACAGCCATACTGGGTGTAGTGGGGCGGCTGCCCCACTCCAGGAGAAGGGCTTAAAACAGCCCTGCAAAGGGTTGTAGCTGGGAGCAAGCAAGCTCCCAGGCTGAGTGGGCATAGCAGCCACAGCTGTGGCTGCATCAATTAGGGCCCAGCTGGCCCTGATAAAAGGGCCTAGAGTTTGGTGGAAGAGAGAGCATTTCCTCTGTCTACAGAGGCAGACAGGCCTGGGAGCTCTGGCCTGGAAACCACCACCACCACCACCACCACCACCACCCCCCCCCTTGGCTGTAGGGCCTTGAAGACTGGCCCAACAAGGGGTACTGGGGTTGCAGGGGGTAGCCCTTGGTTGGTTGTAGAGAGCAGCAGTCCAGATCCTCCTTGCTGGTGATGAATGGCAATGACTCTGCAGTTGGCCTCCGAGAACGGGGGCAAATGGTGACTGGCAGTTGCCTAGACTGAGGCAAGGTGGGGACAGGGAGTGGGGGGTTCCCCAGGAAGGGGAGACCTGAGACTGTGGGATACTGCAGGGGTGCAGCACCCCAGTGAAGAGGGCACCCAGGTCCAGGGAGGGACACAGGGCCACTAGCAAGAGGGACTATGGACTGCAGAGGGTGCTCTGGGTGCTGGTGAGAGCTAATTCCCTGGCAGATCAGTGGGAGGCACCGCAGGGGTGAGTCGCCGCTCTGCTACACTGGGTCAGACTAAAGGTCCATCTAGCCCAGTATCCTGTCTTCCAACAGTGGTCAATGCCAGCTGTCCCAAAGGGAATGAATAAACAGGTAATTATCAAGTGATTCATCTCCTGTTGCCCATTCCCAGCTTCTGGCAAACAAAGGCTAAGGACACCATCTCTGCCCATCCTGGCGAATAGCCATTGATGGGCCTATCCTCCTTGAATTTATCTAGTTCTTTTTTGACCCCTGTTGGCCTTCACAACATCCTCTGGCAAGAAGTTCCACAGGTTGACTTTGTGTGGTTTTCTTTTTTTAAAAAAAACAACAAAAAACCTCGTTTTGTTTGTTTTAAACCCGCTGCCTACTAATTTCATTTGGTGGCCTCTAGTTCTTGTGTTATGAGAAGGAATAAACAACACTTCCTTATTTACTTTCTCCATACCAGTCATGATTGTATAGACCTTTATCATGTCCCTCCCCCATAAATAAAGAGAAAGTTTGAGGCTCACATATAGCTAATTTCTTTTATTTTTCTGTCTATTTCAGTTCCAAATTTAACATTTTGAGAAACATGTGGAAACCCTTTGAGTATTTGCTATATTTGTTGTATGTCTGGTCACCTAACACATATGGTTTGTTTTTGTTTCCTGTTTTGAGCAATTGAAACATTTCAAGCAAGAGAGTAATGAACTGTAAATAACTGATATAAAATTTTGAACCAATAATCATTCCAGGATTTGCAACCAGTAGCTATTGGAATGCTCATAAAGAACAAATAATATGGTACTGGGAATCATTGCAAATGGCTTTTATTTGTGGAAATATTCATGAATCAAGGTTGGTTGATTGATTGTTTTATCTCTTGAAGTGTTTAGCTGGATGTATAACCAAACACTGTTTCGGAAAGCAGTCTCACATTCTTTTCACTTATAGGGAAAGGAATGCTGTTCCTAGCAGACTTGATGCTGAACTTACTCATCAAAAGGTCAATATTCTCCATCTGCAAACAGTACCCAGGGGCAGCTTCCTAATGTCAAAACAGATCTGGTTCACCAGCATCCATTTCCTCTGAAGCTGCCAGCTTACATGCCTGACAAAATGCTGTCTCAACATTTATAGCAGCTGCTGCCACTGTACATCCACTCTCTATAGCACAAGAGGTGCATTCTGACTCTTTGCATGCCAAGAGATGGAAGTTTGATTTCATATGCTTAAAGTGTTCCCCTGCTGCTGTGCTAGATTGAGATGCTTGGCAAGATAACTCAAGAGGTTGCTTTCAGCACCAAATCTGTGAATTTTTGTTGTACACTTCTGGGGCTTAGTCACGTAGTTTCTTGAATCTAAATTCTAAATAAAACAAAACATTGTAATACAATGTTTAGTTGATGCAGTATTTAGTGTCCTTACTGTAGGATACTGCAGTATCTTTAATGTCTGTAATAAGGAGATATCCCCCAATCCTGGGAGTACTCCAGCTGTATGCTTGTACAACTCATGCTTGCTCTGATGGTTGCTCTGCTTAGTACTATGCTCCCTACTGTGAACGTGCTGGCAAAAAGGAGAATGGAACACAAATTAGAACCATTGCTGCTGGAGAGCAGAAGCAAATCCAAACAACTGGAGAGCTCCCAATATCGCAAGACCCCTACTGCTCCCAAATAATTGGGGGGCAGTGGGAAACATTTTGAAACACTCCCAGGGTGTGTCTCTGTCTCTGTCTCTGTCTCTGTCTCTCTCTCTCTCTCTCTCTCTCTCTCTCCCCTCTTAGTAAATTGATTTAATTTCCTTTGTCTGTACTTGTTGCTCTATGTTGCTCCATCTGCCAGGTGAAAGCAAGTTAAAATTATCCTGATCTCTCCAGAGATGCTTCAGGAAGCAGATATTTTCATAGTGATGTTCACTTGGCTATTATTAACAGTAGCAGGGGAGTGTGGAGTGGCATAGTGAAGAGAGGGAGGTGAAACGAAAGAGAGGGTGAACAGGAAAGGAGATTGCTCCAGGCAAGGTTGCCCTATGGCACCCTCTTTGGGCTGGCTATGTCTCAGTTTCCCTCCTTGAGTCCCCAATAACTTCACAGCAGCTATTATGACTTAGCAACAACCTTTTTTGGTGCTGGTTTATGATCAAAACCACAGTGAAAATCAGTCCATAACAAAAATTCCCAAACATAATCCAATTCACACACACACTGAATATGGTTCTTAAAACCCCTCTTTCCAGTGGGTGTCCTTATTGGCCTCTCTTCTGGGAGTCCTTCAGTACCACACTCCAATGTCTTCTGCCAGATCTAGGATCCATGTCAGTCCCTTTCTGTCCCTCTACCAGAACATTCACCCCAGCCCTTCCAGCAATAACCCCTCATACATAGTCTCTCTGCTTGGAGATCATTCTCACCATGGCAGCATCCCTCATTGCCCTAGCCCTTCCCCGGAGTAAGTGCCACTACTGCTCCCTTGCCTTCAGCAATCTGTAGTCCTCAGCTCCATCTCTCCAGTTTAGAGCCAACAGACACCTCTTTCGGCTGATGCTTGCTGCCTTCAGCCTTCTGCAGCCCTGGCTCTCTGGCTCGGGGAAGTCAGTCAGCAACCCCTCTTGCTGCTTTCCTGCTTTCAGCCTTCACCCAGGTCCCAAACATACAACTGTGTCTATCAGTCAATTCCTTCCTCTTCTCGGGGAGGACCTGCAGAGTAAACAGTATAGTCAGTCTACTTGCATGATAGTGGTATCATCTCACATGTTGAACGTAGCTCTGTCAATGACAGGTGAGTGATTAGTCTTAAAAACAGAGGGGGAAGGAGAAGAAAATGCAGAGATGCTTATGGCAATTCTTCATTGCTCACCCCATCTGTACTTGCCCTGAGTGCAGCTCCACCAGTCCTGAAAATCTGACTTGATATTGACACTAGGTCTATCATGCAGCAATTTATTTCAATCCTAGTTTTTAGCCCCCACTTTCCCCATCAGTGCCGTGTGTCTAATATGACAAAGGATTTCATTGTAATATAGAAAATTTAAGTTTGATCAAGCTGGTCCATACTGCAGGCTGCCATGAGAATAATTTGTTTTTCCATTGTGTGCTTTCTACTATTAAATTGTACATGTTTTGTTAAACAAATGACCCCCAAAACTCATCCAAATCTAGCCCCTTGACCTTAGGATGTGAATGGCCATTAATTATTTTGAGAGATTATAGTGGGAAACGTACTGATAGCAGTGTTACGCCATGGTCCCATCTGATCCTAATCAATCTTAAGGACTATAATCTATAAAACTTAATTTGATAAATTCCTCTGCACCATACCAGAAGGATGAATACATGAAAGCTGTGGAACAGTTTACATTCAATAGAGGGATAAAAACGCAAGTGATATCTGCAAGAATAGTTTGCTTCAAATAGCTGAGAAAAAACAATAGTTAAGGACTAAAAAAATCAACAAACAGAAGGTAGAAAATATATGAAAATAATATAAAATGCAGAGCCAAATCTGTGTAGTTCAGCACCTTGTTTTCTTTCTTCACTGGTATTAGAGCTTTGAATTATTTATCAAACAAATTGCCAGTCTGCATATGTATATTTAATGTGAAAATTACCATCCGTTTACAGAGACCTTTAGAATTGTGCAGGGGGGGAGGTCCCGCCTTAGTTTCTAAAACTCATTTAGCCTAGTTGCTCTTCTCTACCTATTAAATCTATTTTAATTTCTAAGGTTCAAATCCTGCTCCAGCCGATTTTGCAGAGGTTTGATCCAAAGTCCACTGATGCCCCATATACATAAGGCCTCCAAGAAGAGACACATCATAGACTGCAAACAAAGGCTATCTATGTCCCATATACACAATGGAGCAGTGTCCTAAACTGGGTCTGTGGAGGAGGGAGCAGGTGCTTGACCAGTGAGTTGAGACTTCATGGGCCCACTGTAGAGCATATGGTCTACAGTTCACGGAATAAGCTACAGAGAGAATATAATTCCTCCAGCCCTCACAGAGATCACCTGAACAAAGTTATTTTACCTGCTGTTTTGGGGTATACAAACCCTGCACTAGGCTTGAAGGGTTTCAAAAGCAATACTAGGCCCGGGTAGCCCTGTCTTTCAGGGTCCGATGAGCATGCACCATCTGGATGAGTGGGTTAAAAGTTGCTCAGAACCCATGCAAAGGACAGTGACAGGTTGAAGGAGAGAGGAATCCTTCCCAGGAAGCCAGACAAAAGTTTGAGGCTGAGAAGGCACCACAGAGTGGGTAAGGCTATAGGCAGAGCTTTTTCCAGCCCCCCGCTCTCCTGCTTTAAGAATCTGTGGGCCCTGCTTTTCCAGGCTATGTTAAGTGATTGACAGTTTGGAGTATGGGGGTCATGCCCCAAACTGAAGGGACATATGGCTAGGAACTAGCCCAGGACAGCAGATTTAGACTTGCTGCAGAGGAGCCCCTGATGGTGTTGCTTCCCACAGGGCCCTGGGCTGGGACCTACCGGGAAGGGAGGGCCCAGATCCTCCTTGTTTACTCCCTGAAGAGCTGAGGCCCTAGAAGAGCATGGAGAGCTGACGATCCTCTGCTTAGGGTCAGAAACAGGCACCTCCACTGCCTTGACAGAGAGGCAAGGGGCTGGAAGTTGGGTATACTAACCACTAGGCTTCCTGGTCCTCCAAGCCCCATGTCACACCTGGACTAAACTAAACAAGACACCACCATTTAATGAATGTTATTGCACTGGGATTTGCCACACTTGTTAGTGCAACACACTTTGGGCACACCTTTCAGCTAGCCAGTTACTAAAATGAGCTTATTTTGCTTCTGTTGTACATGTAATGTAGATATGGCAGATAACCCCATATTTTGATTCTTAAATAAGTAGTCAAATTTTCAAAGATGCTGAGTACCAATGCTGAATTTGGTCTTAGCAACCTAGGTGACACTTACTTGCTATGAATTTCAATAGCAAATGTGTGCCCAATCCCCAAGCTGCTTTGAAAATTTTAGACAATGTGCAAAACTGGTTTCCTAAATTAGTCATATTTCAGAACCTAAAGAGAAGCTTTGGTCTGATTTTCAATGGTGCCTTGACAATCAGGACTTCTATTTCAAAATCTAAATATAGAGACAGAATTCTAATGCTAGGCAGCCGGGTTTAAACATTTGGCCCTACTGTTAAAAACTCAGTGCTGTATCTTCTGAGTAAGTAAATGGGAATTTTGCTTTTGTCTTCAGTAGGAGAAGAATCTGTCCTTTTGTAGCTTAATCCTCTCTACAGTCTGCTAGCATCAAAGCTGAAAAGTAGCTGATCATTTGCAAAGCTACACATGACAGTTTGATTATCATAACCTGGCTTTCATGTCCAGTCAGAATAAAAGTTCTTGGAATCCACTACGGGAATGAAATGATTCTCTGGTTCTGAACGTTAGTATATTTTGTGTTACTCCTGACAGCTCCCAAGATGATGAGAAAACTATCAAGGTCATAAAATTCATGTAAGGCTTGCTCTTGCAGTTATATTGCTAAAGGGAAAGTATTGCAATATAACAACTAGATGTTAAAAGCACTTTATAACTTGCACTGTGCACAAATAGGCTGCATAATGGCTAAATTGTGGCCTCTTTGCAGGCTGGTGGGATTGGGATGCAAGGATCCTTTCCCCCCCATGCATTCCTGCCAGCAGTGAGCCATAAGACTGCTGTCTGTGCTCGAAGAACAGGCCTACCCAGACACTACCCTGCAGAGAGGGCCACAGTCCCACCCCTTGTACAACAGCAAGTACCTGGTGAATGCACTGACTTTGCTGCCCAAAGCACTTCCCCCACGACCAACGGATCATTGTGCCTCATGTAACCTAATCTTTCCTTCCAAAACACTGATGCAATGACAGCCCTTTCTCCTTTCCCAGTTCCTTCCACTGCCTGGTTCTCCAAAGCCATAATTTAGCTCACATAGATGTCTATTAACAGTTTTAACTCAAACAGCAATAAATAGGCTACTGCAGATGTTTTTGCCAGTGGTTTTGGTTTGTGTGTGCTTCATTGTTTCTGCATGAATTGACAAATCTACTTTAAATACTTCAGGGATCCAATATGATCTGCTTATCTTATCCACTTGCCTGGAAAACTTTCATCTGAGGATCAAAAATGCATATTAACAATAATGAATTTGCCTTGTAGGATAGTGGCTTCTAATCCTTCAATGTGCTAGGTTTCTCCTAATTATAAACCACTGAGGCCTGTCAGCAGCCCTAAGAGGAATGACTAGATTCTCTCCTACATTAATTGACACACACATATATTATCACTAATTGTTTAGTCTCCCTTTAATCAATCTAAATGTATAATGTAAACTGCAAACATAATTTTCAATTTAAATTTGCAAATAAGTCACTAAACTGGGAGCCCCATTAACTGCAAGTTTTAAAATGTTCATTTGATGGTCTGAAGTTTTGAAATTTTAGCTCATGGTAAATTTCCTTTGCATAGTAAATATGGGTGAGAGGATGGTTAAAGATTGAAATCACTTGCATGGATTCTCTGATGCCTACATTTTGTTTTCAAAGTAGTGCTTGGTTAATGTTTAATATTGAGTGTTTTCTATCTAGTCCCCGTGTATGTGCATTCCAATCCAAAGTAAACAGTATGTAAATGTTCACATGGGATGTTTGGATTTTCAGTATTTGAGATGTACTAAATCTCAAATCCCAGTACATATAGACTTCTGTTGCACTGGACATCCTGCAATTCTGTATCTCTTTGGGGACAGCCTTAAACTAAAAGTGCTGTTGTGGGTGCTTAGCTGTTGTGCATCTGAGTGAGTTCAGAGCTGTTGTGCATGCCCTGATTTCTGACCTATGCAAGTGCTTGTCCTATTTGATTGGGTCACAAATACTAGCAGGGAGCCAAAACAAATACAATACCCAGGGAAACTTGGTATCCCATGCCCTTCCCCCACCAAGAAAAAAAAACAAATTGAAGAAAAGAGCTAGGTAAGACATAAAAAATAAAATTATTTGAATTTAGTCAGTTTCACTAAAATGTGACTTGACAATGTCCTTTGGATTTGGAGGTGATTACTCATCTACTAAAGTGTGTGTGTCAGGTTGAAGTAATTCAAATAGCATTCCAGGCATGCACCTCCCAAGTCCCTCACATTCCTCATCTTCAACTATCTCAATGGATTTTTTCCCAGCTGTCCTGACTAGGTTTTGTACAAGATTTATTACTGCCTATTGGCTTCTTAGCATTATATAGAGAAAGACTGTTGAAGCTTCACAGTTTTGAGGCACTTTGTACAATACTATGGGGGAAATAAAGTTCCACTATTAATTTGCATAGACGGTCATCTTCTCATGAATATAATCTGATGTATCAATGTATTTGTATGATAGGATGCTTAGCAAATCTGAAGACATACAGAGTAGATTGCCTAACATTCTGCAAAGAATCTGGACTCAGAACATCATTCAGGAGACTGAAACACATCAAGGTAAAAGGGACTTCTCATCCTGTTTGAAAGCAGATTTTCAGTGCTTAGAACTCAGACTTCACGCTCACTCACAGGATGACAAGCAGGAAGGATACTACAGCTATTCTATGCATCCAGTGAAGTGGGCTATAGCCTATAGCCCACGAAAGTTTATGCTGAAATAAACTGGTTAGTCTCTAAGGTGCCACAAGTCTCCATTGTCTTATTTACAGCTTTCAGAGATTGTAAAAGCTGTGTTTAAACAACAAGAAAAGTTCTCAACTTTTCTCTCTGATTAGATTTTTGTGATAATTTTATATTGAAATTTCTTTTTTAAAAAAAAGCAGAGAAGCTACATCTGGAATGGCAAGTCCTCAGTAACAAAATGCTATAAATGCCCAAAGAGAGTGAAGATGCTTTTAAATAACAATGCTGGGTAATTTTCAGGTGAAGGGGAAAGAGAGTGGTTAAGAAAGTAGAGGCAAGATGGAAATGACTTCTCTTATAATAATACCTAAATCATCCAGTTTGACATAGAAGTTTTGTTCTTCAGAAATCCCAGTAACTACAACTGGGTTTATTAGAAATTATAAGGAGTTTAGCAGGCATAAGCTAAGCAAGCACTCTCTTTGCTGTAAACTGGCCCTGAAAGATTTCAGCCTAGTCCTAAACTTAAGACATTAAAGGCTTTCTTAAAATAAAATCTTTTCAAGTGGATAGTTTGAAAACTTTGGAAGTAAAAGTCAGGAAAGAAGATTGTCTTGCTCATTAGAGGAGAACAAACTTACTTGTGTGTACCATTGCATATTGCAAAACATTTCTAAATGCCCATGGAGGTAGCACCAATAAAAGATGATTATATTTGAACTCTCAGCTGTCCAAGACCATTGACATTGTTAATGAAGATGGTTAGTGTGAATTTCTCTTGAGAGCCATTGGAAAGAGAATATTGGAATATCTGGATGATAGGGCTATTGGAGCAGTCAGATGACCTGCTAGTATTCAGTCCATAATGTCTCACCTTTTAAAAGCTCTGGGGAATTGTGGTAAACAGGGAAGATGCTCTGCTTTATCCACTAAGATAACTGCCATATATTCAGAAAGAATGACACTGCACATCCCCGGGACACGAGTTAAATATTAGAAATGTGGTGTAGAATACAAACCATAGAGACCATGTGTCAGTGGTTATCTAGACAACCTTATGGAGTCCTCATCAGTGGTTTTCAGAAATGAACAGAGTAACAAACATCCTAAAATCTGTGGCTGGTCAGATGTAATGTCTTTATTGCCAGCTTTTGAATGGAAAAGTTGTATTACAGGGAAAATCCATGTTTCTCACATTTGCTAGAGAGTGGTTCTCAAAAAAATTAGAGGGGGAAGTTGACAATTGCACTGAAAATATAGTAGCATCTTATGTAATGAAACGTAAAACTATTGTTATTGCTTCAACTAAAATCTTTTTCTCCTCTTCATCTACTTTCCTGATATTTCCAAAAATAGATGCACCAAAGATACATTGTTGTAGTGAGCCTCTTTAAAAAGTTATTTGAAAAGAGGAAAATGATCAGATATTTAAATATAAAAAAGTTACAATTACTTTTACTATTCTAAAAGTGTCCATACTTGCAAACTCCCTAGATGTCTCATGAACCTATGCTGATAGGCAATCCGGCAGCGATAACTTACTTGCAAGTGAAAACTTCTACCAGTCCATTGTGGATATCCATCCTGATAATGACAGTGGCATTTTAGATACATAAAATATCATGTGCCAACCATTCACATCAGTGATGACTATGCCCTTTAGAGAACTTGGAAAAAGGAGAAGAGGAAGATAAATAAAGTCTGGAAACTGGAAGATTGAACTTCATTTACTGAGTCTGTTAAAAGAAATGGCTGCAATGCCATTTCCACATAAGAAATCTCAATAATACTATATACATTATGAGCCAGAATCTGTCCCATCCTATGGCCCTGTTGCACCAATGGAGCAGGGCAAAGAGGCTACAAAACTTCTTTAAATGGGCAGTAGGAAAGTCTCCCATTTGGAATAATCCCTAACTTTGCAGGCTATACAACACCATCTTCCGACCCTCCCAGGATGAGGGCATCTTAGGAGAGGAAGGGGACACAGGCAGAATATGCTGTGCGCTAGTGATCTGCATAACAAGCCCTATCGAGGGGGCCATTATAAACCAGCATAAATTAGGCTATGTCTACACTTGGAGGTAGGGCTGTGATTCCAAGCTTGCGTAGACTTACTTGTGCCAGTGGTCATCAAGCTAGTGCACCATATATAGTTGTGTAGCTGAGGTAGCATGGGAAGCGGCCAGCAGTAGCATAGGCTAGCCATCCCTAATACAAATCTGCCTGCACTCAGTGGGTACGTATGTGGGGCAGCTAGCCCATGCCATCATGGCTGCAGTGCTATCTTCAGCATGCTAGCTCAATAACAGTTAGTGCAAATGTGTCTATGTGAGCTGGGAATCACACCTGTAGCTCCAAGTGTAGATGTGGCCTTATAGTAACATGGCCTGTTCTCTAATTTATGCTTGTTGCTAAACCAGGTTCCAGCTGCCTTACAGACTGGAAGAGTTCAAGGGTGCTATATTTATAGCCTCTTTTGTCCCTGCTCTTTCTGATATCATGGAGCTGCAGCTCGTTTTTCCCCCCTTTGTGCTGTTATGCAGCCAACACTCTCAATGCATTCTGGGATTCAGGCATACCCAGGGGCCACATATGTTGAATAGAGCACTCAGATGTTACTTGAGAGCTCAAAATGTAATTAATTACTTGATTTTTACTCTCTAAGTCAAGTAACTGGCTGACGGCTCATATTGGTCATTGACTGTTTATTTCTTCCAAGCAGATAACAAAGATTATGTTTTTTGTTTTGTTTTTGTAAACATGAAACTGGGGAAAACTGCCATGTTGTCTTGTCTGCATGATAATGCTAATAAGATTCATGATCAACTAAAGAAGCTTCAACTGTCAAAAATGCTTTACAGAAGTTACTTGAATCCTCACAATACCCCTGTGAGATGGTGGATTGAATATTATTGCTAGCATAGAGATGCTGATGCAAAATGACTCTTTCAAGGCTGCACAGCAAGTCAGTGGAAGAACCAAAACATGAGCTCAGCTCTTACAACTCCTGGCTTTGGGCTCTTACCCTTAAGTCATGTAGTAGCACATTAGTCATTCATAGCAAATCCCAAACAAAATCAATGAATGAGAGTAAAGAAGGCATTTACAGAGTTATCTATCTGTTTAGCCATCTTCCTCCTAACTCGAGATTTCTAAGAGTCCTATCACCTTGGTGTCTATCTGCCAAATATGTGGCAGTAATACAACTTTCATTAGTGAGAGAGGTTGTGAGAGAAATCATCTCAAATCTCAGCAGCAATTCTGAACAAATAGGTTGTTAGGCTCATTAGTCAACATGTACTCCAGAGTTCAGCACATCTCTATTTGATATTTCCCAGAAAAGACAAAAGTAGAATCGCTCCAACAGTCTTTATTTTATGAGAAGATGAAAACCCATTTTCTTTCTCTATTTATATTTTCATGATCTTTACCTTAATAATGCAATGTACTTTAAAATTAAAAATTTTAAATTTTAAATTAAAAAAATTGCATTATTGAAGCAGCTTTTACTGAGTTTTTTAAAAGAAAATGCTACAACAATACACATGTATGAGCCTTATGCATGTTAGTCAGTTTGAGTGTTTGATCTGTTCTTTTTGTAAACATTTTGTTCTGAACATACAAACTTAATTTATCCTTTTTCCTCAGAAACGAGACTTGAATAAAAAATTGAAAAAAAAAACATGTTTACATTTTTGTTTCTTTATGGATTTTACCCCTGCTGCTACTGAGATGTGTCTGATTATAAATGTCATTTCCTACTACATCCCAGAAGTGGGAAATATGATCCCTCAATCTCCACTGAATACATTCTTTTGCAATTTTCAGTGAAGAGGAATTTTAAAATATGGAGGGAGATTTTCATCTGGAATAAATCAGCCGAGCTGCAGTGAAATCAATGAAGCTGCCCCAGCGTATGCCTCTTGAAGAATTGGACCATTAAGTCTTTGATTGTTCTGCAATAGTTTGTGGCTAATGGAAACAACAAAAACAAAAATACTGTTCTCTTTCTGGTAAAAATTTACCTTTAGTAGGAACGATACTAAAGGAGAGAATGACTACTTAAAAGAAAATGCTCCACTGTTTATTAGCTGGTGTTTTGCATTAATTATAGTTCTGATGGCAATACAATCTTATTTCTTCATTCATTAATCCAGTCAGTGGGAATTCTGGCTGCTTAAGAATTTCAGTATTGAAATTTTAGCATCTTATTTATTATACCATACTCAAAGTTTTCCCTTAGAACATTCTAGACTGGTAGTGGGCAACCTTTGGCCAACAGACTGCATGCAGCCCATTAAGGTAATCTGCTGACGGACCACCAGACAATTTGTTTACATTTGCCCAGTGGCCTTGATTCGCTGTTCCCAGCCAATGGGAGCTGCAGGAAGCAGCAGCCAGCATGTCTCTGAGACCCATGCCACTTCCTGCAGATCCCATTGGCTGGGAACAGTGAACTGCAACCACTGGGAGCTGCAGGCGGCCATGCAAATGTAAACAAACTGTTTGGCAGCCTGCCAGCAGATTACTCCGGTGGTCCGCATGCATCCCACAGTCTATGGGTTGCCCACCACTTCTCTAGACTCTGATGGAGGTCCAGTAAAAAACCTGGTACAAATACAATTGTACAGCACATCTGAAGAACACCTCTTCCTTTAATGTAAGTTTATGTGAAACAAATTTAGGGGGAAAAAAAGATAAAATTGCAACCTCTGACAAAACAGGGATCTTCTTTTTTGAACACAGTTTAAAACTGAGCTCTGTGAAATGTTGTGATGGGCCCTGGTAATAACATCGCACTAACATCAGTTTGGTGGCAGTCTCACTCAGTAACTTATAATGACAAACCAATCCAAAATCAATGGAAGTCACTGGGGGAACCCAAAAATGAAA
This sequence comes from Dermatemys mawii, assembly GCA_007922305.1. Lineage (NCBI taxonomy): Eukaryota > Metazoa > Chordata > Testudines > Dermatemydidae > Dermatemys > Dermatemys mawii. The sequence goes on from ML677326.1 coordinate 78,940,241, forward strand.
AGATTAATTTATAGACATTAATGGAGATAAATCCTTCCGCAGATACAATAATCAGTTTTATTCTAGCAATGTTAAAAACAAAACACCCTAAGCCCCGAAGTTTAAAAGTATCAAGACACCGGGTGAAAGCAGCACTGGGCACACTTTGGGTGAAAGCAGGCCAGAGGTAGTTTTACACCACCTTTCCACCCCTACTCATAGTACTGGGGATTGCTGTGGGAGGAACTATTCGAAGGCTCAAGTTAGAGTTCCTTCAGGGATGCTCTAATATGCATTAGTGGGTAACAGCTCCCAAAGAGAGACTGCTATGCAGGATCTTTGGAGCATCTCACACTCCACTCCACCTCAACAGAGAGTTAGGATCATCTAGGGGACACCAGGGAAATTCCTGGTGCTGCCTTTAAGGAAGCTTCAAACACCATTTACGTAAAAGTGCAAAGAAAGCTTGGGAAGTGCTGAGGACCTGGACATTTGTTATTATTTGACATTAAAAAAAATATGTATTTCCTTTAAAGTATCAGGCCTTCTTTATTCTACTAGGTTTTCCTCATGTATCTCCACTGGGTGCAAGAGTTATTAAAATGGTATTTTAGTGTAATACATGAGTACAGCAGATGCCTCTGACTTTAACAATAAAAGCCACTGAGGACTAAGCCCACTTCTTTTCGCTAGTCAGTCTACCTGAGAGTCAGTTTATTTTATTTTGATTAATTGTTGTTTCATAATAGAAAATAAGACAATGATACAATGTTGTAACCTAATGTTCCATTAGAATGAGGGAAAAGAACACTGCATAAAATGTCTACGTTGAAATAATGTTTAATATTCTACTGCAAATAAATGATCAGCTTAATGCTTGTTAGTTGCTGGCAATTGAAAAGGACTGACTGGTAACCGTTTACTGTTTTCTCTCCATGACTAACCAGATGTATCCTAGGAGTGACTGAAGTGGGATTATACAATGTTACACAGTAGCGGTGCTATATGGCATGGAAGGAGGCATTCTGGTGGCACTGAAGACATAAACAGGGCTTCTGATTGTCGGTTTTAAGCCTTAAACACCAATAAAACAACCCCTCCCCCCAAAATAAATAAACTGGTGTGTATTCAATAAACACTGGAAAAACATCTTCTATAGAAAGGCCTGTCTACGTGGAGGACTGCATAGGTGTGTGTGTGTATGCGTGTGGGTGATTTTTAAAGTGAACTAAAGTGTTGCACATTTACTGGTTTATGTAGACCTTGCTGGTGTACATTAAAGGTTCCCTAATGTGTTTTAACACATTGCTGTTTGAAGCAGTGCTATGTTAACGTGTACTACATTACAAAGGGATTATTACAAAGAGATTACAGTATACATTATAAAGAGTATGTACTACTATATATTAATGTAATGAGTAGTGTATAAATGAGTAATGTATAATGAGTTCCCATATCACATATTAATTTCCATAATATTAATGAGTTTATCACTTTTGACCTTCTGTTACTGGTTTTATAGAAACTGTAAAATTCATTATTAATGAGGCAAATCCTGACATCACATTGACTTCAAGGGGAATTTTTTCCGAATAAGGACTTTTCTATTTAGTTTTATTTATTAATTATTTGAAGAAACTTATTTTTTCTTTTCTACTGGCTATAATCCATGTTTCTCTGGTTGACTACCATTCATTCAAATTCTAAAGGCCAGCTGGTGAGTGGTTCACATTTTTCCCTCCCATAGTTTACACATGCAGAGTAGACATTATAAGATTAGTATTTTACAGTACAATCAGTTTGTTTCTGTTGCTAGTGATAGACTATTTAGGAGTATTTACAGCAAGATGGTATTCCTGTTTCACTGCAGCTAAGCAACTAGCAGCCAGTTGGCTGTTGTCCATTCAGTACTGAAAGACCAACTGCCACTCTGTTTTGTCTTTTCTTGGTTTAAGGTTTGCTAGCTGCATGATGTTTTTTTTTTCTTTGTTTTGCTTTAGCTTATTTAGGCTAGTGGATTTAGTAACATCCAAGTAGCTCAGTACTGGCTTCTTGAATGCCCATCAGCCAAACAATCTGTACAATGCTGTTAGAAAATGACTAGAAGAGGCTAGGGGTAGCAGGAGATAGATGTTAGGAAAATGAGTGTGGAGAAGACAAGCACCTTCCCTCTTGAGCATTCTCCCATTTCTAGATTAAAAAATAACTAAACTTTTCTGAAATGCTTGGATAAATATTTTGTCCCTGCTGCTTGTTATGAATCAGAGGCAATGATTAAATACACAAAAATACTGTTTGTTCTGTACTTCTGCCTAGATCAAAAGATAAAAAGGTTTGTGCTCATGTACAGTGCTACAATGGTGCAGCTGCACAGCTGCAGCACTTCAATGAAGATGCTACTACACTGATGGGAGAGCTTCTCCTCTTGGCCTAGTTAATCAGTCTCTGCAAGAGGTGGTAACTATGTCAACATGAGAAGCTCTCCCATTGACACAGCACTGTCTACATGGGGGATTAGGTCAGTATAACTATGTTGATCAGGGGGTGTAGATTTTTCACATGCCTTTGCGATATAGTTATACTCATATATGACTGTAGTGTAGACCTGGCCAAAGTGCTGGAAACAGTAGAAGAAAAATGATTCACATGAGATTTCCATCTCAGTTTTGCAAGATCAATATTTTGATGATTCAGATACACATCTAGATGCAGATCCTAGGCTGGTGTAAATTGCATAGATGGAGCTATGGCAATTTACAGAATCTGAAGATTTGCCCTCTGAATTGTTGGATGATTATCCAAACAGCTCTTGAACTCAAAATGTTTGGTTGGTTGTCCACTACTGCCTATATCTAGGACCAGCTCTGACAGTGTGAGTTACTGTCTAGGAGGAATCATTTTGATTCTAATTTGATTGCTATCCGGCCTTCAGACAAACGTGGCTACCAGTGGCAGGGCCTGTGATGAACTCACTCACCTTTGGCAAGCTCCAGCTTTTAAATGTTGCAAAATTCTTTAGTTTTGCTATTTGAAATGAAGAGAGAGGACTGTGATCCATAAATGAAACTTATCTTAATCAGAGATCCCGTATTAATAAATATGCAAATTTTCTGCCCCCTAGTAATACTGTTTATGATTTTGATATCTTCCCAAAATAACAAAGTTCTGTCATCAAATCATAAAACACCATAAAACTAGACACAGATTGTGTTAATATCACAACAGTGTGTTATTTCTTGTACATTCTAAATTGGGGATTTTTTACATTGGCCATGTGTGGGAGGAGGTCATTTTCTTAATATTGATGTTTGCCACTAACCCTCCCACATCAGTCCATGAATGAATATGCAGCAGTGCAGTATGCATTCCCATGAGCCTATGTATCAATCTTAGGAGGCAGCACATATAATTGAAATTAATGTAAGTCTTGTAACCACCTACTCATATAGCATGTATACGGAAATTTACTTTTAAATGAACTGATTATCTGAAGTGAGTCTCAGATGTAGCATCACACCCACTTCAACTAATTCCTGGAAAAAAAAATATGATTTGAGTAAATTGTTACTTCCAATACTCAGGTAAAGGCACCTGAAAAGCCAATATTCAATAAAAATAATTAATGAGCTTTTGATAACCTGTGATGGAGAGGTTAAATTTGGGATATTTCTGTGTTTAGAGGCCAATGATGAATGATTGAACTATATTTCAATAATGTAGCTTAACAGAATCGTGGGAATTGATTATATGAGTGACTCAACATATGATTGATCATCTGCATTATATGCAATACATACATGGTAAAAATCTTACTTGAGCGCACAGAAGAAATAAAGCAACTTTTCAATTTTAGCTAAAGGGAATTAAATTATGTCTCAGGTTGGCTAGCAATTCAACTAGGATACAAAGGGATGTCATGAGATGAAAGACCAAAAGAGAGATGTTGCTTACAGCCACAGCAGGGGTATGATGACTATTATGTAGGAAGTTGCCAGATGACACCTAAGTGCTGTATAGCTCTGTATTCACCCCAAACCCTTTTGATATGAGCAAATAAACTTTGATCTCACAGAGAAGGAGCTACCTTCAGTTTGAGTGTCAGCTCATTATTAAAAATGTGAGCCATATAAGAGAATAAGGCTGTTTGGTTAGAAGGCTGACATTGTTTCTAAGTGTTAGTGAGGAGGCCTGATACCTGAACTTCAAAGACTATTCAAAATAAACAAGAGGACACAAACCAAATTAGAGGCATGGACAAGAGAAGAGAAATGATGTGTGACACTATATAAGATGCACTCCAGAAGCCAGACAGACGGCTGCTAGAGGAAGAGCTACTGTATGTGGACCTGGCAGAGATGTACAATTATTTTTAAGGCCAGATTCTGGTCCCCGCTTTGGCTTTTATATGCAGACATAAAAAGTTGCTCCGACCAAAATTCTCCCTACCCAGAAGCCTCATAGTGTGGGAGAATGAAGCACTACACTGTCCCCACAGGAGCCTCAAGGATAAGGAAATGCAAGAGGCAGGTCTAGGGGCAAGAAGATACACGCTAGGGGTGAGAGGGACAGTGAAAATAGAGCCTTACGCTACAGCTATTCAGGACTGCGGAAAAGGTCATAGAACAGGTAGAATCGAGGATATTTCAAGCCACTTTTGCTACCTCCTGAGGGGAACCAGCACAGAATGTAGACCTACAACTAGAAGATTTATTTTACCTAGTGAGGCTTTGCCTAGACTTGGACTAGGCATGTTGTATTGTACTTAGCATTTATGTTCTTTAACTCTCTCTGTAGGGAAGAAGAGAAATAAACCAAAGCTACTTTGCCCCACATATCCTTGTCATGTCCAAAGTGTGCACTCCTTGCTGCATAAGTTTTCCAACATATGACATTTTTTTTCTGTCTAGACAAGAAATCTCCCTTCCAGGCCCCCATCATCTCCTATCTCAATTCCTATAACCTCCTCAATTCCCTTAGATGTACATATCCCACTCTAATACATTCGTAGTATACCTGCTAAGGAAATCTTCTGAGCCCATCAATATGACCATGTCTTCCACTCTTCAGATTTCTGCATTGGCTCCCCTTTCTTCATTGCATCATATTTAAGCTTCTTGTCCTCACCTCCATAACCCATATAACTATGCTCCTCCTCGTTTAGCTGACTCAAACGTAGTTTGTTGTTATGTCACCTCTCCAAAATCCTCAATTTCTCCAGTGACACCAACCTTGAAGCCTGTCCTTTGACCATTTCTCCTACAAATGTCTCCATGCTTTCTCCCACGTGGCCCAGGGCTTTGGGAAGATAACAGTCCCTAATAGATTGGACCGCCACTTTCTTGTAGCCTCTCCTACACCATCAAATTTCTAATTTCAGTTTCTATGACCACAGAATGAGTTCTTTTGTTCCCTTCTGGTAGATTTGTTTGTTTCTTTGTTTCAGTAGCATGGCGTGTCTATCATAGTAATTTTTTGAAAACGTCACAGATGAACGATGTCCAAAAATTGATACAATCTTTGATATTATTTCAGTGTATGATTCATGCAATTTCAAATGTAATGCCTTTTACATGATCTTCTATCCATTCCCCTTTCCAATGCACACACACACCAAACTTCTTCCCATCTGACAGGTGCTTTTCAAAGGGTCTGGCAATATCTAATGAAGTGTCCTACTACTACTACTACTTAATGAGCTGTGCACTTCACCCATGGCTTTTTTAAACTAAATTCTCACATTAGCACTGTGTGGACTGCAGAGTGTTGGAGAAGTGAGCTGTAGCAGTAGTGGCATGGCCTATGACTCTTTAAGGTCTTTAATAGGTATTTTATCAATTTACATAAAAGTATTATTACAATACAGTATAACACAAAAAAAAGGAAAAATATGAGTTCCCACAGGGATAAAATAAGTATAACAAGGAATTTTAGATGGCTCCACAAAATTTGACAAAATTGTGAAATGTACATCCCTCACTGAGGTCAATGGACTAATCCAGATATGGAATTTAAGGGCTAAGCCATTTTTAAGGTGTGAATTTCCAAAACATGTTAGAGCTATTTGAACAGTGAATAACAAACAAACAAAACACACACAAATAAACAAAAACCCTTACTAAACCCAAACAAAAACTCCCTATTGACTAAAAATTGTAATATTTCAAACTTGTTTCCATTTTACAGGATTTTAAATGGACCCAATTTTTAATTTAAGAAGTCTTTTGGCTGATTTTTTAAATCAAAACTTTTACTGAAAATGTTATCAAAATCAGTATTTACATTTTTCCTTTACTGAAAATTTGGTTTCAAAATCCATTTTAACCAACAATTTTCCATGACAATGTTTTTGAATAAAAGCTAAAGTTTTTTAATAAACAATTTTGCTCGAAAAATGTATATCATCTCTGATGTTCGGACATATTTGCACAAATGAATATACATCTGATCTCTTTTGCAATCATAGCTCACGAATACCGTGTCTGATTACTTCTAACTTGTGAAATTTCAGTTGGATTCATTTAGTTCTGGCCAAATTAGTACACTCTCCACAATGATATGAACTGCAGATTATTTGTGCCAGAATCCTAATTTAAAATTAAGTATCTTTTGTCCCACATTTTTTTAGTTCATTTTTATAATTGCACCCAGTCTTACACCTTAACCAAAGAAATCCCAGAATTGCATAGACCAGTTTGCCAGAAATGCAGGGAATATACAATGCATTTATGGGAAAGAGTAGTGTGCCAAAAACTCGTCAGGTGGCCAAAATTAGCTGGTGCAGTTGACCAGTTCAACCATGGCTGTACCTACTTATGTTGAATATATAAAGAAAGAAAGTGGGTCTCATTGGCCAGTTTAGACACACAATTGCAAGCACACACTTGTAACTAATGTACTGACCCCAAGAAAACATGAGGGGTGAAATCCTGTGTCCATTGAAATTAATGGCAAAACTCTCATTGATTTACTGGGCCAAGATTTCATCCCCAATGTGTACAAATCATGTGCATGTGATCTTGGAGGTGCTTTAGTGTGGGCAAATATAAATACAATATTTGAGCTTGTTAAGTTAGGAACCCACAAATGTATTAACACAATCACATACATTTGTCTTTGGAAATGAGGCTTTGCTTGAATTATTTCATTACTAGAATTTCTATAGCACTCATCAGCAGAGTGTCCAAGCCCCTCACATATATTAATGCATTTGCCCTCTCAGCAGCCCTGTGAAGTAAGGCACTGTTATCTCCTCCGTTTTACAGCTGTGGAGCTGAGACACAGAGAGGTTGAGGGGCTTGCCCAGCATCACACAAAACATCTGTTCTCAGTTCTCCTAACTTCCACCCAGCACCTTAGCTACCAAACTATCTTTTCTCTGTGTATTCAACATTTTCTCAGTTACCCCTTTCTTTGGGAGTAAGAGTGCTATGTTTTGGACATGTAAGTATGTGAGCACAACTTCTCTGTATCTCTGGACCGGGTTTTCACATGTGTTTAGAGGAGCATTATGGGTTCCTTCTCATCCCTGGGATTTTTCCATATCTCTATTGGAAGTGTGGTGGGAGGAGCATTAGTCACTGGCGTATGCTACAAAAACAATAACTCTGAGGCCCTGCATAGCAGCTATAATTTTTTCTAAGTGGACAAGGAAGACAGAATGGTCCCATCAGTAATACCCCTTATGTGGCCAGAAGGGTTGCCATTCAACGGCACATGATACTGCCTTATTCCACTGCCCACTAGAACTGAGCATGTTTCCTCTAAAGCATTCCCATCCCCTGCTGGGTTAGGTAATGTGAGGCACAGATGTTGATGCTAACCTTTCTATATGTTTTTCAAGCATCCTATTGAATCATACACAGAGCATTTTATTGCTGCTCTAATGCCCTGTCTCATTGTTGAAATTCCCTGCTCATTTCAGCAGCTCCACATGTTCTGACTTCAAACTGCTCCATACCCTGGCCATGTCAGCCAGACTCTCATCAGGATTAGACAATCTCGTGCAGAGCCCTCCCATGTGTGACTAAGAGGCCAAAGCATCCTTTATGCCTATACAGACATGGTCAGAATATACAAAGGTAAATAGCAGTACAATATGACGCATATGTAGCACTGCTGTATAACTGACATAGATGGACATTTCTTGTTACATCTGTGGATCTGATTCTGAATTCATTACCCCAGTGTAAAGCCAATGAGGTGAATCAGATGACTGTTGTACAGGCGCACCCCAGTTATAATAAGCCACAGCGTCACCCTGTTATCCACCATTAAATATCCATAAAGGATTCTAATTCTTACCATCCAGTCTGTGTGAAATCAGGTGAACTATATTTATTGAACTTGCTATTCAGCTTGCCTCACTGGATCTCACGCACTGCTAGGGAAGAGAAAAGTCAGTGATCAACACATTAGTGCTAGTGCCTTGAAGAAAGTTCATAACCATTTGCCTTCCAATAGCACGTATACAAACTGAAATACACGTCTGTTTGCTTAAGAGGAATGAACATTATTCATTTAGTATTTAAAATATTTAAGAAAGGAATTTTAAAGGAGCCCTCATTGAACTTACGGTTTGGTTGTACTTTGTTGGCATAGCCTTCTGTTAGGGATGGTGCAGCCATATTGCCCCAGGGGAAAAATATTAGCTTGCATGGGGCACATGTCATCTGCAACATCCCTTTGTGGGGAAGAGGTTCTATATCTCTCTCTTGCAGTACTAAATGGTACATAGATGTATGGGAAAGAGAACTATGGTCCCCCTTCCACGCTCTGTTTGGGATGGGGGTAGTTGGTGTTGCAGTCAGGTAAAGGAGGATGCAATTTCTCTTCTGCTAAAAGGATCTGCAATCAGCCAACCGAGAAGTGAGTGGTTTTGGCCAGGGAATACGTGGTCAAGGAAGGTGACAAACATGCTTGTTTGGAAATCCCTTTTAGGGCAAGATTTCAAAATTTTCTGATTTTTTTTGCTTGTTCATTTTTGTGTTCAGCTTTTGTTTCCCGCTTCTCTCTTTTTTCCCTTCCCCCACCTCTTTTTTTCCAGTGGGAAAAATGTAAGGAGGGAGAAAAATAAAAAAGGAGAGGAAAAAAGAGAGGAAAAGGATTAAAATAAAACCCAATATCTTCTTCTCTCCACATTTTTTTAATTTTTAAATTACAAAATTTAAAAAACAATTTTTCAACACAAAAATCATTTTTGTAAAAAGGTTATTTTTCACCATAAAAGAGGTTCAAATGAAAAAAAGTTACCACCTCTAATTATGAAGGTCTCTCTGATCTCAGGGTATTGTATGTATTGAGACATCATTTCTAACATTACTATGCTCTCAGATGGAGAAAACATAGAATAGCTACAGAACTCATCAAGCTGTATTCCCTCACACTACTACATGCCTGTCCTGAGGTGCTTTTCTTTTTGGTGATATATACCTCACTTCTCCCTTTTAAGTTTACCAATTTCCTTCTGAGATTTGAAACACGCCAAAATTTCCTTCATGGTGGTTTGATAGCCAATGAAAAGCTATACAAATCTGTCTTGCCCATCACAAAGGCACTTGCTTATGATCAGCTTGCACATAGGGTGTTGTGCAATCAGTTATTTGAAGAACATTAGATCATCCAGTCTTAATTATGAGGTTTGTCCTCCTCAGCGAAAATGTATCTGCAGAAGATGAAGGAGAAAAGAAGAGAAGAAAACAGGAATCTAGTGTTTATGGAGTGGCTATGATATGAAACAGGCACCCAAGAATTACAACATGTGCTACTGTTGGACTGCCCTTCCTGATAACCCCAAGCCCACACAGTAATTCCTCAAGCTCAATATATTCATCGGAGCCGTTAGTTATTACAACTCTGAGAGCTTTGGAAACTAGACTTTTTCTTCTTAAAAATAAAGTGTTTAAATATAATCGGTTAAAATAATTTTAAAATGGGTTTTAAAGCTAGCAATTTAACAGACTGTTAGTATCTCTTTTTGTTGGTGGTGGGGAGGGAGGAAAGGCTAGTGTTTCAATTCCCAGTATTTGGTAGGTTCACAAATTCTTATTCTTCTTCTCTAAAAAATATTATATGAACTTCTTTGTGCAAACTAAAGGTCATAATATCCCTGGCTGAAAGAGCACACAGTCTAAATCTCAACAAAACAATATGGTAGAAATGGAAAGGGAGAGAGAAGGTCGTAATAGACTGGTAGATTACACTACAAGGAATGGCATGTCTACAGCATATGTGAAAATGATTTTAGGTAGAGCTGGTCAAAAATTTGCTGTCAATATTTTGCCACCAGAAAATACTATTTTTGTGAAATTGAAATTTTCTTGTTCTGTTTCAGATCAAAAATGTATTTTGAAATCATGCAATTGGAATTTCCAATTAAAAGAAAATTCTGGTTCTCGCACATCTCTAGATCTCACATTTTTTTTAGGTGTATTAAATATATTTAAACTACCCAATGTACTATGGGGGGAAGGTGGCGGAAATTGTGTTGATTTACTCATTTCTTGTGGGGGTTGTGGCTAGAATTTGAATGGTAGGCATGTAGTGGCCTGGAGATCAAATTCAGAGAGGGCATTTCATATACAGTGAAAATTGTCCAAGTGTATCCAGTTCTGGAGAGGATAAAAATGTACCATAATATGGCAAAATCAAATGTAGTAAGGGGGCAAAATGTAGGCCCTGTCTCTGGAAAGCATCTTTAATTACAAAAGCAACTTAGTATGTGTTTAGGTCCCATTGAAGTGAATAGGCCTTAAACAAAGGCTTAAAATTAAACACATGTTTAAATTTGTTCCAGAATTGGGCTTCTAGTGTTTTGCATGATTTTTTTGCTACAGCTTTATTTTTCAGAGCATTCAGATCATTTTTATGCCCTGTAAACATTATCTACTTCTAAACACAGATTGGAGGTGATGGAAAATTTTATTTTCAATCCCTTGAGTCAAAACATCTTGCAATTTATTCCCTTTAAACAAAAAATCTAGCTTTACCTTTTCTTTTCCCCATAACAGACAACAAAAATGTAGTTCAGCCTTTTTATTTTCCTGCCCTCTATATCTGAGGGTACCTTGTGTGACCCCAAGTGAAATACTTCCAAAGGAAAGGGTGAAAACAATGAACTGTTGTGAAAATGGTCTTTTCATTGGTTAGTTTAGATGGAAAATGCTCATCACAGAAAGATTCCTGTTAAGAATCCACTCTGCAGACCAACTTTCTGTGGCTGATTATGAGAAATAGAATAACAAGAGAACAGACCAGACTGTGAATCAGTGATGCAGTGCTATGTTCATGTTTCACTGCATCTCCAATGAGGAGTTTATATCTCTGATAAAGACTCATGGAATGACATTGGAGACAATATTCATATCATGAATCTCTGTGAGATGATGCCTCTGAGTTTCTTAGGTTTAAGGACTGATCCTGGGAGGGGATAAGCACCCTCATCTTCAGTGATTTCAGTGGGAGTTGTGGATGAACAATATCCCACAGGATTAAGTCTGTAATCATCATTGCCTCTGAAATCAATATATTGATAAGTGTAGCAAAATAGTACGGTGTCACCAAGCCTGGTTTATTTTTCCATAGAAATCTAGACAAAGACTTTTGGAGTTTATTTTTTTGTAATCCCACCCTACGACCATGCATGAAATGTAGAAAAAAAATTGATGTTATGCCAATGTTTTGCATTGAACATGTGAATTTTCATATCTTTTTGTGTGACAACCATATCAGAAATAGGATCATTTTTGTTTAAATATAGGCCCATTACAACAGGAAAAGAGCACTATTCTAACAAATATTTTAGTAAAAAAATATTAATAGTAAGATTTGGACTCGTTTTTAGTTCAAAATGAAAAAAATCAAGTAATTTTGCATTTTGGTATGAGTATTATACATGCCTCTATCTAGGTTGTTAACAATTTACACACTTAAGTATCAGAAGGTCTATAGCTTGCAGAAAGATTAAAGCACAAGTGACAAATTCCTCCTTCACTAATGCCTCATCACCAACAAACATCAGAACTGGATGTGTTACTTTATTCTCAGGAACATGTGTCCAGAATACTGTCTAATGTTTTTCATATCACAATGATTTTTTTCCTCTTGGCAGATCAGATGGGATCAATTAATATGTTATTTTCTAAGGTTAAATGTTGATAAGGAAGGATCTGGGGTGAAAAAAGTCTTCCAGCCATTCAGACTTTCAGCAATGATCTATTTTTCTCTCCTTTTCCAAACACATTGCTAAGATTTTGACTTCCTAAAATAGCATAAAATAACCCCTGAAGAAAAGCAGAATACAAGGTCTTGAAAAAAATGAAGGAAAAACACATGCATTCAAATCAGTTCAAGTACCAGTCAAATATTAGAGCTGTCACAAGCTTCCTTTCAGATGTTTGATCAAGCCAAGGTGTCATTGCTCTGCTAATGCGTCTTTGCTTTTATTTATTTATTTTTAAATAAGATGTTCATCTTCCAACTCTTCTTTTAAATGGTTATATGTTAAAGCTCCAATCCTGCAGTGATCTCCATTTAGGGACCATGGATTTGCCCATGTGCAGCTCATTGCAGGAAGTCTTGAAATTTTTCTCCTGAATCTCAAATTAAAATTAAATATAAACAAATGAAAATTAAATATAAAACTACTAATATTATGTGATTCTGAAAAAAAAGTCGAGTTCAGACAAAATAGGATAAGTTTAAATTTAGACTAAATAGGACATCGTGCTTGGCACAAAACCACCCAAGAGCTGGGAATGGAGTAAAAAAAAATAAGAAACAACTGTCAGTAGGAGCTAATTCTTTGCTGGCAAAATTCTACTGACGTCAGTGGAGTTACAGCGGTAAAGAATTTGACCCCTGATTTTTTGCTCTTTGCTCTAAAGGCAACAGAGGGCAAGTATGAATTCTTTTTCCTAACTACATTTGTAGTCATTGTGAAAGTGAAAGATTCTTCAAGCAGAAGCACAAAGCTGGCATGGTGGAGAATAAGACCAATTTAATTTCCTTCTCACATCTCTGTCAATATGCTTAAAACACGCTCAACAGAATCTCTGGCTTCTGGTCCTGGATCTCTTGTTGGGGTACATAGATCCCAAAACAGGGCAGCCAGGAAAGTGTTAATAGATGGACCAATTACCCTTCCAGCTGCCACTAAGGGGGCTAACTAGCTACAGTTGGCATAAAAGGCTACAGCTCATAGAAGGGTTGCTTTCAGAGAGGCTGAGAGTAAGGTGGGAAGAAGCCACATGAGGAGACAGAACTCTTGGGCAAGAATAGTGGAGTTTGTGGCCCTGTGATGTAGACAAAAAGGTAGGAGAACCCAGGAAAGCAGGAAGGGATTATAAGGAGTGGTCATTATCTGAGTAATTTAGGGCCCTTGGGCTGGAAAATACAAGAGAGAGTGGGGTTTGGTTCCCTTCCCACAGCAAAAAAAGGGAAAGATGGGTCTTCGAACTAAAAGAGGCAGAGACTAATGACTCTCTCATGGGAACTGAAGGCCTAACATAAAGACCATTAGACTTTGGTGTTTTGTCTCTGAACTCTTCTGTTACCCTGGAAGAAGTCATGAGTGAACGAGATTTGAGGAAGCGTTGTTCCAGGTCAGCCATAAAGATGTTGGCATACTGTGGGGCCATGCGGGTGCCCATAGCGGTGCCACTGGTCTGGATTGAAATAATTGTGTGTGAGGATAAAGTCACAGAGCTCAGCAACCACTTGTGCTGCAATTTTGACACAATCAATTTGGGACTGAATAGAGATTTTGAATGGCTAGCTAACTACAAAAGCAGCTTCTCTTCTCTCGCTATTCACACCTCCAGTTCAGCTGCTAGAGGAACACCTCACCCTCCCTGATTAGAGATAACAAGCTGCTTCAGCCTCATTGGACTAACCTTGTTATCCCCCACCTGGTTCTTGCCTACCTATTTATACCTGCCCCTGGATACTTCCACTGCATGCATCTGATGAAGTGGGTATTAGCCCACGAAAGCTTATGCTCTAAAAAAAATTTAGTTAGTCTTTAAGGTGCCACAGGACTCTTTGTCACTTGAGTAATACAATAATTTATTGTATTAACAAACACATCATCAGGCCCTATGGTATCAAACTGAGAGCAGCCACAGCTGTGGTTTGGTCAATTAGGGCCCAGCTGGCCCTGATATAAATGCCCAGAGGTTGGTGTGCAGAGCTAGTGTCTCCTGTGTCTGTGAAGATAGACAGGCCTGGCTGCTGGAGAGCTTGACAAGGTACCTAGAGGGGAGCAGGGCAGGGCAAGACAAAAGGAGCTGGGGGAGCTCTAACCTGGAAACCCTCAGGCTGCAGGGCCTAGGAGACAGCCCAGCAAAGAGTATTGGGGTTGCAAGGGGCAGCCCATGGCTACAGAGGGTAGAAGCAGCTGGCCAACCCCCCTTGCCGGTGATGAGTGGCAATGATACTGCAGTCTGCCCCAGTGAACGGGGGTAAGTGGTGACTGGCAGTTGCCTAGACTGAGGCAAGGTGGGGCTCAGAGGGCTGGGGGGTTCCCGAGGGAGGGGAGACCCAGAGCTAGACTGTGGAGGAAATGCAGGGGTGCAGCACCCCAGGGAAGAGGGCACCGGAGTCCAGGGAGGGACACGGGGCCAGTGGCAAGCGAGACATCGGCCTGCAGAGGGCTCTCCGGACACTGGCAAGAGCTAATTCCTTGGACGACCAGCGGGAGGCGCCGCAGGGTGAGTTGCCGCTTTGCTACAGTCATATTCATATCTTAAGCATATTTTCATAAAGAATATGGAATGTAATGTCACAGTATATATTGATGATGATGATGATGATAGCTGTTGCTTGAATTTCAATTCGTACTACCAGGTAAAACTCCTATTTCACTGCAAAAAATGTTCACAGTGAGAGACACTAGCAGCCGCAGCAGCAGCAGAGGGAAATAGAAGTTGAAGGTTGAGACTAAATGCTGTCGTGAGTGTGATATCTCTCTCTCTCTCTCTTCCAACTTGGCGAGTTGGAGTTGCAAGAGCAGAAACAGGAACTGAGACTTGCTATAGCGATCTTAAATAGAAAGGAACCAGAAGCCACATAGGATTAAATAAGCACTCAGTAAACATTGTTAAGAACTGAAGGGAGGATTTCTGTTGAATTAAAAAAAAAATCTCATTCTCTTCCTCCATCCAGGACTATTTCATGTTTCCTTAGCCCTGCACACTCAGCCTGGGATCTCTAAGTCAAATCATGTTCTATCTTACATTATTTAAGTTACAGAACTGGATTCACCAGATCTGGTTGAAAATAATCCACAGGGTGCCTCAAGGGAGATGTAGTCTGGCTAGGGAGTCCAATCTGTAGAGGAGAATGAGACATCTAAAGGCAACTTCCAGGAGGTACCATTCCAGCATTCCTAAATTAAATATTTTTGGTCTTTGTTTTCACAAAAATATTACTTCTGGCTCATTTTCTATCAAAAATCCCATTTTTCCAAACAGCTCTAATTAATTATTCTGTTAAAGATATATGAGACATATTAGAATAAAACTCCCTCAGTAGCCATTGTAGTGAAAAGTAGGAATAAAAAAAATCTATTGAACACACAAGAAACTAGGATTTGTATTTGAACACATACTCCTTTCCCCACAGAAAAATGACTTAAATGTCTCTAAATAATGGGGATACTAGCATGAAATTTCTTCCATTATCTTCTACAGTTTGTCAGACTCTTTGGAAAAGAGGTACGTGGCACTTTTCAGTGCTTGAATATTTGTTTTGTCATTTAATTTATTTAGAGTAATTGGAAAATACAATTTTCATACTTGGATTCCAGTCATACCTGACATGCATAATAAAAACTGAACATAATTTCACAAAATAAATCAAACTGCAGTTGGAGGCATGATTTTATACATGACTGAATTCTCAGCATTTCCACTTCTTTACATTTTTTTTTTTAAATCAGTCTCTCGCTTTGGAAATTTGTTCTTAGTTACAGTAGCTTCTGGAAAGAAGTGATGGCATGTTCCTTTAAATACAGTATTACTTGCTCACCATGTGTAACACATAATTAAGTGTGAAACAACTGCTCCACTGTATGCAAACCAAAAAGTAATGTGCCTGTACCATAATGTGCATTATTGTTAGCATTCTTGCCCGCAATATCAAACAGCTACATTTTTTTAAAAAAATCCACTAAGTTCAAGAGCTGGCTTTGCTTGGTGGGCTTCAGTAAAATTAAACAAACAAAACCAAAAAACATACCACACAAGAAGGGAATTCACAGAATCATGCAGTTCTAGTTAAAGGACTTACTGTGATTTTGTGAAGCAGCTGGGCTGACAGAGCACTCTGCAAGGACTCCTTCATAATCAGGAAGATCAACTGAGTTCCATAAGCCTTGAAGTTGGAAGCCTCTGAATAGTTCTTGACAACAGAGACTGTAATGGCTCTGTAGGATGTGTCAGGGTTTGTGTCAAGAACCGAGCTACTACTTAGTACTCAAAAGGTCTTGGTTGACAACATTGACCATAATATGAAAGTTCTCTCTGGATTTGCATGCTAAAGCATGAGATCTTCCAGGGAGCTGTTATGATAGATCACGTTGTTGTTTGTTATTTATTATATACTGCTTGCTTGTTTAGCCCTGACTGTGTGTGCTTTGCTCTGTCCAAAACACAGAAGTCAGCACAGGTCCCGCACCAATATGCTTAGAATGAATATGATTCTGCTGGATGCTAAGTGCTGCTAATACCCAGTGAAATGATTGGGAGTTTTGATTGCCCAGCATCTCAAAGGACTGGGATCTAAAAAATGATTTTAACAAGGAGGAATGGGAAAAGGTAGAGAACATGAGAAAGTTAACTATTGATACAACAACAGACAACTAAGAAGATGGTGGACGTAAGTTACACCGACCTAAGCACCAGTGTGGACAATGTTGTGTTGGTGGGAGAGCTTCTCCCACCGACATACTACCGCCACTCATGGGGGCTGGAGTAATTAAATCAACGGGAGAGCTCTTTCCCGTATGCTTAGAGCAGAGAAAGTCAATCATTTTTTTGTCAAGGTCCAAATTTCTCAGTCAAGATATAGTCAGGGTCCAGACTCCAGAGAAAATAAATAAGATTTGGGGGTTCATGCAAAAGCAGCTGGCAGTCTGGATTTGGCCTGTGGTCCACCTATTGACTACCCCTGGCCTAGAGTGTCTGCACTAGCAGTACTACAGCAGCACAGCTCCATTGATCTAGTCATAACCTAAAAATAATGAATTCAGTAGAGACACCAGTTTTATGTCTCATTACAACAGTCTGCAACCCGCTCCTTTGTCTTATGACTGTGGAGATGTCACATGAGTGAGAAAAATATGCTATTCTACACAGCTTTTATACTCTTCATTTTGATTTGATTCAGATGTGGGTTTCCTTATGGACCACTGGATGGCTTTAGGAATAAAGATGCTGGGCCAAGTTGGGTCTCACCAGTGTAAATCTGAAATAACTCCACTGAAATAAATGGGACTACATAGGGGTCCAGCTTGTGTAAGTGGGATGAGACTCATGCCCACTGCTCATTCTTGTGTGCAACTCAAATTTGCCTATTTGCCAAATTCTATGCCAATTTTCTAGGCAATTTATTGTGTTGCTGGGCATGTTTTTTTTACTTCTTGACCTTAAATGTAGCAGAGCTGGAAAGGGGGAAGAGAAAATGCAAAATTTTTCAGATTTATTTCTGGGAAACAAATAGTTAATACATCCAGATTCAAGGTCCAGTTTAGTTCATATCATACAGCAGAAGGGATTACAATGTCAACATTTACAAGATGATGCTATCATCTTTTGAAGTTGCAAATAACTTCAGGTATCTCCTATTTCTAAGTATAGGGGGAAACAGGGAAACTCTTGGATACCGTTGGACAGAACTGATGGCAAAAGTTGGCTTTTAATGGGAACCCACAGATGGAGCTTCAGAAAGAGTCTGGTTTTGTTAAAATATCTTTCTACAGTGACCTTTCCCCTTCTACAGTAAAAGAAGCAAGTGCAAGTTCTACATTTCATATCATAACACTTCATTATGATAAGGGGGAAATTTTTGGTGGGAATGTCACTATATTTTTTTTTAGTTGGGATATTTTCATAAGAGTATCAAGAAATATTATGGCATTTATGGCTCCCTTTCACATATGCCATAAAGCATCAAGAGTGGGGCACAGCATCTGTCCCTGGTATCTGCTGTATTTGTTTACAGTACTTTAGATATTGTTTAGATATTTGGGATGGATAAATGCTCATTCCCTTCCCTCTCCGACTATAACTCTCTTCTGAGAGAGTAAATTTTTGGCCCAGATTACATCTTTTAATCTAAATTATCCATAGGGGATTATTTTCCTGGAAGCTGACTTTTCTTATGTTACAGTATAAAGTCTTGCATTAGGTACAATGTTACGTGTGTTCAGATATGGACAGAAAATGATTAATTACTTGGTACTTAACGCAGAGAAAAGTTTTGATAAACTTGAGACAGGGAAACTGATAGTTGCAGGCTGAAAGGATGAACCTTTCCTGAACTTACTTGCAGCTGTTTAACAGCAATGACCTCTCCTACTTCTTAATTGGTTAAAACAGGCTCTTTACATTTCTTTCAGCAGCACATGACATAGTTCATATTAGACCATACTCGATATTATACAGCTAGATATAATGCAAATTTTTCCCCACTGCTGGTAGTAACAAGCCATCAATGCATTTCTGGTCTCATTGAAGTCAATAGGAGCTTATTCATGTACTTCACGGGGGGCAGAATTGGATCCAGTACATCCAAACATCATTTTATAGCTATTATGTGGATCTCTACAGGATTCTCCATTTAATGTACCTAGTCTTGTTTTCTGGTTATGAAATGCATATTTTACTACAGTCCTTCACCTCCGCAACCTCACTCTTTCTCACACAGATCCTATTTTTTAAACTAGTTTATTTATATACTTACATAGTTCCCATCACTGCAATATCTGATCAGTTAAAAATATGAATGGATTTATCCTCCCCAAATGATAGGCAAGGTCAGGATGCATTATCCCCTTTTTACAAAGCAGGGAACTGAGGCTGACAGAATAAGTGATATGCTCAGGGTCATTCAGAAGGTCTGTGAAGAAGTGTTAAATATGACTTAACTCTAAAATTTAAATTCTGGAGATGATTAAAAACTAACCTGTCCCTCCTCTTTAACCTGTCCACACAAAGGACACAAAGGACAGTCAGAAACATCACTGGCAAGTAGATTTAAAACCCCTGTGGGAATTGTGCTTCCCCATCTCCACATGAATATCTCCCTCTTCCTGATCAGAAGAGAGGCTGAGCCAAATCTGTGGGACCATCCTTCACTGTTGCTGGACCCTGTGGAGAGATTGCAATGGGTGTGGAGAGCCATGTGGCAGAGAAAGTTTGGCCAGTAGGAAATGATGGGTCAGTGATCTGTATAGTGTTCCCCCTATGGTCTGTCAGAGGTCTCCTAGGAAAGGTAATAAAACCAGTTCCATAGATCAGCGGCTCTCAACCAGTGATACATCAACTCATCTAGATATTTGCTTAGTTTTACAACAAGGTACATACATACATACAAAGCACTAGCAAAGTTTGTACAAACTACAATTTCATGCAGTCACTAGTTTATATTGATCGATATACTATACACTGAAATTTTAAGTATAATATTTATATTCCAATTGATTTATTTTATAATTATATGGTAAAAATGAGAAAGTAAGCAAATTTTCAGTAATAATGTGCTGCAACACTTTTGCATTTTTATACCTGATTTTGTAAGCAGGTTGTTTTTAAGTGAGGCATAATTTGGGGGTATGCAAGACATATCAGATTCCGGAAAGGGGTACAACAGTCTGGAAAGGCTGAGAGTCACTGTTATAGGTATCCCTCTGTGTCAGGAATTCCCTCTTTAAAGGTGATGGTGGTGAAACTGGGAGTATTCAGGGCCCAAGGAAGATCCTGGTAACAGGGTTCCAATGGGCTGTTGTGCTCAGAAGGTGGACAACTGCTAGGAGAGACTTCATGGCTTCTTCCCTGGAGGAAGAGAGGGAGGGGCACATCCCTCTGCTCCAATGGAATCATATGAATTTGACTAAGGGTATGTCTTCACTACCAAAGTTAAAGTGTCGAAAGTGCTGTGAAGTGGCAGCATAGATAAAGCCTAAGGTTTCCTTCCTCTTATCCTGCACCTGAAAGAGGAGAAATTCAGCCCAGCAAAAGGAAGTATTTCTTCTAATAGCAGCTAGATAGCATATAGAACTGACTGACGGCCAAAGGAGGTCATAGAGTCAAGTACAGTAGGTAGAATTTAAGAGGGGCCTGGATCATTTCAGAATATACGGCAGCATCTGTTGTTGTACATGAAAAAGTAGGTGTGATCAAGTTTCATGCATCTAGGGAGTCAGCTGATAGAACTCAGGAAAGAATGTCTCCCCCTATAAAACTTTTGACCATTAACCAGTTGCCTTGTGAAGATTTCTTTCCTGGTGCCCTGGCACCAGGATATCGGATTGGATAGACCCTTTGTTTAAGTTGATATGGGAAGTCCTGAGGTTTCTATTTTGAGATGTTGCTCTTTTAACCACACTGGCATGTATATATTCTGATCCCTTTTCCACTGCACTCTGTGGTTTTAGATGGATTATTCCAGGTATATTTTCAGGAGATATTGTACCCGCTTGGCTTCTTCCGAGGTTCAGAGAGGGAACAACCCACAGAACAACAAACAAATCCCTCCCCCACCATTTGAAAGTATCTTCTTTTCTCATTGGTCCTTCTGGTCAGGTGCCAACTAGGTTATTTGAACTACTTAACCCTTTACAGGTAAGGCAATCTAGTACAGTTGCCAAGGATACATAACAGTTGCTATCCTTCCCCCTATCTTCATGACAGACAGGTAAAGCATTTGAAATATAAACAGATTAAGTAAGGTTTTTATTTTAACAATATACCTTGTTCCTTTCTTTTGTAGCTGGAGAGATCTTTAGAAGGAAAAACCTATGCTTACAATTTTTAAGATGGTATTAAAGATGGTAATAACTGGACTTTTTAGGGAAAAGAGAAGTTAGATGAGATGGGCTGGAGCTGCTGTTGCTGTAGTTTCCTAAAGATTAAAAAAAAATAAAACAAGACAAATACACAAGAAAGGACAAAAAACCCATCAAAGATAGAAAATGCAGCTTCTTTCTCTGGTGTTGATTCTCATTTGCAACTTCACTGCTGGAGAACCATGGTCATAATAATCACTCCAAGACCTGGCAAACTTCTACCAACATCAGTCTTATTAGAACATTGCTTTTAGCTGCCTTTCTGGTCACAGGCTGACAGCAGTGTTGTGAAATAAGCAGTCTTGGCTGGCTAAGCCATACTCTTATCAGACAGATGGAAAAAAGGAGAGGGATAGGAAAGACAAAAGGTAGGAAGGAAAGTGACACATGGAGACGGGGAGACAAAGTCTCACATGACAGGTCGTATTTGATATTAAGCCAGAGCCAGTGGAGGTGGTGATGTCATCTGGGTCCTGTTCTTGGCCCAGTCTGGTCAGAAAATCTCTCAGGATCAAGATGACGAAGGCTCAGTGGTGTGACAGTAGACTCCGGGTTCCCAGGAGTCAGTTGGGGTGGTGGATATGATGGTAAAATTCACTGCAGCAGTAGCTGTCAGTCAGCAGCTTCTTCTGCTAATCTTCTGCCAAAAAGTTTCCTCTTTAAGAACCACAAAAGATAGTAATGGATGGAATAATTCATCTTCTCATTATGTTGTCCACCAACTAGGCCTAGTTTCCAACACCAGTTTTGGTTAACTGATTTTCAGTCCCACACTTCCCCTGTTTATCAGGCATGATCTTAATATACTCCTTGTGTTATATCAGGAGGCCTTTTTGTTTGGACTAACTCAGTTTATTTCCCTTTCCCTCCAACATTTGTTTTAGATTATTGTGACATTTAATGAACTTCATTCACATTTTATTAGTTGACCTCACAATTTGGGTAAACTTGTAGGCCCATTTTTCACAGTGTCCTCCCACTCTTCCCAAACTACATAAGAGCCAGGCACAGCTGTGGACCCTCTGCTCAGGAGAGCACAGTGGCTGTCATGGGCAGCCAGACCACACAGTCATACAACAGGAGTTGACTGGCTCAGGATACCAGCAACTCAGAAGCAGGGGACAAAACTGGAGATCAGAACCTTAAGTTTGAAACCAGAGTCAGGCCAGGTCAGGATACCAGAGGCGGAAGCCAAATTGGAGGTCAGGAATCACAAATCAGATGCCAGGAAATCAAGGTGGGAAACAGGCAACATGAGGCACACACGGTCTACAGAAGGATAGAGCCTTGCTGTTCCTTCCTGTTCCTGCTGCTAACCAGCTGGCCAATCAGTTGCTCTTGTACTATGCCAGTTGGATTTCAGGGGCCAGAGGCTCATGCTGGGATTGGGTTTCATGGGTCCCGTCTAAGTGATTGTCAGCAGGCTACCAGGTGGATGGTTGGAGCATGGCTACTCCTGTGGGCCTGGGTTTGAGACTCATGGGTCATTGCTGTGATTGAGACTTCACTTCTTACATACAGGACCAGAGTCGAAAGGCAGTGTGACACCCTGACACCCCAATATTCACCACTCATGTAATTATATGTATATGTTTTGTACAAAGTATGTCTTGTGAGGTATCATTCTAAAAGTTTTGGTCTTCTAGACATTAATGACTTGTTGGATTGTATGTGTTATTGTCATATGTGAAGTTATGAAGTTTGGCTATCTATGTGATAGTGAAACATGTTGTGAGTTGAAAACACCCACAAGAAGCCTTTCGGGTACAGTAAAAAGGCCAGTGTTAATGGCTTATTGAGGAAATGCAGACAAGCACAAGGATTACCCCAGGAACTATGTACAATGGAAACCGCTCAGAGATAGCACTACACAATGGGAACTGTTTGATCCAGGTCACAGCAAAACAGCTTTCCATCAAGTAGGAAGAAGATATAAAAAGTGGGCAATGATATCATGGGCAGACTTCACTCTCCCTGCAAAAACACACCTGAAAATACCTGAGGGGCAAGAACTAAATTGTGGGAAGTGATGGTCCCAGGCTAGAAAGATCTTTCCCAGGTGCATGAAAACCTGGGAAACTCAAGGCAACTTGTGCCTTAAGAATGTTACAGCCTATCACTTAGGGTGAGAATTTGCTAATTTATATCCTACTTATCTAGTATGTTAAGATCAGTTTGTGGTTTTTGTTCATTTACTAAGATAATCTGCTTTGATCTGGTTGCTATCACTTATAGTCTCTTAAAATCTATCATTCATAGTTAATACACTTGTTTTGTTCTCTCTAAACCAGTTTGTGAAATTCATAACTGTGGGCAAAAAGCTGTGCATATCTTCCTCCACATGGAGGGAGGGAGTGAATTTCATGAGCTTACACGGTTCAGTTTTCTGTGCAGCGCAAGACAATACAATTTTGGGTTTGTACCCCAGAGGGGGTATGCACTTGAGTGCTGGGCAATCAAAATACCCATAATATAAATACCTCCCTCTAGACATTTCCACTGCATGCATCTGATGAAGTGGGTATTCACCCATGAAAGCTTATGCTCCAATACGTCTGTTAGTCTAGAAGGTGCCACAGGACTCTTTTTTGCTTTTGCAGATCCAGACTAACACGGCTACCTCTCTGATACTTGTACAAATACTGTGTGTACACAATCTCATATTTTGTTTGATAGCTCCATGTGTAAGAATGCAAGGAAGGAAGATGAGATAGATGTGTATGTGCATTTTTTCTACACTAGTTCCTCCATGTGTAGCATCTACTTTTCCCTTAATGTAAGTGCCTCTGGGCTGCATGCCATTTCCATAACTCTGCTTGTAGTTGTTTTGGAACTGCTTGGTCTTGCGCCAGGTTTTTTTTTGTTTTGGTTTGGTTTGGTTTTTTTTGAATTTAGCTTGCATTTACCAATATTCAACAGGACTCTGATATACACGCAATTAAGCCTGCCCTGAGTGACAGATGACTAGCTTACACAACTGAATCCAAGCATGTAATTAAAGGTCCCCTTTTAAACATAGCATTTCAACTGATTTATACCATGTGAGATTCTTGTTTCCCTGTCTCCAGCACCATATGGTAATATGCCATATTAGTGGAACTGTCTGATCACTTCCTTTAGCTAAATGCATGACTTTCCTGATTTTAAAAGAAAAACAGGACTGAAAGACTGTTGCAAAATAAGAATGTGTTTGTGTTGATTTGCCAGGCTGTGCCACAATAAGCAATACCTGAACTGTCATTAGTCAGGGTGCATCTGCCACATAGGGACATATGGAGGGGAGTGTGGGCAGCATGTTATTTGCCGTTAGAAGACCTGGTGCTTTTTTCCAGCCAAAATGAGCCAGTCTTTGTGGCATGTTATCTGTCATACTCAGGAGGCTTGTGAAAATAAAATGTGTTGTGAAGAAACCTGTCAGCACAAATCACAGTTGGAATGTGCAGGACAGCCTGGGCCAAACCTCTGACAGTCCCATTAGTACAATCCTCAGGTAGCTTGGACCTTCAGACAGAGAGATGGGGGCTTTCAGAGCTGGCCACAATCTCTACTCACATCATAAGAGAGCAGCAGTGGGTCAAAGTTATACCCTAGTCCCTGTCGGAACAAAAATATCTGAGTTTTGAAAATACTTCTGTGATTCATCATGGAAAGAATCTTATTTTATGGTGCTAGTTTGGGGAATTAGTGCTTTAATTTTTAGTATAGCCATTCTAATGCCTTCTCCAGAAAGAACCAATTCTTGGAAATAATATGGGATGTTGGCAGCCACTCCATAGTTGGGTTTGAGATAATATTAGGTTCCCATTATAAACCGGATTTTCAATCACCTGTTGAGGGCTACTGACAGCCAACACTCTGCCTGTGAATACCATGCAAATACACATTTACAAGAGTATTCAAATGTGTTCCTGTAGCTAGTTTGACAAGCTAACAGTGGATGAGAGTCATCCATTTAGGGTGCAAAAGCAATACCATGTGGCTTTGTGTGAACCGAGTATAAGACTGTGATAACTTAAAATATAATGGACTGAAATAGATCCTGATAAAATATTCATCAAATTTAGACTAGGGAGCAAATTATTTAAAATCTAACTCCGTTCACAGACAAATCACAAAGAAAAAAGGGGCTAAATTCATCAAATAAATCATGTGCTGTGAATAGCTCAGCTCTAGGGGTTATAGTGGGCATCTGTAGAGCTGCAACCTTTGTCAGCTGGTCAGATTCCATCTCCCCGAAAACCAATGAGGCAGGCAGTTTGCGTAGTGAAGAGAACTAGGAGCTGGGCTAGCTGGGTATATTGATGGCCTCTTACTGCCTCATCTGTTAACAGTTACACCTGTTTCACAGGAGAGTAACTACTGAGGTGCAGGGAGAGGTTTGTTGTGAATCTTTAATAATTAATGTTTCTAAAGGCCTTGCAGTCCTTGGAATGAAAGATTGTCTTGACACATGGAGCATTATGATTTATTTCTATACTCTTACAGAATTCAATGGTTTTGCATATTTAGCAAGAGTCTTCCTATTGGAACTCCAGCCCGTGCCGATTGCATAACATGCTCATGTTCATTTTCCTCTATTTGTTTCTCTGGTGATGGTCTCTGGAAATACCCCCAAAGAAGATGATGTAATTTAAAAACTAGAAATAGAGGTGGTAATATTCCCACTGCTTTTCATTTGCACTCTGCTCCGCGTTCAAGCTTTTCTGCTCCATTTATAGCAGACACTTAATATAGGCATCCTTAAAAAAAATGGGGTGGAAAAAAAGCTTTGCATGGGTGAGAAGCAAAATGGGCTGCTGAATATACTTGCCCTACCTGCAAGCAGAGGGGAGATGCTGGAAGGTCGCCCTATTATCACGGCTATTAACATCCTCATTTAAAAACATGTCATCCACATTTAATTACCGTGCTTTACAGTCTGGTGCTTCCAACACAGCAGTGCCCTTAAGATGTTCTTTGTGTGTGCCACTCCTTCTCTTGAAGGAGAGCACTAGACTCAGAAGTGGGAGGAAGAAGAGGAGGACTCAGTAAGGTCACCAAGGAAAGGAAAATTAAAAGAGTGCTGAAGTAATCAGCATGACAGTTCATGGCGTGAACTAGAGCAAAGGAAAAGCTAATAATAAAACCTTTAGGATAAACCTTTATATTCACAGTACTGCTCCATGACATCTGGCTATTTATTATCATCTACAATAGTGTAATTAGGATGCTATGTTAGATAGTGTTGATGTGCCACCAATATAGAACAGCAGCTGGCTGCTTCTTCTGGCAAATGGACAGTACCATAGAAGCGTGCACTGAATGTTCCTGAAAAGCTGCAGGCTGGAAAGCTGTAACACCTTTCTCCTAATTCTCCACTCCTTGCACTTTGTGTAATAGTTTACCCTTGTACAAAGTGGGTGTAGTATGCTACCAGATCAGAATAGGAGTTCTTTAAACCCACTTTGCACAGCTGCAAGGCAATAGAAAATCAAGTCACTTATAATTTGTTTGGTATTGCTCCCACATAAAATATTATTTTATTCTAGTGTAAAGTGGTATTAGTATAAATGAAAATAATTTACCTGTTTTACATGTATTGTGAAATGCCATGCACAGGTATGGTGCTGTGTAATAAATACATAAAAATAATAATGGAAGCAGAGGCAATGAACCCGTAAAATGATATCTGCTGTGATCAGCATTCGTTTTACCACAGGGTTTCTCAAACCTCTTTTGCTGGGATTCCTTTGAAAATGTTTCAGGTTGTGACCACCTGCCTTCCTCCAAAAAGTGACTATCCCCTCATATCACGCCACCCTTATTTCTGTGCGCCTCTGGGGATGGCACTGCCTTCAGAGTCAGGTGCCCAGCTGACAGCCACTGCGCTTGAGACTTCCCCCCACAGTAGCCTTATGATCCCCTTTTTGGTCAGGAGCCCCCTCAGTTTAAAAAACTGAAGCTTTCCAAATTCCAAGCACTGATGCTTCACATCTTGACTTATAATAAGGCTCGCAAATGATATGCAACAGCCATTTAACTGCCACTTATATTAATGCTAAATAGTAAGTACTGTTCTTATTACAGCAAACTATGTGTGGTAAAAGAAAAAGAGTTGTGCCTAACACTGATGCACTCATAAAATCAGTCCTACTTCATCAGCTGGTATGTCCATTTGCACTTGTCAAATGGAAGCATGAAAACAAAGCATGACCCATAAACGGTGGAGATGACCCAAGCTGTTTGAGTGAACATCTGGCTCGTAATACATATCAGTTAGGTTTCCTCCTTGTATGATCATTGCTCATCTCCTGAAAGTCGTCATCAGGAAAACACGTTTCCTGGGACTTCATAAAGGAAATAATGAAAAGGAACAAAAAGAAAGAGTGTAAAAACATATTGATTATTCTATCATTGTAAATGTTTTTACATGAGTGATCCTTCATTTATTCTGTCATATTTTAACATGTTGCAGTCATTTAGTTTCCACTTTACAAGCAATCAAGGCTTTTTCTACATGTGGGGTTTTTTTTTTAAAAAAATATTTTTCCTAAAACAGATGCAGGATAAAATAAATCTTGGCAAGAAAAATGTTACTTTTCAGGTATTAATTGAAGAGTTTATGGCACCATATGTAATTTTAAATCAAACATAATGATACCTTATAGGAGTAATGTGTCCTTCATGTTGTATAATTTTTTGACTGGCCAATTGAAAATGAAAGGCAAAATGAAAATAAGAAAAAAAAAAGACTCATCTCTAAGAGCAATGAGATAAAGAAAAGGAAAGAAAGATAGTGAGAGTTAGAAAGGGCAAAAAGAGAGAGAGCACATGCCATATTAGCTATCAATACATTATGCTTTAAAGTTATGGTAAAATCTGGTTAGGACATTCTGTGATTATAAGAAGCTTTGCTACAACAACTAAAAAGGGAAATTTTGTCCTAATCTGGGCTATTTTATTTTACCTTTCAGCAGGGGTGAAGGTGAAATTTTTCTTTTACCAGTATGGTGGGGCAGCGTCCCCCTGCCAGCCCGCCCACACCACCCAGGGCTCCAGCCCCAGGGAGCTGATCCTTTGCCTCCACCTCCATCCCCCGCCCCGTCGGCAGCAGGGGGAACACAAAAGTGGCAGGGATGTTTAAGCCGGGTCCTTTTGCCACAGCAGCACTTTAAAGGACCCCACTTAAAGCACTGTCGCGGAAGCGCTTTAATGTCCCTGCCAGTAGGGACCCAGCAGGGCTGCCGATGGCAGGGGAGAACAAAAAGAGCAGCAACGTTAAAGTGATGCCACAAGAGCGCTTTAAAGTAAGGTAGTAGGGGCCGGTACAGGCGGCCACTTTTTACTGGTACACCATACCAACCCGTACCACCTTACTTTCACCCCTGCCTTTCAGAGACTAAAGGAGGGTTGAAGAATTTTTGAGTTTTGTCTAGAGCCTCAGTAGGGTAGGAAGACAGCAGGAGATATATCATTTTTTAAATAAAGGTCTTGTTTGTTTGTTTACACGTATATTGATGAAAATATTTGATGTTTAGTTGGGAGATATCCCATTGCAATTTACTCACCAAACTTGTTCACACCATTCTCAAGATTATATCCCAGTATCATAAGAGATCCTGCACCTATGGCATGCTTTTATTGGTAATGGAGGGACTTGAATGAAAATATGTAGATATTCTCATAGATGGAGACAGAAGAAATTAAAAATAGTCATATCTCTGGAAAATGTTTCCCCACTCTTCCATCTGTCTACACCAGGGGTAGGCAACTTATGGCACGGGTGCCAATGGCGGCCCACGAGCTGATTTTCAGTGGCACTCGCACTGCCTGGGTCCTGGCCACTGATCCGAGGGGCTCTGCATTTTAATTTAATTTTAAGTGAAGCTTCTTAAACATTTTAAAAACCTTATTTACCTTACATACAACAATAGTTTAGTTGTATATTAAAGACTTATAGAAAGATCTTTTAAAAACATAAAAATGTATTACTGGCACGCAGAACCTTAAATTAGAGTGAATAAATGAAGACTTGGCACACCTCTTCTGAAAGGTTGCTGACCCCTTGTCTACACAGACACTCACTCATAATAAACTTACACTATATAACCCCCCAACAGCAACTGCAGAGCTACTGCATAGAGTGGAACTACATAGAGGTTGCCTTTTTGGAGCCAGCTTTGTCTTTCCCATTAAACAAGAGTGTGACTGCAGCAGAAGGTGGCACATGTGTGTAATTCAATAGGAACTTGGCATGGCCACCTGTTCCTGCTGGCAAACTGTTAATATGTTTCCTGGTACCCTTCTGGATCTTCTGCACCACTTGGGCCAATAATGTTTCTGGTCCTTCCCAAGAAATACTTGGCAGCTGCAAGGCCCAGATACCAAGCTGTGATGTATTGCATGTCCAACGGCAACTGTATACAGTGTTGCTGTAGCCCCGTTCATCCAAGGACATTAGAGACAATGTGGGTGAAGTAATATTAAATTAATAACTTTGCTAGACACTAGAAATCAATCTCTTAACAAAGACACTAGATTTATGGCTTATTACAACAATTTATAACACACTAGCTCCCCATTTTTTGTTCTATAACTGCAGGGTTTTTAACAGGTCACATCACCTGGAATGCTCCCTTAAAATTTGTGCTAATTTATTATGATAAACTATCTGTTTGACCTTGTATTTAGCTGTGACACTCTGAGTACTTTTCCAAGACCTGAGGAAGAGCTTGATGGAGCTCCTAAGCTTGTCTCTCTCACCAACAGGAGTTGGTCCAATAAAAGATATGACCTCACCCACCTTGTCTCTCCTACAGCAATAGTATCTGATTGGCTTCTTCCTCAAGGCTTTGATTTGCATTGCTGTGTGTGTGGGAAGAGAGAGAGAGAGACTACAGAAGAACTACTGAGTCCTGCTCCCAGTCTGTATCCCATCATTTCCCCAAATGCTGGTTTATGACATCATTATAAGGACACGATTTAGTTGCCAGTATCTGAAACTTACTCAGTTGGTGCAGCTTCTTTGTGAAGTGTGTGTATGTATTATTGGTCCAAGTTTATAATTCAACTTAGTATGTGGGAATTTAGGATGATGCAAAGCAGTGAAATAATAAAAGGTCAAATTTCCTATCTATTTTTGCTGTGTTTTCTCTGTTTCTGATGTTCTTTTTTGGTGATAATATTGTGCAGCTTTGTATTCCAGCCTCCTCTGAAGCCTTAGTGCATGTTGTCTGTTATTTTCAGTTTACTTATCTGGAAGCAGTCTGATGTCCCCCGAGGAATGAACTCTATTGACTGCAATTTTTGTTGTGGTCAGTGACTGTTATATACAGTTTTAGAAAGTTAATAAGAGTATCTTCAATTTGTCAGGAAATAAAAAGAAAAAAAGAAATGAGTGGGGTGAAAAATCAAAGGTCAAAACCGCTGGTACATGGCCAAATCAATAGTGCCTTCGTAACAAATATGCTATTCTCGGAATGTGCCATGGCATCCCAGCCAACCAGCACTTCCAGAACTGCCACATTGTGAATAAACAGAGATACCCATCAAAGGCAGTAGGATGCATTCTGGTGCAGATGTGAACTATCTACTCTAGTATTGTCTGGGTTCCAAATCCCAGGTACTATGTTTAGTCAAT
Source organism: Dermatemys mawii (assembly GCA_007922305.1). Classification (NCBI taxonomy): domain Eukaryota; kingdom Metazoa; phylum Chordata; order Testudines; family Dermatemydidae; genus Dermatemys; species Dermatemys mawii. The sequence continues at coordinate 78,970,900 of ML677326.1, forward strand.
CAGCATCTAAAGTATTTTGGGCTATATTCTTATATTTAAAGCAGCTCTTGGATTCACTTGTATAGATGCCAATAACATCAATGCTCATGCACAGCAAGGTAGAATTTGGCCCTTGCATAAAATTTCATACTTATGGGGAAAATATTTTAGCAAGAAGATAAAATGATGCAAAAGTGGTGTCATGGTTTCCTTTAAATAAAAAAAACACTGAAACAGAGAATGGGAGATGGGTTTTGATTTTAATTAGAGCATGAAAGAATCACTGCCCCACTAACACAAACTTAAGTATAGAAAACAAACCTTTTTACACTGAACAGGTACTTGATCTGATTTTCCTCCTCTGCTACTGTTGATTATTTTCAATACCTTGCTATATGTATGTAAAAGAAGATGACTCCTTTATTGCCAGACTTTTGAAACATTTTGGGATATCATGCATTCCCAATTCATGCCCACTGGAGTGTTTTCAGTATTATAGAATTGGATTGTGATATCAAGGAATGATTGAGGCAGTAGCATGATGCTGATTACACAGGAGAAATCTGCTTTTCTTCTAGAAACAATAAGGGAAATAATAATAATAAATATTCATATCCGTCTCTATTTTTCCCTCTACAGTTTATTAGTGATTCATGCACAGAGCTGGACAAAAAATGAAAATTGACTTTATGAAAACATTAAAATGTTTCTCCAAAAAATGTTACACGACAATTAAAAATCAGTATTTTTTATCAAAAATTGTATTGGAATCACCTCCAAAATTGCTTTTGAAATTTTGACGTGTCTTTACTGAAAACCAGGGTTTCTTACTGGAAACCAGGTTTTTCAATGAACAAAAATTCCAATAGATGATTTTGATAAAAATACTGGAAAAAGATAATGTGAAAATTTGATCACATTCAAAAATGTCAATAAACGTCTATTAAAAAGTCCATTTTGGGGAAAAGGGGACATTTTTCAGATGAAAAGCTTTTGAGATTTTTCACATGAATCAGTTCTGTTCCTTGAGTTTCTTCCTGGTTATTCTACTGGGCCCAGGACTAGATATGGAGTAGAGGCTGCACACCTTGCTAGTTGAGAAGCTGGTACTGTCCCTTAAATTCATAGATTGCCTTGACCCTTTGTGCTAATTCTCAGCCTCTGCATGCCTGCCAAAACATTTCGACTTCCTCCCTGCCATCCTAGCCCCAAACGTCCCATGTAGGGAAGAGAGGTGTACCCATCACCGTAGGGGAAACAAATGTAAGTTAATGTTGATAGGGTCAACATGAATTTATTGGCTGTTCTCTGTGAGAGGGAGGGAGGAATGATGTCATATACAACCACGCTCCAGTTTCATCCCCCGGCCTAAATGTAGTTTTCTTTGCATACTGTCCTCCTTGTATGTTTAATGATGGCATATTGCTTAAAGATTTTTAAAAGCTTGTCTGAATGTGACTCTGAATGTGCAAGACCAAAATCTCATAGTGCTCCACAGGGGCTGCTGTACAAAATAATGTTCCTTATGTTTTGGCACCTTTACAAAAAGCCTCTTTTTGTGTAGGAAGGTCCCATAACCACTTCTAAACTATCAAAGTGCTACAGAGAGATAATCACTCACATTAATTAGAAAGGAAGAGCATTTCAAAACAATGACTGACTCTCCCAAGTGGCAACCTTTGGCCATTATAAAATGATTCCAGTGGAAATCCTGCATTCTGATGGGTTGAAATGTCCCCAGATTATTGTGTAGAGTGATTGGAAAAAACCCCTCCCCTTCATCTCATGCAGATGGCCCCAAGCAGACTGCATAAGAGCTCACAGCAGTAAAAACAGGCAGAATGAAAAGGTGTAGTTTCTAACCTATACAGAACTAGGAAGTAGGCTCTTTTGAATATACCATGTGTGACAGGGTAACTACTGAATTGGAGTATTAATACTGTGCTTTGGCTTCCTATTTAGATTACTACTTTCATTAAGACAACACTGTGGCCAAGTTTAGCTGCTACACCATGTGCTTCTAAAGAAGCCAGCAGAAAATAGAAAATAATAACTGCCATGGGTGAGACAGCTTATTTTTGTAGAAGTGACAAAGAGTCCTGTGGCACCTTAAAGACTAACTAAAATTTTTTTAGAGCATAAGCTTTCGTGGGCTAATACCCACTTCGTCGGATGCATGCAGTGGAAGTATCCAGGGGCAGGTATAAATAGGTAGGCAAGAACCAGGTGGGAGATAACAAGGTTAGTCCAATCAGGCTGAACCAGCTTGTCATCTCTAATCAGGGAGGGTGAGGTGTTCCTCTAGCAGTTGAACTGGAAGTGTGAATAGCGAGAGAAGAGAAGCTGCTTTTGTAGTTAGCTAGCCATTCAAAATCTCTATTCAGTCCCAAACTGATTGTGTCAAATTTGCAAATGAATTGCAGCTCTGCAGTCTCTCTTTGCAGTCTGGACTTGAAGTTTCCATTGCTTGGATTGCAAAATCCATTGCTTTCTACATACTGCACAGACTACAGTGAGAGATTATGCCAGACACTATCTAAGAAACTGAGGAACCACCTGATCAGCATCCTGTGCAGCAAACAGGAAAACATCAAAAAAGAGCTTTCCAACCTGGAGACCTTGATAAACAACCAACCCGCCACACAAACAGACTGTACTAAAATAAGACAGGAGATCTATATTACACACTTCACCTCTCTACAGAAGAAAAAGGACTGCAAGCTATCTAAAATCCTGCCTGCCACATGGGGCCACAGCAGTGGTACCCCTAACTCACCCAGCAGTATCGTCAATCTATCCAGCTACACACTCAGCCCGGCAGAAGAGTCTGTCCTATCTCGAGGACTCTCATTCTGCCCCAGCACCCCCACAAACATGATACAATTCTGCGGTGATCTGGAAGCCTACTTACGCCATCTCCGACTCAAAGAATACTTTCAAGACTACATAGAACAGTGCACTGATACACAGACACCATCCCGCCAGCAGCACAAGAAGAAGAACTCCACATGGACTCCCCCTGAGGGTCGAAATGACAGTCTGGACTTATACATAGAATGCTTCCGCCGACATGCACAGGCAGAAATTGTGGAAAAACAACATTGCCTGCCTCACAACCTAAGTCAAGCAGAAAGCAATGCTATCCACAGCCTCAGAAACAACCCTGACATCATAATCAAAAAGGCTGATAAAGGAGGTGCTGTTGTCATCATGGACAGGTCTGACTACCAAAAGGAGGCTACCAGACAACTCTCCAACACCAATTTCTACAGACCACTTCCCTCAGATCCCACTGAAGAATATACTAAGAAACTGCACCGTCTACTCAGGACACTCCCTACACTAACACAGGAACAAATTAACATACCCTTAGAACCCCGACCGGGGCTATTCTATCTTTTACCCAAGATCCACAAACCTGGAAATCCTGGATGCCCCATCATCTCGGGTATTGGCACTGTCACTGAAGGACTGTCTGGATATGTGGACACTGTACTCAGACCCTACGCCAACAGCACTCCCAGCTATCTCCGTGACACTACCGACTTCCTGAGAAAACTACAATGCGTTGGTGACCTTCCAGAAAACACCATCCTAGCCACCATGGATGTAGAGGCTCTCTACACAAACATCCCACACAAAGATGGAATACAAGCTGTCAGGAATAGTATCCCTGATGATGCCACAGCACAAGTGGTTGCTGAGCTCTGTGACTTTATCCTCACACACAATTATTTCAAATTTGGTGACAATATATACCTCCAGACCAGTGGCACCGCTATGGGCACCCGCATGGCCCCACAGTATGCCAACATCTTTATGGCTGACCTGGAACAACGCTTCCTCAAATCTCGTTCACTCACGCCCCTCCTCTATCTACGCTACATTGATGACATCTTCATCATCTGGACCCATGGGAAAGAAACTCTGGAAGAATTCCACCAGGATTTCAACAGCTTCCACCCCACCATCCACCTCAGCCTGGACCAGTCTACACAGGAGGTCCACTTCCTAGACACCACGGTGCAAATTAATGACGGCCACATCACCACCACCCTATACCGAAAACCTACCAACAGCTATGCCTACCTTCATGCCACCAGCTTCCACCCCGGGCACACCACATGATCCATTGTCTACAGCCAAGCACTGAGGTACAATCGTATTTGCTCCAACCCCTCAGACAGAGACCAACACCTACAAGATCTCCACCAAGCTTTCTCAAAACTACAATACCCGCACAAGGAAATAAGGACACAGATCAACAGAGCCAGATGTGTACCCAGAAGCCTGCTGCTGCAAGACAAGCCCAAGAAAGAAAACAACAGAACACCACTGGCCATCACCTACAGTCCTCAGTTAAAGTCTCTCCAACGCATCATCAGTGATCTACAACCCATCCTGGACAACAATCCCGCACTTTCACAGGCCTTGGGAGGCAGGCCAGTCCTGGCCTACAGACAACCTGCCAACCTCAAGCATATTCTCACCAGCAACAGCACACCGCGCCATAATAACTCTAACTCAGGAACCAATCCATGCAATAAACCTCGATGCCAACTCTGCCCACACATCTACACCAGCAACACCATCACAGGCCAAACCAGAGCAGCCACACCATCACTAGTTCATTCACCTGCACATCTACCAATGTAATATACGCCATTATGTGCCAGCAATGTCCCTCTGCTATGTACATCGGCCAAACTGGACAGTCCCTATGAAAAAGGATAAATGGACACAAATCAGATATCAGGAATGGCAATATTCAAAAACCTGTAGGAGAGCACTTCAACCTCACCGGACACACCATAGAAGATTTAAAGGTCAGCATTTTGCAGCAAAAAAACTTCAAGTCCAGACTGCAAAGAGAGACTGCAGAGCTGCAATTCATTTGCAAATTTGACACAATCAATTTGGGACTGAATAGAGATTTTGAATGGCTAGCTAACTACAAAAGCAGCTTCTCTTCTCTCGCTATTCACACCTCCAGTTCAGCTGCTAGAGGAACACCTCACCCTCCCTGATTAGAGATAACAAGCTGCTTCAGCCTCATTGGACTAACCTTGTTATCTCCCACCTGGTTCTTGCCTACCTATTTATACCTGCCCCTGGATACTTCCACTGCATGCATCTGACGAAGTGGGTATTAACCCACGAAAGCTTATGCTCTAAAAATTTTAGTTAGTCTTTAAGGTGCCAGAGGACTCTTTGTCACTTCTGCAATTCCAGACTAACACAGCTACCCCTCTGATTCTTATTTTTGTAGCCATTCATTTTTACAAAAGAATGAATCAGTGCAAGCAGACTTGGAAAGAGATTAAAATTCTCAGAGGCTCTATTTTTCAAAAGAAGATTCATTGGGATTAGGTAGCACAGTGAGATAATATAAGTAGGCTGCTGGCCTCAGCTCTGGCCATAATTGAATGAGTATGACTGTCTCATTCTAGTTTCTTGTGGAGATTTGTCCACGTCAGAAAACCAGTCTGGGACAGACATCCTGGGCCTGGACCCGATCCTGCAAGGATCTGCAGTTGAGAATTCACCACCTTGTAGGATTGGATCCACTTTGCTAGAGAGGCTCAACCCTGAAGTAGTAGTACACATGCAATTTAGGAGCGAGCACTGAATTGGTGTAGATTGCATAGAGGAACTCTCACAGCATCCACTGCATTGGACTAAAATTATGCTAGTCCTTTTGTTTTCATGAGAAAAATCTCCACCTTTAAAATATAAGTTAAGAATGATTTTGATTTGCAGTGGGGCCTTGTAGATCTGCCTTTCTGTTCATAAGCTCTCTTTCGTGGAGGGCAAATAAAAATTGCAGATGCCTTAATTATTTGCTAACCTTATCAGGTACTTTGACATTTAAATGACATAAATTCCATCCACAAATTGTCAGAGCACAATTGTACCCCAATGATTTGTCCACATAAGGTTGCAGAAAAAAGAAGATGGATTTTAAAAATCATTCCCCAACAGTTTTGTATATTATTAGTGCATTGTTACCATAAAGAAGTAAAATGTGTAAAAGAGCAAAACCCAGAAAAAAAGAGAGTTCCCGTGGTAAGAAGTACCTCTTATGCTACTTTTCTCTGTCCTAAATATGACAAAAGCTTTGGACCAATTTAATACTTTTTTTCTTTAAATACTTTCTACCCACTGTTGTCCTAGCAAGTGACATTTCTTTAGAATGATTTTGTCCAATGTGCTCTTTCTCCATATATATATATATATATATATTCCATTTTGGTGGGGGAAAAATCCCCAAATCTTTTTTTCTTTTCATGAGCTAGAAAAGTCCCCATAAATATGAACTCTTCTTAATTTTTCTATTACCAAGCTATAATGCAAGAAATCCTACTTAAATAAAATGCTACTTCCAAAAATCACCCAAAAAAGCAGTCGTTGAGGGAGCTCATAATTGCAAATAACTTTCCTGGGAAAAGGAGAATCCTTTTTGGAAAATCTTTATCCTCATAATTTGAATAACTATCAAAGGAAGTGGCATGAAATGAAACAGAGTCTGATGCAGCCAACTGAAACTTCATTGCATCACTGATATTCTAGAGCTCTATTTGCTGCTGGTCTTGCAGCTACTATTCAGAAAAAAACCCATTGAGTTCAATCAGAATTTTGCCTAAGTAAGGACTTCAATACTACTGGACAATTTCAATTTAAAAAATTAAAAAGACATGTCATTTTCCTTCATATCTAACCATTGTTTTAAGGAAACTTGTGATATTGCTTATATTACAATAGTATTGCTTATATTACAATTATATATTTATATGTTTAGTCTATCGGCAAAAGATAAGATGACAATAGGATATATTTTAGGTCTACCTTGAATTAGGAAGCAAGTTGTAACAAAAATCTGTTAGGCTACGTTCTATGCTATATCAGGAGGAGAGGTTTGGGACACCTTTGCGCACCTATATTCAGGGGAGATGAGGGAACTAAAGCAACCCTTGGCATAAAGTATGCAACCCAGAATTCACTGAGTACTGAATACTATGCTGATTTATTTAATCCCACTCTACCTTTGGCATGCCTTTTGTGCCACGCTCCATAAGGAGGGGCAGGATAGGGCAATTTATGTCAATCCTATATTGCTCCTATGCCAGGGGGAATCTTCTGTGGCCCAGAGCAGCATGTAGGGACTGGGGTAAGTATAAGAATCTGTCCATTTAATATTTAAAAAGAAAAATTACAAAGAAATGCATAGAGATTTAGAAAAACAAGTTTCTTATTCTCCATTTTATATAAAATGAACTACGCTACACTGCATTTGTGAAATATTTGTATATGCTGCACACAGGGCGGCAAACTCATGCACTGCACCTGACCTTATTGGCCACCATCTGGATTACAAAATTGAGAATGTCTCTTCCGTGCTCCGGTACTGAGTTATCAATCTTCCTGGATGCCACATGTCAAACTCCTCACTAACTTTCTTCTTAAACCACCGGTGCGTCTTGTTTTTATTTACTTAAAAAAAGATATATAACTTCTTATGAACTGTGTCCATGTTACAAAACAATGGCCCAGGACCAAATAGTTGTGCAGTAGTTTAATCTCAGCCTTACATTCAATTAACAGCCATGGCTTATTTTATACATATAATAATATCCCTATCTGATCAAGTATACTTTAGCTTGTTTGACTGCTCCAAACAATTTGTATTGCCAGGGAAATGCTTCAAATGGTCTGGAGACTATAGTAAACATTTAGTAACGGGTAAGCAAGCATTATTCCAGCACTGTATTATTAATCACAAAATGTGTCTCTGTCAGCAGTACAGTTTCAGCTGAAACTCAGTTTATCAGCATTAATGTAGCTGAGATCTAAACAGAGTAGACTAGACAGCAATTCCACATACCACAACAGTCTCACTGTTGTTCTGAAATGAATAGATCTTATTCAGAGGAGATTACGTGTTTGGGAGAAAACAGCCTACAATAAGGTTTATTTGAAATTTTATGTATGTACAACAAAAAGAATGATCTGGTTAAAGAGAGCACTGCATCCACTGATCTCTTCTCCCATTCCCTCCCAAGCAGAGATTTCCTAGTGCAGGACATCTAGGTGATAAACAAAACAGAACACCCATGGCACATAGCGACTATTGTCTAAAGGGATGCAATATATAAAGTTGATATACTTCAAACCAAGTATACTCAACATATGTGCCCAGAGAATATCATCATTCGAGGGAAGGGTGCAGTGGTTCAGAACAAATACCAGCCTCACAGCTGTCATGCACACCTCTAGCCATACTGAACATTTTTGAATATTCAGAACTATTTGTTTAAGGACCTGCTGTAAACACATCCCTTTCAGCATTCCTCCCACTTGGTTGCAGCCCCTGTAGAGGCCTAGTTATCAACACCAGATAGGCCCAGCTCAATTCTCTACCTCTAAGTCCTTTCAGGGGGCTCCACTCTTTCAGGCCTTCTTATTTTTCTTTACCAGTGGGGACCAAACGGAAAACAAATGTTCTAATGTGACTGAGAACAAATTCTTTCAACTCAAAAGGGAAAAGACGAGCAGTTCCCACTTACTTCAGGGGTGCCAACAGAACAGTTTTACAGTAATCCTTCTGACTGGATAGCCAAAATAGCCTCTCCCTGCTTCAGGGGCCACTTCCAGCTCAACATATGCTTCCCCCAGGGGCAGCTATATGGTTTTTGCTGCCCCAAGTGCAGCAGTTCCGTGGCACACCTGCAGGAGGTCTGCGGCTGCCGCGGATTCTGTGGCGTTTCTGCCGGGGGGGGGGGGGGAGGATTCCATGAGTCCTGCAGCCGTATCGTCCCCGCCACGGGACATCCCGCCAAAATGCTTGGAGCACGGGTGCCTGGAGCCAGCCCTGCCCTTCCCCACTGTTGACTGCAGCTTCCTCATTTTTTTAGGTCTCCTCTCTACTATGTGTAATTGGCAGGGGTGAAGAGGAAGGGCTACCTCCTCATACAAAGATTTTCTAGCCCATCCCTCACCAATGCAGGATTTAGATACCTTGTCACACTTGCTCCTCCACCCATCTGGGAACACAAGAAGAATGTCCTTATATTTCTTGTACACCATTCCATAATTCCTTCTCTTCCCATTTCTTAAATGGAATACCAAGTCTGTCTAGGAATCTTCTTTGCAGGTCTTCTTGGGATGAAGACTATTAACAAAGGTCCACTAGAAAAAAAAATTGGCTTCTTTTGCAGATTTTCCATGTGGTGGAGATAACAACTAACATTATTATTATTACATTTCACCTTCCAGCCTGAAGTACCTCAGAACTCTTTATAAGCTATCCATTGTGTAAACAACATACGTTATTTATACTGTCATTAGTAAATTAGTTGCACTGCCAGAGTAACTCCATCAATTTCAGTAAATGTAGCCACGCATATTTGATAAGTCTTTTACCTGAAAGTAGCATAGATGTCTTACATATAGTTTCATAAAAGGCATTCCTAAGCAAGTTATAAATCCTGCTCATAAATGTGTATACACTGTAATCCTACTCCCAAGATCATGTGAATGTGCCAGCACTGGCTCTACATTTATCTGAAAAACATGCACAGAGATTCAAGTTTATTTTATTAGTAAAATATCACAGGAACGATTCAACTCAGTCACTTGAGGAATTTGATATGATTGCATGTTTTGTTTCCATCTAATATTTAAGGGCTTGACCCAAAGTCCAATGACCTCAGTCTTTCCATTAACTTCACTGGGCTTTGGATCAGGGCCTTAAAGGTGATGTACTTTCTTCCATCACAAATTTAAATAGGAATTGCCATAGCTGATCAGCCTGGAATTCTGTCTCTGCTACAATTAGATGCTTCACAGGAAAGTGCAGATAATCCTGTAGTGGACAACTATAGGAAAGCCTACCCTGTGGGGGAATTCTCTTTCCATCTCCACTGGATTATGCCTTGGAGCATCAGAGATGCCTCTAAGAGAAAGTACAGTCTCTTGGCTGAAGTAACTAGATGCAGATCTGTCAGGAGCCTGTTAAATATTGAAGAGTGAATATTCACCAGGCAGAAGAAAAGCAATATATTGATTGACTTACTTTTTTGCTCCAAGCAGGAAGATTCCATGATATGACTTGCAAAAACAATATACTCTTCCCTACTTTTGTCTTTTGGAAAGCCAATTCACAGAAGAGGCCTCTAATGCAAGCACACTGCGGTGAGAGCCATTACATTGGTATTGATCCTTGTGCTAGAAATGGGGTCGCTGGCATTTGTCATCTGTGATGTTCTAAGCTTCTTACAGATTGCTCCTGGCAGCTGCACTGACATCAAGTGTTCAGTGCATGCAAACAGAGGCTTTAGCATTCACCTGGGGATTGTAAATGGCCTTTTGTTAATACCATAACATCTGTATAGTAAACACTGGCAGTTCCTATCTTTTGCCTTAAGATGCTGCAGAGGCCAAGAGTCTGTACAAAGGCAGAGATTGGCTTCCAAGACTATTATTCTACCTAGTGCCTAAGCAACAGTTTATTGTGATTAGATCTTGACCCCTGGGAAGGTTCATGATCTCTCATCCATGGAATGTGTATTCGGAAGCCATCTATTTAATCAGATATATATATAAAATAAATTTATCACCAATTAGTCAGTAAATGAATTATAACAAAAAATAATGGTATGGCAATAACATAGGCTGATGCTGTTAGCATTGCAGCATGTGAGTTAAGATCAATAATTTGTTAGGGCATATTAAATGAGTGCTATTTTACTAGTCTATATTTTTAACATTGGTGGAGCAATTTATTTTATTTATTTATTACATCAGAGTTTAATTAAAACCACATTACACATTGTACCATTGGATAAGCTGTTCTGCTTTCCTCAAAAATATACTAAAGTTTTAACATTCTGTGATTTGGGTATTATCTAAAAGTTGGCAGTTAATTTGACAGCTATTTAAAAGCAACCTGACTTTGTTCTTCCCAGTCTCTTAACCTTGGGTAACTCATATGTGAAATTAATTCAAAATTTAAACTTTGCGCCATTTTCTAACTCTTCCATTAAATGAAGATAGAAGGTAAATCATGTTATGAGTCAAAAGCTCTATTAAAAACAATAAAAAATGGTTCTTAACTTTTACAGCCTCATAATCTTACAGGTTCCTTCAATGGTTCCCATGGAAAATGAGAATATAAAATGAGAATATAACATATAAAATATGTGTAGAAAAAGGCCATTAGCCAATATTTTTGTCCTTTTTTTGGTTTATTTAATCCTGCTCTCCTTCTTTTTCACCATATCCCCTCATTCTAGTATTTAATTATAAATACCATCCTTATTCTTCTTTGGGAGATTCTTTGTACAAACTGTTTTTATTTAGCATCAGAATATTTCTCATATTTATTCCACTCCAAAATGTATATTACTGCAGAGAGATTAGGGGATTTAAATCAAGAGGGATCAAATCTGGCACTGATGCTCAGGACAGCTTTGCTGATTCATACTAGCTAGGGATCTGGCCCTAAATCTCCACAGTCTAAAGGACTACACATTTTTACTAAGATTCTTTTATAAAAAATAATAATGAATTAATCTTTAAAAGATCACTATCAATCATTCTGACATATCAATAACTTGTGCTTTTTATCAATTTCAGAACAGTTGATTATGGCTTTGTTTTTAAGGATAACTTACCAAGCAATTATTGATATATACTCTGTGCTTTTGCATGAATTAATTGCTTGCCTTCAAGAGATAAATGTTTAAAACATTCCCATGCATGTACAGAGCATTTACTTTCATACATGGTTATCAGCTTCTATTACTTGTGCACAAAGATGAAACATTTATGCACAAATCTCACCACTTGCATTCACTTTTTCAAATTAAGTGAAAATGCATTCTGCACAAGTGAATTCCATCATTGTTTGTGTTCTCCAGTGACAGCACACAACAGTTGCCAATATACCTCTAGCTAAGGCCAGTTTGAAAATTTAGTCCAAAAGCTTCCTGTTTCACTTGAATAGGTTTCTCTCCTTTTTGAATTGCATCTGAAGTTTTTCATGCATTTTTAAAGTTATCTTCCTGAAAGCAAAAGATTGAAATCCTCTCTGTCCATTCATATTGCTTTCATCACATGTGCAAACTTTCTCACATGGCTCTGCCAAAAATGCCTCTACCCTGACCTGGATAATGACCTCTATTTAAAAAAAAAATCTATTTTTAAAAACCTGGATTTTTGTTTATTTAAATAAAATACAACTTCATTTTAAAAACACAAACCTAATTAAAACTAAATTTGAAATTGACAAACTCTATTAAATCCTAAACTTATAAAAATCATTAAACTTAAATATAAAAGCTATATTAAGCAGAATAGCCTCAATCCACAAATCAGTTTAGGAACCTAAGAATCCCAAACCTAGGCACCTAAATCCCAGTTTTAGGATCCACTACAACCCACAAAACTCCACCAAACCTTGTAGGCACCTCAATTCACAAGATGTCTAACTTTTCATGGTAAAAATTCCCCTTGTGCCAGCCTCTGGGCATGTGCCCTGTTACCCCACCTTAGGCATCCAGATGCCTATCTCCTGCCTCAGCCCCTGTGTGATTAGCAAACCAAGAGACTATAGGTGATAGGTAGCCAATCTCCTGCGCAAGGCCCAGTCCAATAGGCATGCTCAGAGGCCACCTACTGGATCAGGTCCTAGAGGAGATTAGCAGTGCCCAACTTTTAACTTTAATCCCAGTGGTTAGAGCATTCAGCTGGGATGTGGGTGACCTACATTCAATTTTACCCTCTCCTAGCTTTTAAAAGGTGGCCCTAATCATTACATTATGGGATATTCTGATGTGGGGTTGCCTCAAACCCTCCTATTAAAGCTATTCCACTGTAGGTAAATAATGAAAGAGGAACTGGATCATGGGTCTTCCACCTCCGAGGTGGGTGCCCTGACTACCAAACTATTGAGTGTCTGTTACTTGCTCTTGCCCAGTGACTGTTACACTCTGGAAAAACTCTTAGTAACTGGTCCAAAGAGAAACAGGGTACGCTATCCTAGATTCAGCTGGAGGGCTGCCTCCCATGACTGGACCTGTGGTGGATTGCCTGGATGTTGCAGTACAGTAGCTGGGTGAGTGGAAAGGCACTGTACTGATGTTATGTTGGGTGAGTGGAAAGGCCCTGTGCTGATGTTGTGTTGTTCCCTGAGATAGCACTGTGGGAGCTAATTCTGCTTAAAGCAATATTAACTCATCCAGAACTATCTGTTAGGAGATCCTTGGGGAGTGGAGGGAAGCAATCAGAGTGCTGCTGCTCCTGGAATCCTCCAGATACTGATTCACCCCCACCTCCCGTCCTGCAGTGAATGGCTGAACTTCAATTACTAAGTGGCTAAAAGAAGCTAATGTTGGGGTTTGGCCTAACCAATTACTGTGGCCTAGCTGGAAGGTTCAACAAAGATGCAAGGCCAAACTTCCTTATCTATTTTGTGTTTCTTCCCTAAAATGACAAGCAAACTAGATGCAAAGCCCACCAGCAATAACAAAGACACCTAATTTGTAGGGCAGGGGAAATTATGACCGAGATATAAGAAGGCTAGAAGAAAGTGTGTATTAGTGGCTATTTCCTCCTTTATTCTGTTGTCTTCCACCTGCATTCTAGTAAGGCTATAACTTGCTACCAGATATAAAACATCTCCTGCCTTCTTCTGGTCGGGAGTGCAGGGGTTGGGTGTCCACTTGTGTAGTAGGTGGAAGGGAGTAGAGGTCAGGTGGAGCCTGCTCTCCACCCTCACCTTGCCCAAATGTTCACAGAGGAATTCAGGGGGGAATGTGTAGAATCTTACATTCACCCCAACCCTCATCTAACCACATTAGGACCACCCCTAATCTGTCCCAGTGATATTACTGTGAAATTTGCCCTGTTACAGAACATGAGAAAATCCCAACTTTTTAAAGAATAAATGGTAAATTGATATCTTTCCCATTTCCTTTCTGTTTTCCTGTATGTAAACAGTGAAAAATTTCCTCTTTGATCCTTCTGATGCTCACAGATATTTAAGTACGCTGAGAAGAGCTTAGCTCACCCCCAAGCACACATGGCCTTTTCAATTTGTGTTCAGAGATCAGGTGCATACCAGCATAGCTATAAAATAGCTGTAAGCTAGGAAAGGACTCTGGAAGTGTTGTGCAAATGAACGCATCTAGAATCCCACTCCAAACTGATTAGAATTTCTTAACAAAAGAAAAAAACCTTTCTTAATCATTCTTCATGGATAAGAGGCTTAGTCCCACTCCCTTGGGCAGAGACCTTCCTTAATTAGCATGCTGCTGGAACTTCATGTATGAAATATGAATACTATTCATTATTGCTATAGCTATTATTCTTCCATGAGTCTCTTGGAGGGAAAAAAGGCTTCTTTTCAAGTGGCTTCCTTAGCAATTGACAACATTAAATACCATATGACTTATTTTTCATTGCAGGATTTCTCAGTGGAGCCTTCACTAAATAACAGATACTCTCAGAAGCTGGTGTACTCTTTGGCAATATTTCCACAGTAATGTATTATTATTATTTCATCATTATTTCTAGAGGCCCAGTCTAAGATTGGGGTCTCATTGTGATATGTGCTGGAAATTTACAGATAAGAGACTACCCTCATCTTAAAGAGACTGCAGTCTGAATAAACAAGAGAAACACAGTCAATATTAGAAGACCATTTTAAAGGGGAGAAATTGAGACACAGAAATCATGAGTCGTGCCCAAAGTAACACAGAAAATCCATAGCAGAGCTAGGAATCAAGCCCAGATCTTTAGAGTCCCAGTCTATGCTGAATAACAAGATTATAAGGATGGTCCAGTAGTCAAAACAGCAGCCTAGAACTTGGGAGATGTGTTCAGTTTCCTACTTTTGCATAGATTTCCTGGGCAAAATACAGTGGGCTAAATTTGCAAAGGGAATTTAGGCATCTATGTCTACAATGTAGACACCACTGCATTCATAGAACACTATAGTCCCTAGACATCTAACTTTCTGTGGGTAAAGTCCCATCAGCCCCTATGTTTCTGCTGGTGACATACACAAAGCTGCCTAAGTCCTGTGCCACTGAACTGGTGATCTAGCTCACACCTAAGACCTGGTGGGATTATCAAACTAGGTATTCTCCTGCTATTTCAACTGTGAGACCCAGTCTAGTGAATGTGTTCTGAGCATGCCTAATCTGCACAAATGACACTTGGAGGTGAGCAGGTCAGGATTTGGGGAGATGTATGCCTAATAGCAAAGTGGTTAGGGTCCTTCTGTGGGAAACCCCAGTTCAAATATCCCTGCTCTAAATCAGGTAGAGCAGGGATTTGAAAAAAGGGCTCCCATTTTCCTAACTTCTGAGGTACTTGATACAATGGTGGGGGAGTCTTTCTATTGGCCATTAGGCATAGACTACCCCAGCAGCTGACCTGTATTAGGCACCTAACTCCAGCAGATGGTTTGCAGCTGGAAAGGATCCAGCAGAGTGAGGTGAATCCATCAACCCAGAGTTACTTACTTTGAGTGAGCACAGGATCAGGAAAAGGCTAAAGAGCTCCAGGGGGCTCAGTTAGTACTGAAGAGGCATACTTACTCTTGTTTGGAGCAAGCAAACTTAAGAGAGAACTCTCCACAGGAGGGGATGGAAACCAGGAGGAAAAACTACTGTGTTTAAGAGTTAATAGACTCTTGCAACAAAGCTGCTGGGACTCAGAAGACAGCTTGTGAACCTCAGGTGCCCACAAGGACTCACCAGATCAGGTACAAGCTGATTGCTGCAGGAAGGGGTTGGGGATAAATTCTGACATGGGGTTTAGCTGTTTGCAACCATCATAAACCTGCTGGACCTCTATAGAGTCTGTTAAAGAAAAATGCAGAGTATGAACAACCCCTGAGTTGATGATCCCTGGTCTTGTGAATCTGGTAAGAGTGGAGTAAGGTTCCAAAGGGGGATGGAACTTAGGATGGGAAAGAGATTGAAAAGGACTCAGCAGAACCTAGTAAAGGCCTTGCCTTTCACAGGCACCTATTTGCTTTTGCGGGGATGGGGCCCCTCTTCTGAGCATTTCCTTCTGGCTGGGTGAAGTGGTTCCCTATGAATCCCTTTCTGAAGCACCTAACTCTCCCAGCCTGGGTGCCAAAATCTAGCAGTGGTGTACTTGGGAGTTAGGTCTCGCAATGCCTAAATCTCTTTTGTAACTCTAGCCCTTAGTCTCTCTCTGTCTGTTCCCTGTCTATAATAAAATGGGGATAAATAACACTGCCCTATCTCATGGGGGGAGGGGGAAGGTTTGAAGATCAATACTGTGGTAATGGGGAGCCATACAACTATCTTACATAGGTCATCCTTCCTTTCTGAGTGTCAGTAAGGATCTTTAGTTACAAACAACTGCCTAGTTATATTAACACATCTCAATTACTCTGAAGTAATGGGATTTTTGTCATAAAGAATAAGAGCAACAGCATTTGGCCTAATGGTATTCCTAACATTTTTCCTATTGATTGAAATGTACCTTTTAATGCACTTCACACATTTAAATTGTGGAATGTATATGTGGAGTACTTTTTAAAAGCATCTGTCTTTCCCTATGAATATAAGACTTTGTGTCTCAAGGGGCTAGTCTAGAAGATAAAATTTGTATCTAATAGCCTAACTTCATGCTGGTATACATACTAGTTACATTGCCAGATGCAAATGCATCCACTTCAAAAACCATTCGTTCTTCCTATTCTTCATCCTACCTCAGTCTATGGCTGAAGGTGCTTCTCCCCTCACCCTACCCCCGCCCCGCAATCCATTGAAACAAATGTGTGCAAAAACATTTTGTATGTTTACAATGAAGTTTTCAGGGAAGTTTTCAAAATTGAAATGCACCTCATTACTACCTAGGACATATAGCAGAGACCCATTTTCCTTAAAATGCCACTTACTGGCTTTCCAGAAAAAAGGTAATTTTAGAGCCATTTTGTATGCAGGCCATATGTCAGTCTTCTAAATCACAGATATGAAGCCAATGAATAAGTAGAGATTTGTGCACTTTAGCAAAACTATTAAAGGAAAAAGTAGCCTTGGAAACTAACAAATTTGATACAAAGCCCAAGTCATACATATATAGTGGTATATTTTTATATCGTCTGTCTGAGAAGATGTGCTCTCACTCAACCAGAAGTTATGGGCTTGATGCAGGAATAACTTGGTGAAATTATGTGGCCTCTTATTCAGAAGGTCAGAATAGATGATCATAATGGCCATGCATAGAAATACCAACTGGGGGAGTGACCTTTACAAATAACTGTTGGGACTAGTAAGCTATTCCATTTCTACAAATCAGTAAATTTTGATCTTATAAAGGCCAAAAGTTGCCTCTGGTGTTCAGGCCATAAAATCTCTTGTACGTCTTTCTTTTTATGTACCAGTCAGATAACTATAGCTACCTATTAAATACAGATTTTTCCACTCCCAATTTTGAGACGTACATAGTTTATGGACATAATTTTGGAGACCGGTGTTTGAAAACTGGACCCTAAATGACTGCTATCCTTGACACCTCTCTTCATTCATGGGCAATCAGGTAAACTAAATTGCTGAATGTAAGTGGTGTGGGTGTGGTGCCCATATAACTGACTTGACAGTGATTCTTGGTTTGCACTGTGCATTAGCATTGAATAGCACTATGGAGCAGCCATCTCTTCCTCTTGAGGAAAAGAGAAGGCGGGGGGGGGGTGCGGGTGGGTGGAAAGTTTCTTCCATACTGTAATTCACTAAAGGAGCTCTTCACCCATCCTAAGTAAAATACAGGCAATTTTGGTACACTGAGCAGCAGTACTCTACGCAGAGATGTGAATATGTATCTGATGCACGTGTTTCTAATTCCATTTGCTATCTAGTCTGCCAGAAGAAAATATTTTTGTCTGTTTGAAACTAGTCTCCATATTTATACTATGCTCGTCACTGTGATATCTGAGTACCACATGATGTGCAGTGATCACACACAGATCTTGGAGTGAAAGCGGATAATATACTAGCTATAAAAATGTAGTCATTCTCACATCTACTCTGAGATTTTGCATCCCTCTGACATGTCACTTAAAAAGTCAATAGGCTAAATGCTACTCAGTTACTCCCATTAATCTCCAAGTCTGTGGCTGTGAGAACAGAATTTGGCCCAGATCAATTATCATAAACCCTGTATTCTTAATTCCTACATATAAAGAAACATTCACAGGTACATGTGAATTCAAAAATAGATTAATGGGTGTATGTGAGGGAAGAAAAGGCCCCCAGCAGTCCTCCAGTCAGCTGTTATTCAAAGTGATTTCCCTTTGTGCTGACCATAGCAGTCACATACCCATCAAAGCTTTCAATCTTCTGTTATTTTTCCGGAAGATGCTAGAGTATAGAAATCTGTAAAGCTCTTAAAGTGACACATAGTGCTTAGGATTCTTTAACTTAGGTTTACAATTTATTCTGATTTTTGGAGCTGTTTGAAACACGAGAACTGTAGCTGCTCAGAGGATTTTTTTTCTTGCTCTTTCTCTATGTTGCTTTCCTAGCACTGCCCTAAGCCCTTGATGTGACCTTGACCATTCTGACTGTCTTAAAGATCCATTAGTATAAAAGCACAATATATTACAAATTTAACTCCTCAAGGGCAGGTCTGAACAATATGACTGAAATAACTGATTAGTACAAGATATGCTGGTACCCATCCTATCCAGGAAAAAACAGCCAACACCACCAGATTTGGTGGGGTCTGAATATTTCAGAAATGCTTTGGCTCTGTTCTTATCCCTCTGGAAGCAATGGGTTTAAGGTCAGCAGAAGGCAAAGTTCTAGAAGGTTGCAAGATTGTAAAGGCTATGTAAGAATTTTAAATTCTTTGACATTCCATTGTTATCTCAAACCTTCTCCTGTGGCATACTCTTGATTTACAGTGCAACCATAAAACCATTAGGAGTTGTTTCCCCAACAGTATGTAAATAGTGAGTGGTGGTAATTACTATTTATGTAAATGATAATAAATCAACACATGCACTTAGAATATTTTAGGTCAGTCTCATTAACTGTGCATTTAACAAGCTTCCAACCATAAGTCTGCTCATTGGTGTGTTATATACATTTTTTTAAGAATAGGGAGAACTGTGCTGCAAGCCATAAAACTGGCTTTTATCCACAACCTGCAGAGCAAGATTTAGTCACATCAGATGACTTCTAAATTGATCAGTAAACTGCTCTAACTAACATATTTGAAAGGACTCCAGTAACCTCAATGACCAAATATAGTAGAAAGAGATGTAAATGGAGAGAAGGACCTCATGGCTCCAAGAGGGGCTTGTAGGATCTATCCCTTAGGGAAAACTGTAACACTAAAAGGGTCGTTCTGTTTAGCTATAGCAGAAAAATAGCTCCACACAATGGAGTGGTCTGATTCTGGGAAGCTCTGAGCACCTACAATCCCTGCAACATCAATTGGCTTTTGAAGCTTGCTTTGGAAGTCAGGCAGCTTGATGCACCCAAGTTTGCAAAGTGAGGCTATTAAAAGTATTACAAAATAGTGGTCTTTTAAAATTGCATATACGTATATATATGTTGCAGGTAGAAAGCTCCTTGTCTCGTCCTATCATTGACCCATGGGAGGACTGGATACAACTCCCTTTTGTCCAGGATGGCACAAGCACTATCCCTTCCCTACTCTATTTAACAATTAAATATTAAGATGGTACCTATCCTGGGACCTTTGATATAAGATGCACTTTTAAGCTAAGCGCATCCGTTTAAGATAATCACCATAAATCCATCTGCTTCTCCTCATCCCTAGCAATAAGCGACTCTTACAGTTACACTTCCATCTTCCTACCACCACTGTTTCCAAAGGCCGAGGGGGTGGGGGTGCATCACTAGCTCCCTTCCATAAAAGAATGAGGGCAGCAGATCTGTGGCTCCATATGTTGAGGAAAGTGAACAAGGGAGATGTAGCACCTGCATGTATTCTGTAGTTTTTCTAACTATCTGTATGTTATGGATGCATATTTTACAGTTGAAGAATATGATTGATTACCTTCCATCTTTTATTCTTCTCTCAATTTTCATTCTGTTCAATGTACCCTCAGACAGGTAGCTTAAATGGGTCATCTCATACAACAAAGCTTCATAAGGGGGATGGGGAAACTTGAGATGGACTGAAGTACCTTGACTTCCATCCAAACTAAGATACCACTAGGAACGTAAGACTGGAAGGGACCTACAGAGTCAAGTACCCTTCTATCACAGCTAACCCTTTCAGATAGTCCCACTAGAAACAGACATTATAGAATTTGTTTCCGTCAAAGAGAAAGGCCTGAAGAAAATAAGAAAGAAGAAGTGAGGAAGCTTGGGGAGGGAAGGGGGAGGGTGCGGTGGAGGAGTGAGGACAAAGGAGGGGGAAAAAGGGAAAAGAAATTCAGCGAAAAGGGCAGTTTGGTTTTCCAACATACAGGAAATCCTGCTAGTAAGATAATCCCAGGTCTCTGGGCTGAAGCTTTTAGTTATATAATAAGAGAGAGACTGGTGCAATTATCTGGTACAACCTTCTATGCTAACTTGATCAATACTAATTTGGGTATATGAACAGGTAGCACAAAAAGACCACTTACCCACAGCTACAGAAAAGCTTTCATTTGATGGTGCTTATGTAGAAAAGAGACAATTTAGAAACATCAGTGGTGGAAAGGAAGAACAGCAAGTTTGAAGACCAGCCTGAATACTGGGTAAGGTCAGATGTAATATCAAAGAACTCATGTTTCTACAAACCAGAACTTTTAAAGTGAATAGTCCATATAAAGACAGTCAGTAGGAGCAGTTGGCCTGCTGGGAATCTTGGCTCAACAACAAACACAATGATTATCCATACATTCCTTTAAAACGCTTAGAATACTGATAATTTGCCATCTGAGAGTGAGGGGGAAAAACACAAATATTATCTGTCTTATACGTAACATCTGCTCAGACAGGAAATAGATCAATCGGAATCTTAGGTTGGTCACATATTAAATTATATGTCCATATATTTTAAGTGCACATGATGCTTTCACATAAGTTTTAATCCTTCAGAACTGTGTTTGTTTTGAAAGACGTTTCGCTTTATGGAATGGAGATGGAAGTGTGTCATGTATAAAACCATATACAGCTTGTGGAAAACAACTCAAGTTACTCACATCTACATGAATAATGTAACTGACTAGATGACCAAAGTGATAGCATGGGACAAACTTTCAGCTGCAGATGTAAGGTTTTCACTAGATCTGGGCCCTTTTTTAAAAAAAAAAAAAATTCAGGTTTTTCAATGAAAATTGTCAGTTTTGTGTGTTCTCCCCATCCCCACCCACCTCTTCTGCTGGTCAAAAATTACTATTTTCAAATTTTTTTTAAAAAAAAAAATAAATAAAAAAGCTAGTAAATATGCTAATTTTATTTTACTGGCGCTAATTTATACCTGCATCTGAAATACCACTTGACCCTCCACATTATAGTACACTGGGGGGAGGCGGGGAAGTCAGTTACTTTTGCCTGAATCTTTAAACGGTGTTAAAAAGAGTGGATGAAGACCTTTTACTGCACTCTTGCAGACTGCCTGTTCACCAGACTATAGTCAGCAGAAATAGCCACAGGCTGCAAAAGATGGTGGATTATACCGTGCTTTCCAGACTCTTGTTGTCATTTGTCATTCTGAAATCTGAACATTTGAAAAGCTGCTAGATGTACTTTAGTCACTGTCAAGGTTGTTTATATTTTTTTAAAGAGAAACTTGAGCTGAACTTACCAAGAAGATATCCTCTTAAGTGGGAAGTTCCCATTCACTTAGTTCTATTTATTATACTTTTGAATGACTCCTGAAACTACAGAAAGCCATGCATGACTACACAAGAACTAAAACACAAATGGGGAAGCAGATATTGCTCTGACCTCCATGTGTTGCCCCAGTTGCTAGCTCTGCTGCTCTTCATCCATTTGAAACATTGATTTTACAAGCTGAGGCATAAAGTTTGCTCAAAACTCTTGGGATCCATTATTTTCTATTAGGTGAAATGCTAATTATATGTTATCTACTATTATTTAGTGGTCTCTGAAGAACACAGCCACTTTAAGTAGCTCCTAATCTAAAACCAAAAAACAGTCAAGTATGACATTGCGTAATTGGCCTAAATTCCTTTTCCCCTAAAAGGATCCCAAGAGAGTCCTTGGAGATAAAATCACCCAGACACTCATGCCAGCACCTCCCATCACTGCCAAGGGAAGAGATTGAAGTTGCTGGTACAGTTGCATATACTGCATAAAGCAATGTCACCTCCACTAGAAGCTCTGTAAATTGCTTTTGGTAAAGTTATCCTTTTTTAGTAAACCCTTATGCAGACCAAATTCCAGTGGAGAGATTAGCATGTCCAGTTGTTTGCTAATGGTACTGGAAAAATACATTGAAATCATTTAGCAAGTAGCTGTAAAATTCAGCGTAATAAATATGTAAAAGCAGCAGCAGAAATTAGTCACATTCTAATATTAATCAAATCTGGAAAACAATATCTGACTGCATGGAAATATTCAAAATTTAAGATACTATGGGTGTGATCCTGACTCTACTGAAATTAAGGGAATCTTGCCACTGACTCAGTGGGATCAGGATTTCACTTTTCCAGTACTTGCATGATTGGCCCTTTGGCTTGTCTCTCCCTGTTCCACTCTGGCTTGTAGAGTGTTTTTATTCTATTACTGTAATTGCTTAGATCTAGGTTCTGGCTTGTTCTTCTGCAACCAGACCATGGAGGTAGGGCTGGATTAATGCATAGTCATTATGATTCCGTGCTTAGGGCCACAGTTAGTGGAGCAATGATTTACATCAGAACCTCAGCTTTGTTTTATTTTAAATAAGTTTCTAGTCCTCATGGTTGGAAAGACAAGCTCGGAGTCCTTCCAATCCCACTACAGCCAAGGGCTCTATGTGAAGCATGAGAAGAATGTAGTGGGCCTGCAAACTTTCTTCCTCCACTCCTGAGAGGGCGTAAGGTAACCTCCCTTAACTCCCTAGCATCATTTCCATAAATGCCTTTCAGAATTGTAGCTCCTGCCCACAGGCAACAAATTCCAAGATACTTTCCTTTGGGGCAGGGAAAAGGCAGAGCCAAGGCTCTGCTTGTCTCAGCTACCATATAGCAGAGCTGGTTAGTCACATGGAGAAAATAGGGTGCCCCTCTTAAAGGGGTTGGGAGCATGTAGGTGTTTGCACACCAGAGGCAAGCCGGGGCATTCCACTAAGCTGAGAAGGTGCAGTTCTAGATCTCCCCTAACATAGCAGTGTGCTCTGCGGACGCAATATATTTTTGCCACTGGACTATATTTTATAATGATACTATAATAAGAGTTAATTCTGCAATGCCATATATGTGCATATTGTTTCTCAGAAAAAAATACAGTGCTCTAGATTTAACTGATATTACTGAGAATAATTTCTATTGATCTAGTAGGGAGCTACTCTGGATTCATACCAATGCAACTGAGAGCAGAAATTTGTAAAATGTCAGGATTGGAAGGGACCTCAGGAGGTCATCTAGTCCAACCCCTTGCTCAAAGCAGAACCAATCCCCAACTAAATCATCCCAGCCAGGGCTTTGTCAATTCCAACCTTAAAAACCAATAAGGAAGGAGATTCCATCACCTCCCTAGGTTACCCCTTTCCAGTGTTTCACTACCCTCCTTGTGAAATAGTGTTTCCTAATATCCAACCTAAATCTCTCCCACTGAAACTTGAGACCATTACTCCTTGTTTTGTCATCTGGTGCCATTGAACACTCTAGATCTATCCTCTTTGGAATCCCCTTTCAGGTAATTGAAAGCTTCTATCAAATCCCCCCTCATTCTTCTCTTCTGCCAACTAGACAATCCCAGTTCCTTCAGCCTCTTATAGTTCATGTACTCAAGCCCCCTAATCATTTTTGTTACCCTCTGCTGGACTCGTTCCAATTTTTCCACATCCTTGTAGTGTGGGGCCCAAAACTGAACATAAGTACTCCAGATGAGGCCATGCATACCATGATATACAATTACATATATGCAGTTAGACCCCCCTCCTGCCCAAAGAACAACTTTCCTCTAAGTTGGTGTCCAAAATAAGAATTGGATGATGTGGACTCAGGAGCTGGTTGAGGAGGTTATAGTGCGTGTATTTTTATTTATACTATAGTATGTGTGATATTTGACTTGATTTCAGAGCAATTTCTCTCTTTGCTAATCAATATACTTTTACATATGTGGTTGTGTCTGATGCAATCTAATGGGTGAGCATAATCTATATCTTCAGAAACCTTATTCCTTTTCTACAGAATCCTTATCTTTATTAGCTAAATGAGATACAATTGGCTATTGCTGTGTCTGACATAATAATGGTGAACATTAGGACATGTGAGGAGTTTGTCTGACTACCTCAGAAAAGACCTGGCTATACATTTATGGATGAAACTGAAGAGCCTGGCCTGCTATATGATTCTGTCAATGATATGATGCCTGCTACTTTATGGCTTCTCCCTCAGGAGCCATTAAGGAGGAGTCTTTGTTGTTGTTTTATGAAAACATTAAAGCACACAGTTGCTATAACTTTCATATTTCCATGTTCAAGTGTTTTACTGACCAAACTTTGAAAATCAAGCAGAGCCCTTTTCTGCCTTGAGACTATAGGTTTTTATTATTGCTGTTTTGCTATTACTCTACAAGAAAATATGCATGTGGGATTTATTACTTATGTTTGACCACCTAGGAACAGGAAAATGTACATTCCCTCTTCCTTATCCCTGTGTACAGCTTCTGTCTAAAATGTTTTACCTGTGTTATGGGAACACCATATATCCATCTAACTAAATTCTATAGTTGTTGTTCATAGTGGGTATGTGGAAATGCCTTTGTTCTCATTTTACATTCTGTTGTTAGTTGAACATGGAAAAGTGTATGAAAATTAAAGCTAATGGAGAACTGGAACTGATTTATACTAGTGCAGAAATACTGAGCATTCCTGCTGACTTAGATTTTTCTAAAAGGGCGCACTGCAAATAAAGTGAAACACTTAAAGGAGAAGAGTAAATGAGCTTGTCTTGGCCCTGCAGAACTGCTTGCTTGCTTGATTCATTCATTTTAGGAAAGAAGTTGAAGGGTTAATCTCTAGCACACTTGGAAACAATCTGATACTGTATGTAAAAATGACCAGGGGCCACTAAAATCATGCTATTTTGATGTCTTCCACCTTCTGCTCCATTTATGCCCTTCACAAGCTGGTTAATGACTTGTTCCATGTCTCTGTACATTTATCCCTCTCTTTTTCCCATTCTGTTTGATCTCTGCATAGCTTTTGATACTAACTCTCTCTTATTAATGTATTTTTAGTATATAAGGCAAGAAAATGGTGTCTCCAGCATTCTTGCCTCTCTGGATTGAAACCAAGCTCTTTCAGGCATCACAGATTCCCTCCTCACTTTCACTAGAACAGAGACCCTGTGTCTCCCTCAGATCAATGATAAATATATTTCTCTTTTATCAACCTGTCTTGATTTTTTTTTTTCTTATCCATGGCTACACATTGACTTCTTACTCTTTGAATATTTCAATTACTAAAATGCTCACTCCGAGTAAAGAGAGAGGATGTCTGTCCTGGCTGGAGCGTTTGGATGTTCAAGTTTTAGTTTCAGGAGACCTGCTCCAACTTCCACTCTTTCCCTATTTCCCTACTTGAATTAAGAATCCAGCATTTCTCAGCAAATGTGGCAGTTTTTTATTTTTCTCATAGCTGTAACTAATCTATATAAATTGTGGTGTACCAGGAAAACTCCAGAGTGCAAGCTGTGATGCCTTGGCAAGAGAGGAAGAAGCACAGATCTGTTCCAGATCTCCTGGTCCCCGCAACCCAGTCAGAGGACAATTGTTGCTTGCAAAGAGATGGGATTATCTAGCAGGAAACTTCAAGGCAGAGTAGCTCAGAAATCTGTATTGGAGGAAAAAATTGCACAATTTTCGTGAGTTTGGGATTTCTATAAAATAGAAGCAGCAGTTCCACATATCAACTCTTAGGGCTTGATAGCTAGACCATCCTAGACTGACTGGAGCAGCCATATTGTTGTGATTCAGTTATTGCACGTTGCAGTTCCAACTGGTATCCGAAGACCGAGGAAAAATAGCCATTTTGAATTCTGCATTTCCTAAGTCTGATCTTCCATCTGTGTATAAAAAAGATTCCTTCTTGTCAGCTCTCCCCTTACAGAACGGAAGCTTGATTATTTCAGCACTGTACAAACACCACCATGCAGTGGAATCCTTTAACTGGTATATCCCAATGGAAGCAAACATGCCCACTCATTAGCAGAGTGTCCTCATTATCAGTACTTCTCTCTGTGGTGCATGGGAATTCCCCACCTGCTAGGGGACTCCATATATACCATACCTCCAAGAGAAGAGCTGTCTCCAGGGAAGTGAGGGTACTGCCAAGAGCTGCAGCTAGAGGAATGGATGTGCCTGCATGAACAGGAGAGCTCCTGCAGAGAAAGAGAAGTTGCTGCATCTGGGAAGAGCCAGACCTGAGAAATACAGGGAGCTCATACTTTGGGTAGAAATAGTAAAGAGATGAGCATGGAAAGGAGGATGGGTGGGGGAATAAAAGATCTTGGACTGGGAGGAGTTTTAGAGCTGTGGGGAAGAAAACTAGAGTGGATGGATGGAGAGAAAATGGAGGAACAGCAGGAATTACTGTTTCTTTCTCTTTTTTCAGTATGCTTTCTTTGGGATATGTGAGTGGAGCAGGGGAATACAAATGTGAAGGGTGCATTTCAGGGAATAGCAGGAGATTGTGACCCAGATCATTTTGCTGGGAGTTTATCGTCAAACAATTAAGCTTCAGCAGAGGTTCCTAAGAATACAGTCACTGGGAGAGAACCACTTTATTTCATGAATTGCTGTAACAGTAATCCTGTTAAGGGTCACAAAACAGAAAGTTCATGATAGCATATACCATTTCACAAGGGGTAACTATAGTGAATACCTTTGCAGATGGTATCAGGAGGCCATTGAAACAGATGATGAACCAAAGACCCTGGAGGAGTTCTGGATTTAAGAGTTCCTGAAGTCAAGGCCTTACTCTGGATCTTTGTAACCAAAAGAAACATTTAGCCTTATTTGTGAGCCACTTATTGATTTTTTTTTTCCAGGTACTAGTGAAAGTCATCACACTAAATCTTTCCTTGGCAATCATGATATTTTTCTACAAGACAACTAAGGAATGCCTCTAAACCTATTCTGAAGGAATACTTTCCAGAAATGTTACTAGCCCACCACAAAGATTCTGCCACATTCCAGTTCCTAGAGGTTTACACTCTGACCCAATCCAAAGGCAGGAATAGCATCTACATCTCTGAAGATCCTCCAAAGGAGGATGTGTCAGCTGAGCATAGTGAAAACATAGCCCTCTGCCTGTTTCTCTTCCCTGCCACAGCCAGAGATTGTAGAGAGTAGGAACTGGCTTTATTGGCTCTCTAGCTGTCAAGACTCTTCCTTGTCAGGCAAATAACGGCAGGAAAATAAACTGCATTTCTATTGCCTTGGCATCTCCTGCAGCAAAAAGGGAGAAAAATGAGACCCAATTTGCACCTCTAATCCTACGTCAGTTCATGATATCCAGAGAGATGACTAGGACTCTTTTGATTACACATTTTTTCTTTGGCGGATGCTGACTGTTGAAGCATAATAGTTCCACTCTTTATTTTTCATGTCCCATTTTTGTCCCATGTTCTTGGTTAAAAATTACTTTACTTTTACCATAATACAATTTTTAAATATTGGAAAGAACACTGACTCAATCTGAAACTATTTTTAGTTGGGAAGGACAAGAATTGAGATTTTTTTGTTTGTCTCTATTTGGGATGGGAATTTTTTGCAAAATCTTAAGTGCTCACAGGATTGGAAGACCATTCTCACCCAGCTCTAGATATTGTCAACCATCTGACCACTATGGGAGGTAGAGTATTTGCTTGGTGTCTGTCAATTCAGACACTATGCTGAGGTATCAGTTTTCATTTCACAAAAATTTCAAATATGAATTTTTGACTAGCATAGAACTTTGTATTATTTCCTGATGTGGTTGAGAAATGTAGAGTAATAGAACTAAATTCTGCTTTCAATTGCATTATTATAAATCAAGTCACTCTATTGAAGTCAGTGGTATTACTTCAGATTTATACTGGTCTAGCCAAGAACAGGATTTGTTTCTTAGCCTGTAATTTATGCAAGAGGGCATAAATCTGATATTCCTGGAATTACTCAATATTCTGGTACTGCATTTACTGTGTAAATGAAAAAATAAAACATTCTGCTGCTTCTCTTCAGAAGTTAGGTTGTGAAAGCACTGAAACACCAAGGTCATATTAATATCTTTTCAGCTGTGTACATATGGCCATCTATCCCCCTGCTCCATTAGTTGGGTGCTCATTTTTCACCTCATGCTAACCCTGCTAGTTGCACATCCATCTTGTCATTGCTATGGAGAACCCACTGTGGTTCTTTCTGATTATAAAATGCTTCAGTGAAGTCCTCCTCCTGTTACAGAGAAGGAGAGGCACTGGTGAATTTTACACAAAAGCAGTATGATGTTGATATCCAGGACACCATGAATCCATTTTCCCTACTTGCTTATCTACGTGTCACCACATGGTAGGCTGGTAGATTGCTAGTTGCTGACTGTCTTAATATGAATGAATTTCTGCACAATCCTGGGAACCTGTCAACATCAGGAATATAGCCCTAGGCAGAGCACATGACATACATAGTGAGAGCACGGAATACTCTGACACCTGAAGCTCACATCCTTATGTAGTAATGCACTAATCACCATGTGGACCCAATCTATAGCTTCCAGGACAGCTGTAAAATCACAAGTGTCACATTATTTGCGATGGAAGCTCTAGTGGAAAACGAACTAGTTTTCTGTAACTGTTTCTTGGATTTGATTTATGGAACTGAACTACATAATTTATGTAATACTGTAGCTTCAGCATCTCTCATTGTGTCTGAAATGTCCAATAGGAAAACAATATGTAGCCTTTATAAGTAGGGCCCTACCGAATTCACGGCCATGAAAAAAGTGTCATGGACTGTGAAATCTGGTCTCCCCCTATGAAATCTCATCTTTTGTGAGGTTTTTACCCTATATTCTACAGATTTCATGGGAGAGACCAGCATTTCTCAAACTGGAGGTCCTGACCCAAAAGGGAGTTGGGGGTAGGGGGATTTGTAGTATTCCCACCCTTACTTCTGCACAGCCTTCAGAGCTGGGTGGCCGGAGAGTGGTGGCTGACTGATAGCCCAGCTCTGCAGGCAGCAGCACAGAAGTAAGGGTGGCAATACCGTACCGTGCCATCCTTACATCTGCGCTGCTGCTGGCGGTGACTCTGCTGCTCTGGCAAGCAGCCACCGCTCTCCAACTGCCTAGCTCTGAAGGCAGCGCCACTGCCAATAGCAGCACACAAGTAAGGGTAGCAGTACCACTACCCCCTACAATAACCTTATGACTCCCACACAACTCCTTTTTGGGGGATCAGGACCCTTACAATTACGTTGTCATGAAATTTCAGATTTAAATACCCAAAATCATGAAACTAATGATTTTTTTTAAAATCCTCTGACAGTGAAATTGACCAGAATTGACCATGAGTTTGGGAGGGCCCTATTTATAAGGAACTCTCTAAAGACTAGTTTGCCTCACCACAGAGATTGATTTAATTTGTTGCATTTCTCTCTCTCTCTTTCACTTATTCCTGTGGGAGTTCTGTAAATAAATGATTAAGAGGTCATCTTCAAAATCTCATGACAAACAGTGATTCTCAAGCCATCTTTAACAGAACGCTACTTGTGAAAACTGCATTCTTCACCATGTGTATTTCTGTGCAAACTGGTCACTGCAAAGAGTCCCAGTTGTTCTGGGGTAAAAGAAATTTATAACATGCTGAATAACTAATGAGAGAGATTTCTCCAAAATACTTGGGTTTTTATTGTTCTTTGCAAGTGCTAAAGTGTAATATTTATTGTGCTCAGAGAATTTGTCAATGCTTAAAATTTCTAGGTTTCTAGGAGCATTGTGCACACCTTTCCCAAATATGGGCAATTAGAATCATATCAGTGTGTTTGGGCTGGAGGCCCTGTGTGCATGCACTGTGTCTGAACTAAAGGAAACTAAGTGACCTGTGTCCAAGGAACCCATTGATTAAATGGTAAAGCTATAAAACCACTACCTGGTTCTTACTTGTGGTATTACCCATATGCACATCCATTTCCTACAGCCTACTTGCAGTGCCATAGGTAAATGCCACACTTCAATCAGAAAAACCCAACAAAACACAATTGTACTCAGTAGGACTGCTGGTTTGAAAGGACTTTCTTGTTAAACATGTCTAGCTGAGTCAAAAACAGTGTTGACAAGTTTTAGTGGAAGATCAGTAACTACTAGAGCAATATATATAACTAAGGGAAGGGGAACACCAGGACACTGGAAGAGACCAGGGAATCTCCTTCAGAAGATGTGACTAAACTTCCCTTTTTTTAGGGTAAATAGAATTCTAATCAGACTAAAATGTTCTTCCTTGTATTGTTAAATCAAAAGGGACAAAGCAAAGCTTTTCTAAATTGGAAAGTCTGGCTACTCCCGTCCTAAGACTGTGTTTACTGAAGAGACTGTTTTAAATACAATCTGATTTTCAGAGTGCTTTTTCTTATGAGAGAAAACAAAGCCAATATAAAATCACTTTAGACTATTTATTATCTATTATGGGGGAAAATATTATCTAGCCTGATAAAATATTTCAAATTAAAAAGCAATCTTGTTTAACAAGTTGAGAAAAATCTTTTTTCCTAACCGTGTAAACTAATCCATAGAAATCATTTCCGTGTCCTGTACAGAACATGTACTAGAAAAGGCTAATATAATAGTGTCCCGCCAAGAGCAGTAGAACTGTTATAAATGAGTGTTATCTGAATGGTGCTGAAGAGTTACACATAGTGGCACTAATCCAAAATGATGAATGATCTGATCATCTGTTTGAAGCAGACTATGGCTTGTTTTTCTTCTCATACAGGTTTAAATCAGGAGGAGCCTCACTGAGGTTAATGCATAAAATACAAAATGTAATGAATATGTAAATATGGGTCTATGACTTCAAAAGCGACTGCCAAGTGGTTTAAAGGGGTATTAGCATAAAGAGAATCCGCTCCGTAGTGTTTTTTAGGGTTCCCAGTCTATGCTTAGCAAAGATTTATGCAAGTGCTAGAGTGGATCAGACATGGGTCATATTAGTGGCATCACTAAAAATCCTATTTTGAACTCTTCCTTTTTCATTCCTAGTACAAGTTCTTAATGTTATGCTGATCTGAATCCTCTAAATGACTTTTTGAGGCAGTAATGTGGTGATGACAGCCACTAGCTGGTGTGAATTTAAATTTACCTTGTCCTGCACCATTTAAATTACAACAGACACTGATGGCCAGCGGTCATAGGAAGAAAATGTAGTTGGGTAAGAATTGCTTCTCCCAGCAAGCAGATAATGATGTGTGTTTGGTTTTTTTTGTTTGTTTTTTTTTTTTAAAACAAAAACAAAAACAAAAAATCTGCAGCAGAAATTGAGGAAAAAACATTGCATTCAAGCAATGTAAATCGGATATGGGGTTGATATGATGGTTGCTATAAATAAACACAACCCACTATCCTGCATTTGTATCAACTTTTATTATTCCTGAAATTTATGCAGAAAGATGTCCATAAACTGCCCCTAGGATAGCTGCTAGAAATAGGTTGCCACTCTGGGACAGATAGTGGAGAACAAAGTGCTTCTGATGAACAAGGAAGTGCAGGAAAATTATTTCCTCAAACTGTCATAAGAGACTTTTCATTGAAAAATGATCAGAAAAAATGAGCCTAACTCTGGGAGAAAGAAAAGACAGATGTGGCATCATGCTATGCAGCACCTACCACCTGATGAGGAATGCACAGTAAAGAAAAGTGGACACATGGGCTGAAACCCAACCTATACCTCTATCCTGGGTAGGTCATACCCACCTCTGACAGAGATCTGAGGGGGATTTGTCTTTGGGAATATTTCTCATGCTGATCATTGGACTGAACTGGAATTGCATTATTAGCAAAATCATGAATGTAATCAAAGGACTCATGATCTCGTCTCTAGGCCCTGGGAGTTAGTGTAAGAAAGGAAGCACAGTGTAAAGGAAGCCAAGTTTTATTAATTATTCCTTAACAAGATGTACAAAAGCTATTTTTTGATGTATGTACGAGTAAAACTGAGCAGTCAAAGGTCACCTATGTTTGAGAAGAGGTCCCTGTGTGAACTCTTACTTCAGATATATGAACTCCATAGGGACATTTTTCCTGTGCCCGAACTGCATTTAATTTCCTAGAAACACTTGGAGGTCACTATGTCCCTAATATTTCCTAAAACAAAATTCTTCTTTCCAATTTACATAGTAAGTTTCATTGTAAATATTCTGCTTTCCCTACTAACACAAGCATGGAAAGTAGAATATTGGAATCTCTAGGCCAAGGACCAATAGTCTGGCGCCTAGTGCTTGTTTTGGGGGGGAAAGAACTGTAAATCACCTCTGCTCTCTGAGCTACCATAGCTTGCCCAAGAATCAAATGAGAGCAGTCTCAGGACTGCCCTAAGTGATGACAACTCCATTAAACCCCAGAGGTTAAAGCTACAACTGTGGCTCACTGGGCTGTGTGGGGATTCTGCCCACATCTCCTTTTCTTCATCTATCCTCCTATACTGTCGAGAAGCTTAATGTTGAGAGAGGCATCCAGTTGGTGCCATGCCACTAGAAGTTTGCTTTATACAAAGGGAATTCTCAGCAGGCTATTTAAAAAGCCCTATAAGTCTGTTTCGCACTTTAGGAGTGGAGTGGTGCAACACAGACTAAATGGAGCCAAGGATAAGGACCAGTATCTGCCCTGTGGATCTGAGGCAATCTTTGCTGTGAATGTAAAAATGATGATGTGGAGATAAAACAGCTGCACATTTGATATTCCAGGTTTTTAGCTAATGATAATGACCATATATTCATTGCTGCCTTTGCTCTAGGAACATTTCAGATACTAGAATTAATAATGCAAAGCCCCTTAATTCATTTCAAAAGACTGAGTAGAAATGTCAGGAAAATAAAGGAATTACAGCACCGTTAACAGACCATACAATAGCAGTTTTCAGTAAATCAGTAACACAACCAGCAAGGTAACTGCCTGCATTTTTCCCTATGATAGACATAATACAGGTTGGCACTAATCCTCCTTGTCTTGCTGCATAGACCACACTGCTCGGACAGACCTCAAGCAATTTCTGCCAGCATTCCATGTAAAACATTATTTTGCCATTGTCCCTTCAATCAGAATTATAGGTCAGGGGCTTTTCTCCCCCTCTCTGTTTGTTAGTTTATGAAGACAGGGAAAGTTAAAGGGAGTGGTTTAAGGAGAGAATGAGAGCAAAGGGAAAGAGAACATTTGCTGCCACGCTGACTATTGAAAGTTAACTATAAATATACACTGCGAAGCCACACAACCTCTAGGAATAAAGCCTAACAGAGGCTTATTATAGAGAACTTGGATATCTGAGAACCACATTTAGAATTGCTATAGCAAAAGATTGTAAAATTGCAGTTGCTGTCTACTGTAAACATTGAATTTTCTCTCATTAAAATTACTAGTATAAATGTAGATTTCTTCAGCCCTCTGATTTTTTTTTTTTCTTTTCTGGCATTGCCTATTGTTATGAATGTAGTCACAGCAGTAGATGAATACAAACTGTGTGCTACTTTCTACCACCCTCCCCAAGATGAGTGGCAGAGAGGCTTCTTTCCATCCACAAGTGGGATTGCATCAGCTTTAAACGTTTACTTTAAATGAGAACCATATCTGGACATAGAAAAACAATCACTTCTGTCCAAGGAAGGAATACATTTGCTATTTTTCCCCATGTGCAAAGGCAGCGTCTCCTATGAGAAAAATAATATGCTCCTGACAGTGATGCCACAATAGTAACTCATGACTATTTTATATCTGATCTCGTCTGCTGTTGCTTATGTCACTTTTATCTTGCCTTTTTCTCCTCCCTCCTTTTTAGTCTGTTTCATTGCTGATTACTTAGCTTGTGGCAACAGGAAGCTGTGTGCGCCATGATAGCAGAGAGAATTAAAGGGTTTAATGAATTGCATGTGCCACTAAGGGATTTCTGTGCTGTGATATAAAGCAAAAACTAGATCATTTTTGATCTGTCACTCTAGCAAACCTGCATTGCCCAGAAATGACAGTATATTGCAGGAAAGTGGGGGGGAAAAGAGGTGGATACTTAATTAGAGGTCTTATGCTGGATGAAATATTCAAGGCATTCTGCAAACTTTTGCAACTGTAGGGTATCAGTAGTTGCTGAAGAAGAAGTTGTCTATGGTCATCTGGCAGCTGACAAGCACAGCTGGGCAAATAAAGGAGAATAAAGTTGATCAAAGTTTTCTAACATTCACATCCACAGAATGTGGGACAGCTCTATGAAATGCAGGGGAAAACATCAAAAGGGGGAGGATTATTGTGAAATTCATACCATGCTTTATGTGGAGGATAATTTGACCAGCTCTGTCAAGATAGCCCTAATGCGGAAGCTTCTTCAGGAAGAGACTCAGTTAGGCTGAGCTGTAGTGAGGTTTTGGACACCATATTTGTCTATCTTTAGTCCATGTATTCCCTTCCCTAAAATGACTAAAGTGTCAACATTAGAACTGAGCTAAAAACCAGCCTCCCTTCTGCTTGCAGAATTCCAGGAGCAGACTGTGACTTCTTTGAACTTATACATTATTCATATTTCTTAAAGTTGCATTGAACTGTAGACTCTGCTCTTTGGTACAGACTATCTCCTATTATATGTCCACCTAGTGCCTGGAAAATAGGGACCTGATGCTTAGTGGGATTTTCTGCCTGCTACTGTAATAGGAATAATATGTGGATGGCAAATACTCTCTGAGGCTTTGTTTGTTAAGGGAACCTTCTGTGTTCCCTTATTGGATGAGAGTGCATCTCTGGTGCACTAAAAAAAAAAAAAAAATGCAGGTTCAGTTTGAAGTTCCATTTCTATGAATATTCAAGCAAGCAACTTGGATATTTCCAAGAATATTTGTACTAGTAAAACTCAATTGGTGAAATGTTTAAAGAAGGTAAAGTCAATGGGTGTTGTACTTGCTTGCACCAGGTTTGAACTTGACCCATCTTATTTTGCTGTAAGTACAGTAAGAGTCTTTTAGTAGGGCAAAGAAAAGGGAAGGGGAAAGTGCATTTAATGAATGTAAATTATTTCATGCACACACTGAGTTAGAAAAATTGAAATGATTTTATTTCAAACAGCAGAACATTCATTTTAATTCAAAGCTACAGAAACACTACATAAAATATTCCACACCAAAAACTAGCCAAAGATGGTTCTGGAAAAGAAATGGATAAAACAACAATATTTAAGTCATTAATATTAACAGTGTGATAAAAGAACAATTATCTTAAAATTCTGTGTACTCTCCTCATTAATTTTAATAAAACATTATCTAAGGGTACATCTACAGTACAAAATTATATCATTTATAGAAGTCGATTTTTCTGACCAGATTGTATACATTCGATTGTGTGTCCCCACTAAATGCACTAAGTGGGGACGCACACTACTGAGGCTAGCATCGACTCTTGGAGCGATGCACTGTGGGTAGCTATCCCACAGTTCCTGCAGTCTCCGCTGCCCATTGGAATTTTGGGTTTAGCTCCCAGTGCATGATGAGGCAAAAATATTTTCATCCGTTTTCCTTGGTGCATCTTGTCAGTCGCCCCTCACTCCATGCAAAGTACAGCAGATAATCATTTCGCGCCATATCATGGTAAGCATGGAGCCCTCTCAGCTCACCACTGCACTTGTGACCATTGTAAATAACTCTTGCATTATCCAGCAGTATTTGCAGAACCTATCAAAGTGGCTGAGGAAGCCACGACAGTGATGAGGACATGGACACAGACGGTCTTAGAAGAAACCACGTGGCGACTGGAACATCATGGTGACGTAGAGCCAGGTTCATGGTGTGGAATGCTGATTCTGGGCCTGGGAAACAAGCACAGACTGGTGGGACCACATAATGTTGCAGGTATGGGATGATTCCCAGTGGCTGCAAAACGTTCGCATGTGTAGGGCCACTTTCATGGAACTTTGTGACCTGCTGTCCCCTGCCCTGAAGCACAAAGACACCAAAATGAGAGCAGCCCTTACAGTTGAGAAGTGAGTGGTCATAGCCCTGTGGAAGTTTGCAACACCCGACAGCTACCGGTCAGTTGGGAATTAGTTTGGAGTAGGCAAATCTAGTGTGGGGGCTGCTATGCTGCAAGTAGCCAACGCAATCATTCATCAGCTGCTATCAAGGGTAGTGAATCTGGGAAATGTGCAGACCACTGTGGCTGGCTTGAATGCACTGGGGTTCCCTAACTGTGGTGGGGCAATAGACGGAACACATATCCCTATCTTGGCACCGGAACACCGGGGCAGCCAGTACGTAAACTGCAAGGCATACCTTTCCATGGTGCTGCAAACACTGATGTTGGTGAAACATCCCTTATAATCCACCAATGTGAGATGGCCAGGAAAAGTGGATGATGCTTGCATCTTCAGGAATTCTGGTCTGTTTGAGCTCATCTACGAATCCAGGACTGCGTGATCGCCTGTAATAGTGGGCTCCGCATGGTTGCCTGTGATGGTGCGCTTGCCATGGTGGCCAAACAGGAAATGAAATTCAAAAGTTCCTGGGGCTTTTACTGCCTACCTGGGTAGTGCAGCGGAGTTGAAAATGTTGTCCAGAGTGGTCACAGTGGAGCATTCTGGAATAGCTCCTGAAGGCCAATAACATCAAATTGCATCCATGGTACCTCTATTCTGGAACTGTGATGTCGATTTTTAGCACTACTCAACTTGCCAAGGTGAAGTACAGAAACTGGATTTAAGAGCCTCTAAATCGACAAAACCAGTTTGGTTGTGTGGACGGCATCAGTTTTATTTCGAATAACTTGGCTAATGACGAAATAATCGTGTACTGTAGACCAGGCCTAACAAGATATGTCATGTTAAGAATAGCATAGAAAAAAGGCAAGAATAAACCTCTTAAAACAATCACACAGTGCTAATTCTCCAAAAGATCATTGTGAGATTAGAAGATTAAATACTGCCTTAGTAAAAATATATGCTGCTCTAACTACTTTAAAATGTTTTATTCTTAAAAAACAAACAAACAAAAAAACAAAACAAAACCCTTTGCCTCCTCTACATCCCCAAAAATATAAATATTAGGGTGATACAGGAGCTGTTCCTCTGTGAAAGCAAGACTAATAACTGAGCACACACTTCAGAACTGAGATCACCCAAGCATGCTCATCTCTTAATCTTATTGACAAAGGCACTAACAAACTGAAACCAGGAGTTGCAATATAGGATGAGCCTGTTCTTAGAATAATAAGAGGACAAGATTCCCATAATCCCTTGTTGGAGAGCTGGGGAAAAGATAATTAAAAAACAGAAATTTTTGATTATATCTCCAGCACAAATACAAACTTTTTGTGAATGGGGAGAAAATAATGCTGTGGTTATGAAATATACTTTCTGAGCCTAATGTTTCTAGGGATGGTCCCCCAGACACAGATCCTCATCCAGCCAGGGAATGTTTACAGAAAAATTATATTCCCTTACCTGTTTTGGTATGTTAAACAGTGTAATGCTTGTTGGCTTTGGTATAATCTCTGGGCAGCAATTCTGTACCTAAGAAATTTATTCTAGTCAGGCAGTCTGCAGTAGACAGTAAACTTGAGTGTTGATATGACCACTTTCTAAAAAGAATTTCAACTCAACTAACAAACGCACATTTCTCTAAGATCTAAGGATGAGGATTCATCAAGGGACTTAAACATTCTGACACTCAGAATGCTACAATGCCTAACTTTTAGGTACTGTATGTAGAAAATCATAGGAACACTGGTATTCACTACAAAGCCTGAAAGGATGGAAATTCTTGGTAAATCCTAAATCATAAGAATGTTTTTAAATATACTGAGGACCTTATCTGGCAACTTTAGGGATCCTTAAAATTCTCAAAACTGTTTCAAAGAATATTCAAAACCATCAGTTTTTCTTCATGACTCAATATTGTCCATTAGCACAAGCTTAAGCAACTATCTGTTGCCTTTCCAGTTTATTACCATGACTAGCAGCCACTTGTTTTCACAAGCCCCTCAACAGATTTCTACACGGCCCAGGCAACATTTCATTTTGTTAAATTAATTTAGAGAATCTACAAATTTCTTGAATAAATGTCTTCAATCTTTAATTATATTACAGTGGATTAGTAGTGAGATGCCTGTATTGGTGACATGTTTCTGCTCCCATTTCTACTGCCGACTTATGCTGAAGACAATGATGGATTACAAAAATTGCCAAAAACTCCATCTGTTCCTACTGCCAATATACTGGGAGGGACACGGGAAATAGGCCAGGCAGCTGTGAGGTAATGATCCATAGGGTCCTCTGATGGTGGAGTCTGTTTTAGTCTCCCTACCTCTTATTTCACAAGATCCTTTTTGCATTGCTGTTTTACTGTTAGGTTTGCCAAACCCAAGTAACAAAATGTGACTTCATGAGCTGTTTTTCTGCAGCAATAATCTAAAGTTGAAAAAAACATCTTTGCCATAGGGTCAAAAAGGTTCAGCAGAGAAAGGGCAGGAGCTCAAGTGAGACACCTCTAAATCAACTCCACAACTGGTCAACACACAGTACAGTGATAAGCAACAAATCAGATGTCTGATACCACCTGCCACCAAGATCCTGTATTCCTGGCACACCTAAAAATTTTCACAACGTTACTGACGGGAGATTTGGATGCATTAAAAAACCTGTGGCACTCAGTCTGAGCCTGGGTCAGTTGGCTTGGGCTATAAAATTGCAGTGTAGACATTCAGGATAAGGTTGGAGCCCAGGCTTTGAGAGACATGCCCCTCAGGGCTGTCAGAGCCTGAGGTCTAGCCTGAGCAATTTTGTAATCCCAGGAGCCTGAGCCAGCTGACCTAGGCCACACATGGCCATGCCACAAGTCTCTTATTGAGGTGTAGATGTAACCCTAGAGGAAATGATGATGATGATTAATAATAGAATCATAGAATATCAGGGTTGGAAGGGACCTCAGGAGGTCATCTAGTCCAAGCCCCTGCTCAAAGCAGGACCAACCCCAACTTTGTCAAGCCTGAACTTAAAAACCTCTAGGGAAGGAGATTCCACCTTCTTCCTAGGTAACCCATTCCAGTGTTTCATCGCCCTCCTAGTGAAAAACTTTTTTCCTAATATCCAGCCTAATCCTCCCACACTGTAACTTGAGACCATTACTCCTTGTTCTGTCGTCTGCTACCACTGAGAACAGTCTAGATCCATCCTCTTTGAAACCTCCTTTCAGGTAGTTGAAAGCAACTATCAAATTTCCCCTCATTCTTCTCTTCTGCAGACTAAATAATTCCAGTTCCCTCAGCCTCTCCTCATAAATCATGTGTTCCAGCCCCCTAATCATTTTTTGTTGCCCTCTGCTGGATTCTTTCCAAGTTTTCCACATCCTTCTTGTAGTGTGGGGCTCAAAACTGGATACAGTACTCCACACGAGGCCTCACCAATGCCGAATAGAGGGGAATGATCACGTCCCTCGATCTGCTGGCCAGTGCTTCTACTTATACAGCCCAAGATGCCATTAGCCTTCTTGGCAATAAGGGCACACTGACTCATATCCAGCTTCTCATTCGCTGTAACCTCTAGGTCCTTTTCTGCAGAACTGCTGCCTAGCCACCCAGTCCTTAGTCTGTAGTAGTGCATGTGATTCTTCCTTCCTAAATGCAGGACTCCTGCATTTGTCCTTCTTGAACCTTCTCAGATTTCTTTTGGCCCAGTCCTCTAATTTGTCTAGGTCTCTCTCTATCCTATCCCTACCCTCCAGCACATCTACCACTCCTCCAAGTTTAGTCTCATCTGCAAACTTGCTGAGAGTGCAATCCATGCCATTCTCCAAATGATTAATGGAGATATTGAACAAAACCATCCCCATGACCAGGGCTAGCGCAAGGATATTTTGTGCCCTACGCAAAACTTCCACCTTGTGCCCTCCCCCTGGAGCATCGCTTATTATAAACTGTCAAAATAGTTTCAAAAATACACCCTTTTTAGTCACATATACTTCCTTCCTTCATTCTTTCATATAAAAATCTACTACATTTTATTCTACCTTTGTAATATACAATTATTAATAAAATTTATAAAATTAGAATAGCAGATACTCCATCATAGAACTGACAATATCAATATGACAAATTTCAACAACCTACACATGCATATTCACACATAAACATATACACTTAAATACTTAACATATACACACAATTGACACAAGTATTAGCAAAATGATGCAGCAGCTCTTGCCAGAGTCTTAGATCTGAAAGAACTCAACAAAAACTAGTAAACTTAGCATTATAAACAGGCTGTCAGAATGGGTAATGGCTGCACGCAATGAAAAAAATGATGTCATTGCCACTTTGTACTGTAGTGAAGCAGTACGCTTGTGCCCGCAATGCAGAACTGGCGTAGGCTATACCTGTAATGTACAAGAAAATGACAAGTTAAAATGCATGTTCAACAATGTTTCTCTTTTTTTTTTTTTTTTTTTTTTTTTTTTTTTTTTTTTTTTTTTTTTTTTTTTTTTTTTTTTTTTTTTTTTTTTTTTTTTTTTTTTTTTTTTTTTTTTTTTTTTTTTTTTTTTTTTTTTTTTTTTTTTTTTTTTTTTTTTTTTTTTTTCTTTATTCATTCATTTTCCAGCAAT
The DNA here is from genome assembly GCA_007922305.1 of Dermatemys mawii. Classification (NCBI taxonomy): domain Eukaryota; kingdom Metazoa; phylum Chordata; order Testudines; family Dermatemydidae; genus Dermatemys; species Dermatemys mawii. Next base: position 79,011,852 of record ML677326.1, read on the forward strand.
AATGTAAAAGAAAAATGTTGGGCACTGCTTTTTGGCACCCCCAAATCTTGGAACCCTAGGCGGCCGCCTAGTTGGCCTAGTGGTTACATCAGCCCTGCCCACGACCGATCTTTGGGGAACTCCACTTGATATCGGCTGCCACTAGACATGGAGCTATTGATCACTACCTGTTGAGCCTGATGATCTAGCCATCTTTCTGTTCCCCTTATAGTCCATTCACTCAGCCCATTCTTCTTTAACTTGCTGGTAAAAATACTGTGGGAGACTATATCGAAAGCTTTGCTAAAGTCAAGGAATAACACATCCACTGCTTTCCCCTCATCCACAGAGCCTGTTATTTCATCATAGAAGGCCATTAGATTAGTCAGGTATGACTTGCCCTTGGTGAATCCATGCTGATCTTTCCTCTCCCTGAAGTGCTTCAAAATTGATTCCTTGAGGACCTTCCCCATGATTTTTCCAGGGACTGCAGTGAAGCTGACTGGCCCGTAGTTCCCTGGATCCTTCTTCTTCCCTTTTTAAAGATGGGCATGACAGTAGCCTTTTTTCAGTCATCTGGGACTTCCCCTGATCACCATGAGTTTTCCAAGATAATGGCCAATGACTCTGCAATCACATGTGCCAACTCCTTTAGCACCCTTGGATGCATTAGATCCACCCCCATGGGCTTGTGCTCATCCAACTCTTCTAAATAGTCCTGAACCACTTCTTTCTCCATAAAGTGCTGGTTACCTCCTCCCCATATTGTGCTGCCCAGTGCAGTAGTCTGGGAGTTGACCTTGTTTGTGAAGACAGAGGCAAAAAAAGCTTTGAGTACATTAGCTTTTTCCACATCCTTCATCGCTAGTTTGCCTCTCCCATTCAGTAAGGGTCCCGTGCTTTCCCTGACCACCACCGTGTTGCTAACATACGTGTAGAAACCTTCTTGTTACTCTAACATCCCTTTCTAGCTGCAACTCCAAGTGTGATTTGACCTTCCTGATTACACTCCTGCATTACTGAGCAATATTTTTATACTCCTACTGGGTCATTTGTCCAATCTTCCACTTCTTGTAAACACAAAAAAGAAGCTTATAATCAGCAAGGATTTCACGGTTAAGCCAAGCTGTACACCTACCGTATTTACTATTCTTTCTACACATCGGGATGGCTTGTTCCTGCAACGTCCATAAGGAATCTTTAAAATACCCCTAGCTCTCCTGGACTCCTTTCCCCCTCATGTTGTTCTCCCATAAGGTCCTGCCCATCAGTTATCTGAGGAAGTCAAAGTTGTCTCTTTGAAGTCCAGGGTCCATATTCTGCTGCTCTCCTTTATTCCTTGTGTTGGGATCCTGAACTCGACCATCTCATGGTCACTGCCTCCCAGGTTCCCATCCACTTTTGCTTCCCCTATGAATTCTTTCCTGTTTGTGATCAGCAGGCCAAGAAGAGTTCTGCCCCTAGTTGGTTCCTCCAGCCCTTGAACCAGGAAATTGTCCCCTACACTTTCAAAAAACTTCCTGGGTTATCTGTGCACTGCTGTATTGCTCTCCCAGAAGATATTTGGGGGACTGAAGTCCCCCATGAGAACCAGGGCCTGTGATCTAGTAACTTCTGTTAGTTGCCCAGAGAAAGCCTCGTCCACCTCATCCCCCTGGTCTCGTGGTCTATAGCAGACTCCCACCACGACATCACCCCTTGTTGCTCACACGTCTAAACTTAATCCAGAGACTCTCAGGTTTTTCTGCAGTTTCATAGTGGAGCGCTGAACAATCATACTGCTTTCTTACATACAATACACTCTGTCCTTCCTGAACAGTTTACATCCTCCATGACAGTACTCCAGTCATGTGAGTTATCTCACCAAATCTCTGTTATTCCAATCACATCATAATTCCTTGATTTGTGCCAGGACTTCCAGTTCTCCCTGCTTGTTTCCCAAGCTTCTTGCATTTATGTACAGGCACTTAAGATAACTCACTGATCATCCTGCTTATGACTAGTCTTTGAAGAATTAGATTTTTATTGATAAGCATTGACTTCACTATATGAACACAAGCTGATGAGAAATATTTCCATTGATGGTTACCAAAACATACTGGTAGGCAAAATATTAAAAATGTTGCTTGAACTTATTAGAGTTTGACTTTGTATATTTTGACATGTGATGTTGCCAATTCATGTTTAACAGTTTGAAGCCTTCACGTCTTGAATCACAGCATCCATCATTTGATAACTATCACCTGATACCTCCATAATTTCCCACAACTGTAAAAATTCAAATTATCAAATTCTGCCAAGCCTATGTATGACAAATGATTGATTTTTTTTTTTGATAGAATGGATGCAACAGTCTGCATGTGTGTGTTGAATGTGATAATGTAACATAACTGAAGTTTTAGTGAAACATTTGATATCCTATACCTCACAATGTTACAGAGGACTGAAAAAGACCACCTGGGTTACAGAGTCAAATCCTCTGTCACAAGCAACGCTGTCATAAAATCCCATTTATAAATATATCAAATTCCATCTTAAAATTAGTTGTCTACCCTCATTGCTCCTGTTGAAAGGCTGTTCCAGAATGTCACTGCTCTGATGATTAGAAATCTTCCAATTTCCAGCCTACATTTACTCAGTCAGTTTATATACTCATTTGTTCTTGTGCCAATATTGACCTTTAAATTGCTCTTGTTCCACCTGGATATTTTTTACCCCTCTCCTCCTCGACTACCCTTGATCTCTTTCATAGAGATCAATCCTCTTTTAGTCTTTGTGAAATAATAATCTGAGCCACAGGGCTTTGTTGTGAAGGAGCATTTATGCACCAAGAAAGCACTAATGTGCAAGGAAGACTTGTAGGTGATTAGTGCACAGTAAATTTTGCATGAGTGTGCTGTGTTGTAAGGCAGCAGAGAATAGCAATGCAATTATCTTACACCTTGGAGGAAATAAATCCCATTCTAGACAGCTTTGTTGCATTCTCACCTGTGACATCTTGTTAAACACAGATAAATTGGAGGGAGTTCAGAAAAGGGCAGCAAATGATCAGTAAGATGGATTGACTTATAAAGGAAAAATTAAGAGCTAAATCCAAAATTTTCAACAGTGGTATTCAAAGTGGGTGCCTAGCTTTCATCACCTAAACTAGAGCTTTTCAGAAAATATCCTTGTCTTCCCCTCCCCCAACTTGAAACTTTTAGCAAAGAAACCCAATCAATATTTTTGGGGAGGGGCAGCAGGGAATTCCAACTGGAAGAAAAAAACCTCGGCTGAAAACTGATGAAACCCTAAAATATTTGGCCCAAAATTGAAAATTTCAGTTTCAGATTTTAATTTTTTTTCTAATGAAAAATTTGACACTGTGTTTCCAATTTCCAAGTAATTTGTGCGATATTGGCAGAAAGGTGGATTGGATGATCTAGTTGGTGTCTTCTGCATCTGACTTCTATGATCATCCTTTCATCATAGCCAGTTATTTTCAAAACCTGGAGTACATTACAACTTACCATATAATTTTATCAAAACAACCACCACCCAAACTCCCATGGAGCTAGCTTAATACATACTTAAACTTCAAGATGTTAGACGTACTGTAACAACAGTTAGGGAGAAGTTTTATTTCCCAGAAATCTCACTTAGCTTGAGTTCTAAATATATGAAATAGGCTCATTGTTATTTGATTGCTACCTGTATGCTTTCACTGCAAAAGCAACTATGAAGAATCCTTGCTTTCAGGAATTTTGTGTAAATGAGTAGATCTAAGGAATCACAAATGATATTTCCTTTTGAATATATATGTGATCTGTGCAGCCCCAGATCATCATACGTGTAGTTCCACATATGTGAGATCTTGCCAAAATGCAAGGACCTATTTGAACTACAAATCTAAAAAGTTACTGATTCACGGTGGAAAGCACTGGGAAATCAATGAGGAGCTTTATTTATCTACCATTACAGTACAGACCTCCAAGCCCAATCTACCTCTACCCATTCTTCATGTACCTGCTGGAAAACCCACTGTACCAATACCTAAGTAGAGGGCGGAGCATCCACAAGATGTAGTCCAGAGAGCAATCTTTACATGGGCAATGTGGAGACTAGGTGGAATAATCCTAAACCTCTCAAGAAAGGGAGTTTGCATATGTGTTGGCCTTCTTGTCCTGTATCTGACAACACACTGCTGATGGTTTTCACCTGTCCCTCGTCCTTTAGGTGAGACCTCAAGTAAGGAGCACCCAGTAGGTAGATGCAGGAGTTCAGAGTTAGGGATGATATGGACAAGTTAATTACAAGTTTTTCCCGAATCTCTCTCATTCAAGTTTTATAAAATAAAACAAGACTATGATATTGACCTTGTTTTAAAAGGCAACACATGCTCAGCCAGTTGTGAATAGTTTGAGTAGTTACTGTGGTTCACTACAGTCTCTTTGCAGTGCTCTGCTGGTAAAAAAATGACTATAAAACTATCTTGGCCAGTATTTGCTAGGGCAGGGGAGTCTCTCAGAGGGTTAGAATTAGCTGCATCAGCTCTGCCCTCTTCTCGCTCCCACATTCTAGTACCCAGAACAGAAGTAAAGCCAGACAAAATGGGACATAGTGAGAGCACCAGTTGTGCTCTCCGGTAGTGACAACTCCGGTTGTTAGAACAGCCCTTGAGGCATGAGCAGACAGACACAACTTACAGCAGACATGAGGCAACGCCTATTATTGCAGGGGCCAAGACAGTCCCAGGAGCAGGTGGAGTACAGCCACCTTTCCCCTGCAGTTCCTCTATTTAGTGAATCTCAGCCAGAGCTGAGAATTGGGCTCCCAGGGCAGCCTTTCCTATGTAATTATGTTGTGCATTAATTAAATGATTATATAGACAGGAAAGATTAAAGCAAAACTGAAAGTAGAATTTAATATATTTTAATTAAAAAGTGCTTCCTAGCAAGGTCATAAATAACGTCAGATAAATCAATAAATACAGAACACAGAGACAATTTGTTACTTAGCTTCTCTACCCTACTTGTTTCTGTCTGTTTTTTTACAGTGAGATCCAGAGATGGCTTGTCCTTTGACTTTTGTCAAAGCTAGGTTTAATAGAATTTAATTCTGGACAGAAATAGTAATGAAGTCATAAATGATGTTGAAATGAACAAGCGGTTGAAGAAGGGTACAGATAAGGAGAGGCGTCAGTCTGATAAGGAAATCAATAATTCCAAAATGCCAAAGATGAAGCAGACACTAATAAGCTCTTTAAAAAAAAAAAAAAATCTACCACCTCAGAATCAGGTCATTAGTATGTAGCTAGCAATTTCTGCCACAGAAAATATCTGCTGAAAATAAAGCTTAGTACAATCTTTGCTAGCTCAAAACCATGCCAGAGACTAAATAATAGAAATTGGAGACAGAAAAGAGCATATGTTCTATGCCCTAGGACAGCGATAGAGAGAGTGAATGTGTGTGTGTGTGTGTGTGTGCGCGTGCATGAAAGAGAGAAATAGAGACTTTTAGTGCTTTGTATGGTCCCATTTTAAATGACCCCTAAGCACTGGGGCTTCTATCATTTCCCTTCGATGTTAGTTCGCAGTCAACTAGAGCTCACCCTGAAGACATATTTATTGCTATTTAACCAAAAATTTTCTTTTGGTAAATTTAATCTCATTACTTCTAATTATACTTACTGTCCTTTACATAATTATACACAGTTATTTTACCCTTCAATTGTCATTTGACTCTAGTATAGTTCATTTTCCTTTTCCTCCTTTGTCTCCAAGTCAAATCTTTTATGAGACTCTCTGAATATCATTTGTACCAGAAACCCTAGGAGAATTTTCAAAACACCTTAAAAATGTGTGCTCTTACTAAGTCAACTGGATTGCCATTGGTTTAGTAGTCACTGTTTTTCATGTTGATGAATACTTGCTGTGTACTTGTTTTGGAGGAATACTTGTCTTGTGAAAAGGAAAGATGGACTTGTAGTTCAGGTACAAGACAACTGTTTTAAGAATTGAGTTCTACTCCTGGCTGCATCACATATTTGGTTATGATCTAGAGCAAGTCACTGCAATTTCTCTCTGCTTTCTTTTCCTCATCTGTAAAATAGAAATATTAATACACACCTACAGTACATTACAGGTAAGGAGACTAAATTAATGAATGCTTGTAATTGATATAGTGGTAAAAATTTTCTTCTTAATTTATGCAGAAGTAGGGAATGTGCACCAAATAATCTTCTGCTATACCAAAGATTGCTTTTCCCTAAACCAAAGCACATCTCTTCTGTAACATGTCTAGGGGCACTGAAGATACATCTACATTTACAACTGTGTGCAGAGTACAGATGCTGCACTCTAAATTAGCATGGGTTAAAACAGTGTTGCTAGGGAGGCATGGTTTATGAAAATAGAGAAGAGTGTCCTACATTCCTGGACCCCCAGGCTACATACCTTGCATGGCTCTCTGCACATCCAAGCAGTGTCTCCTACATCTACACTCCTATTTTTAGCAACATAGTGTCTTACTATGAGTCCCTTTCCCGCTGCATTGAAGGGCTCCAGGAATGGGAAAGGGTCCAGCTGTTTGTCACTACCAAAGACTTTCCTCACTGTCTTCTCACTGCCTGAGCCTTTCACTGTAGCATGTAGCTATGCATGTAGTGCCTGTCCTCTACACACTGCCTGAACTGTAGACATAGCCTGGAAATGTGCATTTAGAACCTCACTTCATAGTAACTTTGTTAAATATAGGGGGAGTAGAAACTGAGAGGAGTAAGCAAGTAATATTGAAGGACCTGCAGTTGGAGTTCTAAAAGAGAATGCAACTTATTCTAGGCACAATCTTTTTGATATAATATTTCTTTGGCACTGTGTGGGTACACAGAGAGAGAGAGAGTGTCTGTGGGTACCAAAAATATTACAACACTAAAATTTATATACACTAAGTGTAATTGCTTTGGTGGGTGTTACCTGTAGGATGCAGCTACATCTAAAAATACATCAGTCAGAGAGGGAGACTAAGAGAATTGATTAAAACCAACCTTACTGGTGATTCACTCATCTTCTAAAATGAATGGCACCTCAGTGTACATTCAGGTACACAGAACTAGCAGGTCCATTAATACCCCTACCTAGAGACTTCCAGGTTTGCAGGGGTCCATGACGGAATCCTAAAGCGGGGACCATTAGAGTCAGGAACTAGTGATGGTCTAAAGAGCCTGTAACATCTAAAGTGCCAGTCCATATCTGGCCCTAGTTGGTACTAGGGTGACCAGAAGCCCCAATTTTATAGGGACTACCCGATTTTGGGAAGCTTTGTCATATAGGTGCCTATTAACCCTTCCCCCCACACACCCTGTCTTGATTTTTCACACTTGCTGTCTGGTCACCCTAGCTGGTACAGGGCAAAAAACATTTATATTTGACAGTTGTTTGGTGGTCTCAGTCTAGTTCCGAGGGCTTGATCTTGATTCAAGGAAGTCAATGAACATTTCACCATTGACCTCAGTGGGAGCAGAATCAAGCCCTTAGTGAACAGGTGTCAAAACAGAATAAAACAATGGTTCATCTGGTCTGAATGCATTATGAAAGCATATGGTGTACCAAGATATTTAGGGTACAATACTACCCGTTGGGCGGGGAGCTCAAAGATGAGGCACAGAGGTGATGCAACTGCCCAGGCTGTGCTTATTTTATGAATAAAGAAAGAATTTAGTCTCTAGGATCTCTGCCACTGTCTGCAACTGAAATGAATGGCTGGTCTGTGTATTGTCATAAGAGGTTTTTAGGCCACAAGAGAAAATTGTTGCTGTAATTGATCATCATGGAAGGAGAATGTCAGTGTACTGAAAGATATGGGCACAAGATAGTCACAAAAGGAGCTGTTCTCTTCAGAGCATTCTAAAATCATTTTTATATTTCCTAAACTGCATTGGCTGAAGAATACATCTTGGGCTTCCAGAAGAATACTCAACTAAAAAAAAAAAAAATCCAGCCCAGACAAATTTGGCAGATCTCTGACCAGGTTGTTTCCCAGAAGGATTCCTTTCGATCTGTTTGGTAAGCAAAGAAGAAACGAATTAAGCCAACAGATGTAGGACTCCCCTAATTTAAGGCCACTCTTGAGTTTGGCCACCAGATTAGAAAAATCAATCCACACCTGCCTATTTTCTAATAAGACATCAATGCAGTTAAAAAGCTAAACATGTAATATGGATTTTGTTGCTGTTGTTCTCTTAGGGACTTTTCCTACTATTTTTATGAACCATTTACAATTTTATTTATTGTGCCTATAGATTATTTCAACCTAGAAAATTACAGTCAGATGATCTATTTTTACTCTAGGTGTATTGTCTTTGTTTCCCATGTGTGTATTAGTGGTGTTATTTGATTCCTGAACTCTAAGCTCTTTAGGGGCAGCAATGTCTTCTGTGCATAGATAGCACCTAGCACGTTGTGGGAACTACATTGCTAATATATCTCTATCTGTCTCTCATAAACATTTTATGCCAGTAATTGAACATCATAAGGACTTTGAAGGAGGAAGGGCTGTTTGCCTCATTTGGCCACATTGAAGAACTAGGTTCTTTAGAAAGTAATTAGTAACAAAAGCCTTTTCAAATCAGTATTCTGAAAAATGGAAATCAGGCCAGAGATTCTAACATCACATTTGGAAATCTCTGCTAACATGAAGGTTCCTGCAAACAAGTTTGGAAATTGGACAAAAAAATAAATCTGTCTTACGAATTATTTAATTACAGATTTTTTGCCAGTTAGCTCCAGTTCAAGGAGGCATTTTGACCTAATTTTGCTAACGCTTAACCCATGATTATGATTTGCACATTTGTAAAAGTTCTGCCAATAGTGAGCTCATATTTCTGACACCAGTAGCACTCTGGTTCACTTAAATGCTATGTGACCTCATGATGAGAATTATTGTAGCATAATAAATCACACAGATGCCTCAACATGCAGATTTTATATTAAATGTCATATGTAGAAGAATCCATGATCGTACAAAACTTTTCAGGTGAAGAAAAATATTTGTTTTGCTATGAGCATTCTTTTTCTTAAGAGGAAAACTCAGTATAAGTGGCAGATTTTCTGCCTTAATGTAACCTCCACATTAGAGCTACTTCTAAAGATGAACATTATTATTTATATTACAGTAGATTTATGAATTGAAAATGGGGTTTTATTGTGTTAGCCACTGTAAAAACAAATGGTAAGAAATAATCCCTGCCCTGAAGAATTTACAATCTAAATAAACAAGACAAAGAAAAGACATGTGGGAAAACATGGTCACAGAGTACTGAAGTGACTTGACTGAGGAGTGTCAGTCCGTCAGTAGAAGAGCCAGGAATAGAACTCAGGTCTTTTGACTCCCGGCCTAGCATCCTAGCCATCAGATGTGTGGGTTGTACCTCAAAAACAGCTGATCATTTGAGGTCTGAGAGGGACCCCTACCTTTTCCTGGTTAAATGGTTGTGGAAACTACAAATTCATATCTAAGAGAAAATATTACCTGCATGTTGAGTCTGAAGTCAGCATGATGATATGGTTACCAGCTGAGATGTACTGTCCAGCATTTTTTGGTGGTACCTTGCTGCTAAAAAAAGGTGTATACTACTGATGAAAAAGCTGATACCAGTTGGATGAGGTGTGGATAGTGAAGTTTGCTAGAGCACATTTTGTTGCCGTAGAGAGAAGGTCTGGGGAAAAACTTATTATTGAGAAATTTACTGAGCCAGCAAAAGCTATGTGAGCACAAGAAGGTGCTGTTTTTTATAGATATTTGTATGGCACTCATCTAAGCACCTCGCTAATGTCAAGCAATTAGACATCCCAATGCTCCTTCATGGCAGAGAAGTACTGTTATCAATGTTCTACATGTGGGATGTCAGACAATAGATTAGTGACTTACCCAAGGTTATACAGGCTCCCTGTGACACAGAAGGAAATGGAATCTAGATTTTTCTGAATACTAAGCCTGTAGTTTAGCCATAAGCCATTCTACCTTCCAAGGATGTGTTCCTGCACCAACCCCTACTCAGCATATTCTTACAGTTACATGGGATTTGCAACTGAAACAATGATTCTACCAGTAGAGTTTATTATGGCAACCGGGGTGGTGGGAGGAAGGAGCTTTCCTTCAAAATGTAGCAGAGATTTTTGGCACTGTCACTGGATATGAATGTTCTGATATAAGGTTAAGTTGATGACTGATTTATTGCTGGCAACTTCTCAAAATTATGAGAAGGTGAACATTTTTCTCAGCCTCTCAAAGAATAACAACAATGGAAGTAAGCTTGCATCACAGAAAGAGGAAATACAAACCGTGCAATATCTGGTCTAAAATCAGTGTCTAAAATACAGTCTTGTGATCCTAGGGGAGGGGAGTCAAAATGTATGTAGGAGATGCCAGAAATTGATATCCAACTTCTAGATTCTGATTGGAATCATTAGAAATAAAGTGTGATCCAATCACTAAAGCTTTCATGATTCCAATCTTTGTTTCTAGGGTTGTATAAACAGGAAGTCCATTCCATTTTATACAAGCTATCTTTATTCTCCACTTGCCAGCTCACTGCAGAAGTTCCAAAAGTCATAGACTTCCTGAGATGAATAACATTTTTCCCCTTCATACTTCTGTAAGTGATATTGTTGGGATGTACTCATAACACTGGTCTACAATTTTTTAGAAGTCATCTGCTTCAGAGATAAAATGTGATATTTATTATGTATTTTGATGTGCTGAATTCAGATATGACAATTAAAACAACTGGCTACTGTTTCTAAGATATTTAAGTTTTTACATCTGTATATTGTGTAGATAGTTTTAATCATAAATTGTAAACCTAGGTCTTTTCATGTGTTTATGGTTGCTTTATGTGATATTTCACCTGTCCTGTTTATGTAATACTTCAAAAATCAGCAAAAGGGTTATATAAATAAAATGTATTATGAAACAAAAGGCAAAAAACTATTATGTACATAGTTTAGTCCTATTCAGTGTCTACTCGGCGCTTCTTGGCTTGTCTCTTGTATTCATTAAATGGAGCATCTCTTGTCACTGTCCAGCAATAGTCTGCAAGCATTGATGGGCTCCATTTGCCCTGATAGCATTTCTCCATTGTTGCAATGTCCTGGTGAAATCGCTCGCCGTGCTCGTCGCTCACTACTCCGCAGTTCGGTGGAAAAAAATCTAGATGAGAGTGCAAAAAATGTATCTTTCGTGACATGTTGCAACCAAGGCTTTTGTATGCCTCGAGGAGGTTTTCCACCAACAACCTGTAGTTGTCTGCCTTGTTGTTTCCGAGAAAATGTATTGCCACTGACTGGAAGGCTTTCCATGTCGTCTTTTCCTTGCCACGCAGTGCATGGTCAAATGCATCATCTCGAAGAAGTTCACGAATCTGAGGACCAACAAAGACACCTTCCTTTATCTTAGCTTCACTTAACCTTGGAAATGTTCCACGGAGGTACTCGAAAGCTGCTTGTGTTTTGTCAATGGCCTTGACAAAGTTCTTCATCAGACCCAGCTTGATGTGTAAGGGTGGTAACAAAATCTTCCT